>JAQHUG010000005.1:8459507-8517968 GCA_028555095.1 Dicrostonyx torquatus
TCCTCTTCCGGTGGGGGTGGGTAGATCGGGAGCCCTCTCCAAGGGCCTGCTGCACGGGCCTTTCTCCTCCGGTGGGGGTGGCTAGATCAGATGCCCTCTCCAAGGGCTTACCTTAGCCAAAAGGGCCGACTTCTCCTCCGGTGGGGGTGGCTAGATCAGAAGCCCTCTCCAAGGGCCTGCCGTATGGGCACTTCTCCTCTTCCGGTGGGGGTGGGTAGGGCAGATAGGTTTCTGCTTAACATGTGCATGTTTAATGAGGAACTTATTGGTCTTTACCCCGGAAATACTATACTAAAATGGGCTGAACATCTCCCCAAAGAAATGAAAGAAATTACAGAGCCTGAACATCCCAGGGACAGGCTGTGGCTACTATTCTACAGATTACATTAGGAAACACACATACGCACACAGACATGCAATTTGGGGAAGAAAACCATAGGAAGTTTTATATCAATACAGCATTACATTAGGAAGAAAGGTGACCTCTCAGTGACACGACCTTTGTGCCCCTCACTTGTGTTCAGAACAAAGTCCTCCAGAGTCAGAGTCTTAGGGGAGAGATCCGAGGACACACTCAGTAGGGTTCAAGGAGGCAGACCGCAGCACATTAACAGTTTCTGCAAAGGAGTCAGCCCAAGTCAAAGCCACAGAAGCTTGTAGAAGCCAAGTCAGAGGGCTCAAAGTTCCAGAAGACCAGGAGGGCTTAGGAATTCACGATTCAGGAAGAAGGAAAACTCTCGGAGAGGATTGTAGGCTTTCCATTTCCAGACATCTAGAACATTCTTCATTGTGTAATCTTAAGCCTTTGATCCCCAGGATGTTGTTTTGTGAATGTGCCAGAAGCAATCAGGAACTAGGGGAGTCTAGGGAGAGGGATTATATTCCTCTCCCTTAGAGGAAAGGCTCAGAAAATTGATGGAAAAAAATCTGTGGGTCAAAACCGAACACACAGTAAAGTGGTATTTTATTTAAAAATATTTTTTCTGGGACAAATCTCTTAATTCTCAATTTTAAAGTAGCAACAGTAACTTCTGGCAACAACTGATGTTGCAAGCCATTTATTCAAATTACTAAACAAGATTACTCTTTCTGTGGGAAAGCAAGAGACAAAACAAGCAGACAGTCAACATTTTGCCAAGAGGATCAGAGCAAAGAAGAGTCTCTATAGTAATTTAGCAGCAAATGCTCAATCCCTGCTAAAACATGTTTTATATTCTTTTTCTGACTATAGATAGGGATAAGGTGGACAGTTTCTCATGAGGGTTTATGATGGCTGTGTGAGGTAAAGGTGGAGTCTTGGTCATGAGACAGTGTCAGCACAGAACACACATAGGAGAACCACATGTGAACAATGTAAGAAAGAAAAGCCACAGTTGGTTGACATGAGTCTGTAACAGTTATTATTTTGCTACCATCACTTAATGAGTGAATACAATGTTCTCACCCAAATCCAAATCATATTATTTTATTGAAAATTTATGTGTTTTCAAGGTAACCATTTAGTTGATTTGATAGAACTAGATTTAATGGGTCCTTTTATCAGCCTAAGTTCCTGACTTAGAAAAATAACTCATGGATAATTTTGAAGAGAGGGAGCCAGAGAATCTCACCTAATTGTGGAAGTCAAGAGTCCAGTGTTTATACTACATTTCTGTCAGGATGTTTTAACATCCTGCTTGGGTGACAAGTATAGAATTACAGGGTCTTATAGCTGAACAATGCCTACTCCAATAAATTCTTATCGGAAACCAATTTCACTGAGGTGTTTCAAATGGAGACATTTCCATAAAGGGCATCCTCAACAGAGGTGTGAGCAGGGTCAGGGACTGCAGGCACTTGGGGGCACGTGGTAAAAGGAGGCCATTGCTGCGGAACAGGAGGATGAAGGGTAAAGCCAGGAAAGAACTCTCTTGGGTTTTCTTTTTCTCAGACCTTAGGCAGTTTCTTCTCATGCTAAACTGCCAGAAACTGAATGGCAATGGATCCTGGGTAATGCACAGTACACACAAGGCACAGAACAGGGCGGGAAAGGGGAGAGGTTGCATTTGGGATGGGAGGTGACATGTGGAGAAGACCCATGTGGTACATAAGAAAGTCGTACTTTGCCCTTAGATGGGAAACTTACATTCTTTTTCTGACTATAGATAGGGATAAGGTGGACAGTTTCTCAAGAGGGTTTATGATGGCTGTTTGAGGTAAAGGTGGCTTCCTTGGAGAAGTGAGCCTGCCAGCCTCCCTAGAATAGAGGTGGCCAGTGGAGGCCTCAGTGCTTTCAGAAGTCAATGCTGACCAGTTGTGGTTGTGCTGGCAGAGAGGCCAATGTCCCCAAGTGAAAATTCTTATATGGGAATTCTGAAGCTGGCCGTGGCATCCTAGGGCCACAAGGCTCAGTCCTCAACTCCTACCACCTCAGAAAGGGCAGCATTTCCCAAGAATGGATTGCTGAATTGATGGGTTGGGCTGGGTTTGAGGTATTGGCAGATCCTTTTACTCTGTGTCCAGTATCTTCTCACATCATGGAAGTTGCTGGAAGGTTGTGACATCCCGAGGCTAGTTCCATTTGGCTTCTGTACAGTGCTTTCGATGGGGAAACCAGTGTGTCTTCTCAGCCAACCCTGACTTGCCAGATCTGGTCTATGTGGGTTATAGTGCCCTTTACACTAGATTAAACTGGATGGAAGCCCAGAGATGTAGGAATGGGAGCAAGTGCAGATAACTCCCTCCTTATTAACCTGCTCTCCCGAGTCCCATTGATCATCTTGCATGTCGATTCATGAGGCCAAGCCCGCTAAACATCACACACCTTCAAGACAAAGTGAAGTGGATAAACGAGATAAATGTTGAAAGTTATGCCAGCATATTTTATACTAACGTCATACCTATACCACTGGATCTCCATGGACAGACGTCATCATGGAACAGAAAATTAAACAGAAAAAGCAAACAGACACACAGATATGCTCATGAGATACACAGTTACGTAACTACCCTTGAATAGATTAGTTACTTATTTGTGCTGTTCAGTGATGTCTGTATTTATTTCTGAATGCTTTGGAAATTGCTCAGCTATGCCTTTTATCCCTCCTTCCTACAGAGGACTTGGACTTTCATTCAGTTTGTTTGGAAAAGGTATAATAACATGAGCTTTCCGTTATCCCACTGAAATCCCCATTGTCTAAGATCCAAGAGGCTATAACAGCTAAGTCTCCTGTTGAATCTTCTTCTAGACTCAATCCTTGAAAAATTAGTTGGGACAGATTAGAAAAAGCTCCGTGAAATGAGCCTTTTCGTTTCTGAGGGGCAGTGAGCTGGAAGGCTCATCTGTCCTTTGATCATCTGTGACTTCTCTGATCCTGTGAATCTGTATGACTCATCCCATCCAAGGTCTTGTTATTTCAGTACCTTGGAAACTGTTGGGGTGTTAGAAATAAAGCCCACTTCTGGCCTTCAGGCTCCCAGCTGGATTCTGCAGTCTACCAACCCCCAAATTCTGGACCAATATTGAGGTGTGTGTGTGTGTGTGGATGATTCTGTCAAAAGAAACCATTACAATAGTTTGAGATAACACTGACTTTTTGTTGTATGGACTAAGCTCTGTCCACCCTCTCCCACCACAGGCAGGCTTACTGTAAAGGTTTAGTGGATCAGGACACAGCCTGAGCAACTGTCGTGTCCCAAGGACCTTCTCTACTTCCTCTTTTCTTCTCAATGTCCATCCACTTTGGTGCTTTAAGGACATCAAGAATCATAGGCTCATAAGGAACTGGAACATTGGAGTATCTTGGAGTCCTAGCCATAGTTCACATCGTGATCAATATATTTTGAGTGGTCACTGTTTGCCAGGCACTGAGCTTTGAGAACAACTCGGGGAGGCAGATACTCTCCTGTGTCCCTTTTTTCTATGGGAGATCTAGGTTCAGATACAAGCAACACTGTCAACCTCTGTGCACTCAGGGTTCCGACTTGAGTAGTCTGACTCCAAGGTGTGTATTTTATATGGTGGATAAATCTGTTGCTTCTGCTTCCCTTTAATTTCAGACAGAGGAGTGAGGGTCATGAGGAGAGACAATCTTGCAGTGGGGAGACAGAATAAGGATAAACAGGTAGTGAGTGTGTTTTCTTCCATGAATGTGTAGTAGTGTGATATTGCAGTGGCCTTCAGCATGTTTATTTGGAAAGGGATGGAGGGAGAGAGCATCTCCGATGCACCATCCCCTACACCCCTGTGCAGCTGGGAGAAAATTGGGGTGCCAATGGCTCTCCTACTCACAGCCACTTGTAAGGTTGTTGTTTTTGTGCTACCCTCCGAAAGTTGCTTTTTTTTTTCTAAACAATATACCATGTCACAAACTTCTGAGGCATGTGAGATCTGAGCCAGGCATTATAAGGATCACGACATTGATCACAGAATTGGTTTTGCTTATTGGAAAACAGGAGGTACCTGTATGTAGAGGCTATGTAAGAAGAACAAACATGACCTGGGGAAATTAAGGAAGGCATCATTGAAAGATGAGGGCATTGAAAAGACAAGCCAGAAGAGGGACCCATGGAAACCCAGCCATCTGATCTTGGGCTTCCAGCCTCCATAACTGTGTGATAGAAAGTTTTGTTGTTTATAAAACAACCAGACTGCAGCACTTTATAAAGGCCTCCAAAGTAGTAGACTTGGACACGTTGACACACAGTGTGTTCTAATTGTTGTCTGTGGAAACAAATCTTGGGCGTTTTTACACTGTATTTATAAAGGTTATTACTGATCAAAAAAACTAAAGATCAAAAAAACTAAAACAAAAGCACTTTAGAAAATATTTACTTTAGATGTAAATGATTTATTTCACTTAAAAGTAAATTATATTTACTTAAAGATGAATGTTAAAGTTTCAGGAAAAAAGTTTTAAGAAAAAAGCCTTGATTTCTTTGTCTGTTGAGTAAGCCATTGCTCCTGAGCCTTTCCGGAAGTCAGACTTTTTCTGAACTGGATATACTCTAGCTCAGAGCGTGGGCATATTTAGGACTTGAATCATTCTTCTCCCTTCCTGTATCCTCTCTTCAGCTACTAACAGTCTCTGGTATCTGCTTGTTCTGTCTGCTCTGTGGGAACGTACGTGGAAGAAAGCTCCACTTGGTTCTTTGGTGTATTCAACTCTTCTCATTGAATGTGAATGGCTGACAGGCGTTCTGTCTTTTAGGGAGAAATATTTGAGTTAGTTTCCAGTCACGGATAGATCAAATGGACAACTTTGATGCCTTGAGACTCTCACACTTATTCCCCTTCCAAACAGCACTGCTCAGTGGCTTTCTCTTCCGTCTCTTTCTAGTTCTCTTCAGATATTCCCTGGCAGGAATACCTACAGGTACCCTACATCTTCTTAGTTTTGGTCTAGAAAAGGGATGGGTACCTGGGAGATGATTATTCATATTCATAACCTTAAATTTTTGTCATGTTGAATAATAAAAAGCATTAATATTGAAAAATCGCAAGTATCGGTGCTCAGTTGGGCAATCCTGGGCAGAAATAGTTGGTCTCCTACAGAAAAGCCTTCTAGGTTAGACTGCACTGAAGTTGAAATTTGGATTTGCTACCTTGAAAACTACTAAATTCCTTGCATTTCTGAGAGCACTGTTTGGTGTTTTGTTTCATGAGTACTTCCTAAATATATTTACAGAGGAAGGTAGGCTCAGCATGTTGTCTGGGAAATGGTACTGGGGACTCAGGCTCCCTCCCAGCCTACTGGTAAAGACGTAAGCTGGGATGTATGTGCATGCTTTGGAACCGAGAGTAGGCTATTAAAGTTGAGTTGTATAGCACATGCATCTTAACCCCGAAATACTTCTAGTCAGATCAAGTTAGGATGATGTTTTTCAGGCAGCTTGCAAGAGTAAGGTCTTAGATTTCATAATGTAGTGCTCAAGAAGGAGATTAAAGATGGATAAAATGGAATGTATTCTCCTGCTAAGCAAACCGACAACTACCATTTCACATTGAATCTAAGATGTCACCAGGGTGTGTATCATTAGTCTGGTGTCTGTTAAGGAAGGAAAACATTCATCTAATTAAACTCTGGCATAATACTTTTATTCTCTTGATTTTTTTTAAACTTATGATTTTTAAAACATTTTTTGTCTTATTTGGACATAGATTTGCTTTTATTATTTACATGAAGTTTGTAAATTCATAAGAAGAAACATAAGGGGCTGGAGAAATGGTTTAGTGGTTAAGACTGGCTGCTCTTCCAGACGAAGGTTCAATTCCCAGCACCCACATGCAGCTAACAATTGTCTGTAGCTCCAAGATCAGACACCCTCATACAGACATACATGCAGGCAAAACACCAATGCACATAAAAAAATTTAAAAAGAAGAAACATAAATTCAAACATTCCTAAGATAATTGACATTCAAATTTGAGCCTTCTGAATTAATGTATCTATTTATTTGTTTGTTTATATGTAGATGATCTCATGGATACAGAGTCAGAACATTCCTTAAATGAGAATTCCCGCTGATACCTTTAGACTCTGTTCTGAATAACTGACATCCATCTTGAAGGTTTTAATGTGCACGTAGCAGCAATGACAGTATGAAGATGTACATCTCAGAGTCAGTGGCACAGGTGGAAAAATTCATGAGCACATTATAATGTCATTAAAAATTTTAAGTGGATACCTTACATATAGTTTTTTTCTGTTAGAAATCCTCAGAGTAATCTCTGTGTATTAATCCTAGATATGACTGAAAAAAAATCATCACTTTGGAGGCTTCTCAAAATTCTGAGTTTCTAAGAATTAATTGGCTTATTTGTTTAGAACAATCCAATCCCCAGTCCTTCAGCAGACGTGCCAAGCTGGAATCCTTGGCTGTGTTATTTCTGACAAGCTCCCCAGCCTGTTGTGATGCAGATAGCCTGGTGACTGAGACACAGCACACTGGTACACCCTTGGGTGCCATGTTGAGTAAACTTACAGATTATAGTCCTGCAAACTTCACAATGGCCATGGCAGCAGACAGAAAGAAATACTCTTTTTCCTTTCCTCCTTTTTTTTCCTTTTCTTTTTAGAAACCACAACACGGTCCTTCGTTTTGAGCATCGCAGGGGTAACGAATCCAAGATATTTTGACATCAGACTAAAGCATAAGTATGAAGCTGCCAATTCATCCTAAGTAAAAGTCTTAGAAGTTATTCTTGGGCCTTGGTTTTGAAAAAAAACTTTTTGCATCAATTTTTTATTTTGCCTATGTCATACAAAAGGCTAAGACCCTCATCACTAAACAAGCTGATTAATTTACTGAGGGTGGTCCTGATCAATATTTTATTATACTCTATAGGGGTCAGCTCAAGGTCAGGGAAGGTCAGGCCATGTTATTAGAGAGACAAAGTAGCACAATCATTTCCTATGATTCTTGTGTTAATCAGGAATCTGTCTTTCCAAATATCTTAGCAGTAGTCTCTAATGCAGCTTATTAAAGTGTGTCTTATTGTCTCAGGTGGTTCTAATGTTTAACTGACTTTCAGATCCAAACTAATGTATTAGTCATTTGGGAAAATGATGGTATAAACTAACAAACAAAACGAAACTCTTAAACTAAAATGGAAGTTGGATGAGCTGTCTTGTTAAGCCATGTTGGATTGAGGTGAGGAAGACCTCTAAGAAGTGGTTGAGTCTTGCTATGGGACAATTCTGAATTGGACACAATGGTCTTCTGATGTGGGATTCCCCTCTGTATGCTGTGAATACCATTGGTTAATAAAGAGCTAAAACAGAGCAGGGCAGACAGAGCTAGGTGGGGAAAAGTAAACTGAATGCAGGGAGAAAGAAGGTGGAATCAGGGAGAAGCCATGGTGCCACCTCTAGAGACAGACCTGCCAAAATGCTGGTAAGCCACAGTCACAAGACAATACACAGATTATTGGAGATGGATTAGTTTAGGAGGTAAGAGTTAGCCAGAAATACACTTAAGCTGTTGACCAAACAGTATTGCAAATAATATGGTTTCTGTGTGATTATTTTGGGTCTGAGAAGGCAGGAACAAATGGCCTCCCACAACAAAGAGGCACTCAACGTGGCCTACAACAATTTTCTGTGAACTATTGAATGAAAGAATGATCTTGCAGAAAGTGAGACGGACAGAGGAAAGGGTGGAGCCTGGAAGTAATTGTTATTAGCTCACTTCTTTTTTATGATATCATTTGTTTTGTAAGAAAAATATAATATGTTAAAGTTGAAATATTCTCTTACATCTCTCTTTTATCTACACATTGTCTCATCGTGAAAGGGGAGACATTCCCACGTCTTGTGTTTTACTGAGAAAAATGAGACCCCATGTCTGTCAGCAAATCTGGTTGATGTCTTACAAAGACTGATGGAAGAACTGACCCTAGAACTTTCTTGGCATTTCTCTCCATGTTCAGAGACCTTCATGTTTATGATCCTCAAAGGATCATAAACCACTGGGCTGGTTCTCCAGCCGTTTACAGTGCTGCTCATTAGGAGAACCAGAGAGCCAGCATTCCTGCAAGAAGCCTAATTAAGATGCTAGACTTCACTGGGCAGTGGTGGCTCACACCTTTAATCTCATCACTTAGGAGGCAGAGGCAGGCAGATATCTGTGAGTTCAAGGCCAGCCTGGTCTATAGAGCAAGTTCCAAGACAGCCAGGGCTGTCAGACTCTAAGAAACCCTGTCAACAACAAACAAACAAACAAAAAAAAAGGAGCACTTCACTTGACTCTTACATACAAATGTACTTTTTGAAAATAGTGTAAAAATTACATTTAGTCTTGAAAAAACACCTTTTAAAAATCAAGCCTTAAATAATTGTAGAGATCATTTTGGGGGAAAATATTGCTTCAATACATGAGTTCATTTCTGAAGAATGAAGCAACTCGTGGGCTGAGTATCTTAGTCATTAAAGTGTTTGCCACATATACATGAGGACCTGAGTTTGATTCCAGCATTCACATAAAAATCTGGGCATGGTGGTATATGGTTATAATGCCAACATTGGGAATTAGAGACAGAAAATCCTCGGTGGCTCACTGGCTAACCAGCCAGCCCAGCCAGTGAGAGATCCCATCTCAAAACATAAGATGGGCAGTCCTAAGGTGTGGCATCCAAGGGTGTTATCTGGCCTTAATATGCACTTGAATACCCATGCGCCTATGTACACATAAACACCTGCACACAGCAACTGCAGACACATACACTCACATACAGAAACATCCAAACAGAATAAGGCAAATCCTAGAAACTAGACTCTTGCTCGTAAAGGTCACAATGTCTTCACAGCTCTAATCCTGTTTAGTCTTCTTAGCTGCTTGTTGAGAAAGTGAGGTGAGGTCTAAATCATCTGCCGTGTGGGTTTCTTAAGATCATATAGTTTGGCAGTAGTTAAGATGTTTCTAGAACACCTATAAGTGTTCCCATGTCTTTGACTTAGACAACTGATCAGGGGCCACCATGAGTCTTAGCTGTTTGACAGGTGTGCTTCTTCAGGGCCCTATGGCTGTAGGGGCTCCCATACACTTCCAAGACTGGGATATCACGAGGACAAAGTAGAGTAGTCACATGGGAGCTGACATGATAGGATTATAGTCTAGTTTGATTTGTGGCTTCTTCCTTGAAGTCTGTATCTCCTTCCTTTGAGGGAACAGTTTGGTTATGTATGTCAACTCAGCCCATTTGAGAACCTGACCCTCACTTTGATTCTCTTGGTAGAAAGAGAATGAAAAGGAGTGAAATAGGTGGCTGTGTTTATGCGTTTAGTAGGTTCTCTTCTGTGCTAGACCTTGCATTAGGCACTAGCAGGAATATTAGAGAAAAAATTAAACTGAAAATCAATTCTAATATACCTAAAATTTTCTTATATGTGTTTCCACTTTCTTCTTGGCAACACTTTCTTTTAAGTCTGCCGTTCTAATTTAAATCAAATCAACATTATCTGGTACAGATGGTTTATTCAGAAGGCACAGTTAATAAGATACAATTGACTTGACCACGAAGGTTTGGAAAGCACACAGGATCTTTCCCACCAGATCTTTGCCTATCCAGAAATAAAGCCTTGGTATTTGATTGCAAGCAGTCATTACATGGAAAATAATGTACAAATTATCAATGCATATTACGTCAACTTATTTTCTTAGGTTAGGGCCGTGAGTTCAAGGAAAGCATCACATTGACTCTTGAAGTGTACGGGATGTACTGGGCTGACAGACTCTCTGGTTGAGTCATTTCTATTCTCTGCTGGAAGATCACTTGCTATTGCCTCTGCACCCAGGGATGATTTGGACTGACTCACTGTAACTTGAACCTGCATTTTTAGAGCTGTGAGGGCTTGTCCTTTCTCACTCTTTGACAGCGGTTGCAGAGGCTGAGCAGGAGTAGGATGTGCCAGACGCCAATGCAAAGCTAGTCAGCCAGCAGACCTTAGGGACTTCGTACCAGCCTTGCCTTTACCTCCATTTCTCCGAGCTGGCTGAAGATGAAAGTCAGCTTCTTGATTAACGATGCTGTGATCTCCTAACCACCTTTGGATTATTGGTAACTTCCCTACTTGAAAAGTTGGAGAAGTTAGAAATAAAAAAAAATCCCATCAGGATTGCTGGGACAAAGGGGTTTTGTGGAGTCGTAGAAGCAAGTGATGATGATTCTCCCCAAATGAATAGTTAGATGTTATGCCTTGAGATAGTTCCATCACTGATGAACCCTGGCAATCCTGTTTCTGCTGTTTTTTGTGGACTGTGTTTGGTGTAGTATTATGGGTTTAGTACTCTTAATGTAGACTTTCTCTCTGTCCATTGCATTTGCAAATTGTGGTATCATTTTGGTCTTCATTTGTCTTACATAGTGGAAAGAATTTGTGCTTTGTATGGTCTTCAGGTGGAAAAAGACATTTTGGTGACTTTTACTGGCACGGCTCAGCACTTGTTTGTCACCTGCATGTATTTGATTTTGGAGTTTGTATTCTACACTGATCTTAGGGCTGGAGTCCTAACTTAATTATTTACTATGTGATGTTCAACTAGATACTTAACCTCTCTGGGTATCTGTTTTCTTATCTCTAGGATGGGGGTATGAATAATACCTAGTTCTTCATGTTGTTTTGAAGGCTAAATGTGGTAACCTGTATAAAGTGCTTAGTTTAGTATCTGGCCCATAGTAAGATCTTTATAAAGATTGGACATTATTGACCACACTCCCAGTTAACCACTATTTTCTCAGAAAGTGATGTTCAGCAAAATGTGAATAGGAAACAGCGTAAGTCATGAACCAGACCATTGGCATCATTGTCCACTGAGGCTTAATTAGGTTGTGATGAGCAGTAGGGTGGCTCTGACATTAGGCTAAGATGATTCTCATTAACCTCTGACAAGATAAGAGCCATGAGTAAATTATTTAACCTCTTTTAAAATTCTGTGTCTTCATTCAAAAAGTGAGACATGATATTAGTAGTAGCTTCATAATATTTTGGGAGATCATGAGGGTAAACAAGAAAGAAAAACATTTAAGAACATCACTTTGACAGTCTCACAAAGTCTGTGTTTCCCCTGATACGTGAAATGAAGGGAACAAAGAAAGAGAAGTAAAAGGGAATGGAGCAGGGAGACTGGAAGGAGGAATAAACTAGGAGAATAGAACCCATAGACTCAGGCACTGCTCAGACCTCACAGAGATTTTCTAAGTGTAGTGGGCAGCGGATAAGGCAGAAACTCACAAACGGTTAAAGAACAAAAACGTGTCTGCGGAGGGCTCAGCCAAAGTGGGAAACACCACACTCTTACCCCCCAAGGTTCAGGGACCACTAAGGAGAGGGGATAGAATGATTGAAAGAGTCAGGGGTCTGGAAGAATTGGAGCAGAACAATGTGTTCTAGACATGGTAGGACCACTGCAATGCACTCAGCAGCTATGGTTGCCAGCATTAGACCAAGCCTGTCGATATGCCAGTAGGGAGGGAAGGCAGCCTCACACGGCCCTACCCCTCCTGTAGCTGAGGAGCTCCTGATAATCCTGACTTCTGACAGAAGGAGGGTTAGTTTGTTTTTTTTTTTTTTAAGGGATGTTATAATCAAGTTACACTGGTAGGTTGCCCAGGGTCCAGGGGATGGTCCCATACCTGTGAGTATACGGGCAGCATGAGCTGGAGTCAGTGGCTTTCTTTGGATGGACTTAGAAGGAGTTAAGTGGAGGAATGATTAATAAATTAACTAAAAAATTTTAAAGGTAGGGCATTCAAAGGGTTTAATGTGATCAAAGTGTATCACATATCCCGAAATGTCTAAATGAATTGTTTTATATAATTAACTACACAATGAATTACCTTATAAAATTTATATGTACACAAAGAACAGAACTTGGCACAGACCTTAGCTACTACTACAAACAATGAGTGTCTCACCTGCTAAGCACACGTTTGCTCCAGGAGAGATGAGCACAGAGTGTTTCAAGTTAGTTGTCATGAAAATTTTGGGAAACTTGGGAACTAGAAGTTTTACCTTCATTTCTCACTTCCCCATTTCCTTGACTTTTTGTTTCTGCTGCCTCCATTCCCCCAAAGGTACCCTGGCACAGCCTAATCATCATGTCACATCCAGTGGCTTCAACATCTTATCTTTTAGAGGGCACACAACTTTCAGGGTTCAAGTGCTCTAACACTACTAGCTCTCAACAGAGAAAGAAAGAGGGGGTCCCGTGGATGTCCCAAAGTCACGTTGTGACAGACAGGAGTTACCCACTTCTCCAGGTCATTTCTTTAACCAAGTAGCAGAGGCTTTATTTCCAGGTTGACAAACGGGGTGGGAAGCGTAAAACTGAACGCGCAGTTGTGTGAGGCTTTCCCTGTCTTTTCTGACATCTGCATCCTCTGCTCACAAACCTGGCTACAGAAAGGCCCTGGGCCAGCCAATACTTTAAGAGGGCTATTGTTTTCCTTGGTGTGGCTACGCTCTGTGTCCTTCTACCACATGAAGACCCTGCTTCCTGGTGGGTAATGTTTTCCCTTCCCCATGACTAGCCTTTCTGGAGCTGCGTTCCTGTTTCCCTGCTGGCTCACTTGTTTCTTTGGGCTCACTGCCTTGTTTGGCGGTTTTTAAGCAAACCCTCTGATAGATGCCAGGAGGTGAGAAGAAGGACCAAATGGTTGCAATCACGGACAAACAGACTCGGTGATGGATGAGCCTTCTCCCCAGGGAGTTTGGGTCAGGAGCAGCCCAACTGATGCGTTATTCCAGAACTGAGTAATTCAGAAAAAATGCAGGGACAACCTTACCTCTCTTTCTCTCTCTCCCGCCCCCTCTCTGAATTAAAGAAAATGCTTAGTTGTGCCACACCTAGCTAAACACAGCGACAGTCAGGATAGACTTGACCATGGACAGCATAAATTGCTTTAGAAATAACAATTGAGGAGGAGCATGCAAGCAAGGAAGAAGTCTTTAAAAGGCCTCTATCCAAATATTTTCTTTCTTCTAAGTCTTGAGAAAACACAGTATAATCATTTCTTCTTCCAAATGATCTCACAATTATATATTAAGGAGAAATACCAAGTACGTATTATTATTTGATAGATGCTTCTTCTGGCTTGATTCATGTCTGTATCAGTCTCCCTGGGACTAAGGGACAGTGGAACAAAGCAATATCCCGAGTGTTACGTTGGTGTCAGGACAATTCCTGTGCAGAAGGGGGCTATACAACCTTCCTTATTCCCCCTTCACAGACGTCCTTGAGTCCTTGAGACGGATGTGAGCGGAGTTTTTCAGCCTTCATGCAAAACAACCATCTAAACATAACAGATGACATCAGCTTGGGCTTTTCAATTCCTGGATGGCAGCGGCATGTTAATCCCAGCCTTCATCCTGGATTTCATAAACTAAAACAAGAGAGGCTGGCAGGAGCTCAGCGCTGCCGCTGGGTTGAGGAAATTGATGACGGGGAAGCATGCGGGCAACACAGTGTATAAAACTCATAAACGTGTAGGCAGAAGCTCAGCTACTACTTTGGACGGCTGCTTCCCGCCAGCAAAGACCACGACGGCAGGGAGCTGAGCCGGAGCCAGCTGGGAGACATGAAGAGCCTCTTGCTGCTGACCACACTACTGGTACCTGTGCACCTGGCTATGGCCTGGAGCGCCAAGTATGCGGTGGATTGCCCAGATCAGTGTGACAACAGTGAGTGCAGAAGTAGCCTGCGCTGCAAGAGGACAGTGCTGGATGACTGCGGCTGCTGTCAGGTGTGCGCCGCGGGGCCCGGAGAAACCTGCTACCGTACAGTCTCAGGCATGGACGGCGTCAAGTGTGGCCCGGGGCTGAAGTGTCACTTTTACAGTGAGGAGGATGATTTCGGTGACGAGTTTGGTATTTGCAAAGGTAAAGCTCCTTGCTTCCCACTGTGCAGGGCTCCCTCAGGGTCATTTAGTCAGTTTGGGAGGTAAGTTCCTCCTCTTTCCTCCTGAACTACCAGGGAAGAAGTGCGGATGGATGCAGGAGGCGTGCTTGGAAGAGAGGGAATTGTATCTGCAGAAAGGCTGGGCATGCAGCGTGCAGGAATCACAGCAAGGGTTGCAGCATTCCACCCTGCATTTAGATTCGAGAAAGAAGGTTGCAGTGGTAGCCTGTGTGGTTTTCTTTTCTGGAAGGCTTTAGAAACTTGACAGGTAGTCTGTTCCAAATGGTGTAGGTGTCCTTTTCTCTGCGAGCCAATGATTACAGAGGTCCTCCTGAGATAACCTCTTGGAGTGGTTTCCAGCCCCAGATTTAACCAGCCTTTGATCTTGAAAGAGTTCGCAGGGAGAAGTGCCTCTCTCAAGCTTAACTATTTCTGGTGAACACCAACGTACTTTATGGCATAGGGCGGGCTTAAGTCAGTCCAAGAAATAACTCACGCTCTTGCAAGAGGGTCCCCTGAAGTATAAAATAAACTTAATTTTATTTGAAAAATTTTCACTTGGTCAGAAAATAGCAGATGTTGTAAGACAGGCAGAAATAATAAAAGTTTGGAAGCCTGTTTAAAAAAAAAATAAAGTGGCTATTTTATAGATTAAAAAATGAAATTATGATTAAGACAGAAATCATAGCTAAATGATACATTGATTCATCTGTAGAATTTATATCCAAACTTAGTCACTAAATTAATATTTTTGAATGTATAAAAGTAAAAGAAGTGGTTACTAAAACGTCTCCCGTACATAGATGCCATATGATCTGATCTTTATGTGTTATTGTGATTAAAAGCAATGTATTGTAGAATTTTATCCAGTTGTATAATACATAGAAGCTGCCCAAATCAGAAAAATATGTTCCAAGAAATTTCTAAGTAACGCATATTCTATATGTTCAATAAATCACATCTTTTCCTGAATGAAAATCATACAAAATTGAGGCAATCTCATCAATTTTCATTGTAGAAAATAATTTATAAAGTCATCATCTTTTAGTCTGCAAAACCTTCCAGAAAGAAACTCTAGAAAAATTTGGAATTTTTTTATTCTTTGGCTTATATTATTTTTGATTAAGACCGACAAGAGGTGGGCTGCCGAGGAAATATATTCATTGGTGAACACACTTATACACATTTCTTTCAACTGAATAGGCTCTGAGTTTTCTGGAAATTACAGAGCTTATCTGCCAAGAAAAGAGCACCTCACATAAGGAAATTAGGGAGGACGTGGTTAGTCCAGTCTTGCCTATGATATAACGAGCGTACGTAGGGGAACTGCTTTTCCTTTGGCATAAAAACACCTCTGTAAATGGGGTTATGAGTGGACAGTGACCTCTGCGAGGCGGAGGTTATGAATTACGATGTTAGCAGTCTACTTTGAATTGCCCTTTCTGGCATCCTCTGCATTGCTGCAGAGTTCAGTTTTGAGCTGTTTCTTTCGCTGCTGGAAATAATAGAGCACGTGGGTTCTTCTCCATTGCTGCAGGTGAATTCCAGATTTTTTTGTTGTTCGTTTGTTTGTTTAGCATTTAGATGTTTGGCCCCATGTGGCTGGCTAGCTTTTTAGCCGCCAACACTTATTTATAGAATGTTTACTATCTGACCAGCACACCGGGGCTTGCCCTGGGCCTGGAATTGGGAAGTGGGCTAAGGTTTTCATTTTCAGCATCGCTGAAGACAGTCACATCCTGACCCTGTGCTCTTCTGCCAGAAGGGTTTTTCAGATCTGTCTTAAGGACTTTTCTTCCCAGGGTAAGGAGGGTGTATAGCAGCAGAGCCTTCTATCCTTCGAGTGACAGGGAAGAGATCTATGCTGTCTCCTTAATGACCTGTTCCATGCACATCCGTCTTGACCACCCAAGGCACTGCTGAGGGCTAAACACTCTGTTGCCTCACAACTTGTCTTGATGCGTGATTGTACACTGGCCAGGACACCTCCATGCTGAAAGAATACATCTTCTACCAGGGGTTCCCAACCTTCCAAATGCCGTGACCCTTGAACACAGTTCCTAATACTGTACTGACCCCAACCTTAAAATTATTTTTGTTGCTACTTCATAACTATAATTTTGTTATTGCCATGAATTGCAATGTAAATGTTTCTGGAACTAGAAGTTTGCCAAAGGGGGTCCCGACCCACAGGTTGAGAACCAGTGTCCTATACGGATGCTCCTGAGTTAACCTTGTGAGATACTGTTATGCTACAAACTCTGCTCTTTTAATAAGTGACAGAATTCTTTATTTCGCTGTAGCATTTCTTAGTCTAAGTATTAAACACTAAAGCTCTGAAGGCTTCTGGGTTTTGGTATGTGTGCAAGCCCTCAGGTTGTGTAAATCCCAAGGCTTCTTGCTCACGTAGCATCTTATCTTTTCAGGGAGCTTGATTAATGAATCCTTTTAACAGCTGGGGGAGGTAGTGAAGCCCTAGCGCTGTCCTCAGAGAAAAGGAGCTTTGTAAGTGTGGGAGCAGGGAGCTGGTTATTTTGAGGTCAGGTGGACTGACAAGCCTCCTAGCCCTTTAAAATGAGAAACTGTCAACTGCTGTAGTTTAAAGATACCCTCACACCTATCAAACTCCTTGAGGAGTTAATACTTATGTGTCTTCTATTTCCCATCTTCACTGAGCTGTGACCAAAATAATCTGTGAGAATCTGTGTTATCCATGAAGAAAACAGACTAGTCCAAGGGTGGGGTTGCCAAGAAGCCTCAGTGGGTAAAGGCACCTGCTATCAATACTGAAAACCCCAGGGTGAACCCCATGACCCCCAGTGGAAGGAGAGAAAACCAGCTCAACAAGCTGTGCTCTGACTTCCACACATGTGCTGCACAAATACACACACATACGTACACACATGCATACACACATGCCTGCACACACACATATGCACACGCACACACATGCACATACACAGAGGCACACAAAACATGTGAACTCACAAACACACATGCAGTTGTACACACACACAGGCATGCACATGTGTCTGCACGCGCACACGCACGCGCGTGCGCGCGCGCACACACACACACACACACACACACACACACTGAACAAATAAAATAAGTAAAGAAAGAAAGCGAGGGAAGTATTGTTAAAAGTCTAGTATAAGGAGATGGGTTAGATGTAACTAGCTTAAGTTTCACATCAGGAACTTAAGCCTGAAGCAGGTGTTATCTGGCCTTACTATGTGGTTTCACATTTATGACTTTAACTTTCAAACCCTGGAGCTTTTGAGAAGTGGTTTTCATTTATCAGTTAAAGTCCAGGAGATTGATTCCAATCCTAAGGCTATCTATCATGCAGGGCTGGGAGGGGGAAGCCTATGATTAAAGCAGCAATCTCTTTAAATCCCCTCTCTGCCCTCAGACTGTCCCTATGGCACTTTCGGGATGGAATGCAAAGAGACTTGCAATTGCCAGTCGGGCATATGTGACAGGGTGACCGGGAGATGCCTGGAATTTCCCTTCTTCCAGTATGCAGCAGCCAAGTCGCCCAGCAGGACGGCTGCCTCTCACACAGGTAAGCTGAAAGAACTTGGTTTTTTGTTTTCTTTGGGGGTGGGGAGGAGAGGATGGGCGGTCATTGAGTTTGGTTGCTGTTGCTGTTTTCAAGGCAAATCTCATTGATAGTTCTGAGGATACTGTGGTTTCTCATAGAGTTTACTACATCTTAATGAATTAACAAAAACAAATCTGTCATGAAAAGCAACCAACCAAGATCCCTAAAGTTCTTGGAACTCTCTAGCGATCTTTTTTTATATACTCACTAGACAAAACTATTTCTGTCCCAGCTCTGCATGGAAAGAGAGCAGTGAGAGATTTGTTGGATCAGGTTTAAGAGCCACGATAAAAAATACAGACCGCTTCTCCTCCTCTCCCTACCTCTCCTTCCCTCCTCCTTCATCAAATGGAAGCAGTAAAATGGAACAATGTGTTTTCATGGATTTTGGAGCTGGTAAGAATTAATCCCTGTGGTGAGATCCAGGGCACAATAAAACTGGAGCAATGCTTCCATGCCGCTGACGGATCCGAGCTGTGCCACTGTGAGCTGTGCTCTGCTGTCAGATGGTTCTGCGCACACATTTGTTTATCTTGTTGATAAAAGGCCAAGCACACAGAACTCTATCAAGGTAAAAGCAGCTCCTTTAACATGATCATACCAAAAGAAATCAATATGTAAAGTAGCATCTGTCATTAGAGTTTCTTCCTCCCGTGAATAGAACAGTAATGACAATGTGTTACACGTCTCAAAATTGCTAAAAGAATAGATTTAAAATATGAAAAAGTGTGAGTATGGGAGGCGATGGACATGTTAATTAGCTTAATTTAATTATTTGGCAACCAAATTATATCCATACGTATGGATATATATATAATTACATTCAAATATGTATGTATAAAAATGTTTAAAAATTAAGTAATTAGAAACCCCCACACTCACTCCTGGAAGAGGAGAGGTCGCCCAGTGGTGAACAGACTGCATTGCTCTTTCAGAGGTCCTGAGTTCGATCGCCAGCACCCACATCAGCCAGTTCATAACCACCTGTAGCTCCAGTCCCAGGGTGATCTCTTGTTTCTGCAGACAATATACTCACATAAGCCTCTGTCCATAGCTAAAAATAAAATTGTGAAGGCAAGGTTGTTTCTTTACAGAGTTATAAGAGGTCATTTGGAGGAAAAAAACTTCATTCTTAAACCCTCAAAATTTAGCCACAACAGCTTATATCAATAAACTATACCTCCTCCAGATAGAAAATAGCCCCTCACATAGACTTTATTTGGGTTATGTTTCTGGCCCTCTGCCCTTGAAATTGATTAAAGTGTGAAATTCAACAAATGTCCTTATTTCTTCTGTTATCATCTTCAGAGATTGTGCTTTTAAGTCAATTGGTAGTTTTAAGTATAACTCTGGTGTTCTATGCCAAATCTTATTAAATGAATATCTTCACAAACAATCTGCAGACTGAGACAACAGTTTAAATCATGTGATTTATCTTTGTAGTCTTTGACAAAGCAAAAAGCTGTAGTTTAAGACTTGAGTATCTGTTTTGTGATTTTCATGTAACATTTGAAGACAAATTGCCAGGGTATCTAGTATTGCAAAAGCACAGGTTCCATCTAGTGCCATAAATCTCTCGATTCGCCCAGGACTCACTGGTGCCCCTCTCCCTCACATTCTCCCAGGACCTGGGAATTACCCATGGGCACCACCAAGCTGTCTCTCAGATCTGGAAATGCTTCGAAGGAGCTGTTCGCAGAACAGATTTGAGATCTAGTTTCTCTGTTTACCATCTCAAGCATTTTTAGCTTCTTTTTGTCTTTTTTTTTTTTTAAAAAAATTAAGTCAGATGCTGACTTCTTGGCTACTATACAGAAGTCTTATAGAGGTACTCTATTACAGGTTGGTCATTATATATTATGCTACACACACACACACAAAGTATTTCTAATTAAAACTAGGTATTGAGAGTTTGCTTAGAAATGTAAAAGAAAATCAGTTGGTGTCCTTTCTTTTGGCATCCATGATATTTAAAAGACTTTTACTCAAGAAATCTTAGTCAGCCTCAAGTTCAGGAGCGGGTAAAGAATGTCTGAAAAACATAGACCGGCTGCCCTGTTTGCTGTGCCTGTCTGTGTGCTAGAGTCCACAGGGAAGAGCATGGCTACTCAGTTCTACCGCAGGCTTCACAGCACCCTACAAACCCATCTGAGCCCACTCTTTGAAAATGGATGGATTGACTCTTGGGTCCCACATCATAGGTTCTCCCAAATGCACGATGTCTTCTTCAACTTGCTACTTGCTGATTTGGCAGTAGTCGTCTTGGCAGGTGGTCTTCCTGATCCTACTTGTCTCCATTTAAAATTTTTATTCTTTTTTTGTAGTCAGTGTCCAAGAATGGAAATACATGAGTCCCATTTTAGTTTAAGTGAGCTGGATGAGGCATAAGAATGCTCAACAACCATTTATCTGCCAAGTCACAACTAATCTTGCATCATTCTATTTCAGGATGTACACTGTGGACACAAGTGTGTCTCATCCTCTTAGAAGCAGATTCTAAATCTTATAACCCTTTCTTGTATAAAGAGCAGGATAGACAGCTGCCTTCAGACTATACCAAAAAAGTTAATTCATTTTTTTATGACAGTGAATATAAAAATCTTTTAAAGAGATTGATTCTTGCAGTGATTGATCACTCACTGGGAGGTGTATTAAGTATCTATGGTGTTCCAAGCATTGCTATCCACGCTAGGGATACAGGTGAGCAAGGGGGAAGAAATGAAAGAAAGTCCTGCTTTTATTAAGCTGGAATTGCAGGAATAAAGTGAGATGATGTTGGGGAGAGGAGAGCTACACATACACGGCAGGAGATGATAGGAGGCATAGAGAGAGAATGTTACCAGGGTGTCGTGTCTTCGTTGAAGGAGCAGTTCAGGGCTGTTCAGTAGAGTTAGCAGAGTATTTTGAAACAAAGATTTACTTTAAGTTCCATTAAAAGACGAAAAGCAAAATAAAAGAAGCCCATGCTTTTATCTTTGACTTACGGACATTTGGACATGATTGGTGTGCCTTCTGATTGCAGAGCGTGACCTAGCGTCTGGAGATGGCAATGCTGTGAGAGAGGAGATTGCTGAAGGGAACGCTGCTCAGCCCTCGGTAATGAAATGGTTAAAGCCGCGCTGATCCCCGCTGAGAGTTGTGAAGAGAAGGCACCACTTCAGTGACCAACCTTCAACCACCATTTTAAGAGCTGTCTAGAGCATGGACTATGAATGTGTAATTTGTGGAGATCAAGTGTGCTACAGAGAGGATCCAGAAAAAAATATAGGCAATATACAACCCATAAACACATATGACTGAACACTTTTAGCAATTGTTAAATATTTAAATGTAATAGAGCTTTCAAATGTGTGTGTGTGTGTGTGTGTGTGTGTGTGTGTGTGTGTGAGGTATCACCAAGGAACTAAACATGCAGCTGAGGAGGTCTAAAAGTTAATAAGTAATCTGGTCAAAGCTGGAATCTGTGGGTCCTTTGACTTGAGTGTATATTCTTGTTGAGATTCCCGTTGAAGAGAGAGTTAAGAGCTATAGAGAATGAGGATGGTAGTGAAGGTAGGGGGTTATAGCATTTGACTCTTCCTTGTGGTAGCTTAAAATTTTTCATTTTGTTTTAATTTGGGGAAACAAGGCCAGAAAAACCTTAAAGGAAGTGAGATACTGGAAGCTTGTGGGACTCCAACGTGTACTCTCACTACTGGGTTATCACTGTGGGCCTTAAGAGATCTAGGAAGTAGTTTGCCTCCTGGGGGATAGAACAGGGTGAAGGTGAATATTTATGTGTTTTTATAAGCAAATCTGTTAGTTTAAATATTTCTTCAACACCCATATTTCCCCCATATATTAAGGAAATTACACTAATGTTGTTTGTTTAAAATGATTAGGAAAAAAACGTGTATGACATATATGGTGCTCAAACATCCATATATGGAAAACTTGTTACTGATGATTACATTAATATTAATAAACATGCAGTTACTGTAGGCTTATAAAATGTTGAAAAACAAAAAACTATTTTTTCTTGCATGAAATTTAGATTTAAAGCAGAAAATAAATTTTTAGACAATTTGGGAAAGGAGAGTTACTTTTCACCAGGAAACATGTTGACTTTAAGGTATTGTTTATTCATTTATTTTTATTCTTTTAAACTTGGCAGATGACTGGAACTGGATTTACACATGGGAGGACCTTAGCAGAAAAAGGACTGTTGTACTAGGCAATGCTGGGAAATATTTGTAAAAGTATTTTATTTAGAGTGAAGAACTTATTTAAGACGTATTTCATTATTTACTTATATTTTATTCTTGAAGTTTGCCAACAGAGTTGTGAATGTATAGAAGAACTTTGAATGTAAACAGAATCAGCTGTTAGGGTTTTTTTTGTTTGTTTGTTGAAGAACAATTTATTATTGTTTAATAAAAATGCCACAGTTGTTCCATATCAACTGGTTTTCTTTCAAATTTTACTCAACCCACACGAGAGTTAATTCACATTAAAGGACAGATGTGTTTCTCCTACCAACAATGGGAGGGGCAGAACATTTCTGTCTTTGCTTCATGTCTTCCCTGTACTCAGACTATGACCCTCCTGAAATGTAGGTCCCTATGTATGTGTCCATTTTACTGAATTTTAGTAACTTTTTTCTTCTTCTCCTTCTTTTTCTCCTCCTCCTCTTCTTCCTTCTCCTTCTTCTTCAACTTTTTTCTGTTTCTGTCTTTGTCTCTGTGTCTCTTTCTATTGAAAAACAACAAACCCCACATTTTGGTATGTTCTGTTAGGTGTGGAGTTAAGGCTTTGACAGTGGAATCTAGATTGCTATGCGGTGGCTCCTTTACTGTCACTCAGATACCAAACTCAGCACATATTTTGTTTTCTGTTCCTTCTTTGAAAGTAGAAAAATTTCCATGAAACATCCATTATTCCCAATTTCAGATTCTTTGAGGAATTCCCAAATAATTGTCTTTCTTGGTTCTTAACTGCCTGAAGGTTACAGATCTGCTAATATCAACCCATTTCTGCTTCTCTCAGCTCATTCATCTCTTGTGTTCTTACTCATAATCAATGCTAACATTTTATTCTCATTGATTTCCTAGCATTTTTGAAAGGAGATGTACCTTTTAAGATGAAGACAAAGGCAGATCTTCCAGTACCCTTGGAAGAAGAGAGAAACCTCCGCATGGAAGAGCACCACACCCCAAAATGGCACATGTGGCTCAGCCTTGCAGACAAGCTGCAGCCAAGCATTGCTGCAGTGAATTGATACAATAGTAGGGAAATGACACCTCTATATTTTAAAAATCCAGTTTATTTGAGTTTTTTAAGTAGTAGAAAGTAGGTGTGAATTAGATAGAAAGTTACATTTAAAAAGGGTATTTAGCCGGGCAGAGGTGGCACACACCTTTAATCCCAGCACTTGGGAGGCAGAAGCAGGAGGATCTCTGTGAGTTCGAGGCCAGCCTGGTCTGCAGAACTAGTGTCTCCAAAGCTACACAGAGAAACCTGACTCAAAACAAACAAACAAAAAACAAAAAAAAAAAAAAAAAAAAAAACAAAAAAACAAAAAAAAAAAAAAAGGGGGTATTTATATTCTTACTAAGTTTAAGTAAAAACCACTGAAAATCTTACTGCCATCCATGTCAACAAAGTTTCACTGAGGGGGTAAAGTGGCTTGGGTTCCTTTTTGACTTGAAGTCTAAGACTACAGTTCAGAGGGATAAATGATAGGTGTGGAAAAATATTGATGGGTAGATGGACAAATGGAAACGAGTGGAGGGGTGGCTGCATGGGTAGGTGGATGGATTTGAGGATCATCCTACATTCTGTTCCTCCCAGGGCAGGAGCTATTTTTTTTTTAAAGATTTATTTATTTATTGTGTATACAGTATTCTGCCTACATGTATGCCTGCAGGCCAAAAGAGGGCACCAGATCTCATTACAGATGATTGTGAGCCACCATGTGGTTGCTGGGAATTGAACTCAGAGCCTTTAGACGAGCAGGCTCTTAACCGCGAGCCATCTCTCCAGCCCAGGGCAGGAGCTTTTAAGAGGACCTCCCCACTTTCATCTGTTAGTGCCAGGCCTCCTGAGAGCTTTCCACTTTGTGTGCAATGTGACTGCAAAAGCTAGAAGCCTAAGAAACATTGGTGGATTGGACATGAAGGGTATCTGTGCCAGCACAGATGAAACCACACACACACACACACACACACACACACACACTCACACACACACACACAGCATCACCAAGCAAGCAATAATTTTAGGACAGCTCTGCTGGTAGCCTGACTCAACTGTCATTTCTTGTAAAAGGCAATTTGGAAGGGGTCTTCTGTTTCCACCCTGTTTTATTCTTCCGTCTACATGGTTATTCAGTTAGAGGTAGAGGATCTGAAAATGCAATGTGAACCGAAATACTTGGGGATTTTGTAAGGATAGGTAGGAGAACATAAAAGGAGAACAGAAGTGGATGACCTGGAGACTCAGGAAGGTATAAGATAATGTGTTCTTATGGATGGAAAGAAGGGCGTTGAAGAAAAATGGCTAGTCACGTTATGTGTCACTCAGAGACACAGCTGAGCAGAAATGTCTCGGGCATTTATGGAGGGAAAGGGAATGGAGGCCTGTCTGAATGGTGTGAAAACCACATGGCAGATGGGTGCTTTTTCTAGAAGGCTGTCTGGGAAGGTCAGAAGGCAATAGCCTACCACAGGACAGAAGTTTTAGTTACTCATGTTAGTTTGTTTCTTTCTGTCCTGCCTGCTCAGTAACAGAGAGCTGACATCCTCTGGGCAGGATTAGTGATGAGGAATGATGACAGAGATAGCCGCCTACTTCCCAGTGAGCTCTGGAAGGCAGGAGATCAGAGTGTGGTGATCTCAATGAGATGACTCAGTGGCGTTTTCGGAAGAGCTCTGCTGTTCACCAGGGTGGGTGGTGGATAGCTGAAATCGTCCACCTGGAAGGCTTAGTCAGGAGGGCTGTCTTGAGTCTGAGCTCCGTATGTGCTATGTAGTAACACTATCTCAAGCAGGCAAGCAAGCAAGCAAAAACTACGAAGTCAAAGAGTGCTGTTGTTGTATATTCATTGTCAAAGTTCAAGTCACCATGCCATACCTGATTTTTGTGTAAAATTATATGCATGGATTAGTCAAGAGATCAGTGATGCTTATTTTACTTTTTGCGTCTTTATGTATTTTTTAAAAAAATTCTAGAGGTAGGTTCTTGTTTTTAATTGGGAAAAAGAATAAGGTAATCTCTATTTTTGATTATTGAGAATATGATCCTTCAAGAGTTTTGAGATGTATTTTATCACCTGGACACTCAACTGTGGAAACAGAACTTCCATCCAAGTGAGTGTAGCTCTCTGCTGGAACAGATAATGTCTCACTAGAAGCAAGCTTGGGAATCCACAGAAAGCACAACTAAAGGTCTTTGGAGCAAAGTGAACTTTTAAAAGTGGCAATACACTTCTGCACCTATGCTATCTGCTGCCTCAAGCAGGTGGCTCAGTCCACCAGGGTTTTACAAACCATTTCCTGACACCTGGGGAGTTGGTAAATATTTCCTGTTTTTGTTGTGTCTAGAGAAAACAGGAATTAACAACTTGGAAGTGCTCATCAAACACTCATTGTCGATGACCTCTACATGGGCAGGTTTCAGAGTGAGACACCCATTTTTTTTTTTTTTTTTTTTTTTTGGTTTTTTGAGACAAGGTTTCTCTGTAGCTTTGGAGCCTGCGCTGGAACTAGCTCTTGTAGACCAGGCTGGTCTCGAACTCACAAAGATCTGCCTGCCTCTGCCTCCCGAGTGCTGGGATTAAAGGCATGCGCCACCACCGCCCGGCCTGACACCCATTTTCTTAAAATCTACCCTAATGATGTCTCTTAAGAGAAAGGCCACTGTTAGAATAATCTAACCATTGAACTGGAAGGTGGAAGAGAAGTTCTATCAGAAAGGGGAGTGGCACCTAGCAATGTGTGGAATCTAGCTAGAAACCCAGCTGTAAACCTTCCTTAGTTTAACTGATGAAGGAGCCCTGAGCATCCTGCCTGGGGCACTGAGCTAACTGCACAGTTAGTTAGCATGTTTTAAAAAGACAATTACCACTTCAGTGTTGTGTAGGAGGACCAGAGCCTGAAAGTTTTGTTTCAGAGTGAGTCAGGGTGAATCCACCATGTTACTTGGAAACTACTGACCTCAGGTTAGCTGCTCAACCTTCATTCTCCTCCATGTCCTCTCTGTGTAGTGTGGGCAGTGGCTTATGCCAGTGTTGCAATGACCTCTCTCAATAGAGCCCATTGACTCCTTCCACTGTGCCTGCCCTTTATCGAACTTCCCAAGACTTGATGGGCATTTGTGTCAATCCCATTATTTCTTTTAGGTTTAATTTATTCATTATTGCAAGACTGAAACATTTAATGTATCTTACATATTCCCTTTTCAATGAATAAAAACTGACTTCGGGACATAATTAAAGCTCTGAGTTGAAATTCAGTTAACATCATTAGAAATTCTCACATTCCTACAAGCAAGCGACTATTTTTAAAGACAAATAATAGTGTTTTATTTAGAGTGCCAAACAATTATTAGCATATGACTCTGAAAACAAAACCAAAAAAAGGTACAATGCTTCAGGGGAATGCGAGGGAGCCCTGCAGATGTGGCACAGGTCCCTGTGGGTTATTTTTAGTTTTCTATTCCTGCCTTTTATTTCAGGACTTGGCTGGCTTCCTTTGTAGCTTCCCCTTAGCTTATTCAGAGGATTCTTCCTTATATAATGCATTTCGAGCTCTGGGTAGAAAAGTCCCAGCTCTTAGAGGAAACCGAGGAATGCCGGCCAGCCTGCCGGTTCAGGAACCCCTGCTGCTCTTGGCAACAGTGAAGTTCTTGGTTTGAAAATACCATAGGAACTCCCTCACCTTGGTTTACTTTCTAGTTATTTAATACACTCAGAGCTATTGAGTGGATCCGAGTGTAGAGATAAGTAGACACCGAAAGCCACTTTCTGATTTCTTTTTTCGTGGCTAATAGCAGGGATTTGAAAACGAGCCCTGTTTCCAGTCAGTTTATATAAACACAGCAGCAATTCTAAAAATGAGAGTCTTGTGAGACTGAAGCTATTTAAACCTTTATCCGTGAGTCAGGAGACCTCAGCGGAGGAGCGTTCACTGTGCACACAACAGTTACAGTGTGTTGGTGTAACCCGTGTCGGTCCCTGTCCCTACAGAGACACTGAGGAGATGGGACAAACCAAATGGAAATCAAGGGAACGCAGTGCCATTTCTAGATGCTTTTTTTTCCCTAGTTCTTTGGTTGTAAGTAAAAAGGAAGAGAAGGAGGAGAAGAAAGAAAAGAAGGCAGGAAGGAAGGAGGGAAGAAAGAAAAGAAAAGAGGAAAACACTTTTACTAACTTTAACAAAAATGTAATTTATTGGTAGGTGTGGGTTGCTTCATAAAATGAAAAAGCTCACCTGTTGAAGAAGCTGGTTTGGAAAATTAGAGTTGCAGGGAAGGTGAGGGGCAGGTGGCGCCCACCCTCACTGGGTGCTGCCAGTCAGGGTTCCACAACTACTCAGTGTCCCTAGCCTTTCTTATACTCCCTGGGAAGGTAGCTTCATGTGACCCATCTTAGTGACCAGCTTAACTGTGACAAATATTCTTCCCTGTAGGTAAACTTCAGTTTGGGATGTGTCCAGTTTGGGCTGCCTTGTGCTCTGTAGACATGATGCTTTTGTTTGAACAGAGACCCACCTAAAATCACAGTGGTTACAGATGGATGGGTAGGAAGGTATTATACAGATACAGAAAAGTGGGAAATACTCTCAGTCCTGTTTTCCAATTTAAAAAAAGGGTGTGGAGGAAGGTTAAATTAGGATGGTTATAATGCCTTCCCTAAGAAAGATTTCAGTGAAGGAAATAGGGGACCTAGGGTGTGTCTCTCAGTAGCAGTAACTCTGAAACCCCAAATCAGGACAAGTGTGTACTTTTAGGCTTGCCTTCATGGCATTTTCCTACTTGGTGGTGAAAACAGGTGGGAAAAGTGAGTCTTGAAGTTTTCCTCCATCCATGTGCATGTTTTTCCCTGACTACATGCACACCTGCCTCCCTGGGTGCTCTGTGGATCTAAGTGAGGAGAGAAAGCGTGAGGCATAACCCCATTTCCCAGGGAAGAACCTGGGTCAGGATATGAGGCAAATCTTCCCTGACCATGCTGTTTGCTGGCCAAACAGCATTCCAACTCTGGAATGCTGAAGCTATGGGACTCTTCTTGCGGAAGGTTTTATTTGTGGCTTTTGGAATGACACACCTTCTGCGTGAAGACGGGAACTCATAATGCTGTGGGAAAAGTTTTTTTCCCTTGATGACTCGAAAACATGGGCTTGTTATTCTGAAAAAGCAGAGCACATCCTCATTCCACACAAACAATGTGAGCCGGGCCTGGAGTCGGGCCAAGGTTTCCTATGAATAGAACAGAGAGGAGAGCCTCCGACCTTCTTCCCATTTGTAAAGGAATCCTGGAAGCCATAGCCCAGGAAAGGAAATGCCATACCTGCCCTTAGGAAGTGGGGACGGAGATTCTCTGCTGTCCTTCAACACACTGCTGGAACAGACGTCTTGTTTAGCCTAGCAAGGGAGCCACGTGTCGGGGGTGACGTTGGCACCTGCCATCGGAGACACATCAGCCTTTCAGCTGTTCATGCAGAAGATGGATTTCTAGGGAATATTTTCAGGTCATAAATGTCTGTGAGTTACAGAAACAAGATGGTCTTCTGGTTTCATCTGCATCGTGTTTTGTGGGCATGATGCTTTTGTTTAAATTTATTGATTGCAAAGAACAGAGATCCACCTAAAAACACAGAGGTTACAGATGATGAATAGGAAGGTATTATACAGACCCACAAAGCTGGGAAGACTTTATGCAGCTGACTCCTGGGAACTAAGGAGGTGGCCACTTTTCCCTCTCTTTCTGCAGCCCAGAGACTCTGTAACCTCCTTTATATCTAGTTCCTCCTCCTGCCCTTCCATGGAGTTCTGTTTAACAAATAATTGCAATAATAATAGGGTTTGGAATGTAGCTCAGTTTGTTTGCCTAGAATACATGAGGTCTTCAGTTCTTAATCCCCAGCACCACAAAGTTAAAGTAATAGAAATAAATAATTAGTACTACTAATTACATATTACATAAATAATAATTCCATATCACTAATTACATACTACTTACACTATAGCTAACGATTATTGTGGTTTTGATATGCACATGCTCTAAGTGCTTTATGTTTCCATTTGTTCATTCTCAGAACTTCTGAAGGCAGGTTCTGTCTTTATACCCTTTTTTTTTCAGATGGGTGCTGTGAGGGACCACAGATGTGAGCCTGTTCTACCTTGACTGGAGGTCAGAGAATTAGAACATGTTTTTGCTTTTCAAAGTTGTTGATAACAGATGTGCCAACAACAAGAGATGCTGACTTAGGGTGTGGTTAATTAATATTTTGGGTATAAAGGTGGATCCGCTCCCCCTGAACCAAAGGTCAGAGAATTCAAGTCTATCCCTTATATCTTGTTAATGAAGTCTGTGGCCTCACCCCTTCTCTTCTGGAGTGAAGTATATCAGCATGTAGAAGATAAACACAGAGAGATTCAGCGTTCACTGACTTTCCCTCCCGATGCTGCTCTGTGCCTCTGTCTCTTATTTCTCTCACATCTCTGTTCCTTTTGTTTAATAACTCTAATCCTCGCGTTCCTACACAGAACACACAAATTTCATCAAGGCTGGTCTTCGACAGCATGTGCTGACACGTGTGGATAGCATAGCTTGCCTGTGACTTTGAGAGGCTTCATCTCCCTGGCTTCACTAAGTAGTGCCTCACTCCCAAAGGCGTTCCCTTCTGAGAATGCACAGCTTTAAAAAATTTCAGACTTCCGGCAGGAGTCCATTGGCTGTTTCATGAATGAGTAGCTTCTGGGTGCGTGCGTATATTTTGAGAGAAAAACCTCTGCTTGTTCACAGGAACAAATTTATCTTTTGAAAAAGAAGCCCGGTGCCACAGCCTTTTCTGTGGACTTGGCTAGTTTGACCTATAAAATTTCAGTTTATAATGCTACAAAAGTAGCATCCATTCAGTAGAAACTGCCTGTTGAGTGTCGATTTTCAATCTTTTTTTTTTTTTCTAGCAAAAATGATAATCCCCTGTGATGTGGGAGTGAACTGTACTTTCTGGTCATAGAGAGAAGTGACTGACACTTTATGATGCACTGTGTTGCTAGGCTATGATGTTTGGCAAGTAAGAATAGTAAATCCATTCAAGTTTAATGATATTCTCAGTTTAGGATGTATTTCCTTGAGATGCAATACCACTCAAAGGAGAGGGGTGTCTGGATTGACTCACCTAACAAAGGTGAATCCAGATGGCCTCAGTTTGGCTGAGTCCAGATGCTACAACACCTGGTTAGAATCGTTTACTCCCTAGGACCAGGTGAGTCAGGGGAGACATCTAATAACCACAGAACTCCTCTGATTGCTGCAGAAGAAATGTCCTGGGATGTGCTGGGACTGGGGAGTCTCAGTGATTTTGGTCCTAATGACCCAAGCCTGTCCAGATCTGCGCTCCCTGGTCCGAGGGAGCACACATGCATACAGCACTGATGAATTTGGATGTTACAGCAGTAGCCAACAGGAATGTCTCCAATGTGAGAGAGCCAGAGTGCACGAATGTGTAGAGATACACCGGCCATCGGCCTGGTTCCATAGACAAGTTCTAGGAATGTGAACCCCCGACCGTGATAGGATGACAATACTTGGGTACCAAGAGACATGACTCCACTCTGCACAACTAACTGGTGATATGAACTGGGCATCTTAGTCCATCTCCTTGTTTCCTCTTTTTGTAACTGAGTGAGATGGGTAACTGGCCTTTAAGGCCCAGCCTAGTATCCTATCATTTCATCTTGTAGGTCTTAAATTATATTTTATCCACCAGAACTATAAGGATTATATCATGAATGTGATTGGCAGTCGGAGGCCTGAGTCCAGGGAGGATGCTGAGGTCAAGGGGTAAATTCATGGCTTCCTATAAAACACAATGACATGTAAGTAATACAGAAGGCAAGAGAAATGCCCTTTGATCTTAAATTGTTCTTACTGACACCATAGCTGAAACTCTAACATGGTTACTTTTTAAATTTTTTTATTTTTTGAGTCAAAGTTCTCAGTTATCTCCCACTAAGCTTGCCCACCTCTCTCACCTGCCCACTGGTTTATGGCAGGTTGTGATCCCCTCACCTCCTATCATTTACCAAAGTAACTCTTGTTCTTCAGATTTTAGTTCAACTATTTGAAGACATCTACTCTCCTCTTTGGTGACTTTTCTCTCTGACATATTTTCTGAGCCTCGTGTAGCCTCTCTGCAGACGTCTATGGAAAGCCACAATTATTTACTAGTTGCTTAGACACTGAGATTCTAGCAAGGCGGTATGCTCTGGACAAACAGAAACCTATCTGTTTCTCTCTTGTCTCTGGGCCAGGCGTTTGGTGTACAGTATGGTCTGGTGACAATGGGGACTCGATATTTTCATTTCCAGGTGACTTAAACCCGAGGGTAAAATGTACATGGGAAAATTTCCTTTTCATGGTTGTCTTCTGAAGTTTACAAGTTTGGTCTGTGATTGGTTAAAAGCAATGAAAGATGAATAAAGAAGGTTGTAGAACTTACTCTCTCCCATTCAGTCAAGAAGAGTAGATGAAACCAGACTACTTCTTTGAGATTCCCTCACTTAATGTAAACATTAACTCAAACCATATTGTAAGATCCAAGGATGCTCTTGAGAGACACTATGTTTGATTCCCATTTTGCAAGATGTGAAGTTCCATCTCTTCCAAGGCAGAGAGTACTTCTGCAACACCAGGAGTGATTTCATGTGCCCCAGTCTTCAGTAAGGAGACAGGAATGAGGAACAGAGAATCAGAGACAAGGAAACAGAGACATGGAATGACACTTTGCTGATAGGAGCCTTGATGGGCAGGTTAGAACAGTCTTATCTGCTCATCTTTGCTCAAGTAGAGCCTCAACCTTCAGACCTTTATGGGTCCTTGAAGTCTGGGATGGGCGATGCCATCTGAGAGTCACCAAAGCAGAGTGTGACTGTGGCATGCACACTTGCTTTGTTTCCTTCCACTCTGGGAATCTTAGGGGACATTGGCAGGCTGCAGATTTCCTGCGGCAGAGGGTAAGTGGGATCCAGCATGTTTTCTTTGGGAAAGAGATCTCTTCTTTGGAGCACGCAGGAGTCATACAAGCTTTGTGTCCACCCTGCTGAACTCAGACACCTTCTCATGTCTCAACTAGCCTACGTGTCTTGGTGCTATCACTTAGAGTTTGCACTTCTGCACTTGAGGTTTCTATGACTAAAAGGTGGCCACACATGTTTTCCCAGGCTGCAGGCTTACGCCTGGGTGGTAAATTGTACTGTGTGACCTGCTCGGTTCAGGATACACAAAATACTGCTTCCGTCAGATGCTCTCACCTGCTTCTTACCATCACACTCTCCTCGCCTGGTTCTCAGGCTCCCATTGCAGTCCAGTGTCATCACCTAGAGATTTACACTCTGAGACGAGGGCATATGCAGGCCAGGCCTGTTGGAGCAGACAGACAGACAGACAGACACACGCACTTGTGTGTGTGTGTGTGTGTATGGGGTATAATGTGTGTATGATTATATGTGATTGTGATTGTGTGTGTGTACATGGAGCATACGTGTGTATGAGTGTATGTGACCGTGTGTGTATGGCATGGATATGTGTATAAGTGTATGTAAGTGTGTGTATGTGTAAGCGGTATAATGTGTATATGATATATGTGATTTTGTATGTGTGTGCTGGGGTGAACAGAAACACATGGCTGGGAAGGTTGAGACTTAGGAGGTTTTCACTCAGGGATCTCAGAGGCAGCCATTCCCAAGCTTTGTAGCCCCTGGTGGGCAGGGTGGATAGCTGCCCTGGAAGAGTTCCTGCTGCAGAAAGAACTCATGGACGGACGAGCACACGGTGCCAGAAGAGCAGCAACAGAAGCAGGAGGGTGAATACAAGGGCTACGCCTGCAACCTGGAGAAGTAGGTGCTGGACAAGGGCAGGTGGGCAGGGACTGGCCACAGGGCTCTGAGATAGTCCTCTGTGTCAGGTGTGGGGTCTGAACACGGAGCGTTTGCCTCTCAGTGGCTAGGAAGGGGTTTGGTTTCCCTTCAGTCAGGATGCTCTGTCCAAACCTAGCATTCATGCCTTCCCTGCTTCCTTTGCCTGACTTTCTGTTTAATTTTCTTGGAGCTGGCACCAGTTTGGGGCCCAGTTTAACCCTCTACTACTCCAAACTCAGAGTGAAACCCTTCCTATCCACCCACTACTCTAGTTACACTTGGGCCCCGGGATTCACTTTTCGTGCCAACTTGGTTAGTTTCGGAATCACACCTTTGGGCATATCTCGGAGAGGTTTTGGAGATGATGTTAATGAAATGGGAAGACCTGCCCAAAACATGGGCAGCACCCTTCCATGACTTGGGACCCCAGACTCAATAAAGAGGAGAAAGCAGGCTGAGCGCCAATAACTATCCCTTGGTTCCTGACTGGAGGCCATGTGACCAGCTGCCTCCAGCTCCTGCCGTCATGATTTTCTCGCTGTGATGAACTGTACCCTTAACCTGCCTGCTGAAATAGATTCCTCATTCTCGAAGGTACTTTTGTTCTTCTTATATCACAGCAGTAAGAAAAGTATCCAGCACAGGCTCTCCCTACTTTCTGACCAGAAAACTGAGAAATCTCCTCTCCCCTAGACTCCTTCCTGCCCAATGGACTGGGGATTTGGTTTTCATTTCTCTTTGGCTTCCAAGATTTAAAATATGATTTATTTATCCTGAGTTTGCAAGTCAAGTTCCTTCACACTCTCTTGTGGCTTTGCCGAGGGCTGCCTCTGTTGTGGGCCCTGGTGTTTGCTCAGCATTGAGCAAGTTTGCACTGAAGCTGTTCTGTGCTCGACAGGGTGTTGACACATCTCAGCCACAGTCATGGGAGGCACGGAGCACACTGCTGTGGGAAACATTGACAACCCATGCTGGAGAGCCATCAGAAGCTGCCCTGAAAGTTCCCACATTTGGTGAAGAGGGCTCACACTTTTTCTGGATAAACTGCTGGCCAAGAGACGCCCTCGGCTGTGCCTGCTGGGACCTTGTCACTAAAGACAACCTTTCTGCAGGGCTGCTTGCATGAAAACACAGAAGTCTGAAAATCCGGTTCCCTTGACCCAATTTGGAAAGCTCTGGATGGTTCTCCTAGCTTTAGAACTTCCGGCAGGTTCCCCCGAGGCATTGTGGGAAGAGAGTCATGAGTCAGCTTCTCCATCTTTCTTCTCTGTTCATTCCAAATGTGATACAGTGAGAGAGCTGCCTAGTAGTAAATCACCTGCATGTCAATTTCCATTTCAAAGTAGGTGTCTCAGGGAGCTTACCAGTACTGAGGTAAAATATCTGAGATAATCAACTTAAAGAGCAGAAGAGCAATTTAAAGATAGTCAACTTCAAGGTGTGTTTCGTCTGGTGTGTGTGTTTTCTCAATTATTTCAGTCCCTAGTCTCTTGGTCCTTGTTTTAGGTCTGTGATGGTCTTGTACACCATGCCAGGAGCACACAATGAAGGAAGCCTGTGTTTCTCAAGAGAGAAGAAGCTGAGGTCTTAGTGTCCCCTTCATGGGCATACTTTTAGTGAGCCGAGTTCCTTCTGCTAAGCCCAAACTCTTAAAGATTTCACAACAATCTGGGAACCAAATCTTTGGTTTGGGACAAAACCAAAGATGGGCTTTTTTTGTGTGTGTGGGTTATTCAAGATCCAAACTTAAATAACTATAGTAGTTTCTATCTCAGGGAATGAAGATTTTGACAATTACCCAACCTGAAGCGCTAATTGGGGTTCAGGATTCTTTTCAGAGAACACACTTCCCAGTGGAGCTGCAAGTGCTGCCCTTTCCTGATCCTTTGCCTGGAATGAGTTCCTTCTTTTTGCAGCTTACTCTTCTGCCTACAGGGGGCGTTTTGTGTTATTGATCAGCTGGGGGAACCACCATGGCATTTTATTGGGACTTTATTTTATGGTAACACCATGGTTGTGCTGTTCTTTTGCTATGGTCATTAAGCCTCCAGAAAGCGTCCTTTGCCGACCCCAAGCTCCAGATCTCCAGGGAGCAGGCCTCTAACTTAACTTTGGAATAACTGTAAAGGAGATAAAACTATTTCTGGGAAAAAAATATTAAGGTGGAAGTGAAATAGAGCATCTTGAATTTGAGGGAAAAAAATAAACTGAAAGGAAATCCCATAAGTAATCATGAAAGCACAAGTCCTTGTTTCTGTTTTTTAATCAATCTGAAGAGAAAAAGTGGTCAAACAGAAATAGCTTTTCAAATTTAAAGGTAGTACATTAGATTGGGGGGTATGGCTGAGAAATCCATGTTGGGTGCTATTTATGTACAACCAAAATATGGTTTTCAGGGTCACACCTCTTCTAAGTATTGAAATAGCTCACCACTACACTCTTGGGCTTTGGGTGGACAGTAGTCAGGAACCAGAGGAAAAAAAAAAAACCACAACTCCATCAAGGCTGAAGAAATCCTAGACAGAATATCCAAAATGTTCAAGTGGCAAAAATGGAAACCTTCTTTGTAAAGTGGATTTTAAGATGGTGGAGCTGGTTCCAGAATTACCTTGAATTGTTTCTTCTTTGTTCTCATACTAAGAAGAATGCAAGCTTAATGACAGGGAGGCCATTGTGTCATTCCTGATGAATCTGGTCTGTTTCACACATGTTAGAAGAGACATAAGTATGTAGTTATGAATGAACAAATTAATTAACGAGCCTTGTTTTGACTGATGAGCCCTACTCTTTCTCACAAGCTATCTTCCAACTGATTGATTGATTCACTACACTTACTAACACCTTCGTGAACCAGACAAAAATGGCAAAAAAAGTAAGCTCAGGATTCCAAAGACAGACAATGATACAGAGAGGAAAAATAATGGGAACAGGTCTGAATGATCGTGAGTAAAAGTCTACCAGGGACTCAGGGAAGAGAGTCAAAAAAGATTAACTGAGATTTGAAGAGGTCTAATCAGGAGTAGTGTGTTCCAAGGAAGAGGCAATGGGGGCAAGAAAAAAAGCATGGGAATTTGTACGATCAGGGCCCAGGAGGGCCTTTAAGTAATTTTACATGACTAATGAATCCAGAAAGTAGAAAGATTTAACAGGAAACTCATGGACTGCTCAAGAAAGTCTTTGGTGTTGCTACATGAAGGCTGATTGATGCCTTTCTTCTTTAGCAAACAACAGATGCTAAGGATGACATGGTGGTGATAATGCTCTATATAAAAGATGAAAAATAGAAAGAAACCAGATGACTAGTTCCAAAGACTATCATTGTGACTTTTATTTTCTTAAAAAAAAAGAAACAATTTTAAGGGTGCTTTGGGATATAGTCAACAAGAATTTGGTGAGCAGTTGTACAAGTGCCAAGAGAAGGATTAAAAACTGAGGATGGATTTGGACTTTAAATCTGGATGCCAGAAGGTGTTTGTTATGAAGTGAGGTTATATACTTTCTCTCTAAGATACAGTAAGTACCCATGGACCATGTGGACAGAGATGCTTGGAAGTATAGCTCTGTCACTTGGGCAAGATACAAATCTGGATTGGAGACCGATGAGAAAAATCAATGCCTGATGTTGAATAGCTTTATTTCCCTTTTTTGATGAAAACATTGATAGTTTTATGCACATTCTTTGTTGTCTACCTAGCAGCTCTTTCCCCCTTACCATTTGTGAGAATATAACTTCGCCTGAATATGGATGCCCAAGGAAGATGGTACCAACTGCAGTCACGATGAATGTTATCTATGATTTAAGGTCCTGTTTGCCTAAGTTGATCTGAAAACTTGATCACCCAAATGAATCATAAGGGTTATTTACCAGAAGTATGGTGGCAAGGAGCCCGATGGATGGTTAGAAAGACAAGCTGTATTTATCCATCAGACACGGGGATGTCTGAGAGGCAGAGAAGCCATCTTGTTCCAGTCTGAGGACAAAGGCAAAACACAGAGAGGTAAGCAGAACCCCCAGATGATTGCAAACAACTGTAAAAAAAAGGGAATGAGGCACATGGCCAGCACTCACAGAGATTCCACCTGCCTCCGCCTCAGGTGTACTAGGATTAAAGGCACGTTCTACCAGAATTTCTTTAAAAAAAATGTGAAGTAAGTAAAATTCAAGAAAGAATTTTGAAGTATGTTTGACATCCACTATTAAGATAAAAATTGCTTTTGGGAACTGTTAATTTTCACCTGATGGAGTTTCAGCAAAAGAATGAGAGAATAGGAAGAAGTTCGACCAAATGCTCCCTAGATAGATATGTTGAATTTCCTCTTCCTATCCTACTGTGTAAATGGAAGATCTTTGACAAATATTTTTGTGGGCCCCTAAACCTGTCATTAACTTTATACTTAAAATATTCAGCCTGGTATTTAGTTCTTAAACATCATATTGCCAGGCCAGATTTTCTGTTTGTTTTTTTAAAAATGGAAAATATTTATAACATAATAGTCAAGAACCAAAATTGCTGCTGTCTAACCACATAGTCACCAATATTTTAAAAAAATCTCCAAAGATTTTTATAGAAGAAAATTTAATAGAAGAAAAACTCAAAAATTGAAATACAAAGTTAGCCTCTGCAATTTAAAATAAGTTCTCATTTCATGTTTTCAGTAGACCTAAGACTTAATGTGTGTGTGTTTTTTTATTTTTTAGGAAAAATTGCAGACATGTTCACTGTTGAATATTGAAGTCTGCTAAAACAGTTCAGTATGATCAATCTTAAGTAATGCCTTTTATTGCAAACACATACCTTGACAAAATTTAGAAAAATAATAAAAAGATAAAAAAAGGTATCTTTGTGAACAGTCTTCCTAAAATGGGAGACAGTTGATTATAGTGAGCAAGACTGAAGCCATGGGCATGCTGGGTGACTGACTGTGCTGTGTGAGGCTGAAGCCATGGGCATGCTGGGTGACTGTGCTGTGTGAGGCTGAAGCCATGGGCATCCTGGGAAACGGTGGTGAGCAGGCTGAAGTCATAGGCACACTGAGAACTGAGTTGGAGCTGGAGGTTTGGTTCTGTAAGGAAAATCAGGACCAAAGCATTTGTGCCAAACAGAAAACAAGAGCCAGACTCACTTGAAATGAAAAGAGAGGGCAGACTTCAGCATATGTGAAAGGAGGCTGAAATCCCTAGTCTTAGTTAGGATTTCTGTTGCTGTGAAGAGACACCATGATCGTAGCCACTGTTACAAAGAAAAACATTTGACTGGAGTGGCTTACTTTCAGTTCAGAGGTTCAGTTGTCCATTATCATAATGGGACATGGCTACAGGCAGGCCGATGTGGAGCTGAAGAAATAGCTTAGAGTCCTATGTTTTGCAGGCAACAGGAAGTGGCCTGTAACACTGGGTGGTATCTTGAGCATATATGAGACCTCAAAGCCCGCCTCCACAGTGACTTACTTCCTCCAACAAGGCCATAACTACTGCAACAATGCCACACCTCTTAACAATGCCATCCTTCTGGGGGCCATTTTCTTTCACACCACCACATTCTTCCAGGAAAGATGGTTTGGGAAAGCTTTGGAATTAGAGGAAACCTGCCAACATTGTCCAAAGGACTTAGGTGGTCTTTGATTACATGGCTAGATTTACAGTCTCTTCATAAAAAGCCTCTGTAGGCTTTGTGTCCTGCCAGGGGCCATGCAGAGTAGGTGGCACCTGGTAGAGAGAACTACAAAACCATTAATGGAGAATCTTACTCAGAGGAGGAAGACAAAACAAAATAAAAAGACACAAACCCTCCAAACTTCCACTCAACAATATGGCTGAATACCAGCATCATAAAACACTGCTCAGAAAAACATGCAATAAAATCAATAACTGGAGCATAAACCTGCTAAAAATGAGATTTTTGGGGTACAAACCAAGGACCTTGAATAAACTTAAATATTTATACAAAAATAATATATGTGTGCAAATAGAAATGTTCTCAGAGCAAAGAATTATGAAAGCGAACCAGCTTTTAAAAAATCCCAAAAATGTAAAATATAATTTTAAAATAAAAATTCTAGGAGAGGAGATTACCCTAGCCTGAATGCAGAGGCAGAGCTGAGGATGAGTACACCGTGGAAAGTCAGCAACAAAGGAGCAGGGAGACAAAGCCTCAACGAGGAGGAAGAGTGTGCTGAAAACTGTCTTTCCTTGGTTGGCGTTCAGAGTGGAGAGGAACAGGAAAGAATCAGAGGCTACAGCAAAAGACAAAGTCTCAGGTTGAAAATGCATTCAGGGTGATGGCGGCACACACCTTTAATCCTAGCTCTCAGGTGGTAGAGGTAGTTGGATCTCTGTGAGTTCCAGGCCAGCATGGCCTAAAGAGAGAGTTCCAGGCCAGCCAGGGCTGTTACACAGAGAAACCCTGTCTCAAAGACAACAACAAAACAAGCTGTTACCAGTGACTAGAATTTGGAAGACTACGTCAGCAGCAGTACCGGTCCCAGAGTCATGCGGCACACCCTCGTTCATTAAAGAGAGCATCTTACATTTGAAATCTAGATACCAGTGAAAGCAAAATCCTTATCCTAAAAACAAATAATTAGTTGGCATGATGGTTTGCCTTGATGTGTGTCCCTCTGATGTAGCTCCCAACAAAAGGCTTACATGTAGGTATTTACTAGGCGAGAGACTGGGAGGAGTGGGTTGTTATATACAGTGGGTTGGATATACAGCCAGTATATATCTAACTTCCTGTGAGATGAGTTCATCTCCCACCCAATCCGCTTATCTTCTGTTATTCAGTACTGACATTGACCTTTGGACAAATCAGCTGTCCAACATTAGCTTTTATTCAGTAGCCATGACAACTGGTACAGCAAGTGGACAGATAAATGTCATCAGAAGCCTCTTTCTCTCAAGGAGACAACACAATGACAGGCCTCTGAGACATTTGTAGTCTGCCCCACATCGGGCACACTGCTGCCTGTAATGAAGAGTTTCTCCCACTAGCTCAGATGTAGTGTGTAGCTGGGACATGGGGGAAAGGCAATAGACATTGTAACCAGGAGTAACTGTGTAGAATAAAATATTGCCACTGTAACAGCATTTCCCTTAGGGAAGCCTCAGTCGGTGCAAAAAAAGGCACCCCAAAGGACGCACCCCAAAAAGGGTGGCACCCCATAGAATCACCCCAAAATGGTAGCACCTCAAAAGAATGGCCCCCAAAAAGGATGGCACCACAAAAGGACAGCGCCCCAAATGGACGGCACCCTAAAGCACAGCATCCAAAAAAGGGTTACTCCTCAAAAGGACGGCACCTCAAAAGGACAACACCACAAACAAGTGACACCCCAAAGAACAGCGCCCCAAAAAGAAGGGCTTCCTAAAAGAACGGCACCCCTAAAGGGTGGCAGTGGTGCTGAGGCTTTAGAAGAGGAAACTCCCTCTGTACAGAGGGGGAAAGGGTTGTTCCTTTCTTTAGGAGGAAAGAGGGTGTGGCTTGATCTCACTCAGTGACAGCAGGCTACTTCGCCAGCTCTAGTCTCTCTATTTATTCTCATTTTTTAAAAACACGTATTAAATTATATTATTTCCACTGCCAGAAGTCTCCAATTAACTCACCAGTTCTAACACAGTTCTTCCCCTTTTTTCCAGTTTGGTTCTATGTAGCCTGGTTGGCCTTGAACTCATGGTGATCCTCCCCCCCACCCCCAATAACACCATGCCTAGCTAAAACTCAATATCTTTTTCTTTTCTAGGCAAGAATTCTACCCTGACTATGTCTCTGGTCCCTTTGTGATGTTTTCTTAACTCTGAGGGCTCTTTTCTTCTTCGTTTTCTTTGTTTGTTTGTTTTTGTTGTGTGTGTGTGTGTGTTTTGAGACAGGGTTTCTCTGTGTAGCCCTGGCTGTCCTAGAACTTGCTCTGTAGAACCAGGCTGGTTCTACAAACTCAAACTCAAAGATCCTCCTGCCTCTGCCTCTCAAGTGCTGGGATTAAAGGTGTGTACCGCCACTGCCTGTCAAAGCTCTTCCTTTATATCCTTGTCTGTTCTTACCTACTCAATCTTCAAATGTATACATACACATCAGTATATATATTTGCTTGCATTCACAAGCAAATCCACATGTGTAGAAATATATAAACATTAGTGCTCTAAGATTTCTGTGGTGTAAATAGCTCACACGAACAATTTCAAATCTAATTTCCAATCTAATTTTGTTGAACTTGGATTTGGGGAGAGACCTGTCTTTGGCTCTCACGAGCCAATGGAAGCTGCCTCTACCCCACTCTGTCAAGCATATTCTTATACATGCACACATACCCATGTCTTGTATATTTATCAATCATGTCTAACATTTTTGCTGAAAGAATTTGGCAGTGCATACCTAATTCCTCTCCAACATTTAAAGCCCATTAAAAAACATCTCGGACCTCTGAGCTAAAACAATCAAAGACAGCATTGTGTAAGACTCTGGCCTCTCTTCCCTTCCAACCTTCAAAGTAGGCGAGACATTATTATGTAGGTTCTGTGCTAAAATATATTAGCAGTAAGTGTCTTTTTATCATTAGGAATCATTTTATTGGCGTTTAAAAAAGTTTTAAGGCAAGTCATGTTTGTTTTTATCCCAGCTAAGTGTTTTCTTAAAATATAGAGTAAAACCAAGCACAGAGGCTAGAGAGATGGCTCAGGTGTTGAGCAAGTACTGTTCTTTCAGAGGACCTGAGTTTGGCTCCTGGAACCACTTCAGGTGGCTCACAATTGCCTGTAACTTCAGCTCCAGGGGATCCCACACTTTCTTCTCCAAGGATACCTACATGCACATCCTTGTACACAGATACACACACAGACACAATCTTAAAAAATAAAGATAAAGTGAAATGACGTATTCACAGGAAGTCTGGGAAATCTCTGGCAGTCTTGCTGGCCTCAGAGCATCTGGACACCTAAAAGGGTAGACAAAAACACACCTTGGGGGTTTCCTCCAGGCTGAGCAACAACCTTTATCATTTTCAGGGTTGAATATATGTTTAAAATTTCCCAAGGAGTTCAAAAAAACTGAAAGCACGCGTTATGAGCAAAGACTGGAATTTAAGCTGAGGATTGCAGTTCAGACAAATAATTATTACGTTTCCTTTTGTAACTCTCTTGTTCTGGAGAAGAGATAGTTCGATTGGTCATTTGGGCACAGACATGCTTTGATTTCATAAGTATCACAATTCCCACCAGGAAACTGGATGTAAATAAATGGTACTTTTATGTACTCAAATATATTGTTAAGCCAGCCACCTTATTCGAAAAATTAGTTTTGTAAATAGAAGACTAAACTAAAGGCCAGTATTTAAGGAGATCTTTCCCCTATAGACATCCACCACGCTCTGGACGTCAGCTGACATGTACTTATGGTTTGGATTGTTGACAAGAGACTAGGAAGTCTGGTGACGACAGCCTGCTCTCAAAGCCTCTCCTGTCCCCATGTGCCGTGACACCAATTACGTCACATTAAGTTACAGGCATTCGGAAGTGATGACCCCTTGACCTTCACAGCAGCTCTAGCTGGCAACTGTCAAAGGCGGCCTCATCCATGCCCATGCTGTGCTGTACAAACAGCTAATCTCTGTGTGTGCCACAGCAGGGGATAAGAGACTTTTTACGAGGTCACCAAGTCTAATTAAGTTCCAGGTGTGCCCACCTTTTGGCACTGAGACATCATATTGCTGTTGTCATCCACAAAGTCCACACTACGATTCTCATAATGACATAAGTAAATTTATGGTTAGTGTTGGGCAACATTCCTTAGCTACATGGAGCCGGTGGACCACAGGCTGTACAGGCTTGCACTGGCCTTTGAAGTAGACTGACCTCTCAATGCTCTTTAACACTCCCAGGGCTATGCTACGTGGGAGTGCCCCTCCCCCATACACACCTCCTACACTTTTTTGACTTTGGATCCATCCATCCAGTGAATGTCTTTGCCCTGTTTCCATTCCCAGCATCTTAGGAGTCTTCGCAAAAAAAGTCAGAGCTGCTGCTCCCTGAAACTGTGCAGAACCGAAGCAGCATCCTTCCTGTGCTCTCACGGGTGTCATCTTGTCACCTCCCAGCTATTTGTAACATTCTGCCTCTGATGGCAGTTATTAGTAAGGGAAGACCGTGCTGGCTGGGTCTTACATGTCCAATAAGTGCCTGCTCATTGGATGCCTATGCAAATACAAAGAGAATAAAATGAACACTTATTACTATACACCTACCATGGGCTAGGGGTTCCGGGGCCTGTAAGTGGGATAAGGTGTGTAGTCTTCGCGAGATCTTCTGAGAGAGAAGCGGGGGTTAGATGAAGAAAGTGAGGGACAAGGCTGGTGGCCTCCAGTCTAGGGTGTTTTGTAAAGGAGGAGAGAAACTGCAGAGCAGTGTCTTGAGTGGTTCTGTGAACGCAGCTGGGCTCAGTCATCACCCCAGCCCCAGATCTAAGACTGGAAGGGAGCCTGGCAGTTTGCTAGAAGCCTGATTTGCAATTTTACCTCAGAAACTACTTCAAGTGGTGGTAAAATCTTGGCAGGAGATCTGACCCACAGATGCGAAAGTCCTTCTCATTAGAGAAAATCTCTCCCCACGATCAGACCTAAGGTGTCCTAGGTACTAAATAGGTAGAAGGAAGCTATCTTTTCTTTGCCTGACAAAGAATTTTCTAGTGAAGCTTAAGTTAAAACCAGTACCACATGTCCTTCATGGTTTGAAGATACACTTTGGCTAAGCACTTCCCTCCATTCTTGTTACAATGCCACTGTTTATCTTGTAATGTTTACATTTTGCAACTATGCCTTGAACCAAGTTTTGAAAACAATACTTAGATTAAATGAATTCAGTCATTAGGTTTCATTATTTTTTTTAAATATGAGGCATATATGTGTACTATGTTCAGTGGCTTAAAGAGGCCAAGCATTGTGATGTCTGGGACAACTGTTGAGATGCCATGCTGAAGGTGATAGGGCAGGGAGGAAGGTAAGACAGTGTTTGAGACTGTGGAAGGAAAAGGTGTGATGCTGAAAGCAGTTGGAACATAAACGCTTTTAAGTTCTTTAAAAAAATGATTGTGTTTAATTTCTGTGCCTGTGTGTGTGTCCCACAGTGCAGATGCTCTCCAGTTCTCCCCTTTAGCCATGGGTTCTTGTGATCCAACGCAGGTTTAATCAGGTGTGTGTAGCCAGTGCCTTTATTGGCCTAGTCACCTTACTGGTCCAATAAACAGATTTTTTGAACAACTGACTCTCTTATATTTACATGGTATGATGGCCAGCTCAATTTGCAGGTGTTTGATATTTTGAAGAAAACGAGGAGAATCACTAGGAAGATGGTCAACCTGTCCCAGTGGGCACAGTTCCTGGAGAACACTCTTGATTCAGAATGAAAACTGAGGGGAAATGAGAAGAGGCGTGGGTCTAAGAGGGCTCCTCTCTGTAGGAAAGAGAATGAAAGGCTTGCAAACGTGAACACTTAGCTGCCACTGTCATACTAACTAACCACCCTGAGTTCAGTGCAGGCTAAAGCTGCATCCCAGAGCGTCACACCAGGTGAGGCTCTGGGCAGCGATGTGATGGGATGGTTCATACTGATGAGGCTGCAATGTGGCTAGTTGAGAGAGAGTGAGAGAAGGAGAGAAAGAGAGAGAGAGAGACAGGAAGAGAGAGAGAGAGGAAGGGAGAGAGAGGGGAAGGGGAGAGAAGGAAAGAAGAAGGAGGGAGGGAGGAAGGAAGGGAGGGAAGAAAGGAAAAGGGAACTTTCCTGTCATTTAATTTTAATCAATTTAAATTTAAATAGTCATCATTAGCTGATGGCTGCCATCTTGGCAGCAGAATTCTGGACGATCATGGGTTCCCATGAAACAGCGTATTGATAAACAGAGGGGTTTATAAAAAGCTGTGAAGATTTCCCAAATGTTTTTGAGGATAAGGATTCTCACTGCTTTGTTAAAAGCAAACCTTGAAAACTGTGATGGCTGTGGTACTAGGCTAAGGACACGAGAAGACTCAGTAGTTTGGGCACATTTTCTGAGTGTCCGAGTTTTGGAAATTCAGTTTTCTACTTCAGCTGAGAAGAACTCATGGGGCCATGAGCGACCTAACCAATTATTTGCCTGGTGAAAATTTAGACTTTGGAGTTCATAATAATCCATTCCTCTCACCAACCAAGTCTCTTGTTTTCATTCCGTTTTTATCTCGGGACAGCTTCTTTCAGGCTGGTGGCGTTTCTTTTACAGAAAGATGCACGTTCCTAAGATAGAGATCTGAAGCGCGTGGGAAAACCAAGGGAACAAACGAGTGATAACCAATTGTCCGTCTACACAATCCCACCGCGTCTGGCCTTGTCAAAGGGCTCAGCCCTTCACAGAAACACATCTGTGAGGTCCCCAGAAGAGATCTCATGACCGGGATCATTGTCACGTGCCTGTTTGTTTTTCCCTTGAGAAACCGAATGAGTGAAAAAAAAGATCACAACCAAACAAAAGCATCAATAACAGGAAACTCTTGGTGAGAAATACCCTGATGTTCCTGTAAATTCACGTCACTAGGTTCCCCAGGGACAAAGGTGCATGAACTGCACGGGTAAATAATTATGATTTAATACAGAGCCCTTGCAGTGTTGTTTATGGTAAAACAACAAAAACGAATTGTTTCTGGAGGCGCAAATAAGCAAATAATAGAAGCATATATCAATATAATCAGGAAGCGGTGATGTTATGTCTAGGTCAGCTGCTGAAAACAATCTGTAATCTATCAAAGTGTGTCCTCTGCAATCACAAGCTTCCACAGTGGGACCTGAGGGGGAGGAGGAGACGCTCTCACCCATGGGTGGTTTGAAAACACTGAGAGGCAGCAACTCATCCAAGACATCAGGTGCAAGGGCACTGGCCTCCGGATTTAAGCCTGTAACAAATTTTCCTTTGTTCTTTAAAAGGATTTCAGTTGGAGGGCAATGCCATGCCTGTGGGTATCTGCATGTTGCAGCAAAGGAAAGAGACAAGCAGCTGTGCTTAACAGAGTTAGCTTTTCTTTTCATTCTAACTATGTTTTATCTGTTGCAAGCGAGAAAACCCGTAGCTTCCTACCCTCTCCCCTTCTTCTTACTGCAAAAAGCCGGAAAGCCTTCGTTGGTCTGCTTACAGGGAAACCTAATGTTCCAGTGGAAGTGAAGGCTTAGGAACAGCGCATTGCACAAAGAGTCAACCTGGAATCCTTACCTGTGAAGGCTCTCCTCTTCCCTGGCTGGCGGGACAACACTCTCAAGCAACTTTCTCTGTATCTCCAGAAAGTTGGGTGGGTTTTTTTTTTGTTTGTTTGTTTTGCCTTTTTAAAGTTTATTTACTGTCATTCCTTCTTTTATTTTTGAGTTAATATATTTTTAATTTATTATTTTTATTGAGCTCTACATTTTTCTCTGTTCCCCTCCTTACCTCGCCCCTCCCCTTCAACCCTCTCCCAAGGTCCCTATGCTCCCAATTTACTCAGGAGATCTTGTTTTCTACTTCCCATGTAGATTAGATCTATGTGTGTCTCTCTTAGGGTCCTCATTGTTGTCTTAAGTTCTCTGGGATTGTGATTTGTGGGTTGGTTTTCTTTGCTTTATGTTTAAAAACCACTTATGAGTGAGTACATGTAATAATTGTCTTTCTGGGTCAGAGAACTCTCAACAGAGGAATCTAAAATGACTGAAAGACACTTAAGAAAAAGTTCAACATCCTTAGTCATCAGAAAAATGCAAATCAAAACAACTCTGAGATTCCATCTTACACTTGTAAGAATGGCCAAGATCAATAACACTGATGACAGCTTATGCTGGAGAACACTCACTCCTGCATTGCTAGTGGGATTGCAAGCTGGTACAGACCCTTTGGATGTCAGTGTGGTGATTTCTCAGAAAATTAGGAAACAACCTTTCTCAAGACCCAGTAATACCACTTTCGGATATATATATCCAAAGGATGCTCAATCATGGCACTAGGACATGTGCTCAACTACGTTCATAGCAGCTTTGTTTGTCATAATCAGAACCTGGAAACAACCTAAATGTCCTTTGACTGAAAGATGCATAAAGAAAATGTGGTACATTTACACAATGGAATACTACACAGCAGAAAAAAATGATGAAATCTTGAATTTTACAGGCACATGGATGGAGCAAGAAAACATCATTTTGAGTGAGGTAACCCAGACCCAGGAAGACAATTATCACATTCCTCCATTCTTTTTTATTTATTTGTTTATTTATTTATTCTGTATACAATATTCAGTCTGTGTGTATGCCTGTAGGCCAGAAGAGGGCACCAGACCTCATTACAGATGGTTGTGAGTCACCATGTGGTTGCCGGGAATTGAACTCAGGACCTTTGGAAGAGCAGGTAATGCTTTTAACCACTGAACCATCTCTTCAGCCCTTCATTTCTCCATTCTTAAATGATCCCACGAAAGGTGGGATGATGCACCCTTCCCCAAATGTTCACATCTCAATTTCTAGAACCTGTGACTACATAACCTCAGGATATAAGGGACTTTGCACATGTGATTAAATTAAGGACCTAGAGTTGTTTGTTTGTTTTCAGTTTTGCAGGATCTCTGGATGAGTACACTGTAATTACAAAGGTCCTCTTGGGGGCCTCAGTCATATGACAGTAAAAGTAAAAATGGAGATTTGAAGAGGCTGTGGCACTGGCTTTGATATAGACAAGGATCATGAACCATGGGATTCAGGTGGCAGCCTGAAGCTTGTAAACATTCTTCCCTGGAGCCTCCACAGGGCTTTGATTTCAGCCTCAGAACTCTTGGTTTGGACTTGTGACACATACAGAGCAGCAACAACAAAACAGTAAGAAACTTGTATCTTCTTGACGTTAAGTTTATGATGATTTGTTACATCAATAAGAAACCAATACAAAGTCATAACGTGTCCCCCCCCCCCCCGTTAGCTGTTTATACTAGTTCTGTGAAAACTGTGTCTTGTTTTGAGTCCTAATACTAGAAGAATAGGTGTATATAAGAGTGATATGGGGCACTTGAAAAACAGTAAAGTCAAGGCTCCATCTTCAATTGCTTAGATTCAGAGACCTCGGGCTGAAGGCAGTGGGCTGATATCTCAGAAGCACACGATCTGGGTTCTTGCATCCACTCTGGAGAAAGGCTCTTTTCTGCAAACCATCAGCATAGGCTGAGTTAGGGGGCTTGGTGACTACCACAGCCTGAGCTGTAAAGCTAGGGTGCTAGTTTGTACACAGGCCACTCAGCCAGAGCCAAGGACCCTGGTACACTGCAATCACATGACACAGCAACTTTGTAGAGGCCAGAACGAAATCACAGGATCTGTAGCAGTTAGCAAAGATATGATGGGCTTTTTCACAATTACCAAATACGACTATAAAAACATAGAGGTTTTGTGTTTTGTTTCTTTTTAGTCATTGGATTGGATATATATTTTGGGGGAACTACTCATTTGGATTCCATCAAGAATAAAATATTTCCTTTGGGTGTTAAAAGCAGTCATAGGAGTATAACTAAGCAAAGCCCAGCTCAGGTCTCTTGAAAAGTCCCAACTCCCATTGACAGGAAGTTGTTAGCATTTAAAAAGATTCTCCTAAAGATTTTGTTCTGAAATGATGTCAGATTATTCCCAACAATTTTACAGCAAGTGTTGAGGATTCTTAGCGTGTTGTTGCTTTACAATGCTTGTTTAGCATAGATAAAATAGACATGTTCTTTGTGGGAGATAATTAGGAAACAACAGATAGTTCTTGGTAGATCCCTATAGCCAACAAGCTGTTGTGGAAATCATGCCCCTTCCTCCCTGGTGTCTCTCTGGCTACTGTCCCATCTTCCAGCTCTATCACAAGTGTCCATAACAGTTTTGATCCATGAAATGCGTCTAAACTGCTCCCTGCAGATCCTCATTTTCTTTCTGCATCTTTCCTGACGGGCATTTGGGTTCATTTGACACAACAGGGAGCATCCCATGCCTTACATGGTACCATCCTGCATGGATGAGCTATCGTCTTGGAGGGATGATTCATCTGCCCATGGCAGACTGAAAAGACAACATTAGAGGGTCTGTATGTTTTCTGGCAATGGCTGAGGACAATACTGATTCCTCCTCCCCTGGTCAGGGAAAACCAAAACAACAAAACCTTTAGGGAAAAGGCATGTGTGATGATCAGATACACAAAGGTTGCTTTCTTAGTGCTTATACCATGGTTTCTGAGCCTCCTCAGCCCAATCTGTTCTTTCTGGTTCTGGTACTCTCTTGCCAGCCCCTCATGTGCCCTCTGGAAGGTAAGTCTGAAGATGCAGCACACTGTCGTCTGTTATTCTGATAGGCATCGCTGACCCGTGCTCTGACCTTATGGCATCACTATGGAACTGTACTGACCATCACAGGAGAGGAGAACATCCAGGTTCCCAGTTCAACTTCTGCTAACTCCATCAACAGCTCCTGGGTGGGTGCGGAGATCCGCAATGAGGAGACATGCTTTCCAACCTGGGTGGGGTCAAGTCTTTGTCCTGGGAACACCTACATTTCCAGAAAGCTCAGGAGAGAGCAGAGGGCTAGCTGAGGGTCAGTTTATCTTATCTTCACAAAAATACCTGGTTCTGAGACTGACTTGACAGTGCACCTGGCAACATGAACTTGACTTTTTGGGAGTGGAAGTCCTCTTTTGCCTTTGCCCATAAACCACCTAATATTTTACAAAGATGGATGTGATCCTAGTTCCTAAGTCTCTAAGACAACCCTTGTTAGGGCCTAAATTATGAATCCCCTAAAATAAAATTAAAGCTCTAATACCCAGTAACTCAGAATGTGGCTTTCTGTAAACTTTAAAGAGGTGGTTAAGTTAAAATAAATCCTTGGGGTGGGCCCTAATCTGTTCTGACTGGGATCTTCATTAAAAAAAATACAGTTTGGGATCATGACAAGAAAACATGGATATGCATACAGAAAAAAAGACTGTATGAGGACCCATGAAAAAGTGGACATATGAATATCAAGGAGAATTGTTCTTGGTAGACACTGGACCTGCCTATACCTTGAACTTGAACCTCTAGAATTTGGAGGTATGAGAAAGCAATGATTGTAGTTTAAGCCACGCTATTTGTGGTCCATTTTCACAGCAGGCCAACACTGATGCAGGCCTTTTGTATCATCCCAGCCTCTTGGGGCACAGGACATAATAGCAAGAACAAAGGCTAAACTTCTCTGCCGTTATTTTTCCTAGAGTGGGTGGGAAGGTGAGAAGTCCTAGGTCACTCACAAGCCACAAAGCATCTGGTCAAGGAAACAGAAGCTCTCTTGAGCCTGTTGTTTGCAGCATTTTTTAAGTTGGTTATAATTCAGTTTGCCAAGCTGACTTCTAAAAAGTGAGACATCTCCAAAAGATACCTTGGAGCCAGTGTGCCAACAACCTCTATGGAAGGGACCACGCAGAAAAGTCTGGGCATTGCTCAGTTATACAAAGCACATCTGTGTGAGGGCTCTGACCTTGGAGAATCGAACAGAACAACAAACCTGAGAGGCAAGCGCTGTTTCTTTGTCTACCATCTGATCCTGCCAGTAAGGCACAGCCTTGATCGAGTTTAACAGACAAATCAAAGCTCTGCTTGTTTCGGCGTTCACTTCCAGAGAACATTGTTTGCAGTTTCATAGCTCACTCCCTTCTCCATTAAAACAATTTAGGCTTTTCATTATCTCCATATTTAGAAATCACTTGATGTTAAAATATGATTCCCCTACTAGATTTCTGAAAACACAGAGAGGATAGAATGGACTTCTTATATTTGCTGGTATTTTGTAGACATTTAATTTTTTTCTTAGTGCCATCTGTCAATGTCAGTGTCATTATGTGTTAGTTATAGGTAAGGAAAATGAGAAGAAGGTTAATAAATAGAATTCAGCCTTTTTTTTTCATAAAAGACAATATTGGGAATTGCATATTTTCTAGTTTTGCTCCAAAGTACTATGTAGTTTCTAAGTGGCACCTCAGACTGCTGGTGACTACCTATACCCCTGAAATTCTCTTCAAAGTATTTTCTTTAAAAATGATTATTTAAAAAAAAATCTCCAAAGCCAGGCATGGTGGCACATGCCTTTAATCCCAGCACTCGGGAGGCAGAGACAGGTGGATCTGTCAGCTAGAAAGCAGCCTGGTCTACAGAGCTAGTCCCAGGACAACTAAGGATGTTACATTTTATTCCTGAGGAAAACTTAGGCAAAGAGAAGACAAATACAGGTCTCTAGTCACCTCACAAACCTGGAACACAGAGGGACCTAGACTACTAGGCCTTCTTCTAGTACACTTCCACCATCCTCAGCTGGGCTTCCTTGGTCTATACCTTGAAAGGTATAGAAGTTTTCAGAGTAGTGTGAGGCTTTCAATATTCAAAAACAAAACCCAAACCCATGTCAGATAGGGAGGTATAAGCTTCCAGAACAACATACTTCCGTGATTTCTTCCTATCTTATATTTTGTTCCTTTTCATGTTCCTCTGCTGGATTCTCTTTATCTCTTCATGGTAGAGTGTCCATGGCTTGGTTTCTGGATGTTTTCTTGATCTGCACTAACAGACTTGATCATCTCTTCCAGCCCTGTGGGTTTAAATGCCACATCCATATAATACATGTTCAGACTTTTTTCCTAAGTCAAACTCACCTCTCCCAGACTCATGTGTCTAGTTGCTTATATAGCATCAACTCTTGGATATCTAATAGACTTTTCAATATTGCTATGTCCCAAACTGCATTTCTGATTACCCCCAACCAACCAGGTGTAGGCAAGAAAACAGAAAGAACGCTATACATCACAATATGAGAAGCGTCAAGGACACTAGAAGGCTTAGAAATGCAAAGAAGAAAGGCAGAGTCCAGATAGAAATGCTTAGAGCAGAAGAGGTGACTGATGCCTGGCGGTCAAGAGCCATGTACTTGTCCACTAAGGAGTTTGTAGGCTATAGGAGATGCTCTGTTTTGGGCCTGAACCAAACTGCTGGGTTAGTGTTAAAACTACCAGGAATGTGAAGTCCTCGCCAAGACCTTCTTAGAGTAAGGAGAAAGAAAAACAGGAGAGGAAAGGGAGAGGGGGAAAGGAACTTATAGTGAGAGGAAGAACTAACCTTACAGGTGTGTGTGTAAGGAATTATGCCCATGGTTCCTCATTCTTGTAACTACCTACTCTGGTCACCTATCCTCAAATGTGTTGGACTGTCTGTCATACTTCATCTGGTTGGTTCAGATCTTCAAATAATGGACAGGACTGAACTCTGGGGCTTCCCTATATATGTTGGCCATAGATGGAACCCACAAGAACTTAAAAAGTACAGAGTTAAGTATTTACAAGGGTAGGGTTTTCTATATTCTACTCTCCCCTGAGTTCTAGATTGGCTACTACCGACCTTCAGTTTCTGTCTGGTCTCGTAGGCATTTGTGTGCATGTCTCATCTACCTAGGAGGAAGGACTGAAGCAGTTGTCCTGCGGTTCATGCTATCTCCATTATGAGGATGCTCACAAGGGAAAAAAGACAGTTGACCTGATTGAATTCATTGTCATTACAGTAACTGAACTTCTAAGAAATAAGTAATGACATTCTCCAGGCAAAGGGTCTTTCTGGGGATTGCTTTTAATAAGAGTTCTTTAGTTTGCTTTAGAAGCACAGCAGACCTGTGGCCTTTTCAAACATGGTCACTTGGAGAGTATCTAGTAAGATACAGCTTTCTTTTCAGTGTAAATCAGAGGCATGACGTAACTTCTGCACTACCGGATGCATACTGAGATAGCGTACATGTCTATGGTCAGAGGAGGACCTGGGGATCCTAATGGCTGTTTTAGACTTCCCCTAGCTTTGCCTGTTCTTCCTGAATGCTTGTATTTTTTATCATTAATAAAACTTGACGTTGGGTGGATTTGATTTGAAAATATAATCCTTTTCATTGATCCTGTTATACCGTAAGTCCCTGGAGGGCTAGAGCCTTATAGGAGTCAACTCTCTGTCTTCCCTGGGTCTGGCATTGTGTCTTCTACACAGCACACAGCACAAATGCTTAACAAAGAAATCCAACAGAGTAGATTGATAAATTATTTTTTTAAAAAAATCCAGAAGCTGATGGAAAAATATAGGAGAAGAAAAGGATGCAGAGAGAAATGATGTACATTTAAATACCTTGACCATTTCATCTTCACTGAGTATAATGCATATTGAGTGTGAATGTGGTTTATCTGCTCGTTAAATTCAATATTTCTTTATATGAGACCAGCAAAAAAACCTCTAAGATGGGCTCAGGTTTTTTTTCCATTGAAATTCAGTTATCAAGCTCATGAACACTTTTTGAATAAGCCTTAACTAATTTGATTCATGATAGATCATCAATCAACGGTTGTCGCTAGTACAGCCAACTTTGGCTCAGCTCAACCTTTGTCAATCCATCATCTGTAGTTCAAACTGAGCCCCACTGAGGAGAAAGGTAGTCTTTCTCTTCCCCTAATGAATAAAACAACCCATCTAGATGTGGAACCCTTATTTAGATTTATTCCATCTGTTTGGAAATGTGTGTTCTCATCTTCATAGAATGTAAAACCTCCTGGGTGCAGATTTAAGTGGTGTGTCTTAGGTTTACTTATAGGTGTTGTGTATCTCAAAGTATCTCCTCAATTGGTCTATAATTAGGTTCCAAGTCACCAATGCAGTTGAACTCTTTTATATTGAAAGATACCCCAACATAAACACAAGGGCATCTGTCAGTATTCAAGGGTAATCTAAAAAGAAAACTTGTGACCACAGCTACCCATTGGTGGGTTCAATGGGCTCTTTCCTGGGCTACTCAAAAGCCATTCCTAGGACATGGAGAGTGATTTCTGGGAGGGAAGGAAGGAGAGGAGACGTCAAACTGGCATGCCAACAAAAGTTATGTTAAGGAGAGAATGACAGCTCTTGGCACTTGGGCTGTCCTCCCACTAAAGAGCCACCAAGTGTTGTGGGTATTGACCAGAGAAGACTGCTCAGACATGAGGTTAAGCCAATAGAAAGTCTGTATTATCCCAATGGTGACTACACTGGGTGTTTGGGATCCCAGTGTAGCACAAGCCCTTTTTGGGGTGAACGTTTAAGCACACACACACACAAAACAAAACAAACATACTTTAGGATGACATACTTCAGTTAACATGAACAGTTAGCCAGAAGCTGAACTACAGAAGCCAAAAAGCAAGGTTAGCCCATGTAGAGACTTTCCCATAACTATGGACTTTGATGAGTCAAGCCTTTGTTTTAGTTGAGGCAGGTGGTGCTGAGTTTTACAGCCTGAACGATACTGCCATCATGGAGTCAGTTATGCTAAGGCTTGGGGTCCTGACCCACAAGGAAAGGTGAGGCGTGCTTACAAGAACTACTTCGAAGCTGAGTGCTTGTCCGCTGGTAGACATCCCTCATTAAATGGTTAAGGGTTTCTCTTCTGGGGCACTTAATCTGTAGATCCCACAGAACACAGAGTTTCAGTGTCATAGGAGAGGGTCACAGGCAGAGGACAGGAAGATAAGGCAATTGACATTGACAGAGACATAACGCAGGACTGTCCCCTGCAGTTCAGGTGAACTTGGGGTGGGGAGAAAGAACGTGGCTCCAGGCATCAGCAGTATCGGCATCCAGTGGCTCATCCCATGAACTAGAGCCAAAAAGTCCAAGAAGACGAAAGAGTTCAGGCACAATTTGATTTGGGAAGAGGAGATGAGGCCATGAAGGGGACGTGAACAAAGGTTGGGATCACATTCTTTGGATGGTCTGAAACAAGGGCTCGGTGTTGGAAGCTGTGGATATGAGGACCTCGGGAGACGAAGGAAAGTGTGGCGGGCATGTTCCAAGGTGGGATCTCCAGCCTGCCCTGCCCTGCTTGGTCTTGCTGAACTTTAAGAAGCCAATTAAGATACTGGGACTGCACATAACCTGAAATGAGGCTGCCCTAGTGCTCTTCTTACGACAAAAGTCTCTCTTGTATCAGTCCCATGATTTGTCAGTCATCGTTAGCCTGCTTGGTGCCTTGTTACTGTGGCGCATCTGTGTGGGTGGAGCACGAGTTTCCACATAAGTGCCTGGACCCAGATACAGCAGCAAAGCTAGCCAGTACTTCTTTATGCCCTCCTCAATTTTCCTCACCTGGCTTTTATTTTAAACTTCCAGGACAACTTGGGGCCCTTTGGATGCTTTTTTCCATCTAGAGTATTTTTTTTTTTGTTAATGCATCTATATTTCATTGAAAGCCTGTTTTAAAATTCTACCCCAGGGACTGGAGTGATGACTCCGTGGTTAAGCGCACTGACAGAAGTTTCAGAGGTCCCACCCACCCACCACAGAGGTCCTAGCACCCACATGGTGATTCAAGTCTGTAACTCCAGTCCCGGGAGAGCAGATGCCCTCTTCTGGCCGCAATGGGCATTGCATGCGCATGGTGCACAGTTAAACACGCTGGAAAAACAAACACAAAAAAATAAAAATGAAGCAAAAATATATTAAATTAAACCTTAATCCAACACAGACTTTCTTTGTCTCTTATATAAAAGATAGCCCTAGTCCCCAAATCCCCTGATCTCCATCCGTTGCCACAGCCTTTTCTGCCTTGATTCCTTCTTCATTAGGTTAGCCTTTCCTGGGAAGTTTTTACCGCCCATTCTCTAACTCAAAAGGGGTTTTCACCACATACCCCTAGTTCAGCCTTATAAAATGCTCCCCACATTCTCCCACTTTTAAGGCACCTAGCCTATGGCTTATGCAGTTCCCATGGCAGATTGCGTTCAGTTAGTGGATTCTTGTTTTTCTGCTATTAGCCGCTCACTTTGAAACCCTGAAAATTTTCACATAGCGAATTCACATGTTTCAGCTTCTTCTGAAACTCTGAGAGGCTTAGCAACATTGGATCAAGGTCCATCACAATCAGGCTGACAGGAGTGATGGCTGCCGCTTTCAGACTGTCCTGAGAACCTCGGGGTGTCAGTTAGGCGGACAGCCCTACTTGGACACCAGATGGTGTCTGATTTAACAAAATATCTACCCAGTCATTTGCTGGTCCTAAAATTAGTTGAGTAGAGACTTCAATGGCAAAGGAAATAGACTTAACAGAACCATCTCAGCCTAGTCACTGCATAAACAGAAGCGATGATAATCCCTGAGGCAGAGAGAATTGGATTTCCAAACATCTCTTGGATCACAGAATGCTGTTCAAAATTCCCAAATGTCAACAAAGAGCAACCTACAGAAAGTTGTCTCCAAGGAAGCCTGGACTTTTGCTTCATTATGCTAATACTTTAAATAAGTGGTTATAGATATTTCCAAAGAACTAAAGCAGCTGTAAATGTGTGAGAAGAATCTCTCACTAAGTAGAGAATATCAACAACGAAGCAGAAATGGGACGAGAGTGAAATGCGCATTCTCAAGTCCAGAAGTACATTGACAAAAACAGGAGGTGTCCGAAGGACTCACTAGATCAGTGCTGCAGAGTCAGGTAGCTGGAAGCTAGGCGTGTGCGTGCGTGCATGTGTATGTGTGTGTAGTACTTGCGAGGTACTCTGAATCTAAAGAGGAGCCTCAGAGTTTTAAGTCACCAGTTTCTATGGGAGGAAGACAGTTGGTTCTGAGACGAGAGAAATTCTGCACTCTGTGGTCATTGATAATCATTGGATCCTGAATACATTCTGTCAGGAAGGAAGAGGGGACAGTTCCAACTCTGACATAAGTGCTTGGCTCCTGGGAAGAGAGAGTTCAACATCATATAAGTTGAAGCCGATGGCTTCGAGTCCTGTATTTTTTAAACAGGATTTTTAGTCTAGCTTTCCATTGTCACTGCTATAAAAGCCCTAATGTACAAAAAATATGAAAAATTTCTCAGAGTCCCACTGCCTGACTAACTTCTGCTAGAGTTCTGACCTTGCCATATGACAGAGGGCCTGAGAATGTACAAAGAATTGGACGGCTTTGAATATTGCTTTGCCCAGAGAGAGTTCAGTCTACGTCTGGTATAGCTCAATTGGGGTGTCTTATTTGTAGCTTTTCCATTCATTCTCAAAGGCCTCTCATGCAGATGCTTGGCCACGCCATCACCCAACAGTATCCTAGTGGCTCCTGTTTACAGTGTATAAGGCCAAAGGAATGAAGGCAGGAACACACTGGGGCCTGGTTCATGACTAAATAAGTTGTCAGACTGAGTCCCATTTTCCCAGAGCCTGAAGAGTCATTTGCACAATCGATATTTCAAGCTTTATGAGATAATTGTGCCGTTTTGTAGCCAATACATCCCCTGGTAGAGAAAAACCTAAACCTCAGGAAATTATAGAAGGGGATAGATAAGCTTCAGACCAAGAGAATAAATGGCAAGGAAAATTGTATGAAATAGCAAAGAAATGAATCATCATTGAATCACAGGCAAAAAAAAAATTATTGCCAGTGGTCAATTTCAAGGATATGAACCAGAGGGGGAAAAAATGAAAGAAATGGTTCTTGAAGTGTTTGGCAGCTGGGAAAGCCCAGAAGACAGTGCTGGTGTTTTCTCCCAGGAAACACTTTGATGTTTGTGGTGGGATGAGATTCTTTTGTTTGAGCTCAGCTCTGCTGCCCAGATTAGAAGCAGGGACAGAACTCAGTGTGGGATGCTGAGACACAGGGAGGCGAGCCCAGGAGCTTTCTTACCCATGGCTTTCTTTCCAGAACCCAGGAAAGGCTGATTGGTGGTGACAACATCCCTGCGTGGCTTTTGTTAATTTCATTTGCATCTTAGCACCTCATGTAGTTAACTTACGTTTTTTGCTGTATGTTTATAGAATTTAGTTGTATATATAATGTCAAAGTCATTCCCTTTTTCAATTTTTTCCCGGTAGTTAAGGCTTGGCTTGCATTCCTGATGCTCCTACCTTATTTTTCCAAGTGCTGGGGTTGGCTACAGGCATAACCCCACAACCATGATATCTTAAAGCCTAGAAAATGACTCATACAGCTTGTTGATTACTTTTGTTTCTAAAGAATCAGGATTATCTATCTGTGATTTTAATTTTATATTTATTCTGCTACTGGCCAGCATTAGGCTTTCTGCTTGTTCACAATTAGATCATTATGTGTTCAATTGGGGAGCAGGGAGAACATTGGAGATGAGGCAGAAAGAAATAAAACATCCTTCTGTAACTCCATCACCCTTGATGACAGGCCGGACATCTTTAGATAGCCTTTTTTTCCCCCTAGAAATATAAGGTATTAGAGAACCCTGAATTCCAATTTTTTTTTATTGTTCAAATAAGAATTTACATTTACTCCCGTTGTTCCCGGCCCTCCCGCTCCCCCACTACCCCACCACCCTCCCCCTGCTTCTT
>JAQHUG010000005.1:8523563-8536483 GCA_028555095.1 Dicrostonyx torquatus
ACCCCTCCAGATGTTTCTGCTGGGACTAGATCAGGGCCCCCTGATGCTCCAGGATCACAGAGGCAAAAGCGCAGGCTTGATGGAGCTAGCACCTTGGCACAGATAACCCCTGCTTCCCTGGACTCACTCCCAGATCCCCAGAGCCTTAGCTCTGGAGCCTGCTGCTTTGTGAGGTCCTAGGACCCCGCAGCTGGAAGGGGGAGCTGGGCTGGGCTGGGAAAAAATCCAGTACCCGGGCAGGGCCCTGCGCCCGCTGAATTCCAATTTTTAGTGACCTACCTGTACCTCCTTTGTATTTTATTCAACCACAGCAGAAAACTATCCACTCTCTTCTGGTTGAAGAGATGGGAAACGTGGGTCATGGAGCTATTTGGAGGTAAGTTGCTCCCAACGGGATAGTGTGGTGGGTCTAACTGCTCATCCATGATCAAGATGAGAAAGAACAAGGTCCTACAGCCCCTCTGGGGACCCATCCCCAGTGACCTACCCTGAAAGGTTTGCCACCTCCCAGTAACATTCACTTAAGTATGAAATCTTTAAAACACGAGTCTTAGGGAAATGTGTACAATCCAAACTGTAGCAAGAACTTGTTTAAAAACTGGAAAAACAAAATGTTACAGGGCTTGGCTGTTGATGTAAGGTGCGGAAGGGGGCATGTTGACAGGCAGATGATGTCTTGGTGCAGCAGTTCTCAACCTGTGGGTCGTGACCCCTTGGGGAATTGAATGTCCTGTTCACAAGGATTCATATATTAGATACCCTGCATATAAAGTATTTACACTACAATTCAAAACAGTAGCAAAATTACATGAATGAAGTAGCAATGAAAATAATTTTATGGTTGTGGGAGTCACCACAACATGAGGAACTGTTAAAGGGTCACAGCGTTCGAAAGGTTGAGAATCTCTGCCTTAGAGCCACAGACGATGTGGACTGTGGGTGGTCACACTGTGTTTGGAATGTCATGGGATTTCCAAATACTGTAGTGATCACTTCCTTCTCTTCCTGTGTACACATGGTGCTCCCTCTATCAAGAGAGGCCTTGACTTTCTTTCCTTCTTGAACTTGGGATGCCCTTATAACATGGTTTGAAAAACAGAATCAGGAAAAACAAAAACAAAAACGATAGTCAGTTCTAGATCTAGCCTTAAGCCCATTTGAGAAACTCTCAAATATGTATCTCATGCTGTTAAGTCGGAGCATAACCCCAGACCCAGGCATCCATCTCAGCCCCCTGACCTGGGAGTTGCATTGGTCTGGATTCCAAATCCCAGCATGCCACGGGGAGGGATCAGGACCACTCCCACAGGGTATTTAAGTGGGCTCCCAGAGGAGAAACACGTGGTTTCGGGTTTGCATGTGCTCCCCGCTTTCCTGTCTCCCCGCCATGCTCTCAGCCACCCAAGGGTGCTGCGCTTAATAAAACATGGGCATTTTAATTCGGCTTAATCTGACCTAATTGGATTTCTTTGTGCAGCGGAACGGCTCATGTTAGAATTTTTCCTAACACATGCAGTTTTTTGAAAGTACCTACCAAAGTCTGTCTTTGTTTCTGGACCTCTCCTAACAGGTCAAATTGTAGGTATAGGAGGGGCCGTGTGCTAACGTAACTTTGACCTTAGTGATGAAGGCAGAGAAGAAATAATAAAAGTAGTACCATAAAGGGGGAGTATAGGGAGCAAGAACTAGGAATTTATCAGAACAAGGTAAGTTAGCTTGAGACCCAGTAAGGAACAGAATCCATGAGGAAAAAGAGAAGGGTGGGGTAGGAGAGAGCCAGGCAGGGACAGTGCAAAGAGGATCAGGAGGGGGTTTTCACTGGGACAAAGGGCACAGGTTCAGCTCTCCAGAGCTAGAGTACTAGGTTGTCACACAGTCTTCCACAGGGTGGTAGCCCTGTGCAGACACTCCTCATTCTACTCTCCTTCCAGAATCGAGGTCTGTTTGGAAACTGGAAATAGATGCACGTTTGCTTCCTCCCTCTCCATTCTCTTTCCCAGGTCTCTGCACTTCTCTGACCCTTCGATCTGTGTCTTCTCACACGAGGTCACTGCCTGAGAATGCTGCTGAGGTCGCCAGCCCCGTCATCTGTCTCGAGAAGCTCTTTGGAGGTCTTCTTGCGGGTAGAAGCACAGACGATCGGGAGTTCATTTCTCTCTGCTCTGAGCTTCCGGTTTACTTCCTGACTGCAGAACCACTAGGCTGCTATTTGCACAGGAGTCTCGGTGCTTGGCTGGAACGTGAGTCTGACAGCCGTGCTTGGAGGCCCACATTTACAACACATCTCTCTTTCAATGAATAAACTTTCCAGGCACTCAATGGCTGATGAATTGGGAAGTAATCTTGTGGGTTTGGACAGAGGACAGTGGGCTATGTTTTATGATTCAAGACACATGGCCATCTTGACAAATACAGCCAAATTTCCAGGCAGATAATCAGACCACCTTCAGGGAAAGTGGCGTGAAACAGCATAGTTACTGCGCCTTTAAGCTATGCTAGCTCGTGATTGGTTATCCAGCTCTGGTGGTGGCTGGAGAAAGTATTGGAAGCATATTGAGCATTTGATGCAGCCAGTGTGTAGTTTAAAAAGTTATTAGCATGCCCCAGTAGATAAAGCAGTGTCCTAGTTACAGCTCACGTTTGGAGATTATTGTGGTTCCTGACTTATTTCAAAAAAGGTTGTCTGCTTGGGAGGGACATTAGAACCACAGCGGTTATAAGAGAATAGTGTCTGTTGTAGCCCCGACAAATGAAACCAAGAGATGCTTAGCAGTGCCCATTACTAGACTGAAAAATAATTTGTTAATTATTTTAAAGGAATCTAGGATCTAATTGTGCCCCCTAAGAGTGTAGAGTCCTCCTTCTACCTCTGTGGCCCTTGCTAGGACTCCTGGTGAGGCTGTTTGGTAACTTCCCACAGACTGGATGAGTGGTCAGAAGAACTGGCTAGCCCCTTAGCTGTGTGGCTCTGGGTAAGTTATTTATCCTGCCTGTCTGTGCTCAACATCGGTTCATGTTCAAGGCTTCCTTTTCCTTCTTTTCTGGTTGTTGTGTAACTTTGTTGGTTTTTTTTCTTTCTTGCCTCTGGCACTTGTCCAATAGGTTATTAGACTATACTGGCTCAATAATTTGACATATTTGGCTGCTTATACACTACAGACTACGCACTGTTAATACTTGCACAGATACATGTACACACACACAGGGTAGGGTATCAAGGAGCTTGTAGAGCAGGAGGTAGTCTATACACGTTTTTGAACAAGATACACAGGACTTTGATAAAAGATGAGGAAGTAAGGAGAAAAGCCATCCAGGAAAAGACAGATTAGTGAGGAATGAGATTAGTTTCTCTTTAAAGACAGGGGTTGGACAATGCCCTAAGGAGATGCTATACTGAGCAAAACCCTTAAGAGAAGGGAGTGAATCCTGAGGCTCAGGACAGAGTAGAAGACAGTGATGGCTGAGGCCATAGGGTTGGTGAGCTGGCTAGGTCTGCACACAGCTGGAGGTGGATGTTCCTAAAGCAGGAGAGAGAGCAGTGGACAAGGCAAGCGGGGCACAGAGATGGAATTGGTACCCACTGGGGTGAAAGGGATGGGATGGGGGCCTTGCAGGTCTTTGTGGGGACTTTGGTGGCCAAAATAAGTAGAGGGGGCATCTGCAACAATCAGGAGAAAAAGTGCTAGTGGCTTAGGCCTGGGCAGCAATGTCAGTGAGGGCAGTGTTGTGACTGAGGGTCATCAAAAAGGATGGCAGCATCTTCCCAAGCTCCATCTCCTATGGTCCTCCCATGAGCACCAGTCCCTTCCCCTGTGGTCCTCCCATGAGCACCAGTCCCCTCCTGTGCCCTGTGGTCCTCCCATGAGCACCAGTCCCTTCCCCTGTGGTCCTCCCATAAGCACCAGTCCCTTCCTGTCCCCTGTGGTCCTCCCATAAGCACCAGTCCCTTCCCCTGTGGTCCTCCCATAAGCACCAGTCCCCTCCTGTGCCCTGTGATCCTCCCATGAGCACCAGTCTCTTCCCCTGTGGTCCTCCCATAAGCACCAGTCTCTTCCCCTGTGGTCCTCCCATAAGCACCAGTCCCCTCCTGTCCCCTGTGGCCCTCCCATAAACACCAGTCCCTTCCTGTCTTCTGTAGTCCTCCCATGAGCACCAGTCCCCTCCTGTGCCCTGTGGTCCTCCCATAAGCACCAGTCCCTTCCCCTGTGGTCCTCCCATAAGCACCAGTTCCTTCCTGTCTTCTCTGGTCCTCCCATGAGCACCAGTCCCTTCCTGTTCCCTGTGGTCCTCCCATAAGCACTAGTCCCCTCCTGTGCCCTGTGGTCCTCCCATAAGCACTAGTCCCCTCCTGTGCCCTGTGGTCCTCCCATAANTCCTGTGCCCTGTGGTCCTCCCATAAGCACTAGTCCCCTCCTGTGCCCTGTGGTCCTCCCATAAGCACTAGTCCCCTCCTGTGCCCTGTGGTCCTTCCATAAGCACTAGTCCCTTCCTGTGCCCTGTGGTCCTCCCATAAGCACTAGTCCCCTCCTGTGCCCTGTGGTCCTTCCATAAGCACCAGTCCTCCAGTCACTTTTGCTTCTGGTCAACTTTGCTCAGATGTCTTCACAATGCTCCAAATTTATGCTGCCCTGAAGCATTTTTCCCTAAACCCACCCAACTCCAACAACCCCCGTTGTTGTTTTTATTATTATTTATTTAGCACCTTAAAATGCTGTGAAAAATTTCCCCACACTCCATGCAGAATAAGTGAGAATTATTGGTTATATCCACATTGTCAACTGAATCCTCATCTCCCCTCAATTTCACTCTATACTTTCCCCGTCTCTCTTCCGAACCTTCAATTCCACAAATATGAGTATTTTTCATGGTTAGGGAACCCCTACAAACCTAAGAAGGAATCAGATGTAACGCTAGCCAGAAAGGCAGTCAGCTGATTATGAAATGAGACCCTAAGGAGTCATTGGCAGGCTTGGCCTCCAGTCCCTGGTCATACCAGGGAAGAAGCAAGCGCTCATGCCACCCACATATGCTGAACTTCCAGGGTGCTGATGTATGGCATACTAATTTGTCCCCCAGCAGCATAAGAGGTCCATAGCCATGATCCCAGAGATGCCAGAAGTTTTCTTTCTTTCTTTCTTTCTTTCTTTCTTTCTTTCTTTCTTTCTTTCATTCTTTCTTTATTTCTCTTTTTCTTCCTTCCTTTCTTTTTTTTCTTTGTTTTCTTGGTTCTCTTTAGGTAAGTCTACATTTGAAAGTGCTTATCATGTGGTATTTTTCTGGGTTGGAGGACCATAAGTAACAAAACTAGAATATTTGTCTTTTTCAGGGGCCTTTGAGTTGAACAGGAGATACTGGGTTTGTAAGTTTCATAATTAGAACAATATAACTATTAGGACAAAATAAGATACGATGTGATCAATTGGGAAAAAATTAAAATGGTACAAAGGGAAACATGGAGTACATGCTCAGTATCAAAGACTGGATAGGCTGAGGTGGTAGAAGCCAAGGAAAGGAAATTCTGTTTGGACCAATGATGCTGGCTTTTGTTCTCTCTAGCACTCAGATATATTTCCCCATTGACAGTCTCATTTACAGTTCCCCAGTGAGGAAGGTTTAACTCCATGAAACACTAGGGAATCGGGAGTCCTGTCTAGCCTCCTTCTGCAGATCCCTCTGAAATATTTGGGGGATTTCAAGTCTCCCTGCCTTTCTCTGCTATCTCTGGCTGAAAGTAGGGCCTGTGTTGGACAAACAAGCTTGATCAAGAGGTTAAGTTCACATACCAGTTCTTTCTTTCTTTTCTTTCTTTTCCTTCCTTCCTTCCTTCCTTCCTTCCTTCCTTCCTTCCTTCTTTCTTTCTTTCTTTCTTTCTTTCTTTCTTTCTTTCTTTCTTTCGGAGCCTCAAGTGCCCAAATGAAGCAAAAAAACTTGCCCCACAGAATCCAAACAGCTTAGGTTTCCAGTTTTCAGTCAGAAGATTCCTGTTGTGCAATTTTTCTCATTATGGCTCTCTTTCACACTGGAATGTTGACTTAAGCAACTGTCTCCTCTATAAAAATATACAGAGCCTCTTTTAACTCAGCGTCCTTTCATTTCATCTGGCTGGATAAAGCCGGCTTTGTACATGGGAATTGAGAGCATATCAACTGAGTTTTGCCTAATCCTACTTGAATATAAAGAGACTAAACTACCATTTCTGTTTCTTTTCTTAGAAGTGAGCTCTAAATTCAGTTTTATTTCGTAGCACTCATGGTACATGGGACTGAGTCAAAGATAACACTTTAAAGTAGATGATTCTCATAAAACCTAATGGTGCCCCCAAGTGGCATAGCTTGTTTCAAGATACAGTTCTTGTTTAAGATATGGCAATTCTTTGAGAAACCATTCTTTCTCTTTTAAAACGATTACTTTTAATTATGTGTATACGTATGTGTCTGTGTGTGGATATATGCACGTTTGTTTGGGTGCCAGCATAGGTCAGAATCATCGGGTCTTCCTGAAGCTAGAGTTAGCAGAAGTTTATGATCTGCCTGACAGGGATGCTGGGAACCTTGCTCAGTTCCCCTACAAGAACAGTTCATGCTCTAAAGTGCTGAGCCATATCTTCAACCCCAGAAGTCTTGTTGTTTAGAAACTGGAGAAATGATTTTGGAATAATCAACATTATCAGTTAGGTCTATCACTACCACCATTACCCAACACTGTAACCACCGCCATCATTACCATCATCATTTTTGGTTGCTGGAGACTAAACCCATGGCCTTGTAAATACTAAGCATGTACTTTACTATCAAGCTACACCTCCAGTCCCTGAGGTACATTATTTTTAAGATGGTTATGCAAATTCTTCAATATTAGCTTGTAATTTCTTGAGATGTTTCTTGCGACTTGCTGCCATGAGAAAGAAACTTAGATGCAAGCACTGATGTTAGCGGGGGTGTCCAGCCTTCTGACGTCACAATGTAATGTTGTCATTGTCAGATGTGCTGAACCATGTTCATAGCTATCCCGCTATGCATGCAGCCCAGAGGCTGCAGCTTGGACAAGCCTGTGTAAGAGCCTGCTTACTGGATGATTTCCTGAACATTCTCATGGGAAGGGCAGGTTAATTGAGAATAAATATTTCCAGATTAACTGGCACTAATTAACTGGCAGGTTAACTGAGAATAAATGTTTCCAGAATAAATGGCACTTAAGCAAAGAGAGGAAATTGAGAAAAATGGTAAGAGATTTGAACTAGAATTAGCATGGCCATGCTCTTATCTTCTCTCTGCAACACATGTAGGTTTGCTTCTTTGTTTGTTTTTGTTTTGTTTGTTTGTCTTTTGAGACAGGGTTTGTCTGTGTAGTTTTGTCTGTTCCAGGAGCCTGTCCTGGAACAAGCTCTTGTAGAGCAGGCTGGCCTCGAACTCACAGAGATCTGCCTGCCTCTGCCTCCCTGAGATTAAAGGCGTGCACCACCACCACCCGGCTAACACAGGTGGTTTTAAGGAGGGGCAATAACCTCTGTTCATCAAGGTCATAAGTACTGAGTGCCTTGACCTGCTCCGAAGTGTCGATGACGGAGTTACTGCTGGGACAAAAGCACCATATTGGCCATGGTTTCTCAAGGCTGACTTTGAACATAACTCCTTGCTGCATCTTGATTTGATGGAGAACCATCCGCCAGACCGCCTCACACTCTGAAGTGAGCAATGAGAGAGGCTAGGCAGCTGTCTTCGTTAGGGTTTCTACTGCTGTGAAGAGACACCACGACCACAACACCTCTTATAGAGGAAAACATTCATTGAGGTGGCAGCTTACAGTTTAGAGGTTCAGTCCATTATCGTCATGGTGGGGAGCGTGACGGTGTGCAGGTGGACATGGGGCTGGCTACATCCTGATCAGACAGCAACAGGAAATGGACGGTGACACTAGGTAGTATCTTGAGCATATAGAACCTCAAAGCCAGCTCCCACAGTGACACACCTACTCCAACAAAGCCACACCTCGTATCCATGCCACTTCCTATGAATTTATGGGAACAATTTACACTCAAACTACCACAGCGGCTCAGGGGTGTGGCTGCATAGTCAGGGTCTTTCGCACGGTTTTTGTTTGTTTGTTTGTTTGGTTCCTTGGTCCAAAGAATTAGCTCCCCAGGAAGCTAGGAAACACTGTACCCATCCCCCAACCTGGCTGAGTGGACCTAATTAAATCTGGCACATGCAGACCTAGTCTGGGGCCTGGGAAGACAAATCATTTCCCACAGTGAAGAGAGCCTCGTGTTGGCACTTTTTAATCTTCCTTTTTACATGTTATACAGAACACACAGAAGGGCCCGTGATATTGTTTCAGAACTTTAAAACTCTTTAAAATAAGAAAAGGAAATTGCCTGTGAACACCTCTTTCATTGCTTTGATAAGGAAGAATTTGCCTCCCTAGGATGCCATGAAGAGTTAGGTACAAGAAAGGAAGTGTGCTGACCTAGTGAATCCCGGGAAGATTTTTTGCTGCTGTTAATCTCATTACTACCCTAAGGACGGTACAGTGAGCGCAAGGAACAGCTGGCTGTAGCTGGTCAGGTAGCCACACTGACGTGGCGGACAGCGAGGAACTGAAGGGTGGAAGCTCCATAATGAAGAGCGAAGAGCTAGGCTTCATTTCGTAAATGAGAATGGGGAAGGTGTGTGCGGTGCCTAGATAGGATATGACGTAGACTTAGTAGCTCTTACAGGGCAAATGAGTGACAACTCGACTAGCATAGATCCATTCAGTTGCATTATTCACAATGGCCACTAGAGGTCGGGCCTGCCCAGTATTCCCTGCCCAGAATCCGAGTGGCAGCTTTGTCTGAAATCCTGCTTCTGAAGGATTAACATTCTGGTATCTCAGACCATATCATCTTTGTGACGAAGGTTCTGTCTTGCATGTTGCAGAGTATTTAGCAATGTACCTGGCCACTAGAAACCAGAAATCACAGACCCTCAACCATGACAATAAATATTTCCAATTGCTAATTATCTTCTGGGGAGGAGAAATAACACGTGACCACTTGAGTCTCAGTTATTCCATTGTTATAAAGTTCAAATACTCTTTCCTCAATACTCTTGTTTAGCCCAGAATCAATGGACAACAGCTTTAAAAAGGCACAAGTCTCCAGTTATTTTCCAGTTAAGACCCAGATACAGTAGGGATCTCTGAACAGGATTGTCAGATATGATACGGACTCACATACTGTTGGCTCTCACTCCCTGCTCTCTGTGTCTTTCAGAATCTTCCTCCAAGAGTTCAGATTACAGGAAACAAGGCATTTTGTAAACTGGTTTACACTGAGGGTTTTGGTCATTTGGACTTCTGTATCAGTCCGTCACTGTGTCAAGGGATGCGCACATTTGAAATAAGGAAACGACCTCATTTCTCAATGTTGTGTAAGTCCAGCCAGTGAGTCTGTAATGTAAGACTCACAGGCCCCCAGAACCTTAAAAAAGAGCTGAATGGCAATCTAAATCTCAACAGCTAATTCCTCAAAAGTTAGTTTTTAAATCATTACTAAGAACCCTTAGATTTATTCAAAGCAACTCAGTTTCAAAAACTTAAGTTACAGAGGTCAGGAAAAACAAAAAAACAAAAACAAAATGGAAACATGTAGCCAGTACTGCCTGCCCTTGTGCTTGACACTGTCGTGGTTTTATTTAAAACACAGTTGCACAAGAAGTATTAACTTCAAAGTCTCTAAGGACTTAAAATACTATTTACTCACACAGTACAGAGAGTGTTAAAACAGAACTCAGACTTAGAGCCCCCCACCCTGGCTTATCTGCATGAAAACACACCCACAAAGCTAAATTAGTCGTAATAGTTATCTGGAGGCCCTGTGTGCTGTTTTTAAACCCAAGAACTCTAATTTTGATTGCACAGTAGATGACTGATAAAGATGTCAATATATAGACTTCCTTTTTAAAAATAAGTATTTATTTTGAAGCTGGCATAGGGTGCAGTGGGAGCTCTTAGGGCTAAAGCAGATATCCCACTGTTAAAATGAGGAAATGTTAGTCCTTTGGAGATGCCAGGACATGCCCTGATTTGTCATATGCCCATTTCTGTCAGGTATCAACCTTGTGAACGTCTCTGAAAATACCTCATATATGTCATTTTAAAACACCAGGCCAAGATCTTAAATTTAAAAAGCATCGGCCATGCTATCATGAGCAGTTTCTATGTGTCCCAGTAGAGAGGCAGAACTTCAGTTCATTTGCAGATACTAACTTAAAAACAAACAAAAAACAAAAAACCTAGATACACAAAGCAAAAGGAAAACAAAAATTAATGTTCCAAATTTAAAAAAGCAATTGCCTTGAACAGGAGCCTCTGGGACAAAAGGGAGGGGGACCTGACTGCTCATGTTTATTTAGTAGCCATGAGGAAGCACGCACCCTTGCCTCAAATGTTTTTCTCTTCTTAATAGAAATAAATCCAGACTTCAATATTGATTTTCCAACAGTCCTCCAACTGCTACTATATCCCAATCAAATGCTGCATCTGATCAGTATAAGAAGAAAAATTTAAGGTTCCACTCAGAAATATAAGAAATACTTCCCAGCACTGGTGTCCAAATCACATAGGAAGACAACGCAGGACTTAGACTTGGACGTCTGTTGTTAGTTATCAGCAGGCGATCAGTTTGGCCTCTGAGAAAGGAGAATGCTGCCTCAGCCTAACGCAGCCTCCTGTGGTGTCAACACAGGAAGCCCTGCTGTAGGCAAACCTTAGACTTGGAAATTGGGAACTCTGAACTTCTGAAGACATACCTGAACCCTGTTAGTCCTGGACTGTGAAGCCTATGAAAGAGGCACACCTGTCTGTATTTTAGCAGGGAACTTTATTAAATGTCATGCGTGAAGTAATAAGTTAACAGGACCTTAAGTTGTCAAATGCCAATAGATAGATCTGGGAGGGATAAATGAGCAAAAATGAGACATCTTTTTAGCTGTGCAGGCAATCCCAACTCCTCTCCTTAGTCCTTGGAGAACACCAGTCTCAGAAGCAGTGCTTGCTGTTAGCTGCTGAGTACAAGGAGCCCAAAGAGTTTTCCTGTGGGGAAGATTTGGTCTACCTTTCTGGCAGGATGAGGAGATTGATTCCCTGGGTGAAGAAGCATCCAGGAAGCTGAAGAGGTGAAAGGCTGCTTTTTTTCTGTGTGAGTGGCTTTGCCAAGGCCAAGGGCAAGCCTGGAGGCAGAAGGTCCTTCTGTAACCATTCATCTCCTTGGAAGAGCTATAGGTTGCTGCAGGAGCTGCGTGTTTGTGTTAGAAGCTTTTGGTTAAAATGCCATAATCTCAGATCTGTTAACACTCTTGAGAACTAGGTACCATTACCTGTTATTTAAACTGGGCATATAAGCTAAATTTAGGCATGTATTTTATCCAATTAGTTACAGTTTATCAATGCTAGCAGATGTAAGAAGAGTAAAAGGAATATTTTAATAAGTCAAAGAATACTAGCACACATGGCTATCCTTATCAAAGATGGCAGATTAGCACATGTAGTTACCCTTACCAAAGATGGCGGTGAGGTTAAAATGGCAGCTACCCACGTGTTTGTATTTTTTCAGAGCTGCTGTAATCTGGAGATGTTTTACTGATCTTAACATAAGACCACAAGCATACAGAAGCTTAAATTGAGCACATTAAGAAAACATATTTACACATTCACATAGACATACTGTGGCCACATTATTTTAACAGACAGACAAGTAGAACACCTTTGGAAACTTGTGCTAGAGAGCGGGTGGTGGGGAGAAGCAGGGGAGAGCGCTGGGAGCATGCATCTAGGAACTGTGGGACTTTCAGAGCCTTGGTTAAGTTAGGTGTTAGTTTCAGTTTAAAAGGATGTTTTGCAAAAGGCTGCCCAAGTGACAAACAGCAGGAAGGGGGCAGGAACAGAGCGGGGGGTGGGGGCTGGTCAGTGAAGCATGGCAAACAGCTGATGGGTGAGCGCCACTTCAGATGGAAGGGCCATGGTCTCTGCTGTCCTCGCTGATGGAAAGGGAGCTTAGATCCCCAAATCCAGGATGGGACAGGAGCTGACTGCACCTCCAGATGTGGCGTTGGATCCCCGTGGGATTTGAAGAAACAGAAGTGGGGGCCGGACAAACTGCTTCACATAAGCAGAGAGAAAGAGAGAGAGACAGAAGTGGGGGGTGGGACAAGAGCACTGGCCTCGAATAAGCAGAGAGAGATTTGGAAGTGGGGGTGAGATGAGAGTGTGCATTTAGAAAAGCGGGCTTTTGGAGCATTGTTAGTTTAGGTTAGATAGCTCCAATTTAAAATGATTTTTGTGAAAGGCAATCTAAGGGCATTTTAGAATCAGTTTAGAATCACACACACACACACACACACACACACACACACAAACCCAATAGAAGCACATGCCTGTGTGATTCAAGCCTGTTGCGATGCTTCCACCAAACAGAGCCCTCAAGTCAAAAACAGGGGTGAATGAGAAATGAGCAGGGGACATCTCCCCACACCCAAGTCCCATCTCAGCAAAAGCCTGACTTTTGCAGTGTGGATTAGGCTTCTGGCATGGGTCCTGAGCTTCAATGAAAGCCCCAAAAGTTAATGGGTCACCCTGGGGGACTCTACCGGGCATGTACTTTAAAAGGCGAACTTGCCTGACACTGACCTTGCCTGATGGAAAAGGCGGGCAGTAAGGGTGTTTTCCAGCATGGCCCTGGGCCTTGAGTCCTGGGCCCACAGGAATAAAAAGGATCTTTTTGGTGGAAAACCTCCCTCTGTTTGGTTTAATTTTAAGAAAAGCTGCTCTGCCAATGCAAAGAACTTCAATTGAAGGAGGGTTCATCTGTATTTCTGTGCTTTGATTGGTTAAATAAAAAAGCTGCCTGGGCCATTTGATAGGGCAGGACTTAGATAGGCGGG
>JAQHUG010000005.1:8542345-8554897 GCA_028555095.1 Dicrostonyx torquatus
CTCTGTGTATTTTCCATATTTATGTGGTTTATTTTTTTACATTATTTACTCCTTTTCTATGAACTTTATTTTATTATTTTAAATCTAAGACTGTATACACTTTCTTTATCCTCTCCCAAGCCTATTATATTTTAAACACACTGTAAACCATTCAGAGAATTTTTTTTTTCTGGTCTGAATCTGTCTTTACTGCATATTTCTATCTGTTCCTGACCACACGAGGCCTTAAACTGTAGAAAAGGATTGTTCCACAGTATTCCTCTTGTTCCATCTCTCATGAAGCCTTTTTTCATTGCCAAGCATTTCTAATAGACACTGGTCTTCTCAAGGAACCCCACTCCCTTTGTTCTCCCCAGCCTCTCTTAGGTCCTGAACTCTGTGGTTAGTCACCATCAGGGCTGCCCCAGGGAAAGGGACACTGCGTGGATGTTTCTACTTCCTGCAGGTGGCACCAGAGACACATGGAAAAGCCTGCAGGACTCTCAGCTGGCAAGCTCTGGGGGGTGGGGCTGGAGTTGGGCTAGCAGGGTGGGGTGGGGCATGGCTGAGATGCCCTCTCTGTGGTGCTCATCTTGTCTCATTCAGTTGCAGGGAGAAAGTGGGAGTTAGTCGTATGTGTGCTTTGTAGAAGGGAAAGCCAAACTGGGGGAAATGGCTCTTTGGAAAGTAGAGCTCAACAATTGCCCCAAATAGTCTCGTGCAGCTTTTTTCATTTCTTTAACCGCAAGGCAGCGTTGTGTTAAGATGCATGCTCAGCAGAAATGCTTCTTTCCCTAACGAGGCCTGGTGCCTGCTGGCATTGTGTCTGAACCCCATGCTATTAAGCTGGGGAGGGTGGTGGCGACAACGTCTGGTTTTCCTTGCTGTGAAGTTCTCATATTTAATGACCATAAGCTACACTGGAGCTTTGGGACTCAGCACAGGACTTCTGTGTGGGATCTCCACACAGATCTCACCAGTGACTTTGTGGGGAACAACTATTCAGAGTGGCTATCTGGGTCTCGTCACACAGTATGTGGTTTCACATTCCAGCCTGAGAGAGACTCAACTCTGAGACAATATAGGCAGGAGGAAGGGTGGTCTGAGGCTGAGCATTTACCAGGAAAGGGGATGATTATGAGAATTTCCATCTTGGCTGTGGCAAGCGTCGCCTTTATGCACCCTGTGCTACTGCAGGAGCTCTGTAAAAGTTCAGGTCCAGTGGCCCAGTGACTCGAGGTATCATGGAATGTCGGGACTGGCAGGGACCGTGGGGACCATCTCTTTGTGTGGACTAAAGCCTTGGGGATGCCAGTGGTGGTTTGACCTCCGCAGTGCCATAAAGCCAGATGATAGAATCATTCTTCACATTCCTTCAGTGGGAAGCTATTCATCGCTGACAGCAAAACAAGTGATAATCAGGTGAAGGCTTCTGAAGTATTCCTCAAGTGTATAACATACCATCAGATTCCAGTGTTCATTTTCTCTCCCTCTCTCTCTGTCTCCCCACCCCTATTGCCAGCTGCTTTCTGCCCTCCTTCTCTTCCTTTGTCTCTACGTTTTCTGGGGAGATTTCAAGACATGACCCTGTCTTCTGGATAAGCTGTGCTTTTATATGAACTCTGGATTTTAAAAGTAATGGAAAAAGAGACTAATTATTCTTAACTAAAGGATTGTCCTGTAGGTGGTTAAGAACAGTAAAGAACACTTGCTGCTCTTGTAGAGGACCCAAGCTTGGTTCCCAACACTTATGTTGGGTGGATCATAACCCCCTCTGCCTGTAGCTCCAGGGCATCTAATATTCTCTTCTGATCTTTGAGGGTACTTACACACATTTGACATAGTCACACACACACTCATAAATAAAAATAAGATAAATCTTTTAAAAATAAAGATTGTTCTAGAGCCAGAAGGGGCCGAAATAATAATTTGAATTTTTAAAAATTTTTTTCTTTATGAGCTACTTTTCATAAGCCATTCAAACAGTTAGTTGTCTCTGTATCTATGAGTCTCATTCCCATCAAAGTTTATACTTTTTAGGTTACAAAGGCTACAAGGGTTCTTCCCTTTGTGAGTCAACGAATAAAACCAGAACAGAAAGCTGAGGAGCCAAAACAGATTGCTCTTCAGATCAGTGGAGAAAAGATGTCTAGGAATGACAGGAAAGAGTACCTCATCATCGTCATCACCATCAAAGGTGCTGGAGAGCTCAGAAAGGCTGACCCTGAGGAAGGTGACAAGGGCCTTACTGCTAAATGAATGGGTCTAGCCAAGAATGGAAGACCTGCCTGAGGGCTGAGCCTCAGTCTGCCAATGCCTCAGTTTCCATCAGAGAGAATCTGCTCCCCTGGTGTGCCAGGGAAGCACACTGTCAAGAGCTTATGAGTGTCCTAGAGACTGGGAGAAACGGTTTCCACATGGATACTATAAATTGGGGGCCGGCACCTGGCTACAACTTTACTGTCAATGTAGCTCTGCTCCACACACACAAACTCAGTGTTGGAATAATAATAGTTTCAAACAAGTAAATTCCTATTTACTTCCCATACTTGGGTATTCCTTTTCCTGTTGGTATTTGAATGTCTTATAACCTCTACTTTTTATTCATGCATATATGTGTGTACATGCACTTGTGTGTATGGATGCATCTATGTGGGGGGACATGTACGCACACATGTGTGAATATGTATGTAGAAGCCAGGGGACAACCTTGAGTGCCATCTTTAGGAATGCCATCCACATCTTTGAGATGGGGGTCTCTCATTGGCCTGGAGCCCACCAATTAGGTCAGACTGGTTGACCAGCAAGGGCTCCTCCTGTCTCTGCTTCCTCATGTGTGGGAGAATAAGCACATACGATCATGCCTAGAATTCTACATGAATTCTGGGGATTAAACTCAGATCCTAAGGCTTGCCAGGCAATCACTTCATGGCTGTTCCAATTATCTTTAAATATCAACTTGACAAGGCCTAGAGCCATTGAGAGGAAATCCTCCACGGAGGATTGCCTAGATCCTGTGGGCATGTCTGTGGAGTGATTGCCTTATTAACTGATGTAGAAGGTTCTAGACCATTATGGGTGGTGCTGTGCCCTGGGCGAGTGGTCCTGCACTGTATAAGAAGGCTAGCTGAGCATGAGCCTGAGACTGAGTCAGCAAGCAGCGTCTTCCATGTTTTTGTGGTCCTTCTTTGACTGTGATTGAGGTAACGTTGCACAGAATAGCAAGCAGGCTTGCCTTCAGGTTCCTGCCTTCAGGTTCCTGCCTTGAGTTCCTGCCTTGACTTCTTAAGTGATAGACTGCAACCTATAAGATGAAATAAACCGTTTGCTCTCTTCAGTTGCTTTTGGTCAGAGTATTTCATGGCAGCAACAGACAGGAAGCTCAAACACAGACTGTGCTCTCTCTCTAGCCTCTGAATAATATTCTTTACAGAAGAGTGGTCCTTACTTTGCTTAAAGGAACTAGAAACAATAAATAGTCTTAGTTAGGGTTTCTATTGCTGTTAAGAGACACCATGGTCATGGCAACTCTAATAAAGGAAAGCATTTATTTGGGGCTGGCTGACAGTTATTATTACCAGAGGTTTTTATGTCATTGTGGGAAGCAAGGTAGCACACAGGCATACATAGGGCTAGAGAGGTAGCTGAGAGTTTTATATCTTGATCTGAAGGCAACAGGAGGTAAACTGTCTCATACTAGACATAGCTTAAGCAAAAATGAGATCTCAAAGCCCAATCCCATAGTGACAACTTCCTCCAACAACGCCACACCCACCCCAACAAGGCCATACCTCCTAATAGTGCCATGCTCTAGGAGGCCATTTTCTTTCAAATCACCATAACAATTAACTGTCAAAATACTGTTTGTTACTATGGGTACTGCTTAGTTTTTATGTCAGCTTGACACAAGGTAGAATCATCAGAGAGAATGGATCCTCGATTGAGAAAATGCTTCTGTATGAGCTGGCTGTAAGACATTTTCTTAGTAAGTGTTCAATGGGAGAGGGCCCTGGTGTGGGAGGTCCTTCTGTCTGTGTGTTGCTTTCATTAGTTAATGAATAAAGAAACTGCTTTGGCCTTGCATGATAGGGCAGAACTTAGGTAGGTGGGGAAAGCAAGGTGGAATGCTGGGAGAAGGAAGACAGAGAGAAGCCATGGATCCTCTGCCTGAGACAGACGCTGGTTAGAATCTTTGCTGGTAAGCCACTGCCATATGGCAGTATACAAATTAATAAAAATGGGTTAATATAAGAGTTAGCCAATAAGAAGCTAGAGCTAATGGGTTAAGTAGTGTTTTAATTAATACAGTTTCTGTGTGATTATTTCAGGGTTAAGCTATCCAGGAGGCCGGGACAAACAAGTGAGCCTTCCTCCTACAGATTGGTGCCCGTGTGGCTAGCTAAACCCACTTAAAATCTGAGAGAGCTTAAAAAGTAATTCTAGACAAAAAATAAAATAAAATACAGAGTTTAGCGCAGCTTCTTGCTGTTTGCTGGCAACTGTGCCACAGCTGCTTTAAGAGAGATTTTCCTGGTTCAGCTGTAGCAGAGAAAACGCTGCTCAGTTTTAAAATGCCAGCTTTGGTCAGAATGAACAAGTGGGCTCTTCTACTACCAGGCCCAGTCCATTGTGGGTGGTGCCACCCCTGGGCTTGTGGTCCTGGGTTCTGTAAGAAACTAGGCTGAACAAGCTAGGGGAGCAAGCCAGTAAACAGGACCCCTCCATGGGCTCTGCAACAGTTCCTGCTTCCTGATTCTTGCTCTGCGTGAATTATTGTCCTCACTGCTTCTAATGATGGACTGTTAGAGGAAACTGTGAGAAAAATAAGCCCTTTCCTCTCCAAGTTGCTTTGGTCATGGCATTTCATCATAAAAATAGTACCCTAACTAAGGCATCATGTGTCCAGCAATCCATTTGGATGATCTCATTTAACCTTATGATGTCGCCATGTTTCAGATAGAAAAACTGATTCTTGAAGGTTAAGCAAGTTGCTTTGATGAATCATGGAGCTCGGGTTTAAATCTCTCATCACCTGTATCATCAGAGTGTAAAGAACATACACACACAAAAAACCACTTCCCTAAATAATGATACTATTGTCTTGTTTTATAATGTGGGATTCCCCTCTGTTTACCACTGGTTAATAAAGAAGCTGCTTTCAGCCAATGACTTAATAGAATATAGCCACGCTGGAAGATATATACATATATATATATATAGGGGGGCAGGTGAAGTCAGAGAGAAGCCATGTAGCTGCCCTCAGGAGACAGATGCCTCCAATGAAGCCAGCCAAAACATTGCCAGTAAGCCACAGCCACGTGGCGATACACAGATTAATAGAAATGGGTTAATTTAAGATATGAGTTAGCTAGAAATACACTTAAACTATTGGTCAAACAGTATTGCTATTAATACAGATTTCTGTATTTCGGGAGTCTGGTGGCTGAGAAACAAACAAGCTGCCTCCCCCAACAGTTCTATCTCCAGGGATGTGTGTTTGGGGAGGGGGTTCTTCCAAGAAACTCACAATGCCCCTCCTCTAGGTCCTATAAAAATGTAAAAACCCAGTGTGAGAGGGGAAGCATTCAGTTGGACCCCAGTGATGTAGCCTTCATGAGTCACCGCCCTTGCAGGGTAAAGTTTGGTTGGTGCAGTTGCTGCATCATCCATCCTTGAGTAATTGTGATCAACTCAGTGGCTCACTAAACTGATCTTGTATGCAATCTCTCATTGGTCACTCTACCTGGGTGAATAAAAATAGGCTCTCCAGGATACAGATCACAACACAGTCAGAGATTTCCAGCAGTGTCAGTCCTGGAAGCTATCACTTAAAGAAAGCGTCCAAGACCCTTTGGGTTTAGAGGAGAAAGGAGATGCATGAATTTAGGTAGCTGCACAAGAGAATGACCTCTTTGACCACGTCTGATTTCCCAAGCTCAATTTTCTCCCATTAAATATGCCTCAGTATTATTAGCTGTGGGTCTCTGTTAAAATAGAATCTCCTACAAAATGTTTATCTTCCCACAGGTCCTGGAAAACAGGAAACACTGGCAGATTCCTTTTTGGAAAAGGATTTATGTTTTTCTACTCAAAGCAGTTGTCTTGAGATATTCTCTGTAGAGCTGGTCAGAGCTCTCATCTAGCTTGTAGCTGCCACCGGTTGGAATGACTCCATAAAGGAATGTAACTTTTACGTGGTTGACTTCTTGAATAGACACTGTAAAGAAACAGACTTAAAGCCACCTAAGCAATGGATTTCTCATTTTAGAAAAACTGTGGACATTTTATTTTTTTCTCATTTTAGAGCTATCTAAATTGGCTGGAGACCACTTTCCATCTGGGAATGTTGCACACGATGGAGTAAAAGCCATCTTAAAAAGAGGATCAAGGGACGTTCTACAGAGAGATAGTTCCATCCTTTCTCTCTGACACTTTTTTCTCTCTAAATTAAAAGCTCTGGGTTTATTAGCAGTCACTTTCTTGGCGTGTGTTAAGAATCCAAACATTTCCTGTTTCCCCATGTGCTCATTAACAGGGCTTCCTTACAGGGTGCCGTGGTCCCAATGCCAGGGATACCTAATTAGTATCATAACATGTTGAGCCTGAAGGGAATTTATCCAATCAATCCCTTTCATCTTTTAGGGGAGGAACCAAGCGGCTGTGGTGATTTGTCGCCCTTCTGGAACCAGAGCTATAGCTCCCCCACTACACTTGGTTCGCAGTTATTCAACATGAAGAAAATCAGTACTTCTGTGGTTGGTGTATGCTGCAGACCACTAGCAAGGTAACAGGATTAGACTTCAGTTGGGTACATGCTAAGCCTATAGAAGGAAAATAAAATAGCCTCTGTCCTAAAGATAAGACCAAGGATGCCTTGGAGGCTGACAGAGGAGCCCTCTGGCCCTGGTTGGGCTCCCAGGGATGGAGTGTCTGGTGAAATCTCACCATGAACCACACATGACATTCAACACTTAATTATGAGTCTGCAGAGCCATATTTTAAAACTTATAGCATTTTCAGTTTATACAAGGAGACAAACAGGACTTGTAAGTGACTTCTCTGAGGTTCTACACCAATGCCAGTTATTAGTATCCCAGCTAAACATTTGTAGTATACCTTTCCAGATAGCAAACTTTCTTCTTAGAGACAACAAATGAATAAAAGCCCTTCCAGAAGACGTGGTGGATGTTGAGGCTTTTTTGGTAGGGCTGTTGGTGCGTTTAGACTGACTTAGATAGCAGTTTGCCAAGATATTCTGTATACCTACAGAGAGAGCCTGAGCTGAACTGATCATTCAGCTGGGCTAGATCTGATCATAAATTCTACCTCCAGTGCTTTGGTCAGAAAGAGTCAGCCTGGGCTAATATCGACTCACATTCTGAAGGCGACATCTAAAAAGTGTTTTAGTTAGGGTTTTATTTCTGTGAGGAGACGCCATGAACATGGCAACTCTTAAAAAAGAAAACATTTCATTGTGGACAATTCAGAGATTTAGTCCATTTCTGTCATGGCAAGAAGCATGGCAGAATGCAGGCAGGAACGGTGCTGGAGTGGGTTGGGAGTTCTACAGCTGCATCCTCAGGCAGCAGTAAAGAAGAGGGAACCACCAGGCCTTGGCTGAGCTTCTGAAACCTGAAAGCCCACTCCCATAGTGACACACTTCCTCCAACAAGGTCACACCTAATAGTGTCACTCCCTATGGCGGACATTTTCATTCAAACCACCACAGAGAGCTAGGGTGGTGAGGACCAGAGATTTGGTGTGATCTTAAGAAGGAAGATTTGTGTTTATTTGTGTTACACTCTGCTGTAGAAGGTGGGAAGCCAGAGTGGTAAAGGTAGCAGGTTTGCACAGGACCAAGAAATTCTAATTCTTTTGGCTGGGTCCTGGTTTAGTTGCTTATTGTGTTGATTACCATTTCTTGCTTGGTCAGATAACACTGATAAAGTGAACATTTGTTTGAGAGAGAGGACACAAAGGACCTGGATGTGGATGAATTCAGAGAGAGGCCACCTGCCCAGGAAGTCTGTTAGATGTCTGGTGTTCGTCTCAGGGCTTGCAAATGTCTTGCTGACATGGTTTGGATATCAAGTATTTCCTGCTACATCCTACTCCAGCTCCCCAAGACTCGTGTGTTGAAGGCTTAGTCCACAGCTGGTTGAGCTATTTACATTAGATCTTAAGGGATTACTCCACTGATCCACTCATAGCTGACCGGGTTCTTAGAAAGTGGGCCTAGCTGAAGGAAGTAGGTTAGTGGGAGTGTCTTTGAAGGTGTATATTATCTCAGACAGTTCTCTTGTGCTTTCTGTTTCCTGCCTGTCATGAACGGAACAGCTTTCTCCAGCCTTGCCCTTCTGCCATTGCTTCTGCTTTACTTCAGGCTGAAAATCAGTAGAACCAACCGACCACGGACTGAAACCTCTGAAGTCAAGAGCCAAATCAGCCTTCTCTCCTTTAAGTTACTAGTGTCTATTGTATTTGGCTCCAGTTGACAGGCTGCTTTTGGTTACAAGTTTGGAGCCTAACACCAAGTAGATTCAGCTAAAAGGGGACTTGAACGGTTTATGGTGCAGCTGGTTACAGGGATGAATGGAGATGGCAGATCCCAATGCCAGGCAAGGAGCAACAAACCTTTTCTATGGCTTGTCTTTTTGCGCACTAGCTTATTTGAAAAGTCCGAGATCAAAGCTATTCATAGCCTCTCTACCGCCCCTCGGGTGAGTTGCAGGCCCTCTTTGTCCATGCTTCCAGTAGAACTCTTCAGATGAGCAATGACTGCCCTACTCGGGTCATGAGCACCCAACCCCAGCCCGTCACGTGACAGAGGCGTGGTCTTAGAAGTGGGTGCCAACTCAAATTTCCCACACACGGTGGGGCAGGCAGTAGAATGCAGCTGTCCTAAAGGAAGGCGGGGCTCCTAGGATCACGGAAAGGCTGCAGGGTAGACAAAGTAGATTTTCTTAGAAGTGGAACAGTGGCCTCACAGACTTTCTGCCGCAGAAAAGGTCAAAATGTGATTGATTCAATGCTTAAAAAGCACTTTATGACAGAATTAAAAACGGGAACAAAAGGGAAATGAAGTCATCGTTGGTTTTACTAGGAACAAAGCAGGACTAACATTAACTGTCCTGACAGTCGGAGAACTAGCGTTTTAACAACCCCCAGCGTAGCAAAATGTAGCCCAGGGAAGCTGGTTCTGCAGAGCCCTGAAATCTTCTGGTCAAAGGGACACCACTTGTATGTGGCTTCTCCGCACTGTGGCTTATAAGCATGGCTCCCAAGGTAGGAATTGAATGAGGCCACATATCAAATCTTACACCTTAATAATTCTGACAGGTAGTTGCTGCAAAAATTCAAAGATTAAACTTAGGGACCAAGCTTTAAAAGAAGCAAAACTAAGGCTCACATCTGCAAAGAAATGTCTAGGCTACATTCTCTCCTGCCATTCCCGCTCACCCAACACATATTCACAAACATCTACACAGATGGCCGGCTTTATTAAAGGCCAAGAAAAGCGAGCCACTTGTCCTTCTGAGATATGCTATGGTCAGAGAAACCGGTTGTTTCAAGGCCAGCTTAGTTCCTGTCCTGCTATTTCTTCCCCAACCTGTTGCCTGGAGCGCTCTCTCTCCAGTCAGGCACACCAAGCTCCAGATCTGCCAGCAGGGACGGGGGCCACCGCCTCCCTGTCCTGTCGCCTGCATGGCCTTGGAGCCCACACTCTAGCCCCCTATGATTTCACCTAGGCGGCCCACCCGCGCTGACCCCGTGCAACAGCTGCAGGTAGCAGAAGTGCCCCGCCCCGTCGGGCTCCGCGGCTGGGGACACCGCCCCTCGCCAGGCTCCCGGGCGCGCGGGCGGGCAGTGGCCCGCGCAGGTAGAGCTCGGCGCGGCCCCGAGACGGCGCGGAGGGATGGGGCTGCCAGGGGTCTGCCGCCTCGTGCTGCTCGCCGCTTGCTTGGAGCTCTGCGGGCCGCACGGGGCGCTCGGAGGTACGCGCCCCAACTTCCCTTCCCCACCCGGGGCGGGCCAGGCCAAGCCGCGCGGCGCGGAGGGGGTGGGCGGCCGGGTTGGGGCGCGGGCCGGGGAGGCGGCTGGGCGAGCGAGACGAACGGGGCGAACGACCCTCCGAACCCCAGGCGCACTCAGGCCCCGTGTCCCCGAGCTGGCCCTAGGGTGAAGCACTGGCTTCACCGCGGTCGACCACTCAGCCCGGGCCTGCACCCCACCTCCTCGCCGCGAACGCCAGGAGTTTTAAGGTCCGCCATCTGACCAGCGGAATGGCCGACTCCTGTGGGCGGCCCTGGCTAGTCCTTTTTAGTTCGGCCCGGGAGCTATTTGCTCTCATGTGACCTGCGAGGCGTTGGGGACTCCAGTTCATTTAGGATATTCTTTGACTCCCTGGCTCCTTGTCCCTTTAGTCCCACCTTAGAGGGCCTTAGCTTTTCTGAGTCCAAATACTTCGTGTTTTCTTTTTCCGTGGCATTTTGCCTACCTTCCAGATTACTAACCACGTGGTTCTTTAAACTTAAATGACTGCGCCCTAGTTCCTGGGCCTTCCCATCTTCAATCCAATAAAAGCCTTCCAGAAATTCTAAATCACAAGCATATCATGTCTGTTGTATTCTCTATAAGATTCTGAAGACTTAAACTCATTTTCAGGATGGCCAAACAGCATTGCTGCAGGTGATCGTTGTGTGATAATGTCATTTTAGCGTCACGCTCCAGGGGCCATCTAGGTTCTGGAAGGCACCTCACCCTCCTCCTTGTTTAGGTGGAGAGGAGGCTGCTTATAAAAGCTATATACCTTCATTGCCTTCCTTCTCATTTCTGCAGGCTTTCCTGCCCCTTCTGGTTCCTTTCTGTTCCCTTCTGGTGGGTGTGGCAAAGGGCCAGAGGTACTGAAGGGAGAGGTGTAAGTCTAAGATGAGGGAGACTCCAAAGGGCAGCGAATGGCTTTTGACAGACCCAGATGGTATCAGACAGGGAGCCAGTAACAGTGTGGGGGCAACGAGAAACTCCTGACTTACCAGTCTTCTTCCATTCTCAGTTACTCTGCACGGTTCCTTCTCTGAGTCTTGGCTTTGCCTCTGTACATTATAGTAATAACGTCCTCAGAGGGGCTTAACCAAACAGTGGCTTAGCAGACTGAGAATGCTCAATAAACACTCATTTCCAGCTTTCCCCATTCATTGTTTCCCGCTCCTCCTCTTCCATGCAGTTAACGTGGCCAGGAGACAATAGGTTGATGGTCCTTTCGGTTAGGTGTGGGACTTCTTTGTTGACTAAAGAATTCCACAGCAGTGTCTTTAACATGTGTGTTCTTCATCCATGGCCCCCACAGCATGACAAGTATTGTAGGCATAAACCTTGCCGAAATCTACTTTGTGATGCTTGGAAGAGTATTTATTATTAGTCTTTTATTTTTTGGTATATGGGTTGTAGGGAGAAGAGGAGGCCCTGAGCTCCACCATGTCCAGGACCCCAGAGCCTCAGATTGACACAGGAAAGACAAAGGCTTCCTCTGGTCCATGTATGGATGTTGATAGTATGTGTAGAAAATGTTCACTGCAGCCCACCCTACCACCCAGTTTTGGCCTACAGAGACTGCTCCTGAGATTAGCTGAACTTGTCTCCTCGATCCAGATGGGTACCACAAACCCAGCCTTCTTGTTTATCTGTTCGTAGTAATAACAACTCTCTCTGTTCAACCCTATATAGTAAATACATTGAGCTTCTAGGTCAGACAATATGACCCCAGCATTCTTTCTGTGTGTTGTTTTGTCTCTGTCTCTTCCTTCCCTTTCCTCCCCAGCCAAATCCAAGTCCTTACAGACATGCATGGATGTGGCTATGGGTGTTTTACCTTCATATATATCTGTTTCCACACACATGTGCCTGGTATTGGAAGAGACCAGAAGAGGGGATTGGATACCCTGGAACTGGAGTTCCAAATGGTTATGTGGCACTGTGTGGATTCTGGAAATTGAACCCAAGTCTTCTGGAAGATCAGTTCATGCTTGTAACTGCTGAGCCAATCCTCCAGTCCTGAGAATATTTTCCTGAGTTGCCACATGTGTAATTTGAATTCATTTCCCCCCTTGTCTCCTTGAATAATTCAGGGTGCTTCCTTGAACAACTGAATTACCGAAAGAGAGCTATGTTCTTAGTCTTGGAGGGTACAGGGTGATGGATAGGTCAGCTTGGCAAGTCACCACAGCAGAAGCCACCTTTGTCTGCGAGTGGAAATTGTCCAGTAAAAGTACTTTTAGTGTAGATGCCTTATGTATTCTATTTGTGAATCGTACTATTGCCATTGACCACGTTGGAAGGTAAGATGAGATTGTACATTGCAACTAGGTGCATATATATTATCAGTGGTTTATTTTTGTTTTGCTTTCGGCATTTCAAATTTTGACCACCTTCTTATCAGATGTTGCCTTTGCATCCCAAGGCTGAGTGGGCACTTGTTCCAGAAGGAAAGTGCCAGACTGACCTGTTGTTCCTCATTGCGGCTCTTCTCATTGTTTTAATGTATCTTTACCTGTGAGTTGTTTGGAAGATTTTTTT
>JAQHUG010000005.1:8561255-8592290 GCA_028555095.1 Dicrostonyx torquatus
GAGCCTTGCCCAGGGACCCTCTGGGATGTGGGACACAGAAAGGCTGGGGGAAGGGGAGAGGGAGTCTCCTAATTGAGCAGAGCGCCTGGGGGCTAGAGTTTGGTCTTACCCTCAGTTGAGCAGGTGGATCTGAAGCTGTGGCACTCACCAAGGACCCGCCGCCATGAAAAGGCTGGAAGAATTTTTTAAAACATCTTGTATTAATTATTCTGCTATGAGAAAGCACCCAAGGTTGGATTTGTTGTAAAGAAAAGAGGTTTCTTTAGCTGCTGACTTCGGTGCTGGCTCTGGTGAGGGAATCATGGCAGTTGACTTTATGGCAGGAGCCTGCATAAGGGCGAGGGGAAGCCAGAGAATGTCCAGGGCGAGGCTTGTCTGGTATTTTGAACACTTTTCTACAGAGAGCTGGCAAGGGTTCCCTGAAAACTGCCCCAAACTCTATTGTGAATGATGCCTTACGTGACCTGATGATCTTGCACTAGTTACCACCTTTTCAAGAGGTTCTGTCACGGCTTCTGGCATAGTAGAGACAAGGCTCCCAACTCTTACAGTTGAGATGCAGACCACATCCAAACCAAGGCACATTTGGCCTTGTTAGTTTGTGTTGAGGATGTGTTTACTTACAGTGAGATAATGTAATGGTTGAACCTAGCTAACCAGGCAAGCCTGCATGTGGTGTAAGAGAATGCCAGGAGAGGAGAGGAGCACCAGCCCACTTCCCATACTTTAGAGTTCCCCGTTTGCCTTTGGAAGGCTCGTGCACCAGGAGGTGGATGGCCATTTCACATGCCAATGGAGACAGAATTTCAGCCACATTGAAACAAAGTTCTTTTTTGTTGTCGTTATTGTTTTGGTTTTTAGATGGCAACTACCTCAGACACCCTCCTATATTCTTTCAACTCTGCAGTAAATATCCTGGCAGTTCTTTTCCAACTGGTGTCTCAAAACTGGTGCACAGATTCAGAATCTCTTAGCAGCTGGTGTGAGAGCAGGTGGCACGTGGCACAAAGTGCTGGATCCTCATAGTTGAAACATCTACTGCCTGACAACCAGTGAACAAGAAACAGATAAGGGTTATAGAATTCCTGCAAGGGCATTAGAAGGCAGGTGCCTTGAGAGAGGAGGGAGAGGGAGCCTGGGGGAGGCTGGATGAGCTGTCAACCTCAGCTCTTAGGCACTGTCACTCTAGGGAGGATGCCTGGGTCCAGCATGGACAATGCGTGTCTGAGGTGGAAGCCAGGCAGCAGATAACTGTCACTCTAGGGAGGATGCCTGGGTCCAGCATGGACAATGCGTGTCTGAGGTGGAAGCCGGGCAGCAGATAACCGTATGCAGAGCATGGATGGCTGGGCACAGGCTCTGTGGTAGAGCAGAGGGAAGGAAGCTGGTGGCTCAGCCAGGGCAGACAGCATCAGGACTACTTCACTCACTTATTCAGCAGAGACTGCAGGAACTGCAGCTCCCAGAGTAGTGCCAGACATGGGAATCCTTCATTGAGAGGTGGCAAGGATGGAGTAACTTCTGGTTTTGACCTGGTAGCCCAAGGACCTAGCCCAGAGCAATTGCACGAAGGCTAGTATTGGATGAATTGGAGAGTTGAAGCCTAGTGGGTTTTGGTTTGCAAAGAGCCAGAGGGCTGTAAATGGCTTGACCTAGATCAACCTGGAAACTGAAGATGTTTTAGTATGCCTGAGCCTCCTGCCCTCTGCTCTCTGTCTTCGTCCAACATCAGCTGCACATTTATCACAGGGGCCTGGTGCCAGAGCTGCCCTTCACAGCTCACTGGACAAATAGTAAACCTCTTGCCGTGCAGCCATAGAGCAGATTTTAGTTCATTGATTTCCTACTCGGATTTAAATTGAATGGAGCAGGGTTTGTGTTAGTCTGCCTAGGGAACTTAGCATGTTTCTGCTAAGTTATTTCTTGCTTGTAAGCTTTCTTTTTTCTTTTCTTTTTTTCTTCATAAATGTCACTTTTTTTTCCAGTGCAGTGCTCTTCTTAGAACTTTGTCTTAGGATTTTGTATGATGCCAGGGAACTTGTTTCCTCCCCCTCCCCAATTTCATTTGGAGATTAAAATTTTGGGCAGAATCTTTAAAGTTTCTATACCCATGATGCTTATGGAACTCATTTCTAAGCACAGCAGTCTGCTAAAAGACAGGATGTAACATTAAAAGATACTAAAATTATAGAAAAGTAATTCTAATTTTCATGATATCTAATAGACCTGGAGTATTTTTCTAAATACTTCTTAATTTATATCCTAGAGCCACCAGATCCTTTTCTCCAGAATGCAGAACTCATGTCTCTGTAACTGAAAACTACGTAATGTTTTCCGTTGTTCCCAGAACCTTCTTAACAGGCCCACCAGTGAGCAGCCTTCTGCCTGCCAAGCTGGAAGCCATCCCTTTGCTCCCCAAGCTTGTATGCGCATCAACAGCTCAAAGCACAGAGTCTTCTCACCCAGATTGCCACCCCAGGAAGTTGCAACCAAACCCCAAACCTGGAGTTATTAGGATTGCCTTCTGGCATCTCTTTTCTCCCTCCCGCAATGATACCACTCCTTAACCATCTCTGGAGCTCACTCACTTCTCATCCCTTTCTTGGCACCCCCCAAGAGCCTGTGTTTCAGTATCATTGTCTTCTGAGTTACGGTCTGATTGTGTATTTCCCTACTGATTCCTTTCTGATGCCCTTTTGACAGAGTCCTGGTTTCCAGGCAGTCATTTATTAAGTAGTCTAACGTGCACTGGACATAGTTCTATGCACTGAGAGGTAGGTGGTGATCTGACTGACTAGATTTTGCTGTCCAGATCTTAACATTCCATTGGGGTGACATGTTATTGGGGCCAGATAACAAACACTAGCACAGTTAAAGTTAGATTTGTAACAGCCATTAAAGGAGCAGCCAGTCACTCCTGTTGTAAATGATGAGAGAAGGCAGCTGCAAGTTGCTGCAGGCTCAACTGTACCTGTCCCCTTCCTCATGTACTGAGCCAGACAGGGCCTTCAATCCCTTGTGCTGTCAGTTCTCTTTTTTGTTTTCTCCCGCTGTTCCTCCTCTGGTTCTATGTCTTGGCCGGAACCGGAATTCCCCCCACTCCATGTCCTTTAGCCAGACTGAGTGAGTCAACTGTGGTCTAATTAATAGAAACTGTGATTGCTGGATTAGCTGTAGTGGTTTGAATGTGAACTGCTCAACTTCCCCTACCAGGCTCATGTGTTTAAACACTTGGTCTCCCACTGGTGATGCTGTTTGGGAAAGTCGTGGACACTTTAGGAGGGGGAGTGTGTCACATGGGACAAGCCTTGAGGCTTACTGGCCTGGCCTCACCTTTCACTCTCTGCATTCTGAGTGTGGATGGAGTGCGACCAGCTAGTTTCCTGCTCCTGCCACCTCGGTGTCCTTGCTTGCTGCCATGTCTTCCTTGCCAGGATGGAATGTATCTATCTAGAACTGTAAGAAAAATTATCCCCCCTTCTCCTTTAGGTTGCTTTCCTCAGGGTATTTTCATCACAGCTACAGGAAAGCAAGACAGCGACAGTCTCTTGTGTTTACCTTTGAGTCTTCAGTACCACAGAAAATCCTTGGGCTCCTTTGTGGACCCAGGAAAGACACACACACTTTCTTTGATTGCTCCCTCCCTTATTCCCTAGCTCACCCCAACCAGCTCCCGTCCTACCAACTCCACCACTTCGGGGCCCTCATCTTTCTGGGAACCTTTTCACTCTGGTAGGCAGCCAGCTGTTAGATGAAGTCCTCACCATCTGCTCCTGATGGTACTTGGCACATGCTAAGCACTCAGTAAATAGTAAGTCAAACCCGAACCCAAACCAAAATCCAACAAAAAACTGGGAAGACTTTGGAAGAATGAGTTAGAGTCAATTGTGAGGTAAATATGGTGACTGAAAATTGTTCCATGGGAGAAATCACAGGTCAATATAAATATTGGCCTTCCAGGAGCACTGTGGGTTACTTACCTTCTTACCAAACACGGTTGGCATTGTGCATTTTGCCCCTTATTTCAGCGCAGGACAGCACACAGTGGCTTCGGCTTTCTGCTCAACCTGATTAGATGCTACAATCACATCCTCACCTTCACCCTTTCCCTCCAGGAACTGACTGCACTTGCTTTCCTGTTTGTTCTTATTGTTATCCTGAGATGTGTATTGGGGCCGAGAGGATGGGGTCAACCTGGAAGTAACTGAGGACATTAGTGGCTTCAGACTGTCCAGCCAGAAGTTTTAAACCTACTTCCTTGTTTTTTTTTTCTCTGAAGGCAATGGAATTCTCTGGCTGCCAGCTGGAACTAGAATTGACTAGTGCCCGAGAGGTGAAGCGTGGGAAAATATAAGGATATTGTTTACGAATGTTATTTAGTCATCTCAGCAGTAGATCAGTAGATCTTAGGATTTTGAAAACATTTCCTGGCTTTGAACACTTAACAATACAGTCTCCAGGCCTGTCAGAAATTGGGAAGTCGAGGGGGAGGGGGGATTCAGGAGAATAAACTCAGCTGGCTGGGAGGTTTGTGATTGTTTGCTTCACCTTAATGACTTTAGCTCTAGTATTGAGTTTACTAATTAGTGTATTGATTGGCATTGATTGACTTTTTGAACGTATTTTTATCAGTTATGTTTGTTTTAAGTACAGTGTATACTGATTGATTCCAGCCCCTTTACCCTCCTTCCTCCCAACTCCTACTTATCTCTTTCCGACATTAAGGATGAACAAAGCAAAAGAAAAAAGTAAAAGAAGATGTCCACATATGAGAGACAACATGTTTGCATATCTCACTAACCTAATGTTCCCTGCTTCTACCCATTTTGCTGTAACTAATTTTATGGTTGACTAATAATGGTTGACTAATAATGTATTATGTATCTAAATATTATCTCTGTCTGTCCAACATCAATGCACCATGTATCAGTCATCCACAATTTATCTAATTTCATTTATCCATTTGTCTGCTGCTGATTTTTCCTAGCTGCTGTAACTAGCTCTGCAGGAAACATGGACGTGTTTGTAATTCATCCCTTGCTTTCCTTCCATCCCTCGGATATATTCTCAGAGTGGGAAGGCTGGGTTCTGTGGTGGCTCTGTTAACTATTTTGAGGAATCTCCATATTGATTGTCCTAATTTACATTTCTTAATAGTGCACAAACATCCCTTTACGTCTGCATATACTATGCAGCATTTGTTATTGCTTCATTAGTAGTCATTCTAATTGAGGTAAGATGATATCCAGATTTGAACTGAATTTTCTTTTTTTTTTTTAAATTTTTTCGAGACAGGGTTTATCTGTGGCTTTGGAGCCTGTCCTGGAACTAGCTCTTGTAGACCAGGCTGGTTTCGAACTCACAGAGGTCCACCTGCCTCTGCCTCCCGAGTGCTGGGATTAAAGGCGTGCGCCACCATCGCCCAGCCTTGAACTGAATTTTCCAAGTCACTAATCACATCAAACATTTTTCATGCATCTTTTGGCCATTTGTCTTCCTTCTTTTGAGTCGTGTTTGTTCAGATCATTATTAGGAACTTGTTTCTTTTGCTCGTGAGACTCTGAGCTCCTGTGTATTTGGATACCAGTCCCTTGTCAGGTGAGTAGTTGGCAAACATCTTCTCTCATCCTTCAAGTTGTCCCATTTGCTGTGCAGGAGGTTTTTATTCTGAGGAAACACAATCTTTGCTGTTTGTTATGCGATTTTAGAGTCCTTGCTATCTTTATAAATGAGTTATTTGTGGTATTTCTTTATTTTCTTCTAATAATTTGAGACTTTTCAGTTCTTATGTTAGGACTTGGATAATTCTGAGTTGATTTTTATTCAAGGGTGAGAGATGGGGTGAAGCTCCATCTTTCAGTTTTTCCAGTGCTGTCTCTCCAGTGTATATTTTGATGCCTTTATTGAGAATGGACTTGTTTCTGGAACGCCTGCTATTCCCACTGGTCTTTATGTCTGTTTGTATACCTGGACCATGATGTTTGGTTACCATGGCACAGGCATTGTGATGCTATATACATATATATATATATATATATATATATATATATATATATATATTTTAACTATTTGGGATCTTTGGTGCTTAATATAAAATTTAGGATACTCTGTGAAGAGTATTATTGGTATTTTGGGAGAGATTGCCTTGAATCTGTAAATCACTTAGGCTAGAATGTTTTAATTATGTAATTTATTCTAATTCATGAACATGAGATGCCTTTCTTTTCTCTGTCTTCGATTTCTTTCTAATTTTCCTTTTATTTCCTTGGATAAATTTATTTTTAGGTGTTTTATTTTATTGTTTCTGTTCATATTTAAAAACCCTCTTGCTTCACTGATCTTTAATCCATTTTTAGACTCTGTCTTGTTTATTTCTTCTCGGATATTTGATATTTCTTTCCTTTGGCTTACTTGGGGTTTGATTTGCTCCTGGTCCTTGAGATGTATCATTAGGTCACATGTTTAAAATTTTTCATTTATTTTGAAACACACTTCCTCTGCTTTTTCTGTGTCCCATAAGTTTTGGTAGATTATTTTTATTTATACTTTTTTGAATTTCTCTTTGATTTATGTAATGACCCATGATGTTCAGTGGCATCATGTAATTTGCATAGCTTCTGAAGTTTGTTGTTATTCTTTGCTGGTTGTATTTCCCTTGTGATCTGAAGAGATACTGATAATGATTTTGACTTGGGTTTCTTGAGGTTTATTTTGAACCTAATATATGATCTTTTTTTTAAAATTGATTTTTATTGAGCTCTACATTTTTCTCTGCTCCCCTTGCTGCCTCTCCCCTCCCCTTCAACCCTCTCCCAAGGTCCCCATGCTCCCAATTTACTCAGGAGATCTTGTCTTTTTCTACTTCCCATGTAGATTAGATCTATGTATGTCTCTCTTAGGGTCCTCATTGTTGCCTAGGTTCTCTGGGATTGTGATTTGTGGGCTGGTTTTCTTTGCTTTATGTTTAAAAACCACTTATGAGTGAGTACATGTGATAATTGTCTTTCTGGGTCTGGGTTACCTCACTCAAAATGATGTTTTCTAGCTCCATCCATTGCCTGCAAAATTCAAGATGTTATTTTTTCTGCTGTGTAGTACTCCATTGTGTAAATGTACCACATTTTTCTTATCCATTCTTTGGTCGAAGGGCATTTAGGTTGTTTCCAGGTTCTGGCTATGACAAACAATGCTGCTATGAACATAGTTGAGCCTATGTTCTTGTGGCATGATTGAGCATCTTTGGATATATATACCCCCAAATGGTATTCTGGGTCTTGAGGAAGGTTGTTTCCTCATTTTCTGAGAAATTGCCACACTGACATCCAAAGGGGCTGTACCATCTTGCACTCCCACCAGCAATAATGTATGATCTTTTAAAGGAAGGTCTATGTGCTGATGAAAAGAAGGTATACACTAAAGTTGTGGATGGACTGTTCTGAAAGTGCCTGTCTGTGGTTGGTTTGAACATATTAGTTAATAAGGTCAAATCACCAATAATGTGTCAGTGTCACACTTAGGAAAGAAATCAGAACATTTTCCCATGGAGTTATTTAATTAAGAGCAAGCCCAGATTTGAATTCTGTACTTAACTCTCCCCGTGTCTTCTGTCCTGTCTGCTGCCTAAATCTGAAACTATGCATTCCTGAAAGCTGTCTTGTCCCTGCACCCTCCTCCCCATGTGTATATATGTCTGTTCCTGTGTGTCCGTCTCTGTGTCTGTGTATGTATGTATTTATGTATGTATGTGTATGTGTGTGTGTCTAACTGTGTGCCTGAGTGTCCCTAACAAAGAAAGGACTTTGCTCTGTGTTTTTTGATTAGTACAGAAAGCACCACATAGAGAAGTAATAATGGATAATTCATAGAAATCTTCAACAGAATTCTACAAAAGATTAAGTCATTGACTCCAGTTGACCCCAACTGACCCAGATCCCAAACACTGGTATTTATCAAGTAATATCCATATGTTGCATTCAACATTTATGGTGGATGTCTGTTTTATAAGGCTGCTTTCGGTCTCTATTTGCTATTTCCAGCAAAGGATTATCATAGCACGCTTGTATTATTCTGAGTTGGGGTATGGCAGAGTACATAATTTAAGATTACAGCTGCGCATGAGCTTTGGTTTTAAAAACTGGTTGCATGAAAATACAAAGCATGTAAGGTTGGTTGCTTTCATTGTTCTCTTCAAGGCATGCTAGCAAATAGGCTGGTTCCAGTCTTAAGTCTTAAGCAACCTCAAGGTGTATTAGTAACTCTGGCTGTGAGGTCCAACAAAAGTTACAGTCTCTTAGAACATAAGAAATATTTTATCATATTTCATTGCCATACCTACTAAAGCCATTTGATCTAGAGTATAATGTAATTCTGTTTGTTGATTTTCTATTTGGATAATCTTTTCATTGGTGGAAGTGTGTTATTGATTATTTATTAGCTTTCCCTTTAGCTCTATTAATGACTGTTTTATGGAATTTTGTGCATCTACACTAGTGTGTATATACTTACAACTGTTTATACTCTCTAGATTTTAAAAATTTTTTACTTATTCTTGTGTGTGTGTGTGTGTGTGTGTGCGTGCAAGGGGGGGAGGGAGTGGTGTAAGGTGCCATGGTGTACATGTGCAGGTGATAGGACAACACTTGTGAGCCCTCAGGAGGTTGAGGCAGGGTTTTCAGCTCAAAGCCAGCCTGGGATACATAGTGAGATTCCGATAAAAATAAATTTTCTCTTAGTCTAATGAACATTCCCTTAAATATGACTTGGCACTTCTTTCAGGGTTTAGAATTCTCTTTGTTTGATGACACTAACAATTTGACTATAATACGCTGGTGTGAACATCTTCTCTGGATGCATCTATTTGGGTCATTTGACTCTCCTGTATCTGGACATCCAAACCAAGACAATGGAAGTTTCTTGCCATTATGTTATTTAATAGACTTTATATGCCTTCCACTTTTTCTTTGCCCCACAGCGCTCCTGAGATGCAGCATTTGTACACTTAATGATGTCCCAAAGTTCTTGAAGGCATCCTTTATCATTCCTCCTCGCCCTCTCCCTTTTCCTCCTGCTTAGTCTTCTTCCTTATCTGATAGAGATCTTTCAGGGAGGCTTATCTTCAAAATCATTATCCATTTGACCTAGTTTGTTGTTGAGGCTTTTGACTATAGTTCTTTGTTCTTGTTGTTGTTTTGAGACAGGGTTTCACTGTGTAACAGCCCTGCCTGTCCTGGAACTAGCTCTTGTAGACCAGGCTGGCCTCAAATTCACTGAGATCCACCTGCCTCTGACTCCCATGTGCTGGGATTAAAGGTGTGTGCCACCACTGCCAAGCTTGACTGTAGTTCCTATTTGAGTCCTTTTCAAGATCTCCATTTCTTTGCTGGATTCTTTTTTTATTATTTATACAATATTCTGTCTGTGTGTATGTCTGCAGGCCAGAAGAGGGCACCAGACCTCATTACAGATGGTTGTGAGCCACCATGTGGTTGCAGGGAATTGAACTCAGGACCTGTGGAAGAGCAGGCAATGCTCTTAACCTCTGAGCCATCTCTCCAGCCCCCTCTTTGCTGGATTCTTTATGTTTTAGATTTTTAATGTTTTTGTCTCTTTACTAGTGTATATTTATTTTTGCAAAATGTTAGGTTTCATTTGAAATTTTCATACATGTCTATTGTGTGTTCTTCTCATATTTCTCTCCATCTTATTGTACCCTCTTCTTCCCAGTTTCCCTTCTATTTTCATGTCATATATCTGTGTCTACATTCTAAACTTTTCACACAAGAGAAAACATGATATTTGTTTTTCTGATTATGACTTATTTCACTTAACGTGAAGATCTCCATTGCATCCATTTCTTCTAAAAATGGTAGTTTTGTTCTTCCTTACTGAATAAAACTCTGTGTATATAACACATTCTCTTTTGCTGAATTTCTCACTAGCATGATCTATTGTTTTCTTCTGGTCTTGTTTTACTTATCTGTATTTTCTTCAGTTTTATACAGCTTTCTTATCATTTTAAATAAATTTTTTTATCAGGTGTTTCACTAATGTTCTTTTCTTTAGAAACTAGTTCTAGACAATTGTGTGTCTTTTTGGATGCATCATGTTGCCATCTTTTTCTCTTTTGTTGCTGCATTGGCATGTGGTATTGACTTTAGTTCTAAGGCATGGCAATGTAGTCTCTATTGCATCCCTGACTATAATAAATGTTACATGATATGGGATGTCCTTCTGTATATGTGTTGCTTTTCTTTGATAATGAATAAAGCTGCTTTGGACAATGGCTTAGCAGAGTAAAGTCAGGCAGCAAATCCAGAGATATATATATATAGAGAGTAGGTGGAGTCAGAGACACTCCATGTAGCTGCCAAAGGAGACAGACACTGGAACTTACCAGTGGGCCACAGCCTTGTGGTGAAACACAGATTAATAGAAATAGGTTAGTTTAAGATGTAAGAGCTAGCTAGAAATATGCCTAAGCTATTGGCCAAGCACTGTTGTAATTAATATAGTTTCTGTGTGATTACTTGGGTCTGGGTGGCAGGGAAATGAATGAACAGTCTCCCCTTACAAAATGGCACCAAACATGAGGCACGAACCCATGACCCTGAGATTAAGAGTCTCATGCTCTACCGACAGAGCTACCAGTACAACACATAGTATGGCAGAGTTCAAGAGACCCACTGTTGAACCAGGTTTGGTGGCTCACAGGGAAAGCCTGTGTCAAGAAATCATTAGAAAGCAAGGGTGGAGGACCGAGAAAAACACACACACACACACACACACAATGTGAAACCTGCTGCTCATGTACAGGTGGGAACATTTTTGTAGCTCCTAGCAGGAATGGTATACACAGATCAGGTATGAGTGTCCACTATGTAACCACTCCATCATACTGCTGGGTGAGAAGGTAGTATGGGGCAGGGTGATGATAGTAGAACAGTGGTTCTCAACTTTCCTAATGCTGCAACCCTTTAATACAATTCCTCGTGTTGTGGTGACCCCCAACCATAAAATTACTTTGTTGCTACTTCATTACTGTAATTTGACTACTATTTGAATCATAATGTAAATATTTTTGGAGATAGAGGTTTTTCAAAGGAGACGTGACCCACAGGTTGAGAACCACTGTATTAGAGGAATCTACAATACTTGTGGATTATGGGGGTGAGGCTTTGGGCATCATCTTCTGGCCCCAAAGGGAGAGTAGAAAACATCAAACTCAGCTTGGGGTTGATTCCCTGGTGGAGATTGTTTGGGTGGTTAAGCGCCGTCAGTCCTGGTATTGGCTCAAGTCCATATATAGCTGCACACTCCCTTGTTTCCAGTGGATAAGCTCTGTGGACTCTCAGTTCTGGAGGAAGGTGGACTCCCCATCATTCTACCCACTCTGGATGTGATATGTCTGTCCTTACAGTGGTGGGTATGGAGAAGTCTTCAATGCTAGGGTTACTGCTGCTGTGCTGGGTCAAGTTGGGTCTGAGTCTGCAGTCTCACTCCAGTTTGGTGGAATGACTTTGGTGCCTAATGATGAAAGTTAACAGGGGTTTATATTCCCTTCAGCACTTTTAGACAGCAGCTCCCTCTTATGCTGAGACCAAGCCACAGGAATCCACATTATAGGAGTTTGGGAGGAGATGATGAAAATTTCTTTCTAAATGCAGAGCTGATCTATAGGGGCCAGTTTGCTGCCCTAACCAGTTTGCAAACCTGTGATGGCTAAGAAACGACCCAGAAGCCGAGATCGCCAGCAGTGGCCATCATGGAGTTTGCCAGGACACTTTTGTTCAGTTTTTCCCACAAAGCAGATCCCCCTCCCCTAGCTGGAAAGCCTAGTGGCACGAGTTGGATGCTTTATATTTTTTTTCTATACTGTGATCCCAGGTCTTCAGAGTCTTTCAAGGGTTGACTGTTGGGGAGAGACCTTGCTGAGGTTCAGATGTTTGGGGTCACCTGCCTCCAAGAATGGCTATTTGGCTCTCACTTTGCCTCTTCCTTGTGAAGGAGGACGTGAGTGCTGGGCACATCTGCATGGTCATCTTGTGCACTGAGACTGTCGTCTTGACTTTGGAAGTGGGTCAACTTTTCTCTGAAAAGTGTGATTGTAAACTCTAGGTGATAGTGTTCCTTTAGACATATGGGAGGGCCTGAGAGGGACAGGGCTCAGAGGGTGAGGGACTTTGAGTTTCCAGACGTCTTTCCTCTCCCTCTCCCCACTTTTGTGACCAGTCTAACAGATACAGGGAGTGCTTCTGGTATCTGAAGAACTCTTCCAAGGCCATTTTAACTTTTGTATAAACTTAATGTTTTGGCAATAAGAACAAACAAATAATAATAACAGAAAGCACCTAGACTGTTGCTTTTTGCCCGAGCTCTAACCAACCATTGCCGTTTCCTAAATTCCTAAGCAAGATCCAATTTTACTCAACTATAGAATGGTCTACTAAACCAGTGTAATTTGGTTAAATAAATACATGCTTGTTCTACTATTTCAAGTTAGATTCCTTAGCCAGAGAACCTGAGCTAGGAGGAATCTGAGTGAGTTCTCCCATGGGAGAATGAAGAAGTGAGGGAAGCAGTAGAGGGATGGCGTCACAAAGCAGAGACATGGATATAGTATCGGCTTGATCCTACAGCGGGCTCTAGAGCATGAATGGTAACTCTGACTTCTGTCCTAGTCAGTCATTGACTAGCCTTCTGGGTTAGCTGGTGTGGTTTCCTAGCATTTTTATACAAGGCAATTCAATGGAAGGATGTTGTCTGTGTAGCCTATCGAAAGGGGAACCAACAGAAGTTACTATATCCCCTGTGTGCTAGGAACCATGTCAGGTACCAGAGAGACGAAGATATAAAAGATACAGTCTCCACCTTAGGATTTCACCAGGTCACAGTTAAAGATAGGGTAGAGAAACTCAGAGTGCCTTAGGACCAAAGAGGAGAGGAGGGGAGAGATTCCAGGCTAGGCTTCCCCCACAGCAGAACCTGGTTGGAGATACGTGCCCGAACTTGATTACGAAGTGTTTTTGCATCGACCTCTGTGTAAAGGAAAGGAAAGAGAAGGAGGCTATTTGGGAAGAAAGTGTTTAGGCTGTGATGTCACCTCAGCCTCAACTCGACTCGAAGGTTCTGAAGATGCTGAGGACTGTTTTCCAATAGCATTCATATCAACCAGAGTCCAAAGTCCTTTATCAACGCGCCTGTCTCAGAGTCTACCATGGGCTACTCCACACATCACTTGGATTAACTCTGTCACGGGGAGCCAGGGAACCATACCCAAGTGGTAATTTTCCTTTCTCTACTGATTCACTGTAGTTTCTTACTCCCACGAACACCTACCTCTTCTTGCTTCAGTGGCCACCTTGTTACAACTGACACCTTTGAGCTTTTGCCAGCATGCTTCCGTGCCCACTGTCATTTATTTATTTATAAAGAGGCATCCGAGGCAATCACATGGACACCTTCTTTGCGTCTGTGTTATCTGTCCCATAGCCAGCCAGCCATGATTCCCGGTAGGTTGGATTGTGACTTGCCCTTTGCCTTTGGATCTAGCTACTCGCAGGAGCAATGGTGTCTGTCTTCAGAAGTCTCATGGTATTCTGCGGAGAGAGGTTTCTACAGACTCCGAGGTGCTGGATTTGAAAAGAGAATAACCCACATCTGCTGACGCAGAGGACTCAAAAGGGTTTGGGAATCAAGATGCTCAATGGTATCAATGCAGATTTCCGGTTTCACATGGCAGTGTTCTGCCTTTATCTCACTAGACCTTTGCCTTGTCAGAGTGAGCTTGTTTAGTTGAGATGTTTTGAGCTTGGTTACTCTGATGACTGGTGTGTTGGTGTGAGTCTTAACTTCCTGTGTCCTCCTACTGTGGGAAATGAGGACAAAGGTCAAGATTAATGCTAGCCTCTCTCAGGCTGTCTTTCTGTAAAACTCCAAGCGTGTGAGTCAGTACCCAGTTTCATTTGCCTCATGTATTTGCCCTGTTTTTATTGCTTAGCATTTCACAGCTGAACTAGCACGTACTCTGCCACTGCTGTGCCATCCCAGTTCATAAGCAATGAAACATTGACATCACTGCCAGGGTTTCCTGGGTCCCACCTATCGACAGTGACACTCATCCTAATTGTCATTTCAGTCAAGGGTGGTTCAGCATTGAGTCCCTTCCAGAGTCTACTTTTTAAGGCTACTTTAGTGCCAGCTAGGTTCCATGGGAAGATAGATCTGAGATGCAAGAATTTTATTAGGGGGAGCTTGGAATCAACCTTGTCAGAAGGCACAGGAGCAGACTTAGATAAAGAATTCGAGTTGCTCTTTGGCATGAGCAAAAGCCTTGGGTGCTCCTTTGGTTGGTTCTAATGAAGAGGGACCCCTGAAATCTGCCCTGAGTGAGGGAAGAGAATGCTGTGTCTTGAGGTGTCATGCCGGGTCTGTGGGCCCCCTAGACAGCAGGGGTGGCCTTTGGCAAGGCAGCTTTCTTCAGCAAGGTCAGCCCATAACGAGGAAGAGAATATGAAACACAGCCATTGTACAGCAAATTTACTGACCTGAGTTTCTCTTCCCTGAAGCATCCTTTTATGGCGAAAGCTACGTGGGGCTCAGCATCACGGAAGTCTCCTCTGGGCTGTCGCTTCGGTTGAGATTTCAAACCAGCAAGCCACAAGGCTTACTTTTTCTTGCAGCTGGGAAAACCGACTATTGCCTAATAGAGCTTCTGTCAGGAATATTACAGGTATTTATTTTAATCTTTAAAATAACTAAGAATTCAGTTACTGGAGAACATAAAGCCACAGAAAAGTAGAACAAGCCATTTCTCATTAGGATAAAGTGATATACCATTTATTTAGGGTGGGATCGTCTCAGATTTTTCCAGTGTGTCTTAAATATTCTGACTTTGAACTTTTCCACTTCAATATGTAATCCATAACTACAGGAGGCTTTCATGTCAATTCACTCTCATTCTTTTCCCCTTCATCCCTCCTCTCCCTTTCTTCTTCTTTCCATCCCCCTCCCTTTCTTTCTTCTTTCTTTCTCTTGCAAAAATAAAATACTGGAGGCTGAGTAGTGTAGGTGATCATAAAGGAAATGGACAGTAGATTTGTTTTGGGGTGTGTAGGAGGATGATGGTAGAGTCTGCTTGGTTTCTGGTGAAGTCATGGTGGTGGAAGGGAAGAAGCAAAGAAGCAAGAGGCAAGCCTGCTTTGTAACACCTCTACCCCCTCTTGGGCCACCAGTCCATTTCCCTGAGAGACCTCACAGTGCACTAACCCTCTTTACAACCTAATCACTTCTTTGAGGCCTCAGCACCTCTCAGCACTGCTGAGTTGGGGATTTAGGTCTCACCATGAGTTTTAGTGGGGTCGATCCATAGCAATCCCATGCCCCCAATAAAACACTGTGAGATGAGCAGCCTGATGAGGTTCATTAATTATGGCTCTTGTCTCCCCTAGGTGAAAATCAATTTGGGTACGGGTGAACAGCTTCTCCTTTCTGAGCAGAGAGTTCGTGTGGACAATTTGGCGTGGCATTCGGTGGAACTGTACTATGGCAAGGATAAGGTCCTCTTGGTGATTGACAAGCAGTATGAGACAACTGGCCAGCTGGATGGAGGGATGCAGAACTTGACATTTCACCATGGAGTCTATGTAGGAGGTCGTGGGGAAATCAGTGTCCCTTACCTGGACAGAAAGACCCCCAACTTCCGAGGATGCATAGAGGGTGTGGTGTTTAACCAGAGGGAGGTCCTTACATCCCTTAGGTCTTACCCTGGCTTCAAGAAGGTTCATGAGGTGTCACTGGGATGTAACGATGAGTTTTTTGCTGGGAAGAATGAAGCTATTAGCTTTTTCAGTTCTAGGTCCTATGTCGCCTTTCCAAAATGGAGGGTACAGGGGGAAGGGACGCTGAGATTTACCGTGCAAACTGGAACCCAACAAGCCTTGCTTTTATTTCAGTCAGGTAGAGGAAGAGATTTTGTTGCCTTGGAAATACATGAGGGCCTACTGAAGGCTCATGTACGAAAGGGAGAAACAAAAACTCAAATTTCATCGTCCCGCTTGGTTAGTGACAACAAGTGGCACGTTGTTCAACTCAGAGTCACGAGGAGGCACCTGGACCTCATGGTAGATGAACAAGGGGTAAGGGCCACGCTGCCTCTGCAAAACCAAGCATTTGTATCTGAAGGCCCCCTGTTCGTGGGAGGCCTGAATCACCGGATGTGGGAAGCAGTGCGGCAGTTAGAACTTGTGTCTGTGCCTGGGAAATCTGCACGTGGCATCTCTCTGAAAGGATGCCTGAGAGCCTTGGAAGCAAACTTGGAAAAGAGAGCATTAAGGGATGCAGTTGTTTCCAAAGACATTTCTGCTGGGTGCACAAGTGAGAGCATCCATGATCCAGATCCTTCTGCGACAGCACAAGACCTGCCTCAGCCAGAGCCAGCCCCTTCTACTGCGCTTCCCAGTGCCAGCTCTCTTCAGGAAAGCAGAAGTGGCAGTTTTTTGCTTTTGAATAAGTTGGAAGTCCAAGAAGGTGGACGGGCCTTACTGGGACAAAAGCATATAAAAGTGAATGTGGACTTTCTGGATCTGGGTATCAACCATTCTCAGATACTATTTAAAATACAGGAAATGCCAGCTCATGGTTTCCTTCAAATAGATGTTCAGCATGCACCAGAAATGGAGAGGACTTTTACTACGTTAGATCTGATGCATGGGAAAGTGTGGTATGTCCACGATGGCTCGGAACAGCCTGCAGATTCCTTTACGTTTTCGGTTTTTTCTAGTAGCGAGAAGGTGATGCCGTCCATGCTACAGGATCCCATTCCTCATATTCTTAATATTGTAGTCATTCCAGTAAATGACCCCCCATTCCTTAAGCTCGCAGAAGGACACTTGCTTCTCTTTGAGAACTCTAAGAAACAGCTGGCCCCTAGTGTGATACAGGTGTCAGACCCTGACACCGACTCGCAGCATCTCAGGCTTTCAGTTCTTAGCGACTTCAACGTGGATGCTGGGTTTTTAGAAAGTGCCAACGACCCTGGCAGAACCATCAGTAGTTTTACACAGATGGATTTAGAAGCTGGCAACATTTTCTACGTGCACAAGGGTCATCGAAACTCTCGAATTGTGCTGAGAGCAACTGACGGTGAACTGGTTAGCGATACTGTGGTGTTACGGGTCATGGCTGTTCCTTGGGACTTTGAGGTAGTAGTTAGGACTGGCCTGGTGGTACCACAGGGTGGTACAGCTCTGATCACGCAGAGCGACTTGTCGGTGAAGGTGAATGGTGAACCACATGAGATGGACACCCGCTATGATGTCACTCGTCCACCTCAGTTTGGCCAAATTCAGCATCGGGGATCCAATGGGGAATGGAAACAAGTTAGTACCTTTTCTCAACGTTCTGTTGACCGGAGTCGGATCCGATACTATAGCTCATTCAAAGAACTGCAGCGAGAAAATGCTATGGATCACTTTAAATTTAAAGCTAACATAGAAGGAAGAGTAAGCAAGGAGCTCCTGTTTCCTGTGACTGTTCAGTGGCTGAAATTGACCCTTCTGAAAAATGTTCCTCTAGAGATTAGCAACGCAAGCAAGAAAGTACTGGATTCTGACCATCTACAGGCTGTAACAGAGGGCATGGAAGTAGCTGAGAGGGAACTATATTTCAAGTTACTGATCCCACCCAAGAAAGGAGACTTGCTACTTGGCAATGAAATTCTTCGAACAAGTTCAATTTTCAGTCAGAAAAATATTACAGACTCTAAGGTAAGCTATGAACCTCAGGGGAGGTCCAGGGAAGACTCACAAGACACTTTTACTTTTTCAGTTATTGTAAAACATATAGAAACAAAAGATTATACTTTCAGGATAAACCTTAAAGCAGATAAGACACATATTATTTTAACAAACACTGGATTATTTGTAAAAGAAGGAGAATGGACATTAATCTCAAAATCAGAACTATTTGTTCAAACATTGGACAATCATGTCTTCCAATATGAAGTCACCAAGAGCCCTCAGCATGGGGAACTGAAATTGACCAGCTCTTCCGCTTCCCTGCGAAGTGACAGTGGCATCAGTGGGTTCACAGAGGAAGACATAGTGGGTGGAAGGTTGATATATGTTCATGATGACTCTGAGACCCAGTGTGATGAATTCATTGTGCTGGCCTCTGCCACAGATCTGGGCCAACAGGGAGGAGTCAGAAATCTTGACTTGGAACACGTGTCTACAGAAATCAAAGTCAGCGTTTCTGTTGAGTTGAAGAATGATGAGAAGCCCGTGCGTGTGGTGGATAAGGTCTTTCACGTTGTGCGGGGTAGCCAGCGCTTACTGACGTTAGCAGACCTCTGCTTTCATGACCCTGACTTAGATTTTGATGACGGGCGGTTGCTCTACACTCGGCGTGGCATACCAAATGGAGATTTGGTGAAAGCCGATGACCCGTCTCAAAAGCTGTACCAGTTCAGGCAAGAGGACCTCCAGGAAGGGCGTGTGCTCTTCAGGCACCATGGTGCAGACTCTGCCCGATTCCTGCTGTTTGTGACAGATGGTGTCCACTACACGTCTTCCTTATTCGAGGTCAGTGTGTCAGAGGCCTATGTCCACATAGTCAACAACACAGGGCTGCTTGTGTCCAGAGGGAGAGACAGCTGCCTCACAATAGCCAACCTGAGCCTCACCACAAACCAAGATGTCAGAACAGACCGTGAGTTTGAATTCCACATCTCGCAACCCCCCAAACATGGCAGAATCCTGGTCAACAATTCTGAGTTGCACTCATTTTCCCAATATGACCTGAAGCAGGGACACGTGATTTATAGGCACAATGGCAATGGGAACTTTGATACGTTTAACTTGACAGCGAAAGTTAAAGATGCCTACTTAGATGTGAGCATTTGTGTCCAAGTGTCCTTGGAGGGTCAGCCATATTTCACTCAGTTTCTGCACGGCAGCAGCCTTACGGTTGAAGAAGGAAAAGCAGTGAAACTGAGCAGTGGAAAGCTCCAGGTAGGCGCCACCCAAAACACTGGGTGTTTTTATTGGCTTAGACTCTAGGGGACTAATAATCTATTTGTTTGCTTCTGAAAACACCCTCTCTCTCTCCTCTCTCTCTCTCTCTCTCTCTCTCTCTCTCTCTCTCTCTCTGTGTGTGTGTGTGTGTGTGTGTGTGTGTGTGTGCATGTGTGTGCTTCACGGTACTGGGAGTGGCTCTAATGTATGTGTATAGGGTTTCTCTGTGGCTTTGGAGCCTGTCCTGGAACTAGCTCTTGTAGACCAGGCTGGCCTCAAACTCACAGAGATCTGCCTGTCTCTGCCTCCTGAGTGCTGGGATTAAAGGCGTGCGCCACCACCACCCAGTGGGTGTATGCACCCTTAATATACATACTTATGTGCCACTGAGATGAAAAGTTAGGAGGTTTGGAATTTGATTCTACCAGTTTTCCCTCGCTTGGAAATAAAATCTGCACAATGTTCAGTCTTATTTTAAAGCTGTGTTTATATACATGTATGTGCCCATGCTTAGTGTGGTGTGAACCTAGGACTGAGGGAGGGAAGTATGTATTATGACAAATGAGGAGCTTTTCATTTTTGTTTGTTGTTAACAGCTGTACTGACAACATTTCATTTGATATGGGTTAATCTATGATGGGAGGAAGAAGTAATTTAACAGACATAAAAGGGATTCCCCGAAATGGATGGCTAAGACGGATCTAGACCAGTGGAGCTGTACCAGGGTGAGAGCAGAGCCACAAAGTTCCCTCGTCCTCTTACTCTGAAACTTCTAGTAGGCACAGCCCTATAGATCAGTTTGGCCTGGCTGTTGTTTTTAGGGTAATCTCCTATAGGGTGTAGGCTGGGAAAGCTCTGTTTTTAACAGTTGGCCAGACATGCAGGCTGTTCCAACTCTGCCTTCAGGATGCAGGTCAGCTTCCCAAGAGTAACTTGTAATATCAGAGATGAGTAGCAGCTAGAATCAGGTTGGTAAATAATGAAACTTGACTAAGGGAAGAGAAGGCACTAACTAGCTTTTCACATTTTTTTTTTCAAACTTATAGAGTTAATACATCTCACCACAAGGGGGCATGCTCCCTCTTTTGTGACTTAATCTTTTGCAAAACCAGTTTCTAAATGAACTTTGCTGAATCAATAAAATGAGAATACACAGGAAATGCTGAGCTAGAGAATGTAGAACAAAACAGGGAAAAGGCCTTTTTCCTCTATAGTTGGGCAATTTTAGTGAGGCAACTCTTCTTCCTGAAGCCATTCTTGCTTCCTTCTCTTCATAATTACCCCACCACGGTGCTGGGGATCAAATCCATGGCCTTGCATGTGCTGGATGCTAGGCAAGCCTCCAGCCCTCCCCTTACAACACTGAATTTTTATTACCTTAATTTTTAGAATATTCAGGTTTTTTTTTCTGCTGTGTGCAAATGCTTCACAGCTACACAAGTGCTGTTGCCTATTCATTCATTCTTCGTTTGTTTGCAATCAGGGCTGAGATTCCAAATATTGGTATTATCTGCATGGGCCCTCGGTCAGACCTGGTCTTAAGCTGTGTATAACACTGATTGTAACTTAGGCCACTTGTCAGTATTAAGAGAAAGCATTTGGTTCACCAACACCTTTGGCTCTTCTGGTTCTTCATGTGCTCTTCTTCTTGTGTTGTGTTTGTGAACAAGGCTGGGACCAAAGACGAGATCCCTTCAGGGACAGTATTCGCAGTCAGGACTCCACCAATGCATGGACACCTCCAAAAATCTACCGCAGAAGATGGCAACGTGGGTACAAGTGGGAAGCCCACTCTGAGCTTCACCCAGCAGGATATTGATGATGGCAACGTCCTTTATGTACAGACAGCCTCCGGCCAACAAAAGGATCAGTTCACCCTAGATGTGAGCTGGGACTCCCACTTTGTAAGGAGGGTAGAAATGTATTTGGATATCATCCCTAAGTGGATCCCCTTGGAGGTACAGAATCTCACGGTACAGGAAGGGGGTTCCAAAGCACTTCTGCCAGACCACCTCAGGATTCCAAGCAAGTACTTTGAGAATCTTGACTGTGAATTCATTCTCCTTGAGCCACCAAAGCATGGTTATGTTCAAAGTTCCAATTTTCCAAGAGTAAAGCTAATGAAATTTTCCAGGAAACAGGTAATAAATCACACTTAATGTATTTGAGTATGTTGTTCCAGCATGGGGGGAAAGGGTTGGAATTGACTCTTTATCATTTAGACTCACAGACTTCAGGGTGATGGGACCTTGGAGTCCAGCTTCCCACAGGATGCTCGAAGTCTGTCTGTAGCGTCCCCATAGGGACAGGGTTAACATTGCCTGAACAGCTTCAGTGATGGCGTATTTACTACTTCCTGAGATGGGTCTTGTAATTTAAAAACATTTCAACATTTCTTTTCACTGACGCGAATTTGGAAGCTTCTCTTAGATCCTGGTTCTGCTGAAAATGCGAGGTGAGAGATTTTATTCCCACAAGGAGACATCATTGTGCCCCCTCATACACTGTAAACATTTGAAAGATGGTCAGAGGTCCTTGGTTTTTTTTTTCTTTCTCCCAATCTTCTGACTTTTGACTGTACACCGTGAACTGACTCTGCCATCCTTACTAATGCCCACTTCTACAAGAGTACCCTGTCCCTCTCATTGATACCAGGAATACTCAGCTACTTCATCTTTGGTGAATGTTTTTCATTCATATATCCCTTCATCCAATCACCAGATGTTTTACAAAGAACATACTGTATGCTAAACATGGGGCCACAGGTGTCTAGGGTGGCTCAGTCCTGGCAGTCAGCAAGCTGGATACAATGGCTCATCTAGCATCCAGATTTTGAAAGCAGATGAAATAACCAAAGTCAACTCGAGGTTGCTATCTGGTTTCGTTGCTTTGGTTGTTTATTATTATTATTATTATTATTATTATTATTATTATTATTATTATTAGACTGTGTTTTCTTACAGGAGTAAATTAATGACTTCTACCAATGTTTATTATTTTTTCAATTTTGAAAATTGCCCTGCAGATCTCCCTTAGAAACCTTAGCAACACAAACGCTTTAGTTTGGAAACCACAAACAACCCCTTCCCCCACAGCACATTTGCCTGGCTTTGCCTCTCCAGCTAAAAACACATGTATGTACTTCATTTTGCCTCTCAGAATTCCAAGTTGGAGACTGAAGAGTTGGCTCAACAGTTAAAAGCAGTGATTGCTCTGGCAGAGGACCCAGGTTGAGTTCCCAGTAGCCACATGGTGCTCACAACTTCAGTAAACCTAGTTGTAAGGGATCTGACATGTCTTCCAGGCATGCAAGTTGTGCCCAGACATACACACAGGCAAAACACCCAAATACCCAAACATAAAAGTAAATAAAAATTTGAAAATCCAAGTTATGGGATTCCTAATGGATTTAAATCCACTTACTAAAGGCATGCTCTGTTTTAGTTTGCTGTGTGTTGCTGTGGTAACTGAAACGTAGTCCTTGCCTCAGGAAGTGCCATGGAGGAGCCAGATGCTTCATCTTTAATTGGGATGCTCTCTTATCTCTCATATTCTATTTCCATGGCTGTGTTGTAGGAGTACAGAGCTGGCATATCCAATTCTACCTGAAGAGCAGAGAGAAGATTGTAACTCTTTGCAAAGGGACCATGTTCAATCTAGACTTTGAGGAGTTAGATAAAGAGCACAGAAGTAACAGATTAGGAAAGGAGCAGCATAGCCAAGAGTGTGGGGGCCTGAGAGATGAGGGGCCATCTGGGTAGGTATACCCACAGGCTGAGGAGGGGCAGAGGTTACTTGGGGCTACATTTGGAGGGTTCCTGCCTCTGCCCATAGGAGGTATAGTCTGCATCCACTGTCAAGGAGGCTAGACTTACCTAGGTATCATGAAGAAACAGGATGCAGAGGCTAGGAGAGCAGTTTCTCCCTCTGACTCAGGGAAGATGACTATTCTCATCTCTCAATCATGGCAACCAGGAAACCTATCAATAGTGACCATCTGCTTTGCTGTAAGCTGAATCAATGCCTTTTATCTCATGTATTCTGAGTCACGTGAGTAACTAATCATGTTCATAAGAGAACTGCTGTTGAAATTGGTGTGGAGACATACTTGTCTCCTGGGGCATCTGTGTTTTCATGCAGCCTGTTCAAAGACATATGACAAAGTCACATGTCCCTATTCATCAGGTGATTCCTTACACTGTCTCTTTATATATAAAACCCCTGTGGTCTCTAGGTTTTGAGATATTGTCATTTTCACTTAAAGTAACTCTGATCCTATGTGTCTGTGGTCTCCAGTGTCTTAGTGGAGAGAGCCTGGTTTCGTTTGCTCAGTAAGAAGTTTGTGAGTGTCTTGGGTCAGGGCTTCTGGAGCTAAGTGATGAGGACAACATGACGAATTAACCAGGCAGTAACCCTGTCCTTGTGGAGTTTCTCCCCGGGTGGGAGAACAGGGAGACAGAGAGGCAGAAAAAGTGTGAAAGGCAGCATGTTGAATGAAGATTATTGGTAATATACAAAAAAATAAATAAACCAGAAAAGAGAGCTAGAAAAGGCTGGGGCCTTCATCTGATTGGCAGATACTTTTCTGGCTTTCAAAGGATAGGAATAGACAGCTTTCAGTCAAATATTATTAAATGGCACACAATTTTGGGACCTTTCTCAGCTTTCAGCTAAGTATTATTAAATGCTATGCAATTTTGGGACAAATTGCTCATTAAAGGGTGTGTGATTTGGGGGAGGTGATATATTTCTCTTGGAAAAGTGTACTGGCAGTGAGTACTATCAGTAGAGTGCTTTCATTTCTGAGATTTCTCATCTTGTGATCAGTCCCTCTCACTGTTTGTGCTTGAGTAGCCTAACAATGTATTCTAGGAATCCCATGTTAGGTCCTCTTATTCTGGAATCCTCTACCCACGGAGCTCCAGAATTTCTCATAGCACCTGTGGCCATGATTTTCCCTTGAGGATCGGATTGAACTTTCCACCCCTGTCAGAAACACCCCTGTAAGATCAAAGGCTTTGCTCAAAGGAAGTGCGCTACAGGAACGGGCTAAGTCGAACCACTCAAATTTTTGGCTAAATTTTGTCAAAACAAACACAGCCCCAGAGACTTGTTCAGAATTCCAACAACTGCTTTGGGTCGTTGTAAGTTCTTACCGCTGTGTTTTGGTAGCAGACTCAGTGAAGCTAAATTCCCATCTAGCTCGAACACAATCTGGTGCAATCTTCAGCATTTCCAGCAGTCAAGTCTGAGAGAGGGGAAAGGACTCTGATAAGATTTTTGATTTCTAGAAATCAAAGAGGAATAACTTAACCATCCAGTGACAACTTCAGAACTGAAATTAAAAAGATGGAATCTAACAGGGAATAAAAGTAAATATTACATTTGCTTTATTATGGTGAACAAGATCTTCTGTGATAGAATAATTTGATTGTAATGTGTTCTGCCATAGTCTGTCTACAGGAGATATATATTAACATAAGAGATAAGAGGTGCATGGTTTATTATGAAAGTGAGGGCTCAAGATTAGGAGGTAGCAGGTTGTCCTAGTTACATTTCTGTTGCTATGATAAAATACTCCCCCCGCCCATAAAAATATTCCAAAAAAAGTGATTTAGGGAGAAGAGGCTGATTTCTGCCTACAGTTCCAGGGGAGTCACAGTGGCAGGAACTTGCATCACATCTGTAATCAAGAGCAGAGAGAAACAAATACATGCATGCTGCTTGCTCGCTTGCCTTGTTCAGCTCTATTTCTTGACTCTTAAGTAGTTCAGGACGCCTTGCTTAGGGAATGGCGCCACCCACAGTTGGCTGGGTCTTCCTACATCAATGACCTTAATTGAGACACCCCCTCCCCACAACATATCCACAGGCCACCCAGTGGAGACAGTCCTTCATTGAGACGTTCTTTTTAGGTGAGTCCAGATTGTCTCAGGTTGACAATTAGAACTCACCATCACACATAACCTCAGACACAGAAAATGGTTAAGGAAACGGTGCCTCCTTAGTTTAGAAAATATGTGTGGGGAACTTCATAGTTTCTCTGATCCATGTGTTTCCAAGGAAGAGAAATGAAACCCTAGGGGAGCCTAAATCTGACGGTTTGAATTGTCAAATAAAACAACCAAAACCCACCTTAAATAAGCAAGTCGAACTTGAACTTCACCGTGGTGTCCCATTGGTAGAAGAGACTGGGTTATGTGCACCCAGCAGCACACGTTACTGTTAGAAGTGGCATTTAAACTCCTGCTACTGATCCAGCATTCTTGTTACTGCACCAACTTGCATTTCTCTACCTTCCTTTTAGCCTATCCTTAGGGCTAGGTTTCACTTATGTTTAGGATGAAGTGTGATGCCGTCCTCACAGTTCCCACTCCGTCATGGGATGAAGACATGCTTCTGTGCCTTAGGGAGAGTTTTGCACTTGAACTTCTTTTTGAGCACTTCTGTCATGGTTTGGGACTGAGTGCTTCTGTTGGTTTGGTTTCAGGTGGAGCAGGGGTTGATTCACTATGTTCATAACGGCAGTGAGGAGCTAACGGACAGTCTCACCATCTTGGCAAGCAGCTCGAAGCTTGGGAAACAGAGTCTGCCTCAGACCCTTTTTGTGACTGTTGAGTCTGTACATGACAAGGCTCCGGTAATAACAGCCAATAAAATCCTCCAGGTAAGTGATGTGTGCTTTTGATTTGCATAAGAACCTCAGGGCAACCAAATTGGTTCAGATTTATATCATTGCTATTGTAAAGTAACAAGACATATGTATGACTATACTTGTATGCTAACATGTCTCCACTGTTTCAAACAATTATTAGCTATTACTTGTCAATATCTTTTTCGATACTGTTGGAAGATAATAATTTGTTTCCTTTTAATTTCTTTACATTTATTTGCTTTGCTTTGTGTGTGTGTGTGTTTACACACATGCACACAGAGTATGGCACATTTGTGGAGGTCAGAGACAACTTGTGAGAACTGGTTCTCTCGTACCATATGGGTTTCAGAGATCTGGCTCAAGTCGACAGGCGTGATGACAAGTGCCATTGCCTGCTGATCCATCTTGCTGGCCCCAATTTCTGCATTTCTTAAGCTGGTGCCACTCAGTGTCTTTGCTGAGACATGGTCTTTTTGTGGTGGGTCAGGGAGGTATCTGCATATGGACAGTTTCCCTAGACTGGTAGCTTACCAGACAAAGGCATGTTTGGTAAGAGTCATGACTCTACTGTTGGCTGTGTGAAGGTGGGAACATTAATATTTTCCTGGTGAGAAACACTTAAGGTCAGGAAGAAATGGGAGGAAGGTGGTAAATATCCTCAAAATACATTGAATAAAATTCTCAAAAATTAATAAAACAGTACAAAAAGAAAAAGTGGGTGTTCCTTAAAGATGAAACACTAGCATGGTATATGGAGGCCAAATTCTATCCCTTCAGGAACTTACAACCCGCACACCGCTCCCCTATATACAACACCACTCTTCTTCACAGGCCTGAGGGTGGGCTGCTCCAGTTGCTATCATGAAACAATTGGGGTTATTTGGAAGAAAATAGGTTGATATAGCTCACAATTTTGGATCTTGGGGATCCTAACAGCCTGGTGCCAGTTCCAGCGAAGGCCTCATGTCAGAGGCCTCAAGATGGCAGGAGCTCCTGAAAGAAGATGTCCCATAACAAAGCAGGAGACCTGAGAACAGGGAAGGGTTTGTTTGTTTTATAACCATATACTCTCTTGAGAACTAACTCGGGGTCCTGTGAGTGCCATTTAACCCCTTCCAAGACATAATGCTTAACAAGCTTTAGTTAGTTTCTACTTTTTAAATACTTTTTCTTCCTATTCCTTCACATTGCCTTCCATTCCTTCACATTGCCTTCCGTTCCTTCCAGTGTGAACCTAGGAGTACTTCACCAGTCCTCCCTCTGTTTCTGAAGCTTATTCTATTCACAGCTAAAGAAAGGAAAATCTGAGAAACAGCCTCTGATTGCCAGTGTGGTTGAATTTAACTATTCAAGCCAGGTCTTGAAGGCTCCATTAATTCATCATGTGTTTTGAAAATGTTACTTAGTAAACAGCTAACATAGATCAACCAATTTATATACTAAACGCTTATGAAAGAACTGGAAGGGAAGTGTTTGATGGTTGCCAACAAAATGGCAAGTATGATAAATGTTTAGAGAGATGGAAATATCAGTTATTCTGACTTAATCATTACACACATTGTATCTTACAATTTATATAATTTAAATACACCTTCAATTTGTAACTGTTAAATAAAACAATGTATATTTATGGATTCTATATTCAGCAGTATGCACACTACTTATGTATGTGTGTATACATGCTTGGATATATATTATTATGTACATTTTAATACATTTTTGTCATTTAAAAAATAGTATCAAATTATCTCCCTTTTTCAGTTAGGTAACTAGAACTTGGGAAATGAGGTTCTGATTGGAGTTGGCTGTGAGTTCTGCTGACTTCTACTCTGACAATATCCACTTGGTTTCTTCAGTGTGCTCATTTGAGGAGGGATTTTAAACATCAACTATTTTTAATTTATACGGTGTTGTTGTTGGGTATCTAAATGGTGTTGGGTTTCCCAGGGCTCTGCTCATGCCAGCCAAGTACTTTCTCTTGTTTTCTAAGTAGCAAGTGTTCAGCTCACCATGCCAAGAATGGCACAGCATATCACCCATGTATAATAACCATTGGTGCAAGCAGCAAAGGACCTTTGTTGACAGTGATGGCCAGAAAGGTGACAGAAGAGCAGGAAGGAATAAAAGTGAAATCAGAAGCAGAAAACCTTGACCTCAATTTATGAAGCATTTCAGGACCTCTGAATCCACTGTGTACGCAATGCAGGGGCTAGTCTAGGTAGCAGGCCTTGCGTTGTTAGAAAAGGGCTCGAGTTTCAGTATTCATTATTGTTCGCTCCAGGCAATGGGACCCTTTTAGTGCTTCAGGTGTCTTACAGCGTGGCAAGTTCTCAGCCTCTTCCTTTCAGGAGGAAAACACTTGTGCTGGGGAATGTGTTAGTTTGGGTTTTCTTTCTGGTCTCACCCCGTTCTCGAATGCTATGTACCGGCCAAGCGTCTAAACCTCCTATTTTCAGTTACTTCTGTCCCTCTCCCCCACACAGGCTCTTCTGTAGCAGAGTCATCTGAGAAATGACCGTTAGCTACTGAGAGAAACTAGCTGTCAGTGGTGGTTAAACACTGCCATAAATGTTTACATTTATTGAATGTTCACTAAGTCCTGGTTCCTTCTATAACTGGTGTTGTTTTCATAGTCCGCCCAAGGAACTGCTGGGAACATTAAAGCACAGTGTGATCATAAAGGAAGGAGCGGCCTTGAAGCCCAGTCTCTCAGGTCGGGTGCCCGCGCCACCATTCAAGATGATTCTGCTCAGAGAACACTGACTTTGTAGAGAGGGAAGATCTCCCCAAGGACAGGACCTTTCTAAGGCGGCATGTGTGTTAGGGGAACTGAGGTCTCCCTAGGTGGAATTGGCAGAGACATTCAGAACTTGGCGTGCTGTGGCTAAGATGTTTTTCAGGGAAACAAATAAAGCAAAATCAGCAGAGGGAAGCGGCACTCGGGGTGGAGTCCAGAGGAAACTAGGTCAGCTCACGAGTGCTTTCACAGTGAAGTCACGCGGGACACAGTCGATTGGCCCAGTGATTGTGACAGAACTTGCAAAGTGGCTTCCACCACAAAGCTCATTAGTTGCCCAGTCACCAAGATATTTTCTGAGACCTGTCAGGTAGGCAGGCACCTTCTGCCTGGGAAGAACACAAATCCCAGACCCCCAGGAGAAAAGGAGGGCTCCACCACAGACCACATTGCACAAACAATTTAGACAAAGGGAGCCCCTGGTATCATATGTAGGACGTTTTAGGCCAGTGTACAGAACTGGCCAGGCTGAGAAGAATCTGCCATTCACTTCTATGAACTCTTCTGGACATAGGGCAGGGTTATTTGATGATTTGTGTGTATGCATATTAGAGAGAGGAGGCTTATGAATCAAGGAGTATTCCAGAACAGAGGTGATCAGTCTGAAGTAACCTTGCTGTGAAAATTGGGGGGGGGGGCAGGAAATAACTGGGGGAAGAAAGAGAATGATAAATATCAGCTACACATTGAAAGTTGATTTCTGAGCATAAGAACTCCTCAGCATGATGCAATTTTGTTCTTTTGGTTTCCAGAGATAATACTGGAAAGTAGCCAGCATTTGCGAGCCCCCACTTATGAAACAGGCTCTGCTATAAATGTATAAATATGTTACTTAACTGATTAGATAATTCCTCATTTAATTCTTTCAATGATTCTTGAAATCAAAGGAGGGTTACAATAAATATGTGAGGCAATGAAAGGGTAAGTTGCTTGACAAATACCATACAGTTAGTAAAAGTGGGATTTGAGCCTGGGTAGTCTGAGCTCAGAGTCACACGTCAAACCTGCCATCCATGGTGGGAATTATCTGCAGGTTGCAGGTCCTATGGTTCCAGATCAATATTTTAAAAATATGTTAAACAAAGTATAATATACAGAACAAACATACCTGGTGTCTAATATGCCACATACATACATACACACACTTGCGCACGCGCACACACACACAGTTGGTGTGTAAAATGTACTAATTGCTTTGGGTAATTGAAAGGCATTAAGCTATGAAACTAGCAAAGCCAGATATTTTTATATAAATTAGCAATGCCCCTCCATCTCTCTGTTTTTGAGAAAATGATCTTTGTGCATGGATGTATGTATATGTGTGTTTGGTGGATGTGCACATGTCTGTGGGGAATAATGTCAAGTCAACATTGAGTATCTTCTTCAACCGCGTTTCCACCTCATTTATTTATTTATTTGTTTTTTTGTTTATTTATTTGAGGTAGCGTCTTTCACTGGACTGACGCTCATCTGGATTAGCCTGGCTGGCTGACCTATAAGCACTAGGGATTCTCCCATCTTCACCCTCAGTGTTGGGATTATAGACACATGCCAGATAGACCTGACTTTCTACATGGGTGTTGGGGATTGTCCAACTCTACATGCTTGTGTGGCATGCACTTTACTGACTGAGTCATTGTCTACTCCTGAAACTTGATCTTTTATGAGTTGAGTCAAGTTCTAGGGGCTCATCTCTTGCAATTGCTAAATTCTCAACTCCTAGAAACTGATACCATAGAGTTATGACAAAGTTGTTCCCACCTATTACAACTCACACCCTACTCTGCAAATGCTGTCAGGAGTCTTTACTACAGTAAGAGTCCTCTGTCTTCCAAACAGGGAAGCCTGCTTGCTGTCCTCAGCTTTGAAGTCTCCTTCATCATTCCAGCTTTGTCATACAAGTTAGCCCCACCTGCTCATTGCCCCTGCATATGGCCTTGCCCTTCCCAGCTAAAAAGTAGGCTGGGATAATGAGAAGCAGGTATCTTCTTTCAAACCAGCTCACTTCGGTTTTTTTTTCTTATTAATATTTATTGAGCTCTACATTTTTCTCTGCTCTCCTCCCTGCCTCGCCTCTCCCCCCTTCAATCCTCCCCCAAGGTCCCCAATCCTCCCAATTTACTCAGGAGATCTTGTCTTTTTCTACTTTCTACTTCCCATGTAGATTAGATCTATGTAAGCCTCTCTTAGTGTCCTCACTTAGTGTTGTCTAAGTTCTCTGGGATTGTGGTTTGTAGGCTGGCTTTCTTTTCTTTATGTTTAAAAACCACCTATGAGTGAGTACATGTAATAATTGTCTTTCTGCGTCTGGGTTACCTCATTCAAAATGATGTTTTCTAGCTCCATCCATTTTCCTGAAAAATTCAAGCTGTCGTTATTTTTTTCTGCTGTGTAGTACTCCGTTGTGTAAATGTACCACATTTTCTTGTCCATTCTTCGATCGAAGGGCATTTAGGTTGTTTCCAGGTTCTGGCTATGACAAACAATGCTGCTATGAACATAGTTGAGCACATGTCCTTGTGGCACGATTGAGCATCCTTTGGATATCTACCCAAAAGTGGTATTACTGGGTC
>JAQHUG010000005.1:8592766-8615947 GCA_028555095.1 Dicrostonyx torquatus
TCTTTGATCCATTTGGACTTGAGTTTTGTGCATGGTGATAGATATGGATCTATTTTCACTCTTCCACATGTTGATATCCAGTTATGCCAGCACCATTTATTAAATATGCTTTCTTTTTTCCATTTGATATTTTTTGCTTCTTTATCAAAGATGAGGTGTTTGAAGATCTGTAGATTGATATCCAGGTCTTCTATTCAGTTCCATTGGACCTCCTGTCTGTGGTATTCTTATGCCAATACCAGGCTGTTTTCAGTGCTGTAGCTCTGTAGTAGAGTTTGAAGTCAGGGATTGTGATGCCTCCAGAAGTTCTTTTATTGATCAGGATTGTTTTGGCTATCCTGGGTTTTTTGCTCTTCCAAATGAAGTTGAGTACCATTCTTTCGAGGCCTTTGAAGAATTTTGCTAGGATTTTGATGGGCATTGCGTTAAATCTGTTGATTGCTTTTGGTAAGATTGCCATTCTTACTATGTTAATTCTGCCTACCCAAGAGCATGGGAGATGTTTCCACTTTCTGGTGTCTTCTTCAATTTCTTTCTTCAAAGATTTAAAGTTCTTGTCATACAAGTCTACAAGTCTTCCACTTGTCAAACCAGCTCACTTTATGAACTGCTATGGTCATCCAAAGTCATGATCACAAAGGAAGAAATAACAAATGACAAGAATTTAAATATCCTGAGGAGAGGGATAGAGTTTTGGGTATATATATACACACACACACACACACAGCGAATAAAGTTGCCTAAAGGTTTCAGAACAATGTAGTTTTGTGCATTGAAGTTTTAAAGCACAATAATAACACACACACGCACACACAGCGAATAAAGTTGCCTAAAGGTTTCAGAACAATGTAGTTTTGTGCATTGAAGTTTTAAAGCACAATAATAATATCTACTATCAATCTCAATCTAATTTCAACTAGAAGAGGAGCCAAAAAGCAGCCAGGACAGGCTTTATTAACTTAGAAACCCTGTCTAGGCAGTTCATAGAATCTAAGATTTGCTATTATTTTTGGCCCCCCAATTATTTTTGTTTTCAAAATATTTCTGTCTTTCCCACTAGGCTGTCTAGTAACAATGGCAGATTAGCATGGAAAGGCTAAGCATCTCGGTCATATTGCAGGGAGTTCCCTGAATCAATTGCCAATAATATTTAAGAATTGTTGGGTCTGTCAACACTTTGGGAAGTGAATATGGAAAGCACATGCACTAAATTAGAATAACAGCTACGAGAGTACATTTTCCAGGAGCAGATATAACTATTTCTTCCCAAATTTAGGGGATCATTTCTGGCAGTGTCATTTCTTCTCTGTAACTCAGAGAAATTCATTGGTGAAGATAATGACCACTTCCCAGTCACAGTGGTAGCTAATAAAGATGAAGAATCTGTAGTACAGGTCAAGACTCTTGGCTAAGATTCAAAGAGAGAGAGAGAATAAGTAGCAGACTTCAGTAAAGAGCCTGAGATCACGAGGGCCAAGCACTGTTGCTTCTTCCTTCATAGTTAAAGTGAAGGGGCCAAGGACCTGGAGGAAGTGGGAAAAGGACACAACTTCCCAGGAATGTGGGATTAAATGTAAGAGAGGAAGTGATGGGCTGGGGAGTGGGTTGAGAGGAGGCTACTCCTATAATGTGTGCATAGGCCTAGGTTGCAGGAGTAGGGTGGGGTGGGGGCAGTAGATAGACAGGACTTGACCAAGTAATAAAGTTAGGCGGAGACAGAATGTGGGACAGAGGCAAATGTGATTCCCACAAGTCTTCAGATTTATATTTTGTTTTGTTTTAAATCACATTTATTTATTTATTTGGGGCGTGGGAGGGGGGCATGCGTGTTCACCAAACACAAGTATTGAGGTCAGAGGATAACTTCAGGGAGCTGGTATTTTCCTTCCCCTGTATAGGTCCCAGGAATCACTCAGGTCCTCAGGTTTGGCAGCAGGTGCCTTTACCTGCTGAGCCATCTCCCTGGCCCAGACTTTATGTCATCTCTGACCTCCAACCCGCATTTTATTAAAACCTTCAGGTGATCTTACGTGGTCTTTCTTTTCTTACTCTTGTCAGGGCCGGTAGATGAAAAGAATGTCCACCCGGAGTCTGCTTTGGAGAAGGCCATGGGGGTGGCAGGAAGAGTCGTATCCTTAACTCTGGATGGGAGTTCAGAGCCAAAGTCCAAGCATTACCTTCTCTAGCTCAGCATTTGGAGGCATGCATTCCTCCTGCAGTAACAAGATACATCCTTAAATCACCAGCCTTTCAAGTGTGTCACACAGCCGTTGGTGGCATGGGTAGGATCATTTGTATTTTGACAGACTAGGCTCAGATTTAGGCTATCCCGAGTGACTCCTTTGTGTTCTGATCTGAAATCCATTCTTAAGAGTGCTTTTGTATTTAAGCATAACCAATGATTTTTTTTTTAATACGGGCCACATAAAATTCTGGCCACAAGGGGGCTTCACTTCCCCATTTTCCAAGTTTCTGTAATCTAATACTATAATGCATTGCCTTGTTTTTACCCTAAAAATTGAACCATTTAGTTATTTCCTGTTTGTTTGACTTGGAGTGACTTTAGACGGTGCTAAGAATTGAATGAAGGGCCCGTATGTGGTAGCCAAGAATTCTCCCTCTGAGGTACACCCTGGCAAGTACTTACCACTAAAAGGAGCTTTGCAACCAGCTGCAGTGGAAGAATGAAAATGCCTTGTCAGTTGCAATCCTGGAGTGCCACACATAAGGGCAGCGAGTTCAGAACGTTTTGCACAACTCTCCTGAGATCTGAAACAAAGGGTGGGGTCTTCAAATGTTAGTATCACAACTTAGATGGCACTGGGTCATGGTAACCCAATAGTAGGTTTGGCTGTAGGTCAGCTGCACTTTCGTTTATGAGCAAAGGTGAATTTGGATGGATTGCCCCAGGGTCCAGTGGTGTTGTCTTCAGATACTTATTTGTTGAGCCTTGGATCATTTTCTAATCTGAATTCAAGCGTGAGGTCATTGCTGTCCTCTTCCCACCTATTTGGAATTATTATGACCCAAAGCTGGGGACTGAACCACGCTGCCCTTGAAGCAGTGGGGTTGCAAATTGAGCTAAACTGGATGTGAAGAGAAAGGAAGATCTGAGGGTGTTTTGTGTTGAGTGACAGGTTTTCCAGTTGTTTTGGTAGACGGTGTATTCCCGTGGTGAAAGGGGAAGCCCTGTTCAGCAGTAGAGGGACTGCAGTGGAAAACGGGTTTGGGCAGCTCTTCTGTGCTCCTGATTGGAAAAAACGGGTGTTTACAGGTTACAGGAAGAGAAATGGTAGCACATTCCCAAGTCAATTTTCATTTCTGAAGAAATAAAACTAAGCCACATGGAATGATTTAAAAATGTAAAACCTGAAACTGGAAAGACCGGGCATGGTATTTTGTTAAACACACCGACCTACATATTTTATAGAAACTGTGACCTATCCACAAGTAAATGAACCCCAACATCTTGTGATTTGAACATTCCATTAATTTTGTGTTTCTGGTAGACATTGAAAACTTGATGTCCTTAGGGTTTGAGGTCTTTCTTGGAACCAGGTATTGCCCTAGGGTAAACCGAGACTCAGGCCTACTTTCTAGTTGGTCTCTATAGAGCTAGTCTTGGCAGGTGTGTGCCAAGCTGCCTCATACTGGCAAGGCCCCAAATGTGCCATCAGTTCCTCACCTTTCTTTTTCCTGTAGCTCTCATGGACATCTGCAGTGGACTTCCAGAATCAAACCATTTCCCATCCTGCTGTGCCTTCAAGCCTCCCTTCTATCATTCTTTCTGGGGTCCTTGCGCCACCCACTGGCAGGTCCCCCTGCCTCTATAGATCATCATGGCTTTAGCTGGATATTTTGTATGCCAGGCCAAGGCTGTACTTGAATTCTCTTCCTGCCCTTAAGGACAAGCTGACATTTTGACAGTGCATTTGACCTTCTCTTATGTTTTGGAACCTCCCCTTTTCTTCTTTATCTTGCTTATTTTCTTCCTGCCCTGATGCCCTCTTCACTCCTCCTACCCCTGAGCTAACTCCAGTGTTTCCCCGTGCCATCTTCTTTTCCCATTCCTGAATATGCACATGTGTGCATGGCTTCTTTTTCGTACCATTCAGTCATTCTCCAACAAGTCTTCTGATTTAACATCCACAGCCCAGAATCCCCTTACTTTGTTTTGTTTTTTTCATGGTGCAGTGACTTTATAACTCACTATATTGCTCATTTCTTACTGTGCCTGTTGCCTTTTTTCTGTGACCTTCTGTGCCCTCTGCTGAAGTAGGGGTTCCACAAGGACACAACTCCTTTGTTTCAGCCACTGATACAATGCAAGTGTCTAAAACATTTACTGGCACATGGTAGATGAGCAATCAGTTTGGTTAACGGTTGTGTCAAGCTGTTTAAGTAAAGTGCTTGCCATGCAAGGATAAGGACCTGAATCTGCTTTAAAACACCAGACAGCTATGCTCATGCATTTGTAACCCCAGTGCTGGGGAAGTGAAGACAGGCAGATCCCTGGAGCTCTCTGGAATTAGCCTAAGACTAATTCCTGAGCCCCAGGTCCCAGTGAGAGACTGCTAAAAAGTAAACAGAGTACCTGAGCCTGACAAAAGGTACCAGAGGTTTTCCTCTGGCCTCCTCCGGCTTATGCACGCACACTGTACCTGCATGCCCATGAATATGCATATGCATCTGCACACACACACACACACACCTAAACACACACACACACACCTAAACACACACACACACCTAAACACACACACACACACACACCTAAACACACACACACACACACACCTGAGTACACACACACACAGTGTGGAAGAGATGGGTATGAGGAGAGAGTGAGAGAGAGCGAGAGACAGAGAGAGAAGTGTAGGCAGTATACATGGATTTTAACAGTAAGAGGAAAGCAGCCATGTACTCAGCTATGGTTACAGCTATGAACTATTAGTACAGCAAACAGCACAAGAACAAAGAGACCATCCCTTGTTTTCATGTAAGACAGTAAGAATAAAGGGCATAGCAAATGTGCATTGTGCATTTTTACCCCCTCAACTGTTTAAACGCTGGTGACACCATTAGCAACTGAAGACAATGCATAGGTATCCTCAAAGCAACCTAACGAAGTCGACACTGCATGGACTGAGATTCTGTGTGGTGAATTTAGCATGTTCAGCACATGGAGTGCTTTGTAACCATTGGCTCTATAGGTAGATATACATCAGTTCATGTGCATTGTTGGGTAATTAAGGTTGAATAAATAGTGAATACTTTTACTCTAGATTGTTGGCCCCAGACATGTACGTGACACATAGACATACATGCAGGTAAAACACCTATATGAATAAAATTAAAAATTTAAAAAGCAAATTCAATCTTTAAAAATTCCAGTGGACTGGTTTAGTTGTTTTTCGTCTTTTTACAAGGGGCCCAGGTTTGTGACTATGTGAGTGGACTGGAATTGTTTCTCTTCTCTTTCAGGTGTGGGTAAATTCTGTCACTGAGATGACCAGAGATGACCTGTGTGCTGAAGATGGAGACTCTCCCCCACAGGACTTGGTCTACTGGGTCTCTCCTCCCAGTAACGGGCACCTGGCTCTCAAGTCCATTCCTGGCAGAAGCATCCAGAACTTCACTCAGGCGCAAATTGATGAGGGTCACCTCGTGTTTGTGCACTCTGGTAAGTCACAGGGCAGAGCAGGGTCAAGTACACATGTCTGAGCAGTGAGTGATGCAGCAGTCATACCTAAGAGGTAAGTCCACGCAGAGCAAAGAACACATGCTCTGAGCAGCGAGTGATGTGGCCATCATACCTAAGAGCTACTGACTGAAAAAACACAGGATTCAGAAACTTCCCGAGCTCTGTGATTTTTAAAGAACATATTGAGAAAAGCTAATAAAATCACTGGAGCCTGCACATGCCTCCCCCGAGGCTTACTCGGGAGGGCAGGTAAGGTCAGTTACCTTCCGTGAGAGCCCGTTCCTCCCACTCACTGGCATAGCTTCTCTCTGTGACTCTCCACTCTTGCCCTGACTATGAGAGTAGCGTAGGTTGAGTTGGACCTCTGCTTTTTACCTCCCTTCCACAAGACAGTATAAGAATTCTAAGAAAGGGCAGAATTTCTTCTATCCTCAGCCCCTCAAGCAGTGACTCGAACATAGGAGATGCTTCATAAATAAAACTTTTTTGAACAAATGAAATAATTTTGAACACTAGCTGTGTACCAGGTAATCATGTTCTACGCTGAGGTTCATTAGTGAACAAAGCAGCTTTTGTACGAGGGTTGTATTCATGAATGAATGCGTGTCACTGTATTTATGAGGTCCTGATGTTGGTTGGGAGCCCTTTCTGCTCCCTGTTAGTCATCAATGAATCAATCCCAACAACATTTTCTGGAAAGGTGGCCCAGGAACTCGACCAGGCTGGCCTGGTTTTGTCATAAGTCTGTCCTTGTCAGTGGACCAGGATGTGCAGCAGCTGGAAGGAGGCAAGGGAAAGCAGCGTAGGAACGCATAGCCTGAAAGCTTAAATCACATCTTTTCCCCAGTTCCTTTAAGCTGTCTTCTTTGAGAATGTAGTAAAGACAAGAAACATAGGAGACCTAAACTCAGCAGCAATGCTGTCCCGATGATCCTTGCACCTAATACACAGCTGCCGGAAGAATCTGAACACAGTTGAGCAGATGGATGCAGACTGGAGCCTGGGGTCCGGGGCGTAGGTTTATTTCAACACTCTTAAACCTCTTCCATTTGTCAGGCAGCACAGGAGGTGTGGAGTCATGACCCCATTTTTGAGATGAAAAAGCCTACAGCTAGAAAAGGCTCAGCTTGGCCTGTCCCCAAAGTTGCTTTTTCTCCCCCGAAGGGCATGGCAGGTTAGGAGACAGGGTTCCCATTTGCAGTGAAGAATAGAGACGACAGTAAGCTCTCTGGGTTGATTGACTTGTCAGCTACCAGGTCAATATTTGCTTTTAGTAGCTAGAGGAAATAGCTTCTTTAAAAAAAGAAGAAGGAAAGGGAAGTAAAGGCTAGGGGAACGTGGGGGCTAATTCATTATATTTCCTAAATGGACATTGAGACAGGCTAACTCTCGAAGTGACTGGTGCCCAGCTGCAGATGCCTCTGTTGCTGGAACCAGCTGTCCATCTGTCCATCACCAGCCCCAAACAAAGGAGAAGGTTTAATTAATCTTGCTTAGCATCTTACATTTGCAAAGTGCCCTTCTCTAATCTAATTCACCAGTCCATACACAACGTAAGTGGTTTGCAGCAAAGATGTCTGCAGCCAGGGACTCTCCATCCCTGGCCCTCCTGAGACTACCTTTGGGAAAACTCAGAGCTCTGCCATGGAGAATCCACAGATCTCCCTATGTGTCTGCTTCCTTCCTGGTCCCATTTAGTGTTAGGTCCCACTCTGTCTGACAGTCTGTATTTGTTTTAATATCTTCTGGTTCCGTCCCTATTTTGTCTCTGGATTCATAAGACACTTTAAGAATTCCTAGTGGTAGAAGGAATTCTCTCTTTAATTTTGTGTTTCATTAAATACAACTTTGAAAAGTTATTTCTGGGAAAGCAAGCAAATGCACAACAATTGGTTGTGAGCCCTGTTAGGAGTTAGGCACACCCTGTGCCTTGTTCTTTCCAGGAATCTGTTTCTTTCACAGTGACCTATGAATATGCTCTCTTAAAAAAAAAAAAGCCAAAACACCAATGGTAAACATTCTAATGAGGGTTTGGGGCCTCCTAGTGAGTTTTGCTTAGCTAAGACTTAAAAGATGTCAAGTATCAACCTACCTCATGTCGATCTGTGTTAATAAGGGAATACCTGTACATTACTGCAGTCTGACCATATATTCTTCCTTGCCTTATTTCCCCCTGGGCAACAAAGTTACATTCTACCTAGTATATTCTGTAAGGGCATGTAGGCTTTTAATTTACTGCTAGATGGACGTTTTCAAAAAGTGATGTGGATGTGGCCACCAGTCTCCCTAAATAGAGACTGGTAAAGCACCCTGGGGAATTGGATCGATGCTGGTCCATCTCCCCTCCAGCGATGCACATAAGTTAATGTTCCACTTTACTGGCATTGCTAGTCTCTGACAGTCCTTGCGGATCCTTAACAAAAGTGAGGCCAGGTCTTTCCCTTCTCTTTGCACTCAGAATATGGTCAGCTTGAAATGGATATTTATTTGTTAATTTCTCTTCCTTTTAAGATTATGGTATAATTATATAATACTCCCTGCCTTTTTCTCCTTCCCAACATCCCATATACTCTTCCCAACTCCCTCTCAAGTTCATGGCTGCGTGCATGTGTGTATGTCTGTGTTAATGTTTTCAGGGTTTGGTAATTTTGGCTGTTCGGTATTAGATAGCCAATGAGTGTGTTCATCTAGGAAAGACTGTTTCTCCAGCTCTCAGCATCTATGTTGCCTACAGTTCTTTGTGCAGGGTTGAGCTGCAATCTTCCCACCCTCTCCTTTTCACATTTCATTAAAAGTGTAACGGTTTGTAGCAGTTGCAAGATGCTAAATATCCCCTTCCCTTAAGTTTCCATTTTCAGTATAAAGCTTTCTCAAGATCTCAAAAATTATTTGTGTGATTATAGACGTACAATATTCTATTGATATGGATTAATTTACAAAATACAGGTGATAAACATTTTTTTAAATTTTCAAAAATTTCTCATCTGTGCTTTGCTTTAATGTGTCAGAGGTCAAGGGAATCTTCCTTTTAATCTTTATAGATGTGTCTTAACTTCGTTTCTTGTCAATAATGCAATCAAGTATCACTAAAAGTCAGGGACACAGTCTGAGAAAGGATTTCATCAGTGTGCAGACGTGGTGGAGCATCCTTACACAAACTAAGCAGGCTGTGACATCTCTGGGTGATACAGTCCTACAGGCTGTCTGTTGTGAATCCAAATGTATGTGGCATGAAGCTTCATCTGATTTAGTGAGCTCAATGGTTAATTCACGCATTACAAAATTGCTATGGCTTACTTGCAGGGGACCATGGAGGGAGATAGGGTGAGGTAGGTGACTTTTTCAGGATAATCAAACTGACCAGAGTGTATGTTCTTCTTTTGAAGGAGCAATGTCAGGAGGCTTTAATTTCCAGGTTACTGACGGTTTGAATTTCGCACCTCGGCAAATCTTTAGTGTCACCGCCCGAGCTCTGATCATTAGCTTAGAAGTCAACAGAGGATTGAACATCTTCCCAGGTAAGAGGTTTAGAGAGTGTTTGGGGATAGTGATGGAGTGTTTTCCTGTCGATTCGTTCAGAAAATCCACTTGTGATGTCCCTTATTGTGGAATGACTCTAGCAACATCTATTAAGTCCCCCACCCCAACAGAATTCTCAGCAGAAATTTGACAGCAGCAAGGCTGGCACTCTGCAACCTTTCTGTCTCTCCCCTTGCCTCTTCCCTGGAAGAGGAAGGACTGGAAAGGAGCCTTGGGAAGGGTTCATGGAAGGGGCTGTCTTTACAATCTATGTACTTCCTCCTCTTCTAGAGTCCTTATAGACCCCAAATCTCTATTATTTATGCATTTGGAGCTACATCTCCCATCTCCCAGGCTGGTCTTGAACATGTGACCTTGCATGTCTCATCTTCCCGCCTCTGTTTCCAGAGTGCTGGGATTACAAGATTGCGTTACCATGCCTAGTTTACACGTTCCTGGGAACTGAACCCGGGCCTTGTGCATGCTAGCAAGCACTCGCCAGCTGAACCCCATCCCTGTCTCTTTTACTTTCCTCAGACTGTTTGCATCGTGAGTAGGAAGATCATCTGCAGCACCTGGGGCCTGCCTGTGTTTTCTGTTAGTGCTGGCTTTGAGCAGCTGTTTGCCAATAATCTAAGCCAGACTGATACAGAAGAAGCTGTGACCGACTCTGGCTGACACTCTTAGGAAAGGGGAAAGATTTACACAATGTCCAGGGCAAAAACTAAAAAGAGAAAGAGAAAAAAAGCTGGGGTTCATTATTTCCAATAAAACACTGAGGTGGAAACAATAACATCTCAAGATGGCCTGAATGTTGGGAAAAAGAAAAGACTAGGGCAGTCCTGCACTTTATAACCTATTTAAAGGACAGACATTAGCAATCAAATATAGATGGGAAAGGAACAGACATCAGCAATCTAATGTAGATGGAAAAGGACCCTGGTGATTTTATTAATTATGGTCCAGCTAGCCAGCAATCCTAAATATAGCAGCAGTGCCTGCCTCTCACTTTAAACAAATTGCATGGAAGTCTCTGGACTGGGCCCGGATCATTAAAAAAAATTTAGCTTTATATATTTTGTTTTATGTGTATGGGTGTTTTGCCTGTATGTTTGTCTATGTACTATGTGCATGCCTGTGCCTGCGGAGGTCAGAACAAGGCATCCGATGCTCTGGAATTGCATTGGGGTTACAGAGAGTTGTGAGCCACCATGTGGGTGCTGGGAACTACTGAACCATCTTGTTTTTTAAAATCTTAGTTGGTCTTAAAGTGGAACTAGCTTGGGATCCACAGGGCTAGACTCTGTACCAGCATTTCAGTGCTTATGAATATATTTTTGGGAAGCTGGTGGGCTCTGCGACTTAAAGAAGAAAGAATACAAATTGCCAGTGAGGGGTGGGGCCAGCCCTTCTGCTTCCATAGCTGACTTCGAGGAAAATGACACTTGTCCGCTATTGTTTTTACAATAACTGCTGGATGTCTTGTTAGTTGTGATGTGGTAATGCTGATGGCTAAACTAGGCAGCCCTCTGCCACCGAGCGGGATCCCCAGCCCTTAAATGTCCATTTCTAGGTTCTAAGCTTCCTCAGCTTTTAAGTTTGTGCAAAGAGCCTTTCCAAATGCAGCAAGGGATATGTCACCTAGGATTCTTCTATTAGAAAACTTCATTTTTTCCATGCTCTGTGAATTTTCTCTCTGAGTAAGTCTGAAACTCTACAATCCCCCAACACCAGGCAATTAGGAACTCATTTAGTGTTTTAAAAAACTAATAATCGGCTACATTTCAATAATCGGAAAAACATGGTAATCTATTTTTAAAATTCCAAAACTAGGGTAATTGTGGCTGCTGCAAAAGATTAAGTATCTTTCATCTAGCTCAGCATCGTCTGGTTTAATAATTAATGACAGCCGTATTAGTGGAAAGACAGAGACACTGTAGCTTCGACACTTCTGAGTCTCTGGTGAATGTTTTACTGACTCATTGTAGCCGGAAAAAATATATTAAAGCAGCCAGATTCCTTTTTGACCTTCGGAAGATCATATAAAACTTACAGGTTTGACAGCCTTATGTGCATTATTGGCCACATCCTGGTAACTGTTTCTTTTTCCAGCAAGTCTTACATCAACCGCAACCCAGCCCATGTGTGTCTCAAGAGCTCCCTGCTGGAACTCAGATGTTGGCCTCACTTTCCCAAGCCCTCCCTGCCCTGTTAGCTCAGTTGATATTCTTAGTCGCCACCGTCTCCAACCTGCCTTGTTTCCTGCTCCAGCTCCTGGCCAGGAGGAAGGAGGAGGAATCTTCATATCCATTCCTCTTGAGTGGCAGGGATGTGTGATGGAATCTCCTAGCTGTGGTACCCCTAGTTCTAGAGTTCAGGTGGACCTGATGGCTCCCCTGTTTCGTACTGTTCTTCCTGTGATATATTTCCCAAGTAGCAGGGGCCACCAGTTGTGTATTAGAGTTACCTTGCATGACCATGCTGTGTGTGAAGCTGTAAGGTGATGATGATAGATGCCACATTCTGTATCTTCCTTGAGAGTTCCCATCCTCATCTTGCTATGCCATGTACCATGACGGGCAAAGAGGCACACTGCATCTTGCCCCTGGGTATGATGTAAGATATCCTATGCCAGCTATTACAGAACCATGTGTTCAGAACTTCCATATTCTCAAATCACAGGGGCAAGTCTGTTGTTTTGTAGAAGCATGGTTTATTTTAGGGCTGTTGGAGGAGTAAAAATCTATTCCTATTATAGGCTGGACATTCAGCTACTGATACTTAAATTTTTTTTGTTTTGTTTTTCAAGACAGGGTTTCTCTGTAGCTTGGAGCCTGCGCTGGAACTAGCTCTTGTAGACCAGGCTGGTCTCGAACTCACAAAGATCTGCCTGCCTCTGTCTCCTGAGTGCTGGGATCAAAGGTGCACCACCACCACCCGGCAATACTTAGATTTTTAATTACCAAATTGTGTGATTATAAAAACTTCAGGTGAAATGGTATATATGAAACACAGCTTTGAACATCCCCATTGGCAGGTGAAAGACACGAGGTGCAGGAGGTCTCAGTGTCACATAGCTGACAGAAGTCTCAAGCCCTACAGGCAGCACAGCAATTCTGATCCCAAATCTAGAGCTTGTATTCAGCAGTTCTCTCCTTTATGTGTAGGGCAGCAGTCCAGGATGTCTCTTGTAGAAATGTCAGTTCCCTGAGAAAGGGACATCAGGGTAGAAGTTCATTTTGTTTCCTAAGCATACTGATATATTGACACATGCACAACCAAAACAGAGAGAGAGAGAAAGAGAGAGAGAGAGAGAGAGAGAGAGAGAGAGAGAGAAGATGTACAGCAAGTTAATAGGCACAACAATGTAGCAATGTTCCATGTTTTAATCTCTTTGGTTGGTGAAGTATTGCAACCTGGCCTAAGTTAGTAACAACCACCCAAAAGGGAAATTAAATTAAACCTTTAAGAAATTTAATTCACATCTGGTACACACCATACCATTTGAATTTCCTTTGCAGTTCATCAGACTTGGAAGTTTCTGTGTTGGTTCCTGTGTACACTCAGCCCTGGCTTGATACTTATACAAAATAAGTATTAGAATACATAGAACGTGAATGGTTTCAGACTCACTATCACATCTATGCTTTGCCAAATTTGCATGCCAGTTTTGTTTGTTTGTTTAGTTTTTTTTTTTGCTTTGGTTTTAATTTTTTGAGACAGGATTTCTCTGTGTCACTTTGGCTGTCTGGAACTCACTCTGTAGACCAGACTGGCCTCGAACTCATAGAGATCCACCTATTTCTGCCTTCTGAGTGCTGGGATTAAAGGCGTGCACCACCACCACCCAGCAAAATCAGTTTTTAACAGTTACTCTAAATGAAATATTTTTTGTAAACTTAGTAAAATAGGTATGTGTGTATAACATGAATATATATATACATATATATACACACATATGTATATAGGGGAGGTATTCATGTAGATTTAATTGACATGTGTTCTGTTGCTTTCTCTGTGATTTATTCTCCAAGAAAAGGTTTTGTAAGAGTTTTTCACATTGAATTTTACCACAGATTTTGTTTGTTTCACTTTAGTGGTGGCATGTTGGCCTTAGGCTGTAGATATTTTCATTTACTTGGCTCCTTTTCAAGGAATGTTGGTCTCGAGTGTTGGAGGGATTAACCCGGAAAGTTTTGCGGTTATGCTGTAGAGGCATGCTTCTGTAGGCTCAGAGTCAAGCCGTTCACCAACAAAGGATCATTCTCCTGAATCCTGTGCCTCAGCCTCTTGTCATGAAAGAGAGGAAATGACATCAGTAACCCATCTGTCCCTCGTAGGAGGAACTGAAAGAAAGAAGAAGGGATTCGTAGTATATGCTGAAGGATTTACCATTCTACTGTGGAGATATCACATTTTCTTTCTAAAAACATCTTAAATTACATTTGTGTGTGTGTGTGTGTGTGTGTGTGTGTGTGTGTGTGTACAATAGAGTGTGTGTTGTGGGATATCAAAGGTCACTCTCTCCTTACATTATGTGGGTTCTAGGGATTATTTTGGTCCTCTTGCTCGGCAGCAAGCACTCTTCCCCCCGAATCATCTCCTTGCCCCCATGTTTTCCGTATCTATTTTCTGATATATGCACTCGGGTGGACATCCTCGTTTGTCTATGGTAAGTTACCACCTGCTATAGAGGGAGAGTTGACAAAGTGATTTCATATCCTTCGGCTAGAAAAAAAAGGCATATTTTAAAGAGTCCCCTTTTTACTTCCTGTGCCCTAAAGATCACCTCGGAAGTAAAGGAAGAACTGGGTTATCAAACAGGGTCACTTATAAGAAGACTAATTAAGGTGGGGAGGGGAGTGTTCCAAAGGTGGGGTCAAGGGAAGTTGGATATTGAGGTAGTCAGGGGCTATACATAATACATGTAAGAGGAAACTTGACATGTGTCGGAGGAGAGCCCCAGCTATAACTTTGATCACGGGCACAGAAACAATGCACTCAACGTGCCGGTGTGACCGCTAACCCTGATTGACAGCTCTGGATGCCAGAAAGCGGCTGAGCAGGCATGAAAGGACACATGAGAACTTGTGAGCAGCACACGGGCACTTCGTGCAGAGCTGAACTTGTGTGAGGGGTCCTGAGCTTGAGGCAGAACCCCGTCTCTGAGGCTCACCCCCCTTCACCCCAAGAGCCCAGTGCTCATTTCAGAGGCTCGGGTGTTTTGAATGAGGACTCAGAATGGTCCTTGCAATTTTGGAAGTTATCCAGACCCCGAGCTGCCTTCTTCTTGGAACCATCAAATGTCTAATGCTAAATATCAAATATGGTGGCCTTTCCTGTTCAAGACTACAAAGGCTAAGGAAGGAAAACAAAAATGGATGGTGTGTAGGAGGCTTAGTTATTATTGGATGAATATTTTATATAGTTATGTATATTAAATAGTTGTTTATTATATATTAGTTTATATAGTATACATAATAGTATATATATTAGTAAATATTATTGGTAAACTCAAAAGCAGTTTACAAAGGACCTACTCTGAGGGCTGCTCGGCAGAGGACGCATGCTAAATTCCTTTTGAAGAGGTTAGGAGGGATGAGGGTGGATTCTGTACCAGAAGATAGCTTTGAAACCTTCAGCCCTTCCATCCCACGAGGATAGTCCTTCCATATTCAGAACCCTGCCATTCACACGGCTTTTGGTACAAGCCTGGGAGGTTCCTCGTGCTTACTTAGGAGACAACCCCCACCCTCCTAGGAACCACAGTCTCTTGGGTTCCCAGCAGCATACAGTCAGATCTTTCTTTACATACCCAGGGCTGAGCCACAGAGGTCTTGGCAGGAACTTTTTTCTCAAGAGAATCAAATAGATTCTAGACCATGATAGGAGGAGAATCTCTGAGGAGCTGTTTTTTTCCTGGGGTTCAGAGGCAAATGAAGATGTCCCAGGGATCACTATCCCTGCATTGGCCAGTTTTGGATAATAGCTAGCACTCCTGTTCATATCAGTGCACTCTCCAGGCAATTCTCAGAAGTCTAGAGAGATCACGTGAGGAGCTGACCACCTTTGTGTGCTTTGTACTTACGTGAAGATTTGAATCATAGGTTCTACGAAGCCACTTTCATCTCAGGTCCTGAGAGCTGTGACCAACGATGACAAGGCGAGAAACAGAACCATAACGTTTACAGTTGTCAGCTCCCCTAGATTTGGGAGGCTGCTGAAGATGAACTCTGACAACCGCACAGAGGACGTTTCCATCTTTACCCAATGTCTGGTGAGTACTGACACCCACATCGTGACAAGGAGATGTGGGGATGAACAGGGAGCACCGATCATTTGTTTTTATCCTGCTAAACCAACTAGATGTTAAAACAGGATTCTTTGTAGGAAGTGTAGCATGAGACACAGTGATCAGAAAACACCTTGCTAATTTACACTCTGAAAGTAACAATGAAAAAACTACTTGGGGCTGGTTCAGCAGTTAAGAGCAAGTACTGCTCTGGCAGAAGACCCATGTTCAAGTCTCACTGTTAGGTGGCTCACAACATTCTGTAGCTCCAGCTCCAAGAGATCCAACTTCCTCTCTTTGGGCTCTGCACGTACAAGCACTCACATGCACTGTACACACACACACATACACACACACACACACAATTAGAAATAAATAGTCAAATAGCTAGGTGGTGGTGGTGCACACTTTTAATCCCAGTGCTCAGGAGTCAGAGTCAGATGGATCTCTGTGGGTTTGAGGTCAGCTTGGTCTACAAAATGAGTTCCAGAATAGCTATGGCCACACAATGAAACCCTGTCTCAAAAATGAACTAACTAACTAACTAACTAAATCTTTTTTGAGGGGGGGTCCTTTAAGATGAAATCCAAAATATACGTGCATTTATATCTAATATGGTGCTATATTTTATTTAATATTTTATAATTGTGTGTGTATGTAATTTGTATCCAGGGTGTTTTGAGATTCACTGGTACTCTGTTACCAGACCCATGGTTTACATGTCTTCTTACTGAAATGAATAAGCCATAAAACAATTTTCTTGCCTCCCAGCCAGGAACTGAGTGGACGAGACATGTTATTTCCGAAAAGTGACATACCCAAATGTAATTCTTTAGGCATTCCTTTGGTTTGTCATCCGTCATCCTCTTTCAGTCCTGAAATACTGCCTCTGACAATTTATTTGGCTGCAGATTTGTGCTACTAATGAATTTTTTTTTTAAAAAAAAGTCTCAAATCAAGTTTAGAGGAAATAGCAAGAGCCTATAACATTTGAGTGCTTTCTGGATGGTGTGACGAGATCGGACTTGGCGTTGGCTTTTTTTGTGTGTGTATTTGAGGGAGTGGATCATGGGGTTAGCATGAGCTTCCAGTGTGACTGAAAAGAAGAAGTCTAGTGTCTTTGCTTTGCAGATTTCTCTGACACAGAACAAAAACTTAGAATGAAAACCCCATTGTGTAGGGGGAATTAAGATGAGCCCAGAAGCATCAAAACGTACCCAGGGCCAGTTGGCCTTCTGAATACTAACAAGAATGATATTATTTCTATAAGAGTATATTGGCTCCAGCCCCAGTTCTTTTAGAAAATGACTCTGGTCATTTTAAGTATTATTTCCAGCAGCTTTTGATCGCAAATAAGTGGGATTTTAGATTAAGACCGATATGATCTAAGTGTCAGTGGATATAGTAGCTGAATTAAGTAGCTTTTGCTACAATGACAAGAAACCCGCAAGTCCCGGTGGTTTAGGATAGCAAAACTGGTCTCACTCGCATCGCATGGTGGCTGTGGGTCGGCTGCGGTCTGCTTTCCATGTCTTCTTTGTTTCAGGATCTTGCTAATGGAACAGCCTCACTTGCTCGAGTCATGACACCATTTCAGTGAAGGGCAATGTGATGGTGGAACCTGGAATAACTCTGCAGCTTGTGCTCTAGAATGTGACTTGTATTCATTGGTCAAAGAAGGCCGCGTGAGGCAGCCTGCTATCCGTGCGCTGGACAAATAGAGAGAGGAGGCACTGAATATTTGGAACAATGTTCTAATTGCCATGGTGCACCGACGTGCAAACTCAAAACTGTCTAAGTTTGGAAGCCAGACAAACCACTTTTAAAATAGAATACATCAATCCAAATACAAGCTCCTGGGCAAGCAAAGTCTTGATTGAATAAAATCCAGTTACTTTCAGATTTTAATGTTTTCCCTGCGCTTTCTAATTCCTTCAGCCTTTGTGAACAGATAGGAGGTGTTCAGAAAACCATGTCAGCCGTGGCAACAAGTGTGAGCCAGAGCAAGAGGAGTTTTGTATGGGAGCTCAGTGCTGCACAGGCTGTCTGAGACTGTTGCTCCCTGTGGAAACGGGCAGGCTACAGTCTGGAAACACCTGTAGCATTGCATAGGTCAGGGGATGGAGAGAGGAGTTGAGTTGTATCAAATAGAACAGAGGCAGTGTTTGTCTCTTCCTCCCCACGGTCCTTTCCTCGGCTGAACGTGCACCTGCCATTCCAGAGGTCTGGCTGAATGCTTAGACTCAAAGGACAAAGAAAAAAACTACTTTATTATCTATAAGGTTTTATACAAAGTCTGTATCTGGATTTGTACACTAGGCACATACCTGATGTAATCATTTCTTTCTCCCTAAAACATCATTTCAGATATGTTAATTGTCCATAGAATTTCCATGCAAAAGATATCTGGTGTCTTTATTGTGTGGTATGTGGAGAGTTTTTAGTTTATGTATCTAGAGGCCTGCTAGTGACTGCTTGTGACTGTACAGAAGTTCTTTGGCACAAAACCAGGAGTTACCCCCGTGACTTGTAGCAAATCACATAGCTGTTAAGTCTATGCTTTGATATTTATTTAAAATGGGAAGAGTTATAGCAATGACCGTAGAAACCAAATTCATGTACATCCTGCACGAACCACTATTCTAGCCCCCTAATAATAATAGTTGTATTATTCCCTTCCACCTGAAGACTCAGACCTACAGCACTTGTGTTCACACGCAGCCTATTGATAGCAGAGCCAGGGCTCTGGATTCTAGGTCAGGCTCCTGCCAAACTAGCCATGGCTTTCCCCCAGTGGTTAAATGTGGATAAGACAGTAACAGATGTAGAGTGCATAGCATGTTCCCCACACTTAATTTAGGTTCATTGAGATGGAAAGCATTCTTTAACGGTCAGGAGAGACACAAGCTAGAAATAGTGTATTTCTTATACATCCTAGGGATACCTGGCACACCCAAAGGCCATATCTATACAAAGTCAGAAGCACACAGAGAAAGAGAACTCAAGGGCCATTGTTTCTGTTGGATCCAGTGTTGTCCAAGTACCTTTTCCAAGGGACGGTTGAGTGTGTGACTTTAAATCAGACCACACTGGACTTAGAGGTGGTCATGTGACCTACCTGCATGGCCCAGGTGGGGTGTGAGGATCAGTGGAGTCAGTCACACAGGCTACATTAACCCTCCCATAGGGAGGTGATCACCCCAGAACAGTTACTTAAGGTGACTACCTGGATGGACCACACTGAAGAATTTGAGTGAGGAGAGCTGCAAACTGGCGTCACAATGACTGAGAAAGTTAAGGTGGTATTCAAGTGGATGGGGAGGTGACCGGATATCCTAAGGGTTGCAAAAGCTAATTAGATGGTGGCTAAGGCAGATGCTTAGCTTTCTGTTCTTGGATATGTGAAAAGTCCCTTTCTACTCCTCATATTTAAAAGGCAAGCTTCTCAGGGGGAGGCAATTTTCTGCTACACTGGAATTGGCTGGTGTTTGCCCTAATGGGCTAGAGTCATTTAATGAATGGAAATGAGGTCATCAGAAAAGAGTGACATTTGCTTCACCTTCTGACCCACTTATTGTTTCCTTTAAGTTCCTGGTGTTCTCTAAAACATTTCCCTCGGGGATGATGAGAGAAGAGAGCTAAGAAAATAGAGGAGGTCTCATGCAGGGACCGAGTTTTCCACCCTTGGCCAGAGCGCAGGCTGGAGGAACAAAGAGGTATAAGGATGGGGACCTCTAAGTCCTCTCCCATGATAGTCAGAGCCACAGGATGTGGTGCAGGGAGAGGGCAGAGGAGAACTGTTGCAGACAAGTTTAGGGGCTCACAGGGCTATCTATGCTTGTCTCTTCAAAGGCCTGGTCCCTCTTTCTTCCTCAGCCATCATAATGAGAGTCAATAATGTGGTTTCTAAAGGAGAAGAGAATGCAGAGAAATCTGGATAAAAACCAAAATACAAACTCTGGTTCTTTCAGGGTCCTAGGTTATTTTGATATTTCAGTGTGCATCTTGTTTTCTGAAACACACACACACACAGGCTTTCTGATGCTATGACACATTGAGAAGACTCACCTTCGAGGAGAACTGGTTTTCTTTGGTTCGTGGTTGCTGAGGCTTCTGTTCATTGTCAGTTGCCCCTTGTCTGGAGGCTTTGTGGCAGAACACCCTGGTAAGGATCAGAAGGCAGAAAAATGCTCACTTCCTGGAGGTCAGGAAGCAAAGAGAGAGAGGAAGGGATATGGGGGCCAAGGATGAATATCCCCTTTAAGGGCCCATCCTGATGACCTGACTTACCCATAGTGGTCTCTCTATCTCTTCAAGGTTCTACCTCCATCCCCAAGAGCACCAAAGCCAGGGGACAAAAGCTTTAATGCACAGGTCTTTGCGGGGGGTGGGGAACATTTCATATCTAAACTACAGTATATGCTTTTAATAAATGCAAGATCAGAAAACAATAAAATGTTAAATGTGTATCAAGACAGAAAAAAGCATCACCCATTAATCCAGCAAATGGTCACTAGTCTGAATGCATCCCAGGGTTAGGGAGATGGCTCAGGAGTAAGAGCACTTGCTGTGCCAGCATGAGGACCGAAGTTCAAATCCCTAGCACCCACATAAAAAAAAAATCTGTGTGTATAACTGAATGTTCCTATAATCCCAGCATTGAGAGGGTAGAGACAGTGACTCCTGGGAGGTCATGGTCAGCAAGCCTAGGCAAATGGCAAGCTTTGGTTCAGCGAGAGACCTGTCTGAAGGCAATAATGTGGAGAATGAGAGAGGAAGCCATGGGACATCCTTCTTTGACCTCTGCATGCACAAACATGGGTTAAAGCATGTGCACACTCATGTGTCTGCAATACACACACACACACGAATGCACACGCCATACACCACACACAAACACATTAAACAAAACTAAAAGCATTACAATTCTGGTTAATTTATATGTTCAGAAATGAACATTTTTTTTGTGACTGAGAAATGAAAGAAATTCACCTTCCTGCGTTGCCCCTCCCACAAACTCTTTCCTTTTCCACATGCAATGGATAGGCTTTGGCACAGCCTGAAGTTGCAGCTTCTATCAAATGGTGCACTGGTCAGTTCCCAAACATTTTATACTACCTCACTCAGAGTTACCACCTCGCAGCTTTAGAACAAATGATGGCAACAGGCTGTGGAGGTGAAAGAGAAGACAGAGAGCATTTCTCTTGGCCTGGGGTCTGCTCAGTGGGTCCAGCAATCCTTGCCTCGGGCTCTGTGTTCTGTGGAGTGGGAAGTTGTCCTCCAAAGTCCTCCATGAAGACCCTGATTGCACATATGTGCTTTCATCCGGGCCTCTTCAATGTGGTGGGTTAAAAACAGATAGTACTCAATGATTTCAGTTATATAAAAAGTTAGAGCTGCTTGGCCGTGTGTAACTTACCAAATGGCTAATTGCTACTAGACTTCCTCGACCAGCTTTTCTACTCAAGTTCTACCTAAGTGACCTGCCCGGTATTCAACAGGGACATTGCAGGCATTGATGGCTGAGTGCTCTTTCACCCCTTTCACTGATAATTAATTTCTCCTTGGCTCTCTACCTGCCAGGGGTGTGTGTGGGAGATTAAAAGGGCTGCTTCATTTGCATCTAAGACACGGAGTTCCTTTGCTTGTGATGGATAAACAGAAATAACCATTTCTAATAAGTGCTCATGGGAAAAATAACTTATGAAAAATCTTGACTGCATTATGCTTAATATAGTTTGGCAAAATAACTGCAAGCAAATATTTGTGATGTCATTACCCATCATTATTTTCTTAGCCCGGAATAAGCTCATGATCTTTTGAATCCATGTCAGGTCAGCCTTCCGAGATAAGCAAGTGGCTGCCTTATTTTTCAGCGTCGAATCCTAAGTGGGTAAAGTGAACCCACACAAGCTTTTGGTGAAAATCACGTGTCCTACAGAATTAAACATAAGCATCCACAGAGAAGACAACCATCAGACTCAAATTGCATGAAAGCTCTCTTACAAATTTCGAGAGGATCCTGTCCCTTTCCAAGAAGGCATGAACAAAGTAAGCCTCAAATTCCACAAAGCACTGATGGCGTCCAAGTTGAGCTCTCGGCTAATTGAGTGATTTTCATTCCACTGCTTGTTGGGATAATTTAGAGTCATTAAAACAGCAAAGTGTTCTGGCTTTGAGGTTTATGACAGCCGGCCTCTTTTCTTTTCCACAAAGCCAGTAATTGCATCTGAGCTATTGTGCTGTTGTGGGCAGGGTGCCATCCGTCTTGGGCTGTGCTGCTTCAGCAGCGTAGATAACAGTTTTCCAGGACGACATTTAGAAGATTACAAAGCCATTCTAGGTTGTTAATTTTGTCCAATTGCTCTTTCTTCTGAAATCTGAACGTCTTGCTTTCATAATATATACTTCAGAGAATTATAGACGCATTTCCAAAAGGCTGTAAATTAATCTATTATAATTTATTGGAGAGTAGAATCAGCTTAAAGTCTCACTGGACTTTTGTCGTAGTAGGGAGCGATCAGCATCCTATCACCCATGTTCCTGCCTTCCCATCCTGTGTCTCCTTGGGCTTCACTGCTTCAGTGGCATCCAACCTCACTTGTAATTCTCATTTCCCATCAGCATTTTTCTTTCAGCAATTTAGTTTTGCATTATCCTTCCCTGAATTATGTGTAGAGTGTTTTTCATATGTGGTGTTTATTGTATTGTCACTTAGTCACCAATTCATTGTTCAAACAAAATTGACTGACAGATCTTGGCCCAATGGCTTTGAGTTGTCAAAAATGCTCTGTTAAAATGACTGCCTCTTCATATGAAAAGGCAGACAGCACTCACTCCGGTTTTAGTGAGGGTGGCTCATTCCGTCTGCTTGTACTCAGTTCCCATGCCCACACAGGGTGGCTTTGCTGATCAGTTCTCATCAACTTGACACGAAAAACTAACACCTAAAAAGAGGGAAGCTCTGTGGAGAAAATGCCTCCATAACATCAGGCTGTAAATAGGCTATAGGCATTTTCATGATTGATAATTGATACGGGATGGATGGCCGAGCCACTGTGGCTGGTGTCACCCTTGAGCAGGTCATCTAGGATTGTATGCAAGCTGAGAAACCTTGGGAAGCCAGCCAATCAGTTCCTGGCTTGAGCTCCTACCCTGGAGCTCAAGACTGTGACATGGTGTCATCCTGTGACACCATGATAATATACTGTGACATGGAAATCAAGCAGAATAAACTATCTGTTCCCCAGGTTACTTTCGGTCAGTATTTTATCACAACAACAGAAACCAAACTAGAGCAGTGGCCAAAAGCATTAAAATCATCTTCTTTCAGAATTACAGAATCACTCACGACCACTGATGTAAAAATACTAAATAAAATACTGGCAAATCAAATCCAAGAATACATCAGAACCATCATCCACCATTGTAGTGCTTTTCTGCGGGCAGAGCGGGTGCATGAGACCATGTCGGCATGTCTCCATGTGGCTGGTTCCCAGTCATGTGGCGGCAGCGGACGGGCAAGAGAGAGGCAGATACCTAGGTAGAGTAAAAGTGAACATTTATTAGGTGGGTTATGGAAGGGGAAGGGGAGAAGGGGTTATAAAGGAGAAGGGGAGAAGAGGAGAGAGAGAGAGAGAGAGAAGAGAGAGAAGAGAGACAGAAA
>JAQHUG010000005.1:8630198-8683421 GCA_028555095.1 Dicrostonyx torquatus
ATGTTGTGTATCCTGGGCATGGCTCATGTTGTGTATCCTGGGCATGGCTCAGGTTGTGTATCCTGGGCATGGCTCAGGTTATGTATCCTGGGCACGGTTCAGGTTGTGTATCCTGGGCATGGCTCAGGTTGTGTATCCTGGGTAAGGATTCAGGTTATGCATCTTGGACAAGGATTCAGTTGTGGATTCTGGGCAGAAAGACCAAGGGAGGGGCTGGTTCATCTCACAGCTTCCTGCCTGATGCTCACTTTGTCCTGATGTTGAAGGTGCTGTTTATATTCATCATGCCAGGCATCATCTCTCCCTGGGTTTCCAGTTTCTCTACTTTCAGGGAATGATCCTCTCTTGTGACTAGTAAGTGTTCCACAAGGACATGCTTTGGAACCATTTATGTATCCTGTTTGTCATCACTCTTTGGCCAACAGTCTTAACAACCATTTTAGGATTCTTACCTGAGTTGTTATGGCTGTTAGTTACCAAGTAATCGAGTTCTTGCTTCTGTTTTCCTGCTTCGTTTATTGACTGAGATTTCACATCACTGGCTTTCTGATGACTCCTTCTGTAAGATGGAAATAGCTTGGGCCCAGGTAATCAGTGGTTTATCCACATAAATACACCACACAGTGGAAATTCGCAGTTATCCACAGTTGTTATCAAGGCCATTTTGGTTTTGGTGACAAAATTCCTATCCTCTGTAAGCATCTTGTTCCCACAGGTTTACCTCACATGGTATCCTGGTTTCAATCTCTCTTTCTGGGCCTTCTCCCAATACACACACACACACGCACACACACACACACACACACACACACACACAGTCACACACACAGTCACACACACAGACATACACGAGGGGATTTACAGATGAAAACACACCTGTGAGAAATATAAAATGTGGGGTATGGATGTCTAAGGATCTTGACTCAGACAATAGAACTCTGTGTATGTGTGTGGGTTTCTGTTTGTTAGCTTGTTTTATTGTCTTTGCTTTTGCTTTTTTTAAAAAAAACCAAACTGTTAGAGAAATTTGGACACTGACTGCATATTTGCTAATGTGAATTAGTTTTTTTAAAAATTTTATGTACAACAGGGTTTTGTCTACATGTATGTGTATGTGAGGGAGTATTTATACATAAGATTGTACATTGTCTAGGATTTGATCACAAATAGTTTGTTAGACAGCAAGTGAGCAAAGCCATCCACAAAATAAGACTTGTTATATGAGCTAACAATGGCTGGCACTGTCTGAAAAGTAAGGAAGGTTCAGTGTACTGTTTCCAGAAGAAAGACATTCCAGGGTATGGCCATCTCAAGTCATAGTCCTTCTCTTTGATGACTAAATCAAGTCTGGAGTAGGATCTCCTAGCTGGGAAAAGGAAGTGACCATGTCTTTCATTTTTTCCTTTGCACAAATACATGGAATAATTTGAGCGTGAATACAGTAAGCCCTAAAAAGAGCATGTCTCCATGGTTAGAAAGTGTGCTGATCCTTGTATCCTAGAAACTAGGTGCTAACTGTTCTTCCTTCGCCCCAGGTCAGTGAAGGGCTGATACTATACCAGCATGTGGACCTGGACAACACAGGGTGGGCTTCAGAAGACGCCTTCACGTTCACGGCCTCCTCCCCTCCTGCAGCACTGGGTCCGGAGGAGTTCCGAATTACCATTTCATATGAAACAAATGAGTCAGGCAGGCAGAGCCGGCTGCTTGCAAACACAGGTACTACCACGGTTAGTCCAGCTGGTTGAGTAGAAGACCATGACCACAATTTAAAGCCAAATTTGAAGCAAGTTTTAATTAAATACTGGCCAGGTGGAAGGGCTCTGGCTAGGTTCGTGCCCAGGTTCCTGGGAAAAGACCCTGAATCAGGTTTTACAAGGACTTCAGAAGGAAAAACCATAATTATTGCATTTCTCATCAGATCCAATCAAGGGGCAAGCATACATACTGATGTATTTCCTACTTACATCTCACCCACGTGTGATCAAACACATCCAGTGCACATGAGTCAAACAAACTTGTTGAGGGGAGTGAAAACACGTGGCTTGTTGCCTCCCATAAACAACTGCCTCCAGCATTCTGGGAACTAGCTATCCTTGGGCAAGGGGCTTGCAGATCAGAGGCATTTTTGTTTCATGAGTCTCTATGGCACAGTAATTAAAACTTAAGATGTAACTTTCGCTCTCACACCACCAAACTGTGGCCAGCCAGTGCTTTGTGTGTTGTAGAAGAGAGAAAATAATCTTTGGATCGTACCATGATATCATCCTCTTCAGTAAGACAGACCCAGACGCCAATGGCAGTTACTCTGCATGCCCTCACGTGTTTCCTGTCATGAGCCTAAAGGTGAGAAGTGAGTTTGGCTTTAAAGAATGGGAGCTTTGTCATGCCCATGACTGAAAAGTTGTTGATAAAAAAGAAAATGACAAATGGAAAAGAATTATTAAAATGTTGTGCCTGTCTTCATAGCAAGAGAAATTCAGCCATCAGTTAAATTAGGAAATTAACATCTGATAAGCGAGTGTGCTGGTTATTTAATGCTTGCTTGCCTGACAGGTTGACTTAAAGGCTGTTTTCATTCATTTCCCGTCATTCTCCTCCCCACTTCCTCACCGTGCCCTTCCTCTGCTCCAGCCATTCCCCTTCTTTCCTCAGTTTCGTTCCCACCTCTGCCTTCCTGCCACATGTATGTTATCCTCTCCACTTCCCATCTCCCTTTTGTGCTGTCACGACCTCCAAATGCACATAAACACACATGTATACATACATGCACACACTCATAAATCTTGATTCTTCAAGTAAGAGAAAACATGCTGTTTGTCTTTCTGAGTTTCACTTATTTTACCTAACAAAATCATCTACAATTGCATTCATTTTCCCCAAAATGTCATGATTCCTTTCTTCCTTAAGACAGTGTAGGATTCCACTGTTCATATGTACCATATTCTCTTTATCGCTGACCTGTTAATGGACATCTAGGCTGATCTTACATCCTGTCTTCTCTGAATAATGCCGCAGTGACATAGATGTGCAGGTATCTCTGTGGAATGCTGACTAAGAGTTCTTGGATTATACACCCAAGAGTGCATAGCTGGGGTATATCATAGTTTTTGAGGGACCTCTGTTTGGCTTCCATAGAGATGTGTTTATTTTATTTTTCATATGCCACTTCAGGTATTTGCACAACCTGTGTGTTTAGAATAATCCACTGAGAGGTGTCCTTGGGAGAGAAGCTTTGTGACCCTCATCTGCAGTGTCTGATTAAATGTCTCTTTGTTCTTTAACTGTTTCAATAGGAGCCTCTGTCAAGGAGGGAGGTAAAGTTCTCATTGACCGATCTAAGTTAGATGCTTCCAACCTCTTACTTCGGCTACCCCAACCTCAGCGTTCTTCCCATGAAATCTGGTTCCAGGTTACAGCTCTTCCTTGCCATGGGACCATTATGGTTGGAGAAAGAAACATTACCACGGGAAAACCCTACTTCTCCCAGCATACAGTTAATGCACTGGGAGTCACATATCTTCATGATGACTCTGAATCATTGGCTGATAATTTTACCTTTGCAGTTTGGCCAAACCCAAAGAGCAGGGCCACCAGCAAGCCGGAGGCTGACTTTCTGGAAGAGATGTTTAACATTACCATCACCCCCCTGAATGATCAGCCTCCAGAATTGAAGACCAAAGGGCTTCGGTTGACAGTTCTCCAGGGCAGCAGGTCGGTTGTGGGACCTGAAATCCTAAAAGTCGATGATCTAGACAGTCCTCCAAGTGAAATCCAATACATGATCATCCATCATCCCAACAATGGCTTTTTAGCAATGGCTCATGATCTAGACACCATTGCTCACCATTTTACACAAGCTGACATCAATAACGCTCAGGTGTGGTTCATACAAGATGGAAGCCCGTCCTCCGGAGTGTTTTATTTTAGTGTGTCTGATGGTGAACACCGCCCTCTCTACAAGCTCTTCCACCTGGATGTCATCCCCATCTCCATCACTCTTGTGAACCTCACAGACCTGCTTCTCCCACAAGGCCAGACTACTGTCTCCATCACCAATGCTCACCTCTCTGCAGTGACCAATGGAAGGAGCCTCCAGATCATCTACAGGATAACACAACCCCTCCAAAATGGCCACTTGCTGATTGAAGACCAGGTGGTCACCAGCTTTGGCCAGGAGGATTTGGATTCAGGAAGGCTCTCTTACCACATGACCAATCTTACAGCCTCAGAAGACCGGCTGCAGTTCTCACTCTTTACAGCGGAGAGCAACTTGACAGAACAGACACTGGGCATCAGAGTGCAGCCTTTATTGTGGGTGACGCAGAACTTGAGAGTGGCCAACAGAATGCCTCATCGGCTGCAGAGAGAGGATCTAGATGCAACCGAGCTAGCTAACAGGACCAATAGTGACCCCACATTTGAAGTGATACAACCTTCCACCCATGGACGACTTGTCCGAAGAGCAGCTGACAGCCCTGTGATGGAAGAGATCTCTCGGTTCACCCAGAGAGACATCAACCAAGGTCAGCTGGTGCTTGAGACACATGCTAATCTGACAGGCACCGGTACGCTGAATGACTCCTTCACCTTCTTGCTCAGTGCAGACGGTGTGCAGCCAGCAACAGGTCATCTGGCCTTTACCATAGTGCCACCAGACCCCTTACCTTTACAAACATTTACATCAGATGTGCCTTTATTCATCACTGCAGAGAACTTCATGGCCTCAGTTTTCTCTCAGAAAAAACTTATGACTTCCATTATAACACAGACAGAAACCCCAGGGAATCTGACCCAGAGCAAATGGCAGGGGACAGGTTCCTGGGGACATCCCAGTGGCAAAGAACCAAATGTGGATGGCAATGTCTCCCCCACGAAGGTCATTTGGTCATATGCTGCCACCAAAGTTGTTTCTGAAGGAGTCACAGGGCCCCGAGATAGCAGTTACCCTCTAGTGGTCATCATACCCTTGGCTGCCGTGTTCCTCCTCCTGATGGTGACTGTGGTGGCCCTGTGTGTCTGGCTGCTGAGCCAAAAGGAGGAAAAGGCTAACCCTCTTATCCAGCCCAAGACCAACCTCGAATCCCCATCCTCCAGCTGCAGAGCAGAGGGGAGTAGAGCCATTCCCACCGTCAAGGTCACTCCCCTGATAAGAAGCTCCAGCAGCCAAGCTACCAGTCTGTTCCTGCCCCCAGAGTATGCTCAGAAGGTCTCCCTGGGGAGTGAGCCTGTAGAGAAATGTACTCCCTGGGAGGCATGGGTGAACCTGGATCCTGACATGGTCAAGCTCTGTCGACAAACCAACCCAGCGCTGAAACACAACCAGTACTGGGTATAAATGGGAACCCCACCCCTCTCCCACCACTCTCTCCCACTCCCTCCCTCTCATCCTTTTTCTCCCCCTCCCTCCATTCCTCCCCCACCTCTCCCTGTCTCCCCCATCTCTGTCTTGCCTTGCTGTTACCGACTGCATACAGGTACAAAGATCCGGACTGGACTATAATGGTGAACGAATACTTAATGAATCAAGGAAGGCTGTCCTGACTAAACAAGGTTCAGTCGCTCCTGGGATTTCCACAGTGGCCCTTTTTCTGGACCTGGCATTCTCAAGACATATGTTTCTATTAAGGATTAAGCTCTTCACTAAGGTGCTATTTAGCATTTGGACCCAATTGGAAGCAGAAGCATTAACTTGGGACTTGGAGTTAAAGAGCGAAGGTTGGTTGCTTTTCATGGAAGTGTCACTCTCTTGGTGAGTCAGCAGGAAGTGCCAGTTCTGTCTCCACAGAAGATGTCATTTATTACATCAGTGAGTTTGTTATGTAATGTTTATGTGTCACCCTTTTCCTCTGGAGTCTTCTAGGGTTGGCTTCCTCGTACGAGAAATGCCTTGTTCAGATAGCAGGGCAGTCTGACCTCCTTTGGAGGACAGTCATTGAATACATTGTGTTTCAGCATGAAGCTTTGTCATTCCGATCTAGAAAGTCAAGAAATGTTATTTGAAGCTCTGAGGGGTAGAGAGGCATGTTAAAAAAAATTGATGCCTTACTGTGGCATCCCTTTACAATAAATTGAAATAATTACAAATACGTATTTGAGTTGTCTACTTGACCCATGCCCAACATTAATTTCTGTAGCTATAAAATGAAGCTTTTAGTAGTTATTTCAGAATGCCATGAGCTGCAGAGTATAGTGCACCCACAAGTGATTTAGATTGAAGCAGGCAAACATTTTCTGCGAAGAGTGATGTGGTAAAGATTTTAGGTTTGGGGACCACACATGGTCTCTGCCATTTGTTTTTCTTTTGTTCGTCTTTCTTAAAACAAAGTTTGTTTTAAGAAAATTTAAAGAAACAAAATTTTTCACTCTTGAATTTGGCCCCATAGACTACGTCATTTGCCAGTCTTTGGTTTAGGCAATAGAGGTGTATTGAATTATGATGGTTAGTGAACCTTCTGGAGGGCAGCATTCCAAAGCAGCCTCTGGAACGCCTCACATTGTTGTTAAGGCCAGGAGCTCTTTTGTCCCTTACACTCTGTCGTCCTCAGGCTCCTTGTGATTGTGAGATGGCAGCCAAAGTGTCCAGCAGAGTGAACATATTCAAGGCAAAAGCACACAACATACGGCTTCTTGTTAGACTCCTTTTATTTGTATTATCTTTACCATAAGGAGCGTTTCTCCCATTTTACTCGCTTATGTCTCAATGTCTAAACTAGGCACCATCCTTCCTAGCCTCCCTCCAACCACCAGCAGAGGGAATGGGTATCTCATGACTGATGAGCTCTCTTGAGGTCACTGATCTGCCCACTGTGGATTTAGAGAAAGATGAAGAAATCACTGTTAGGGAGACAGCAGTAGGACCTATTAAAATATTCTTCAGGTATTGCAATCCTTAAGAAACCAAGGTACTGGTTTTTTAAATGGGCACCTGCCGCTTTTTTATGTTTAATGGTTTTCTTAAAGCTGGAGCCCATGTTTCAGAGATAAGACTATCACCGGTGTTAGGACAGAAGTCCTGGGTCTGGGAGTCCCAACAGACAGAGCTGAGCCACTTGTTCCAGTACATCAGCTACAGAGGTAAACAGAGCTGGGTGGGATGACACATGCCTGCAGTCCCAGCACTTGGGAGGTTGAGGCAGGAGAATCACTGCAATTTTGAGGCCAACTTAGGCTACATGGCAAATTCCAGGCCAGCTTGTGTTATAATAACAACCAAACAAAAACAAAACAAGCAACCAGAAATAAAACCAGACAGTACACAGATGAGGCAGAGAAGATCTAGTCGGCATGGTCACTCTGGGAAGAACAGTTTGTTGTGTGATATTTTGATGGCATCCTGACGATTAAGCTTGCTTTGTATCAGAGGGTGGAGTTAACCACTACCTGACCAAAATTAACCATAGAGGTTTTGGAGGACTGAGGCCAGATAGAGAGACAGAAAGTAGTAAGGCAGGACTTAGAGAGGATCTCAGCCCTTTTGGATGCAGTAACAGAAGAGATAGAAGGTCACTGGTCGCTCCTCCACAGCTTCTCTGATCTTTCAGGTTCTTACTCTGATATCTGACTCCTGATTTTTTATTGATAAAGAATAATTAGATAAATGCATCAACTGACAAAGGGGATGGGAGACATCCATCTCCAAGTCTATCTTCGTGGTTTAAACAGAAGAAGAATTGAGGCAGGTGACAAGAAGTCTGCAGTGTTGCTTGAAGTGTGGTCTGGTTGGTCGCATTACTGGTTCTACAAGCTGACTCCAGGGCAGCCTTAATGCTTGAGGGACTTTCTGGTTCCCAAGCGATGTTTGCTGCTGCCGCTGGAATGCTGTGTCAGCAGAGGCCTGCTGTTCCCGGAATGCAAGGGGACTGCAGGTTTGAGGCAGCCACTGGAGACTTTGAGGCATCTTCTCAAGAGTCTGGAAATGGACATTGTAAAAAGATGATCATATGGTCCCCCAGGCTTTGATCTCTGAGTTAAGTTGCCAGCCAGGATTACATACTGAGACCCTGTCTCAAAAATATATCTTAGACTCTCTTTCTGTGTCTTCAGCCTTGAAGGCGAGAGAGATGGGGAAAGCATTTGGCATTTGGACAGTGCTTGAGTGGTCAACATGCCTACAGGCAGAGTTAAGCAGGAATTGACCCACCCATGGTTTTAAAATGACACAAAGTGAAGGAAGTGGGGAGGCGGTGGCACGCCTACTCCACTCTTTACTACCTGTGAGCCCCAGTGAGGGGTCAGCCTTTTTTAGAAAAGTAATTTCTGAGTCCCTGTTACAGAAAGATGGGGCTGTGTGAGGAGAGAGGTGCTTCCCAGGATATTGGAAATGGTTGCTGAGGACAGTGCTTTTTGCATTCAGTCAGTAGAGGCCAAGGATGCTGCCACTGCCAAACATCCACCAAATGCCTACCCTAGGCAGAGAATCCTCTGGGTTCAGTCCCAGGTGTCAGGTTTGCTGAGATTGAGGAATGCCAGGGGAGCCATCATGAAGCAGCATTTTGTACACCCAAGGGAGGATTCATGGACTCATTGCCAAGTCTAAGGAAAAAGTATGTTCTGAAAACAGAATAATAGCATGCATGGGCAGTCTTTTTTAAAGGATACATCAAAAACAAAACCCAACAGCCACATTATTTCTATTCTTTATTTGTTTAAGGAAAATGTCACACCTTCTACTAACAGAACACATCCAGGGGACAAAAACCACAAGGTAAAGGTGAGGTCAAAGTGTGCCTAGAGCCTGTTAGCCTCCGTTAGACTTTGTATGGAAAATGCTTTGGTTTCATCTTCCCTCTGTTCCCCGGAAGGTCACTTCCCTCCCAGCCCAATTTTCAGTGCTCTTTTGGAAACAGTTTCCCAATCTACAGACCAAGCCACAGCATGGCACATTTGGGCACAGAGACAACCACTTATGCCTTAGTTCCATCCTTGCCTTTTATCATTGGCCATGAAAACTAATGTTTCTCTAGCTGTTGTTAGGCTCAGAGCCAGAGTCCTAACAAGTGGGGCTCTGCCACCTGCTCTCAATAGGCCAAGTAAAGACACAAAGTAATAGGGAAAAGAGCAGAAAAAGTTGTATTCAGTGTAGCCATGTTGGGAAGGGAAACAAGGAGGTCCAGTGGCACAACTAGTCCATCTTCTAGGTCCTGACATGAGATGTAGGCTTAAACAGAAGCCACGAGCTACCATCCAGCATGGACACCACTGCTCCCTCCCCACTGTTGATGGTACCACTCTCTCCTGCAATTGGTCTGATAGGTTGTGAGAACTATAAGAAATCTCTGGCAGGGATGCTCCCCTCTAGGAGGATGCTCTTCTCTGGGAGGATTCTCCCCTTTGAGAGGGATGCTCCCCTCTGACTGATGCCAGGATTTGGCCTTTTCCTTTTCCTAGCATGAGCTTCCTGGACAAATGTCCAATTGCTGGGGATACGTTGTTTAAAGGGCAGACGGGCACAAATATCTCCTTACAGTAGCTATTCCTGTCAGGGCTGGTACGTTAATGCTAAAGAACACTTCTCTACTCTCCTTCTGAAAGTGCTCTCCTCCCATGTTCCCGTGTTCCTCACAGGAACCGCCCCTCCCTAGCATTTTGTTTTAGGAAGAAGGAAGGTGAAGAACCTTTATCCAGGGTTGATTTAGATCTAACTCAGAATTGTTCTTAGCCCCATCTAACCCAAGCACTCCGAGCCACAACGCCACATGCAGCACACACAAGGCAGAGGCTCAGGAACATCTGCATACATTAGGTGGGCTTCTCTCCCCCTTGACCACTCAATGCTTTCTCTTTGTTGGAAGAAGCCAGATGTCCTCGGCTCACCCAGCCTGTTGGCTGCTGCTTCACTTGGGCCATAAGCTCTTTGCAGCTAGAATTGCCAGCCTGGCCAAAAGCAGAATCTGCTCCTCAACCTGTTTTCCTGCTAATCTTGCAATTCCAACGACAATTTGTGTCCCTGTTGGAAAGAGACACAGAGATGCTTAATGCAATAGCTCACGTTCTTGTTAGCAGGTATGCCTGCTAGAGCAAGGCCAGTGTGAGATGCAGATGCCAAAGTTCATTGATTAATCAAGTAATTAATACAGGGTTTGAAAAGTTCTTTTCCTTTCCTTCCGGAGAGGCTCTGGAGCCGTCTGGTTTGCAGATGGAGTCAATTAAAAAGAAACAATGTCTACCATTTGGTGCTGGCTCAAGGAAAGCATAAAATAAAGCATTTTTTTGGCAAGGCCTTGTTCAGCATTAAAAATTGAAGTTCTGGGAATGGAAAATCGGTTGAAATGGCTCCCCCCATAGGAAGGTTATAACTGAATAATTTCAGCTCCGTCATAATGCGTCTAATACTTCTTAAAAAGCATGTGGGAAGCCGGGCGGTGGTGGCCTTTAATCCCAGCACTCGGGAGGCAGAGGCAGGTGGATCTTTGTGAGTTCGAGACCAGCCTGGTCTACAAGAGCTAGTTCCTGGACAGGATCCAAAGCTACAGAGAAACCCTGTCTCGAAAAACAAACAAACAAACAAAAAACAACAAAAACAACAAAAAGTATGTGGGAAATTAGTGAATATGTCCTGGAGGCAAATCGCAGAAGAATGGCTGATTTCTGCTTGACAGGATATTCCGGGATGGGAGGGGAATGAAAGGCTTTTCCTATTGTTTTTCTATCTTTTCTTTCTTTTTATCTTGCTTCTCCCTCCATACCCCACCCCCATCCCAGCTCAACCTCCCACAAATATCTTTTCCTAACAAAAGGCCATGATAGATTCTAGCCATTAGGCATCCCTCTTCAAACACCCAGATGCCTGTGTTTACAGTATGGCACCTTGTATACATGAGATGCTAGTAGATACCCCTGCACTGAATGCTAGTTGCTGCCCTGCATGCATCTGTTTGGCGATTTTTGAGAAGTACGGGGGCAGGAGCATGCCAGGGTATAAGAGGAGATGGAGAAACTGGACAAGAGCTTAGGGAAAAGTGCGGGGACTGCACTTGAAGTGCTCAAAGGTAGGCACTGCCCAAGGACTTGTTACCCTACATTTGGCAAGGAGACGGGGCCATCATTTTCTGTGTTGTGCCTCTAACTGACTTGGGTAGCCGTGTAATGCCGGCTTTGCAGCGTTTGGAAAGGCTCTAGTTCGTGGACTAGTTTGGGGAGCTTTGGCTTTGGTGAGTCTCTAAAGGTTTACTAGAAACCTGCAGTGAATCCATTTGGGCCAAGTACTTTTTATTGCCGTCAACTTGTTCCTTATGATGGACCTACTTGGGTTGTATATTTGTTCTTGATTTAATTTTGGTATGCCATATAGATTAATAAATTCCTTCATTTCTTTTTTCTTTTTCTGATTTAGTAGAATAAAGGCTTTGGAAGTCTGTCCTGACAATCTTCGGGGTTGCGTTGATATCTGTTGTGTGCCTCAGTTTCCATCTCTTCTTTTATTTATTTTTTAAATTTATTTTTACTTTATGTTTATTGGTGTTTTGCCTGTGTGTGTGTCTATATGAGACTGTCGGGTCCCGTGGAACTGGAGTTATAGACAGTTGTAGCTGCCATGTGGGTGCTGGGAATTGAACCCGGGTCCTCTGGAAGAGCAGTCAGTGCTCTTAACCACTCAGCCACCTCTCCAGCCCCATATCTTCTTTTATTAATTCCAGTCTTCTGCCTCTTTCTTTTGGTTAGTTTGGCTAAGAATCTGTCAATCTTGTTAATCTTTTCAAAGAACCAACTCTTTATTTCATTGATTCTTTGTCTTTCTTATTTATTTCTAGTTCATTAACTTTAGCCCTGATTTTGATGCTCTCTCGCCACTGTTTTGTTCTTGTTTTTCCCAGGCTTGCATGTTTGTAATTAAGTTGTTGATTTGGTATTCCTCGAATGTATGTGAGTACTTGGCACTGTAACTCTTCCTCTCAGGACTGCCTTCACTGTGCCCTGTAGATTTTGGTATGTTAGGCTTTCATTTTCATTCAATTCTAGGAATTTTTAAATTTCCTTCTTGATTTCTTCATTGACCCAATTATCATTAAGTAGTGTATTATTATTATTACTTCCATGCATATGTATAGTTTCCGTTGCTGTTGACAGCTAGCTTCATTCCTTTGTGGTCAGATAGAATGTGAGATGTCATTCAGTTTTCCAGCTTGGATCCGGAATTTGAAAGGAACGCATAGAGAACTTAAGTATTTCCATTCATCTGAGAATAATAGGATCATCTCAGGGGTAAGTAAGAGATGGACTGAATGTTTGATTTGCTGATCAGGAAGCCAGAGCTTCTGATGAGTGCGTCCTATAGACAAGATGTGGATCTAGAGGACAAGTTAGCAAAGCTCATGTTTGACTCTATCTAAGAGGACATCCAAAGGGGCATAGAGACCTATGGCCTGTGCACAAAAAACCCAGTGCAATTGATAGATCCCTAAAGGGTTAGCATAAAGAAAAGTCGCCAGTCAGGAAAGAGTTGTACTTTCCCTACCATGCAGAAATTATGGATCAAAGATGTCCATGGCTTCAGAAGACCCATTAGGGCTTATAGTCAACCTTAAGTATCTGCAAAAGGACATCACAATTTCTAAGCCTCTGTCAGCACCAATCAGAAAGCAACTTTTCTGTTCTCCCATCTACCAGTTCTAGCTACCAGTCCTGAAGGAGCTGATGCCATGTTGAGCTGGGAAGGTCTGTAACGAGGAAAGACTTGCCTGTCTTGACTTTAGGCCCAAACTACATGGTGATGGTGGTGGTGGTGGTTGCGGGTGGGGGTCCTTCAGCTTGAAAGAAAATGTGAAATTAAAACTGGACATTGTTAACCAAGTAACCCTAAGAGCATATTTCACATGTGACCAGAAAACTGAAAAGGGTTCTTTCTGACTCTGACAGAAACAGCTTGCAGAGCTGAATGAAGGCAACCGAAAATGAGGTCTGTTTGCACTCCATGTCTGTCTTTCCCAACATCGTGTTTACATGCAGCAATCGCTTCTGTTTGTCAGAGCCCTGCCTCTTCTACAGGGCTGAGGACCAGATGCCTTTGTTGTATTTTTAAATTCTAATTTATCTTCCCAAAACCAATCTATTTTCCATCTTTTTCCTGTGAGATGTTCAGTCTGACTGTTCCAGCTAGAGACTGCCTCATTCTCCACTATGGATATTTACACAGCATTTTTGACACAGCATTGGAAGCCCCTTCCCATGTTTGGAGACTCCTTCCTTTCCCAGGCACAGCTACCATTCGGAGATAAACTCGGGTGCCAGGTTCCAGCCTCCTTCCAGCCAATGCACAAGATGGCCCTGAATGCAGAACTCTATGACAGGTAGAAATGGGAGATGTGTGCAGTCCATTTTGGTGACAAGTAGCAATGCTGGAGTGTCAGACGCTACATAGAGTTTCCAGAGGTGGAAATAGCATAGACTGGTGCCTGGGTATGGAAAGGGACGCCTGCAATGATTGCAGCCGTCTTGGATGGACCCATTCTGTAGGGTGGATTGAGCAAGCAATAGCACCCAAGACTGGCTCTCTAATGCTTCTAGAGATTCAATCAGCTCCACAGAAGTCCTTTAAAAAAATTCCAAAATTGGGGGCTGGAGAGATGGCTCAGTGGTTAAGAGCACTGCCTGCTCTTCCAGAGGTTGTGAGTTCAATTCCCAGCAACCACATGGTGGCTCACAACCATCTGTAATGAGATCTGGCGCCCTCGTCTGGCATGTGGGCATACATGGAGGCAGAATGTTGTATACATAATATAATTTGGAATTATAAAATATATAATATATATTTTATAAATTTGGAATTTTTTAAAAATAAATAAAATATATATAATATAAATTTGGAATTTTTTAAAAATTCCAAAATTGCCACATTGCAAAGACCCCATTACAACTTGTTCTAAGATAACACATATGTAATTATGATACTGTTATTAAAAACAAAACACCCATCCCTATCATTGTTATGACAGTACTATATAACTGTGCCTATTATTTGGAATTCACCAATTTCCCAGAGCATCAATGACCCTTTTGCATTAGAAAATTTAGTTCAAGATACCGTTTTGTTATGGTTGCTATTTTTCTTAGCTATCCTATCTCTTTCCATGTTTTAAATAAAAAGTGCTGGTCAGCTATTTTGTACAGTGTCCCATGGTCTGGACTTCTCTGGTCTTGATCTAAACTCTCCATTGTTGGACTGAAGATAATGGATTTGAGGAGGAAATTCCACCCACACCTAGTGTCCTCTTTATATAATACTGAGTAAATGGTACCCATGTGACCTATGGCGATGTTAACCTTAAGTAGTTGCTTAAAGTATTATTTTCCAGGCCTATTGAAGTTACTATTCTCTCCCCACCCCCACCCTTGTATCTGCTCTGGGTGTTACAGTGTTTTGCTGAGTCCAGTCCATTTAAGAGGAATGGAGTTAGTTTCTGTCTTCCTGGAGGGGGACATGGATTTTTTGGGAATATTCCTGAAAAGAACTCCTGCCCCCTCTCTTTATTATGCCATCTCCAGTATAGTGTAAGAAAACGACATTTGTTGACCAAGAAAAAAATTACAGGTGAATTTCTTAAAACATAGACTAGCAGGAAATGTAACCAGCATGGCGGGGTCTGAAGAGATACTAGAAGCTGAGGCATGAGCCCTTGTGTGAGAACCATGAGTTTCTGTGGCGGGCTGGACTCCCTTGCCAGAGGACTGGTTTCCACCCCAAGGTTCTTCATTTTGGTTTTCACGCAGCCTGAAATGGCCGTTGCCTCTGGTGGCTGGGTGTCTTCATCCTGTGCTATGTATAAGTCAGGGCATAACAAGCAAACACAACTGAAGGTCACCAGGTCTTCCTTCTGAAGAAGTGGAAACTCATTTTCCCAGCCCAAACTTTTGCTTCATTCTTCCTGGACTGTGTTCCAGTGTGTCCATCAGCGTGGCCAGGAGTAGGGTAGAGTAACTCCTTCAGGACGCTAAGGAGGAGTCAACTCTGGAAAGAGGGAGGCCCGCGGGATGACACCACAGCATGCCTCTCCCGTGCTTTCACTTCTTTCTCCTGAGATAACATCTTTGTGCCTAAATTAGCAGCAGAAACTGCATTTGTGTCAAAGCCCACACATGGAGTCCTTTCTTTTCTTCCTTTCTGTTTATTTGGTTTTTGTTTTGTTTTGTTGTTTGACATTGCTTTCTTAAATGTGTAACGGGGGTAAGTAGAGCTGCTCCACCCACAGTCTCGTCATGGGCTTATGCCATCCTTTCCCTGCCTCCCTGTTGCCCCAGAGGCTGCCAAGATCTCCCTCAGATATGGCTGTAGGAACGTTGATCAGGTAAATGGTTTACTTCTCTAAGCTTCCGTTTCCAAGTTGAAGAGTGAAGTCATTGCTTTGGTACTTATGTTAGCTTCCTCTCCAAGATTACACTGAGGGTCTCTGGGAAATTCAGATCCCCTGACTCAGACCTTCATAAAGATGAATAGGGCAGCAGGGAACAAGATGTGCCCAAATCGGGTAGTTGAGGCACACTGAATATATTCAACAGATTTGGTAGAGATGTGAGCAGAGCTGGGGGAGGTATGGCCTGGTGTCACGTGGACAAGCTGTTACACACACACACACACACACACACACACTGTCAGAACAAAGGAAGGCTACCTCTGGTGTCACGTGGACAAGCTGTTACACACACACACACACACACACACACACACACACACTGTCAGAACAAAGGAAGGCTACCTCTGGCAGCCTAGCTAGATGTTCACCTGCTGAGAGCTGTGGCCTGCAGAGACAGAGGCAGCCAACTTCAGAGAGCTGGAGTGAGGGGCTTTAGGGAACTGATACTCTCATTTTGCCCAACCTTCCCTGCCTAAGCTTTCACTAATTGACTCAATCCAGAAGTAACAGGGCTACTTGCTTCTGATCCTGTCCACTTCAAGCAGCCCCCTCAGGGAAAGTGCCAGGTGGAGATAGGCAGTACAGCTGGCATGCAGGAGGTGTCTAGCACAGGACCAACAGCAACTTTGTAGCGGAGGGGCCTAGCCCTCCTTCCTTTCCTGCCTTTCGCTTCATCACCCTGCGGCCTTCTCATATTCTCTTACCCAGAGCAGCTCCAGCTTCCTTTAGTGCTACACAGCAGAAGGAACAATTTATAACTTTGTAAACCAAGAGGGGTCCATTTTGGCCTGCATTTCACACTGTTTGGGAGAAAGATTTGAGCCCTTTCTCTGCCTTTCTTGGGTTTTTTTCCAGGTCTAGAAGCCCACAATCCATCTCACAGTCCCTCTATCAGATCCGTAGGGTCCTGCTTTTCCACAATGGGTATTGGGGGGCAGCTCCTGATGGGCACAGAAGGCCCCCCGCAGTGTTTGTGTGCATATGCAATGGGGGAGGGGAGTCCCACTTCACTTTCTGGGTGAGGTTCATTTTTTCACAAAAGTGATTTCTTCTCTGAGGCTGCTATTACCATGGCCAATTGAAAAAGAGGAAGCTGCTCTCAGAAATGTCTTCTGAGCTTTGAAATGGAGTTGGAAACCACAGCTCGGCTTCAAGCAAAACATTCAGGGAGCTGGAACAGTACTGCAGCTAATCAGGTAGGGATGAGAGAGGACTGGTTTGGGCAAGCTGAGGGAAGACAAGAGTTGGGTTGGGATGAGAACAGCAAATTTGTAGGTTAGAAAAAAGGGAACCTCTGAAATTTCCATGTAAAATACATCTCCACTTGACCTGCTCTGATGGTCAAATAAGCGGAGGTCTAGAAAAGCTGGGTGACTTGAGTGATTGGCCACATAGTGTGAGATCGAGGCTAGTTCGGAGCAGCGCTGAACCCCAATCTCCAAGAGCAAGATGGCTGGAGACCGTCATTGTTATCTTTGTTTTGAGATGTTGTTCAGCGCTGTGAGGAAGACATGGGCGGCAAACCCTGGGCTTTCAGGTGGAGTGTTTATGAACCATTCAGTCATCAGAGCAGCGCCAGCTATGGAGATTAGAACAGTCTGTCTCTCCTGGGGCTGGGGGAATAGCTCGGTGGTTAAGTTGTTGTGCGAACATGAGGACCTGAGTTCAGTCCCCTGATCCCACATAAAAACTGTGTGGCTGTGTGGTGACTCACTTGTAATTCCAGCACTTCCAAGACAGGTGGATTTCTGGGGCTTTCTGGCTGGCCAGCATAGCTTAATTGATGAGTTCTAGGTCAATGATAGACACTGTCACAAAAACCAGGATGGACAACACCCAAGACTGGCCTCTGGCATATAATGTATGTATACTCCCCCATAATGCATGTATACCTGCACACATGCAAACACACACACACACACACACACAGTCGTCTCAATGCAACCTTTACCTTATTATTCTTATGAATCCTATATTCTCTACCCTAAGTTTCATTCATGAACCATAATTTTGTTCCTAGTGAACAACCCATCCTTGGGGCTTCTCTGCTATTGTGGCCACACGTGGCCCTTGTCATACCCTGAGCAGTGTGACTTCTGGTCCTGCAGGAGAAAAGGATACAGATTCTCCCAGGAGATGTAGAGATACATTCCCCAGAGTCCTGGAGAACACAGAGAATTTAAGAACAAATTTCAGAAGACAAGGCATTTAAATACTGTTCCTTATATGAGATCAACTATTTCCCCCATTATATCAGTGTGATATAATTGAATTAAAAAGGACCTCTTGAATTTTGCAGGCAAATGGATGGATCTAGAACACATCATATTGAGTGAGGTAACCCAAACCCAGAAAGACAAATATCACTCATAAGTGGTTTTTAAACATAAAGCAAAGAAAACCAGCCCACAAATCACAATCCCAGAGAACCTAGACAACAATGAAGACCCTAAGAGAAACTTACATAGATCTAATCTACATGGGAAGTAGAAAAAGACAAGATCTCCTGACTAAATTGGGAGCATGGGGACCTTGGGAGAGGGTTGAAAGGGGGGTCAGGGAGGGGAGCAGAGAAAAAATAATAAAATAAAATAATAAAAAATAAAATAAAAAGAATAAAAATCAATAAAAGGACCTCTTAGACAAATTTGTAGCAGAAAGTGCCTCATAGAGTCTGTTCTGGTTGTGATATTTAAAAGGAAATGTGGCGATGGAGAGCCCTTTGGGTTAGACATTTTGGCTGGAAATCTGGGCCTCTTGGGACACAAGCCACAGGCCAAGCTTTCTTTCTGGTCGACTGTAAAGTCTCCACAGTATAATTCCATCTAATTCCCAAATGGTAACACTGGTGCTCACATGAAGCTCATGGGAGCAACATAAAAGCTACCAGTGTGAGCACTGCCAGGCACTAAGTAAGCACTCCCTAAATGGCTTACATGCTGTTTTAAGTTATTTTCACATCACTGTGGCAGGACATTCAATGTAAACAATGCATTGTCAGGTAGTCTTCAGATTTGGGTTTCTGAAAATGCCATCTATCATGATGGGAAGGCATAGTGAAACTGCTTGGTCTAGGATGGTAGGCGCTTGGAACCTGGCTTGTTCACGTTCTGCTGAGCAGTAGACACAGGCTGAGTTGGAACCAGAAATGGATGCTACCTACAGAGGCCATCTCCCAGTGTCTCACTTCTGCTAAGGCCGGAGTCCCAAAGATTCCGGAACCCCCTCAAACAGTTTCTAGGACCACTCTTTGACCATCCTAGGGCCTGGGTTCAAACAGGAACCTGCGGGGCCCTTCCACTTTGAAACCACAGTACATGTGTTCATTTAATGGTCACGAACACTCAATACAGACTCTTGCCTTCTACTTTGTAAAGTTTAGATAAGAATGTTAAGTAACTTTTCGAGGTCCTATAAATAGTAAACTTACAGAAATATTTTAATGAGCTGCATGGATCCCCTTTCTAAAAGGAAGCACACATGGCTCCAGCTGCAGCGTGTGTGGCTAGAAGACAGACCACAGATACAAGCCCTCTCTGAAACTGACCCTGGCTGAAGAGGGCCAGGCGTATTTCCCGGGACATTCCACACTCCACGACTGATCCACACAGAGACAAAGGCTCAGCCCTCATGTTCCATCAAAATAAAGTCCAGAATAAGGTCCAGTTCAGCTTCTCCGTCCTTGCATGATTGATTGGCTTCACGCAGACTGACAACAGCCTAGCTTCTCATGCTGCCTTACCCCATGGTTTCCCTTGAATTTCCATAGTAGCTGCTCTCAGGAACACTCCAGGAACTCCATGAACATGGGGTCGCTTCCTGGGAACACATGTCTTGACATTTCTAGCGCTATGTCCTCAGCTCCAGTTGTTTGGTTCCTGGAGTTGTTAGCCACTGTTTCCTGTGTGTGATTCTCTATGCTGGAAGGCACAATGGCAGCTGTTGGTTGACTGTCCCTTCCACTCCGCTTCCAGAGGTGAAGTCCCCCGAGAGTCAGAAAAGCCTAGGGCAGGCAGCACTCTGGGCTCTAGTTTGGTTCTCCTTTTGCTCCCAAGGATGGGAGGGCCTTGGCCACATGGCTTTCTCAGCCCAAGCACAGCTGCATCCCCACCCACAAGTGAGCGCACCAGGAACCGATAGGAGGAACCGACCCAATGCTACTTCTCCATGAAACCTTTGCTCAAGACCCCTCTTCACGTCCCCACCTGCGGTGGGCCCCTCAGGCAGGATCTGGCTCTGACCAGAAAACAACCACTTTCCTCCCGCTGGGTACAACTGTGACTCCAGACGAGACTCTGAAATAAAATAGAAAGAAGACAGGGCATCTTTGCATGGACTTTTGTATTTGGGTGGGGGCTATCACTGAGTGCGTTTTGACTCTGTAGCCTTGAAGTACTGTGTGGATTGCTAACCCTATGTTGAATCCTTGCTGATTGGCTCTGATGTCCTTGGAATTCCTGGCACTAAGCCTGTTTTATCCCTAGCAGTGCAGTCCACAGAGAGAGGCTGGGTGGCTGAGCCTTTCTCCTGCTGCTGGTGGTGTCTGATTGAAGACAGACTCCACAGTGCACAGACCTGACACACCACCGGTGTCACAGGTATACCTCACAGACAGATAAGACACTGTCTCTCTCTCCCTCCCCCCCCCTCTCGTTTGTTCTCGAGACAAGGTTTCTCTGTAACTTTGGTGCCTGTCCTGGAACTAGCTCTTGTAGATCAGGCTGGCCTGGAATTCACAGAGATCCGCCTGCCTCTACCTCCTGAGTGCTGGGATTAAAGGCGTGTGCCACTACCACCCAGCCAGACAAGACCCTCTTTAAGGTTGTCATTAGTGGTCTCATTGCATAGGGACTCTTCAGAAGACAGAATGTGAGGCAGTTAGAAAGTGGTTCCGTGGCTATTGATGATCTAGCTAGCATGAGAAATTCCCATAAGTGAATGACCTCTGCTATTTTCACGAGCAGCAGGACAGTTGACCCCGGGTTTTTGGCCTGTGTCAGTGCGTGGTGAGGTAAAGGTCCATCATCCTACAGACAAAAAGAAGGTGCTCTGTGGCAGACTTTATTTTCCGTATATTTCACTTTGGAAAAAAATTATATATTTCTGATATATTTAGTAACTAAATTACAGCAACATAATAGATTAAGTACAACTTAAAAAAAATATAAACTTTAGTTTGACACAGAGCCTTTCTGTAGGGTGAAAAGGACCAATGAAAAACACCATGACCCTGACTTGACCCCGCTACCAGGGTTTGAAATCCTACCAATCCCTGAGCTTGCCAGAGTCAGGCTGCAGAATCCCACCAACCCCTGAGCACAGAATCACACCAATCCCAGAGAGTCCTGAGCATGAAATCTCACCAATCCCCGAGCTCGCCCCAGAATCAGGATACAAAAACCCACCAATCCCAAGTCACCCTGGAAAGTTCCACCTCCCCCACCCCTAAGAAATCCTATACATACTCCACACCCTGTTCAGTTTGCTGCTGCTTCTCACCCTAGAGGCCGCCAACCTCCTAGATTTTTCCTTCCCAATAAATCTCTTTAGTGAGGTTTGCTGCGTGATGTGGGACTTTCACGGAGAGGAGCCCAGCTGTAACAACTTTCGCCTGAGCCAGAGCGGAGCAGAACTGTAACACTTTGGCTGGAAACTCTAGCAGAGCAGAGTTGTTACATTTCAGGGGGCCTGAGCAGAGCTGGAATAAGTGTCCTGAGCAGAGTGGAGCAGAGCTGTAAGAACTCCACTGGGGACCCCTCGCCTGCTAGAGTAGAGCTGTTACACTTGCATTGGGGAAACCTTTCCCTGGAGCAGCATTGTGGTTGCTGTGCTTACAGTGACTTTTTGGTATTTCTTGGCTCCCGACTGCCAGGGTGTCTCTCCATCCATGCTGCAATGCTTACATTTCTGTGCTACCCTGAGGAACTGTCTTGTCACAGGCTATCAGTACCACTCCTAATATTTTAACAGGTCACAATAAATCTTGCTTTTGAGAATTTGCATTGCTTTTTGAAGGATTTTGAGTGGCATTTCTCCAAGTAATAACAGGCACTTATTTGTAGTTTATTTACTAGTTGATTATTTGACTTTCTTCCACCTTTCTTCTGTGTATGCTTTCCAACTGATAAATACTAATATATACATATACACAAGTTTATATGTTGTAAATATTAACCATTTTATATACTCTGGTGATACGCTATAACACTTTTTGTTAGCCCCTCCTCATAATGTAAGATTTGATTTTAGATGCCATATGCTTCTGCAAAGGCAAATGTGTCAAGATTAATTATTTCCTTACCTGTGGTTTGAAAGTAGGCTTGCAAGCCTTCTACCTCAATAGTAGAACACTACTCTAGATTTTATAAAACTGAAAACAATAAGCCTAAGAATGTCTTACATCTTCCATAAATATAAGTTTTCTCGAAGAGTATTTGATTTACTTTTTTACAATTTGATAAGCAATTAGTTGTTTGAGTGCTACACTTTAAAAATCCAATATTATTATGTGTGGACATATTATATTATATAAATATTATGTATATATTATTTATATTATGTATATATGAATCTATTTCCTATATGCTACTTTATACTTATGTAAAATTAGAATGTTTTAGCTATTGCAGACTTGAGAGAGCAGAGCCCCAGTCACTAATGTTTTTGTTTATTTCTTTTTCTTTTTTAGATGATAAATTTTGTTATGCATTTTTAAATATTTATTTTTGTTGAAAATAAAATTATTTTCATTTTCAAACAATGTATTCTGATCACAATTTCCCCTCCTTCATTTCCTCCCAGATTCTCCCTACCTCCCTACCATCCCAACTTCACCCTTTCATATTTTAGTAATAAAACATCTTCCATTAATTGAATAAAATACGTTTAATAATTGAGAAAACTCTTTACTTTCTAGTATTTCTTGAGAAAACCCCACTTATAACTTTTATACATGATACTTACACCATTTCCCTAGGTATTCTTAAGTGGAACTTTTCACTTTCCAAAGGGCTATTTTTGTCAGGTTTTAGGATGAAGATTGTACTGATTTCTAGATAATTTCCCAGATTTCCCCACCTAACAGACTGTCCTAGTTACCTTTCTATGGCTGTGACAAAACACCATGACCAAGAAAACTTGTAAAGGAAAGCGTTTCATTTGGGGCTCACAGTTCCAAGGGCTGAAGTCTGTGACCACCGTGGCAGGGAGCATGGCAGCAGACAGGAAATATGGCACCGGAGCAGTCGCAGAGAGTTCTAGATCTAGATCTGCCACAAGCAAGAGGCAGAGAGAGCTAACTGGGAAATGGGCGGACTTTTGAAACCTTCAAGTCCACCTGCAGTGACCCAGCTTCTTTCTCAAACAATTCCAGCCACTTGCAACCAAGCATTCATATGTATGAGCTCACGGGAGCACTTCCATTCAAACCACCACCCTTTTTTCCTAGAGATAGGGTTTCATGTGTCCTAATCTGGCCCCAAGCTTCCTGTGTAGCCAAGGACAGCTTTGAACTTCTGATCCTCCTCCCTCCACCTGCTGAATGCTGAGATTTCAGACATGCTGGAGATTGAACCCAGGACTTTCTGCACACTAGGCAATCACCCCTCTCAACTCCCGGTCCTTACTTTTCGTTTTCAAAAACATTTAAATCTCACCGCTGGCCATATCCCTACCATACAGAGTTCTTCCCATCAGGCCATGGAGCCCTTTGTATTAGTTACCTATTGCTATGCAACAAATTACCCCAATATTAGTAGCTTAGCAACAAACTTTTTTACCTTGGTTTCTGTGAATTATAGATGCAGTAGCAAGATGTTGTGACTCCCAAGCTCTTGTGAGATAGCAGTTAGTATGTTGACCTGGGGTGCAGTCATGCAGAAACTGGGGTGAACTAGCAGTTTTCCAGACTCACACGCCCAGTAGCTAGACTAGGCGCCTCACCAGAGAGCTCTCCTGGTGCTGCTGCACTGCACCCATAAGTCAGCTTCTCCCATCGGAAGTGATTCAAGAAAGGGTAAAAACTAAGGGCAGCTATGGTCTAGTCTGAGAGCCCGCCCATCATCCTAAGATAGCCCGTCAGGGTATCACCCCTAACACACTCTGTCAGTCAAGTGCAAACTGGTGGCACGCAGAAGTGAATACACAGTATTACGAAACTGGGAGGAATACCACTGATGAACCGTCTTAGAGTCTGGATGCCATATCACCCATCCAGGTCCTCCACATTTTTGGTTCTGTCATCTGAAATGCTGGTCTAATACTCAGAAAAAATAAAATATTGTCCTGCTCTTCTAGCTGAGCAGTTAGACGGGCTCATCCCAAGTGTTGCCTCAGCAAAATGGTTTTGTACACACACAGTCCTGGGAATTGGTATCTGTGGAGATTTCAATGTGAACACTCACTTCTTTGAAATTCTTCTCTGCTACAGTCCTCCTTCTCCAATTCAACCGGGAGCTCCTCCAGGGAAGGTGCCAATTCAGGTCAGATATGTGTACTATAGGCCCAATTCAAGACAGTGTCCCTGTGGACATCCCCATTGGGAACACAGGTGGAGGAGAGAGTGCGGGGGGGGGGGGGCAGTGCTGTGTGCTTCTTTTCTTTTTAAGATTAAAAAATACACATTTTCTATCCCCCCAAAATGATACAAGTCATAAAAATGTGATATCCCTTATCATCTTTCCTTTGCCTCCTTCAACACGTCTAGGTGCTAGGCAGGTCTTTGTTCCTCCACAGGATCGGGGAGTTTGAAAACACCCGGACTCAGCCCATACTCACCAGGTAGTGTTTTTAAAGTCTTCACATCGCCCCGACTTTCCCTGGCATCTCCATCCATCTATCCTGAGCATTTACAAATGTTTCTCTAGCATGATTAACTTTCCCACTGTCAACACAGCTCGCTGATGGAATGGGAGGTATCTTCATTTTCCAAGGAGGAAATGGAGCGCACAGCAGATTAAATCAGTTGCTAAGATTAGACACAGTAACTACTATTAAAGGCAGAACCATAACAGAAAAGCCATGAATCAGTAGCTAAGAGCCCGGGATGACAAATACAGGCTCATATCACTGTTCAGGTTCTGTGGGAACGGTCCTCTCTACCGCGGCACACACTGCTGGGCTGGAATCATACTATCCCAGTGAACTCATAGCCACTTGCTATGGAAAACTACACCACATATGTTTGGGACCTGATCTTTTCTTCTCAGTTTTTAGATTTTTTTTTTTGAAATTGGATATCTTGGATGGCCTCTAAGTTGGCAACTTAGAACAAAGTGGTTTCCAAAAGTTTGTTGGAATCCACTAGGCAAAGAGAGTCTGATACCCAGACTTTATACATCTAAATATATATTTCCACTTTTAAAAAAAGAGAAACCTCTTAAATCAGTTCAAAGCAAAGATGGAAACAAGAGTCTTATGCCAAAACTCCAGTCACCGCAAAGTCTGTTCAACTCCCTCCACGTCAGTCCAGTGAGGTGTCTGTCATCCTGGACCAAAACGCCAGGCTCCATCCTTTGGTGCATGGTTTCTCTTTCATAGGCAGAATTCTGGCACTTTCCAGAAAGCTCTGGAAAGCCAGGGTTGGGTGGTGAGGGGATTTGTGAGTCCTGGGAGAGGGTGTGGGACATGCGTTGACGTCAGGCCTTGCCTGCCTCCTCTTGAGCTGGAGCCTGCACAGAAAACTCCCATTTGCAACTGTGAAAACTGTAGAGGCAGGACAGCAACTTGCCCACTGCTCCCTAGAGTTTCTCTAGGTCTACAGCTTTATTGCCATATTCAGAGGGAAATATGAAACTATTACCCCGCTGGCTCTTTTTCAGTCCCACAAAATTGAAAAGTGGCCCGAAGTACAAACAGACTATTCTTGGCATTTCTGCCCAGGAGTTTCTGTGTTACTTTTGCCTCAGGCCGTGAGCTGGCCACGAAAGCCTTTCTTCCTCTCTCATAGAGGACCAGCCCTGGAAAACTGACTCTTGGGCTGCTTCTGCCACATATGCATCCACTTCTGGCTTCAGGCCTGCCCCTTCATCCTCCTCAGTGGAGCGTGGCACACTTGAAATCTAACCTGTAGCCTTCCCTGAATGGGGACGGGAATGGAGACTGTTGATCAGATTTACCCTGGTTGTCCCTACTGGTCAGGCAATCGGCAGACTTCTCAAGACACCGTCTCCAGGAGATTCCCGCACATACGGTAGGAGAAAGGAAGTCATTCTTCGTGCTGGGGATGAGTGGCATGCTTTTCATTTGCAGGCACCGATGGGGAGAGGATAAAAGATGTCTTCTAAGCCTCTCTAAACTGTACTCCGAGTGCTTTTCATCAAGAATGGAACAGAGGTTTGAGAGGCAGCGGGCCCCTTGGGTTACTTCTAACCCCAAATACCCTGAAAATCCCAGTGGTTCCTGGGGGTGTATTATAATTATCTGTGAACATGTCTAGAAATACATGCACCATATGCCAAAGCCTAATCCTCTAATTCCACAGGATGAAGCTACCAGGATCTTCATTTATGCCATTTTTAACATCTTGGAGTACTTCTTATACTGGCGGTTCATGTCTGCTAGCTTTCTGAGATATACTTCCAAACCATACTTAATGATGCAAAACAATCACTGGAAAAATTCCTTTAAGTGTAAATCTATATCACAAAGGTAATGATATTTAAAGAAAAGATATAAAACCAGGAAGAGTTGCAGTATATGTAGAAAAATCAAAAAAGACTAGTGTTCTATTGTTTCCAGGAAGATTAACCTTAGCAGTAATGAGTAAAACTGGCCAGTATTAGCCACATGGCTTGATACCTTTCTCAGTAGGGCAGATCACATCCTACTTCTTCAATGATCTGTGCAGGAGTGCCGGAATGGGCTTCCTGCTTCCCAGAATTCTCCTGTTCTCATTGCCCCACCTACTTCCTGTCTGGTTTTCCCGCCTCTACTTCCTGCCTGGCCAATCAGCATTTATTTAAAACATGATTGACAGAATACAGACAATTCTCCCGCACCAGATCTAAAGCCGGAGTGAGTGAAGCCTAACATTATCTCAGGCCTCGAGCATCTCCCATCAGTGGCTCCAGGCATTGTGTGACAAAGACATCAGTCATGCTTTGCCTTCTCTGCATCACTGACTCAGACTCCTATGAACAACAATAATAAATGATGTGTGCTTTTAAAGTCCAAAGTTCTTGATAATTTGATATGTGGTAATAGATAAATAGTAACCTCACAGGGCGGGGGAGCCTCAGAGGAGAGAGGTGGACAAGATAACAGATCCTCCAGCCTACTGGAACTGTCCTGGGATGGGTTTATTAGAAGAGAGATTCTATGTGTATGCACATGCCTGAGATATAAATTTGAATATATTTTCAAATTTATGCATCTGTGTCCATGTGTGTAATTGAAACCAGAATCATTATTGGCAGTAAATAGAAAATATCCTGAATTTAGTATTAGTTCCTCTTGCTACATCACGCAGTTCATTATTGTTGAGGTAATATATTTCTATTTCTCAGATTTATTTACATAGGTACTTAATTGTTTATTTGTTCCTGTTGTTTGTTTGCTTGCTTGCTTGTTTGTTTGAGACAGGGCCTCACTATGTAGCCCAGAATGGCCTGGCTCTTACTATGTGTAATGACTGGTTTTGTATGTCAACTTGACACAATTAGAGTCATCAGAGGAAGGAGACTCTGTTGAGGAAATGTCTCGATAAGATTAGATTATAAGGCATTTTCTCAATAGGTGATCAATGTGGGAGGTGAGTTCATGGTGAGTGGTACCATCCCTGGGCTGGTGGTCCTGGCTTCTATAAGAAAGCAGGCTGAACAAGCCAGGGGTAGCAAACCAGTAAGCAGCTCCCCTCCATGGCCTCTGCATCAGCTCCTGCCTCTGGGATCCTGCCCTGTTTGTGTTCCTGTCCTGATTTCCTTCAGTGATAAACAGGCTGAAATATAAGCCAAATAAACCCTCCCCCAACTTGCCTTTTGGCCATGGTGTTTCATCACAGCATAGGAACCCTAACTAAGACACTGTGCAAACCCAAACTCATAAGAGTTTTCCCTGTTTCTGCCTTCTGAGTGCTGACATTAAAGTTGAGTGCCACCATGCCTGGCTAGACCTATGTTAGGAACGGATCACAATCTAGTAAGAATTGGAAAACCAAATTTTGAAAGTGTTAAGAAGAAAGTCTTCTGCAGGGGTTGAATTTCAGATCTGTTAATAGGAGGCTATGATCTTCAGATCCCTTTTTGGTGATGATCTTCAAGAAAAGCTTAGCTATGGAGGTTGGATGAAAGAATGTTTCTAAGACTTGTTTCCTGGTATAATTCTCCTTGATCCCATTCTAGCAGATATAGGTGGATAATTACTCATTATCCACAGGGCCAGCAAGTTGTCTCAGTGGGTAAAGTGCTTGCCGCTAAGCCTGGGGCAGGGAAGGGGTTCTGAGTTCAATATGTGCATCGGGGCTCACCTGTGGAGAAATATCTAGAACGTGAACACTGGAATGTTGTACCTGAGAAACACTGGACTCAGGAAGAGGAAGAGGTGAAGTTCCCTGACCTCCCCCCAGCTCTGGGTGTGTGAAGACAACAGAACTGGGCACTCCCTGCCTGTATCAATTAGTGAGCTCGCCAGGGAAGGCAAATGCGTTGGGTCCTCACCTCTTTTAGTTAAACTGCTCATCCAAGCCCGTTTGGAATCATTGCACAATTCAGCAGTACTGTGGCCCTCTTTACATTGCCCTGGCATGGAGTACATCATACTGTTATGCTCAAATTGTCGCCATCCATCTCCAGAACTCTTGTAAAATACAGGTCCTTGTTGTGGCATTTCAATTGTATTTTAATAAATAAAGCTTGCCTGAAGATTAAAGAGTAAACCAGCCTCACTGGTCAGCCTTACAGACCAGGCAGTGGTAGCACACATCTTTAATCCCAGTAGCCACACTAGTTGCCATAGAAGCCGGGCGGTGCATGCCTTTAATCCCAGACCTAGAGAGGATTATAAAATGGTAGGAGACAGCTCTCAGACACAGTCTAAATCTGAGATTCTTGGAGCAGGATCGCCATTTTGAACTGAGGTTGAGGTAAGAGCCAATGGATGGCTGCTTCGCTTTTTGGACCTTCAGGTTGAACCCCAATTTCTCTCTCTGAGTTTTTATTAATTGTGCTTCAGGTCCTATCCCATTAAAAGTAACTCTCTGGCCCCTCTCCCTGACTGTTGGCAACGACTACCTACTTATTATTTCTATGGATTTGATTCTTCTAGGCACCCCGTAGATGTAGAGTCATACAGTACTGGCCTGGCTTGTTTCAGTTAGCGTATGTCACAGGAGTCTGCTTAATAAGCAGGGATGAGACAGGAGACAGTGTACTTCAGAAGTATTAGTACTCTTAGTATTAGAATTAGTATTCAGAAGTATTAGTATTCATCTCTTGGGGCCATCACCACTGACAAAAATGGCTCCTGCCACAAGGAGACTTGGGTACCCCCTCTCTTAAGGATGACACAGTGTTCTACCAACTGAGTCTGTTCTGACTGAGCGAAAAGTGCTCATTCTCTGTTACGTTGTCATTTCACCATATTTTTGAAACAACTTGCTTGCTTTTGACTAACAGATCTTTTTACCCACGTCTTCCATACAAACACGAAGACAAAGGCTGTTCTGTCTCTACCCACCTCCTATATGGTGCCTTATCCAACACGTTCTTTGTCTCCAATATATATATTTACAAAAGTCATTTTTCTTTTCCTTTTTTTTCTTTTTGGTTTTTCGAGACAGGGTTTCTCTGTGTAGTCCTGGCTGTCCTGAAACTTGTTTTGTAGACCAGGCTGGCCTCAAATTCACAGAGATTGACTGCCTCTGTCTCCTGAGTGTCAGGATTAAAGGTGTGCAACACTACCAGTGGGTTTATTCAACACACTCTTGCTGACTGGAGATGTAGAGAAGTCCCAGCCACATGGTGGCTCATGTTACTCCAGTTTCAAAAGAGCCAACACCTCTTCTGGTCTCCTCAGGTGTTATACACATTCTCTCTCTCTCTCTCTTTCTCTCTTTCTCTCTCTCTCTCTCTCTCTTTCTCTCTCTATCTCTGTCTCTCTTTCTCTAGTTAAAAAAAATCCATACAGATAAAAACTTTAAAATGTAAATGAACTTTATAAAAATGTAAAAGAATTTCAGATATTTGGAAATACATAAATTGTAACTTTAAATTTACCATAAGGAGAGAAACTTTTAAAAAGAATGAAGAACAAAAAATAATATAATCTTTTTAAGCTTATTATAGTTACTTAATAAAACCAGTTATTAAGTCTTAAATATCACTTCTTGACTGTTTTTTCTGCATTAGAAACTGTTCTATTTGCTACTATTTAGATGTTATGGCAATTGCTGTGTTATCATTTCTGTCAGTATGTATTCAGATATACCAAAAAAGATTATAGTTTATGCTTATAATTCAGTGAATTATGCCACAAGTGTTTTTATTAGATGACAATTTGATATTTCAAGGTAAATAAAATGGCAAGAAATCATGCTGTTGTCAGTTTGAGACCCAGCTAGGCTTTGAGACAGTCTTTGATTCCAGCACTCTAGAAGCAGAGGCAGGAGGATCTGAGTTCCAGGCCAGCTTGGTTTATATAACAAATTCCATGCTAGCCAGAGGTTTGTTGTTTTTTCTTTAAAAACAAACAAACAAACAAACACTTCCCCAGGCCTAAACTATATCATAGTGAGAAAGGCCACTCTTAAGCCATGGAGCTTCCCTTCAGGGGTTTTAAAGTTACATTGTACTTATCCACCAAAACCTTACCATCACAACTATCATTAGTTGAGATTCTCAGGAGGACCTCCAGGAACAGATTCTCTTCTGGTAAGCCAGTCCCCCTTTGACTTCTGATCTCTCTCTTAAAACAGGAGTGACAGTGGCTTTCACCCCACCGACTTTTGGAGGGTAATTCTATGTAAACCCCTTAGAAGGGTTCTTGGTACAGGAGAAGGCCACTGTAAACATCTCAACTTAAACTAGAGTTTCTTTAACCAAATCATAAAGCTGCGAACAACCTTTTCTACAGTGAACAACTTATTGAGTCAAAATACTACATCATCTCTTCCCACTTCTTCACCAAGAATTTTGCTCTTTGGATGCTGATCCCTGAAGAACTGGAACAGATCAGGTCAAATAGTCCCGAGGGCAAAGGTCCAGGGCTGGCTAGTGAGCCGTGGAAAACTGAGTACCATGTGTCCTTAGATGATCGTGCTCCTCTGTGCTTCCCACGTCTGCAAATGAGACTTGAATCTCTCTCCTGATCATCCCCCAAGTGGTGTGCAGAAGGCATAGGAGACTGGCTGGGAGAAGGCCCTTCTGTGCGACATGATTAGTGTTCACAAGAAACCATTGGCCCCTCCCAGTCTATGTGTGTCACCCACAGGCCTCTCTCTTTACTCCTGACTGTAAGCAAAGGATGGGACTCTTTGAAGTGTTCATGGGTTCAACTATAGGTGGTAAATTCCCAAGGGTGGTGCTCACGTTGCTTAATCTTTACACACAACATATTTCAAAAATGACTGCTGAAGGATGATTAAGCATCCGAGACAGAACCATTGGAGACTGACATCTAATGATGCAAAGGATTTGGGGAATTGTCCACCTTATCAGCTAAATTGTTTTGCCAATATTCATGGCTAAGTCTTAATATGGCAAACATGACTGCGTTTGGTAAGAGAACCTTGGCAGAATGAATAGGTTAAAGTAAGGGTTGGAGGTGGGCTTTAGTCCAATATGGGTCCTTACAAGAACAGGAACTTGGGACAAAGATGTGCAGTGGGAACGAAATGTTGGAGTCAAGAGGAGAAAATGATGCTGAAGGGGCATACTTTGGGAAGTGAGAAGGTCTTCAGGTCTTATGCTCTGATGAATGGAGTATTAAAGAATTGATAAACCAGTGGATTTTTATGAAAGTGGCTTTGTTTACTCTACTACACTGTGTCATTCTTTGTCCTGCACTGTGTCATTCTTTGTGCTGCCTTGAGACTCTGCAGAAAACTCTCATTAGGATAAATGCTCTTTGACCTTGAGTTATCAAAGTCCCAGAACCACAAGCTGAATAAAAGTTATTGTCTATAAATGTACCAATCTGTGGTGTCCAGTTACAGCCACTGAAAAGTACCCTAGACAGAAAATACCTGGAAATGTGAAATGGTTTGGGAACTGGGTAATGGTCAGGGGATGGAAGAATCTAAAGGAACAGTCTAAAGAAAGCCTACTTGCCATGAGGGGAACTTTAAGGTTAGAAGACAGAAAGATGGAAGAATGTCTGAAATTCCATAGACATTTCTTATGTGACTGTTGAAATGTCTTGGGTCTGGGGCTTAAGGGTAACATCGACAAGAATTGTCCCTTTGGATAAGAAGTTTATTAGGAGAGTTATTCATGCCATGGGCATGCATAAATACAGACAACAACACAGTGCGGGCTCTTCAGGCCTAATGCCCTAGATCAAGAACATGATAGGGGCTCTGATGAGAGCCCAGGCTGACAGTGCAGACTGCAGTTCCCTTCCCAGTTATCTTAGAGAAAAGCGTGAGCGGCTTCATGAGTCAGCTTGAACCCATTCCTGAGCGGCAGGGAGAAGAGAGCAAATTCTCAGGTATGAATGTGCTACCTGAAGGATGAGTTGCACTGGTAGCCTTTGGTATCCAAGGAGTCTAGAACTATAGTGGTATATTGTTTGTATTTTAATAACTAAATCTTTCCTGAAGACCAGAGGCAAAGCTAAAGCCACTAGAGGACAGGTAATAGTGACACACGCCTTTAATCCCAGAATTTGGGAGACAGAGACAGATGGATCTCTATGAGTACACAAGATCAACGCAGGAACAAATCCAGGTGGTGGGGGCCTACACCTTTAACCCCAGGACTAGGGGTCATGCCCTTAATTCCAGAAACTAGAGGGAATAAAATGAGATGGGGGAGAGGTTTAGTCTGCAGTTGTCCAGCCTTGGTAGATGTAAGACTTCTCTAGTGGCTTGGCTGCCTCGCTCTTATGATTTTTTTTTGGGGGGGGGTTGAACTCCGATTTCTGTCTCTGGGTTTTTATTATCCATGCTACAAGTAATTTTTTTAGAAAATTGAGAATGTTGCTGACTGTTCTCTTGGGATTTAGGTACCCGAGCTGAGAGACTCCCTAGGCTTTGCTATTTCTTTATGGAAAAGGGAGACTATTCCAGGTGGATTTGTTCTAAAGAAGTCTGCTCAGGATTCTGACAGTTGTCACCAGAATGACAATAGAAAGAGGGTCAGTGCAGGTCATTCTGAGAGGGTCTAATGCAGAAATGAGAAGCAAGGGCTTGAAACTAAGGAAAAGGCCACTCTTGTTAGGGATCTGCTGCAGTGTTTGGCAGCACAGTGTCCATGGTGGAGGACTTCCTGGAATGTAGGACTTACATCGTCCAGAAGGAATTTAGAAGCAAAGCATCCAAGCTGTTGCACAGCTACTTTTGATTGCTTCCAGAAATATGAGGGAGCAAAACAATGACTAAAAAGGGTTGAGTTTATGATTAAAAGATGAACAGAGTGGAAACATTTGAAAGAAGTCTCAGTCCGGCCATCTGACAGAGAAAGCACACTTTTAGGAAAAGCAAGCAAGGCTGTGTTTGCTAAGGTTAAACCAACAGACAGGACCACAATGTCTTCTCTAAGGTTGCCCTTCCCATTATAAGGCTTCAAAGATCAGAATTTTTGTGAGGACAGGCTTTGGGTACCCTCCAAGGGCTTCCTGATAAAGCTACCAAAAGATTCGATTCCCTCATTTCAGTGATGTGCATAGTCTGTCCCAGATGTGACTTCAAGGGACTCAAGTGTGACTCAAACCACCATCCCATGTGATTTTAATTCTGTAAGCACATAGATGGAAGAGCCATGGAGAATTCAAAGAATGTCTTGGACAAGTTCCAAGAAGAGGCTTGTCTTAGGCGTGAGCCCCCACCAGGGTAATGCCTAGTGGAGCCACAGGAAGACTGATGGCTAACCCCGAGAACTGTAGCTATCAGTGTATGAGAGAGCTGAGGAAAGAACACTCAAACCTGGCAGAATTGAAATACATACCGAGCCCAGGTAAGCCATATGACTGCTGCTGTCCAGGTACTGGGAAACCAAACACTACCCCAATGTGTTCTGGGTCTAGGGAATGGAGTCAAAGATTCTGTGACATCCTGATACTTACTGTGGACTTTCCTGTTGGGTTTTAGGCTGACTTAGGGCCTCTTTCTTTCTTCTTCTTCTTTTTTTTTTTCCATTTCTCTCCTGGAATGGAAATGTCTGTCCTCTATATTTTAGGAGAAGATTCCATAGGCTATGGTAAATTAAAATGTATTTGAGTATATACGAGTGTATTACTCATAGCTGATTCCAATAAGACTATAGACTTCTGAATTGATACTGGAATGAGTTAAAACTTAAGGTTTTCAGGAAAAAAAAATGAATGTAATTTGAATACTAAAAAGACATAATTTGGAGAGGGGCAGAGGCAGAATGCTACAGTTTCAACATGTCCTTAAAATTTTGTGTATTGGGAGCTTAATCCCAAGTTATGTTACGGAAGAACTCGAAAGCAGAGCCTCTGTGTGTGTGTGTGTGTGTGTGTGTGTGTGTGTGTGTGTGAGAGAGAGAGAGAGAGAGAGAGAGAGAGAGAGAGAGAGAGAGAGAGGACACAACATGTAGGACAGGCCCTTATTAATGAATTAGCCCATCCATGGATTAGTAGATCAGTGTATTCACAGGTGAGAGCCAAGTGGCTCCCTTATTGAAGCAGCTTCTCTGGCTTCCTTGTTCTGTCTTTTCATGTCCAACCCTTGTTATGATAGAACAAGAAGCCCTCATACTTGCAATCACTTAACCCTGAACCTCCCAACTTCTAGAGCCATGAGCTAAATGAACTTCATTTTTCATAAATTATCTGGTCTGTGGTATTCAATTATGCTAAGAGAGAAGGGCTAGCACAGATGATTTGTGTGGCAGTGGCTGCCCCACTGTGGATGACACCACTGCCGCTTGATTGTCGGAGTTCCCATTTGCCTCTCAGTCTCCTTGGCCTTTTCTTCTCCAGTAGCATGAGTCTGGAGCAGAAGGCAGATCAAGCCTGTGCCAGAACCTGCTTTGTCTGTACACAGAGGACTGGAACAAGGACTGCATCATCGAAGATGGCACAGGGACGAAAACAGTTCTGCTCCCTCATCTACCACCAAGACTATTTGATGTGGGAGCCTTAAGTTCCTATAACTTCCCCAGGAACCAGCCCTGACAACTTCGTCTGGCCCTTTCCTGCTCCCTGATGCATGACTTTAATATAGGGCTTAATACACTGATTATCACTTTTATGTACATTCATCAGCCTGTGCACTGTTGATATTACAGGTTGTAAAATTCTTTGCTGCGAGGCACTGTGTGACATTCATCAGCTTTGCCCACTAAATGCCAGTGTCACTTCCCCTACCTGCCTAGTCATGACCAGCAAACACGTCTCCAGTCAGGAACCACTGTTCTATCACATAGAAACTAGGTTGTCACATATCTTTAAGTAGTGATGTTGGTAAATATTATTAGGTGACAGGATGACCATTTTGATGAGCACGTCATAGTCCCCCATACTCTACCTTGGATATTTTATAGGTGAAACAGATCATTATGTTCCTTGTTGTCCATCAAACTTCTCAGAATCCCAGGTAGTCTGAGCATTTGCTTGTATCTGAGTGTCAGCCAGATTAAGTTGCTGTCAAGGTGTGGTGGCACATGCCTTTTATCCCAGCACTTGAGATGCTGAGGCATGACTCTACATAGTTCTGGGTCAGCCGGGCTACATTGTAAGACTCAGCCATAGAGAACCAAATCAAATTTGTTGCTATCGTATTTTAGATGAAGGACAATGTTTCTTAATTTTTTATTTATGTCTTTTTCCTTTAACTGTAGATTAAACCAGTTGTACTGAAAGCAACACAGACCTAATAAATGACCATTGACTTATAAATATGCAACTCAAAAACTTAAGCTGCTTCAATATTACAGATGTAAATCCGTAATTTAGAGCATACTAAAGAAGGAGACAGGGCTACATGCTAAACATTACAGTGATCCCCAGCTCCCTCCCCGTCTTATGCTTGCGTCTTCCAGACAGGCATGCTCCTAAGTATCAGATGCTGTGGAATGCAGGTCCCAGGTCTCTCTACTGAAGAATCTTATCCAGTATGTCTGACAGAGGGACATCTGGGCTTGCTGCAGCTGTACCTTTAGTAACTTACTTCATCAGGCAAGCTTACACGCTGCAAGACACCACCAGTTCTCAGAGGAAAGACAGAAAGTGAATCACTGTGGGGGAGGGGAGGAGACAGAGAAAAATGTATAGCACAATAAAAACAATTAGATAGATAGAAAGGCAGACAGGCAGGCAGATAGATAAAAGCCACCAAGGTCTATTCCCTTATTTGGCCACATCCTTCTGAGGATCAAAGTAGTCAAATCCAGCAATCAAAAGCCCCCTTTTGACCACCCTAATTAACATGTCCAATCAAAAAAAACCAACTCATCCTAACACAGGGTTTCCCTGTTTCCCTTCAGTTTATAATGGGAAGTTTATTCCATTTTCCTAAGGGCCACATCTGTCTTCTCTATATCCAAAGAAAGTCCTTTGTCCCCTGGGGCAAATAGCCTTCCTCCCACTCCCTTGCCCCTTTTCTCTCCTCTCCCTTTTCTTTTATTCCCTGCCGTCTGTCCCTCTGGGGCAAATAAATCTCCTTTGTGCCAAGAACTTGGTCCTGATATGTCCTGTGCCCACTCCTGCCCTTTCATTTAGCACCCATGTCCACCTTCTACGTGGTTGAATTCTTCCAGCTTAAGACTTGCCTTGTACAGAGTGAGTGCTCAGTAAATGTCAACCAAACAAATGCCATCAGGCGATGACATAACCTGTATATTGACCCTTTCCCCAAAGATGTCCACATTCTGGTTGTTGGGAATTTGAAAATGTTCAATTTGACCATGCTGTGTGGCATGGTAAGGGAGAATGGAGGTTGCAGATGGCGTTGGGGTTGCCAATTAGTTACCCTTTAAGTTTTCCTTTTTGAGGGTTCTCTAAACATATCTTTCTGGAAACCTGTAACAATGGCAACCGAAGAGACAAAATTGTTAGAAACACAGAAAACACATCTACTTCACTCTGCCTTTCTCAGACAAGTCAGCTTAGTATTGGGGCGCTGCCATGTTATCTGTAGTATTGGGGTGCTAAACCTGCCATATGAGCCCAAGATTCTGCCTAACCAATTCTGGAACATTTGCTTCCCCAGAATCTCACCAAAGAGAGTTAGCAGTGTTTACTCAATGTAGTCTTTTCTACTTCTAGGTACCTCTTTGGGCTCAGTGGGGTTGTGGGAACCTCAATCTAAGCAGAGAAATGAGCTCAGAGCCCCTCATCAACCCATATTACCTTCTTGGCAACCCCCTGAAAAAACCACTGTTTTTCCAGGCTAGTAAAGTGACGTCTAATGAGATGCCCAGTCCATCCTTGCCTGTGATAAAAGTCCAGAGTGATAAGAGACAGGGCCCAGGTTACCTGAGCGCTTGCTGCTGGTGAGAGAGGATACACTCTGGGCCACATGCTGTGGGAAGGCCTGTGGTCGCCAGTCCTCAGGTTCTGGTCCAGGCCTGAATGTGACAGCTGCTGGTCACTGTGGCTCTGGCCATACCGTTGTGTTCACAGTCACTGTACCTTTACCTTTTGAGTCTTGCCATGAAGAAGCTGGAGTGAGGCCTTTGTCCCCTCTCTGCCTTCTAGACTGTCCCAGAAAATACCTCTGTGTCTTCCATGTTCTGCTTCTCCTACCTGTTTCTTCTGCAGGGGTCTCCTCTTCTTGTTTCTGGAACATGGTGAGACCCAGACCATGTAGTGTAGGCAGCTTAGGGAAGTCAGCCTGTGTTGGAGGGAAAACAAAGGCAACTGTGCCGCTGCTTTGGCTCCTGTCATGATGGACGCCCTGTCAAAATGGCCTCTGACTATGATTTGCACTTTAAAAACTAGAGGCTCATATTATTGTTATTCCTATTACTATTATATTATTTGCATTTCCTTTTCTTAGTAGTCCATTCTTATTATATTTTTGTAAGATCATTGGCCTATTGTGAACTAGAGAAAGGAAAACCAAATTGGCTGCTCAGCACAGACATCTCAAAGACAAGGCTTTGAGTTGTGATAGGTCCTACCTCTGCTATGTGAATCACCCCAATCAGGAGCAGGGGAGAGCCGTCCCTGTGACTGCTTGGGGCCTTTCTGGGATGCTAGGAGGGTGATCCCAGTTACATGTTTCCCACAAGGGCAAAGCTTCCCATTTCCCACTCTATTTTCCTGCTACACTAAATGCTGAACCATCCTCGCTGCTTCCCAAGAAAAGGTTTTCAAAGAGTTCTTTTCTTCTTTCTGGTCAGTATTTTTCATGAGAGTTCCTGCTCCCCGCATGTTTCACATGGCCTGCATTTTTATGAATCCAAGAGCAAATGTATTTTTGGCTAATACCAAGACACGTTTCTGGAGTCAGAAGCCTGTCTATTTGTCTCCTGGAAAACAATAGAAAGCAGAAGGAACTGCACGTGGCGCGCTCTCATTCTGCAGCCAGTTTGGGCTGTCCTTCTGAAAAACTACATCCTTTAGGAAATACATTAATGCTGTAATGGAAAGGGATGTGACTCCAAGTGTGACGCTCTAGAGGTATAAACTACTCTGCTCACAAAGAGCTACTGACTGTTCAGATTGCTTCAGGTCAGTTGCATGTCCCTTTGCTTTATTTGGAAGGAGGCTTCTGAAGTAGATTAGTGAGCACATGGAGGAGAGGATGAAGAGTGGTCCAAGCAGGGATCAAGGTCCAAAGCCCCAGAGGACTCCCGGAAGCAGTTAAGATCATCCTCCAATGTCAGTCACAGCTTTATGATAGAGCAAGGCAATGTCCCCGGGAAACCTGCATCACACAAAAGAACCCAAGCAGCCAGTCTAGTCAATGAGCTCTTCTGTTTATCAATAACTAGATTTGGAAGTGACTTCTGCCATCGGATCGTTCAGCCTCCTTATGCTACATCTTTACACAATCCCAGTGTTTGGGTCTAGTCTTACTTGGGCTAGTTCTGTTTTGTTTTGTTCTGTTCGATGCTGGTCCCCCTATATAGCTTAGGCTAACTTCATAATCCTCCTGCCTCAGCCTCCTAAATGCTGGCACAATAGACCTGTGCCACCTTGCCTGATACTTTGGGTATACCTGGGTAGGCATAAAAATGACATTCTTGGAACAAGTGAAAAATGAGTGAAATTGGTCCAGAGAAAGTCAATCTTTTGTTAAAAATGAGAGTTCAGACTGTAGTGAGATAATTTTCAAGAAACTCTGTGTGGAAGCTGTCACAGAGCTCCTAGAATCAGTCTACTTACTGTCTGTCAATCCAGACATGCGTTGACTTGTCCTTGGCCGCTACATAAAATAAAATCTTACAGCACCTGAACTGGGTTTAATGTTCCCAACATGCAGGAATTCTGCTCATTTCTACCAAGAGCTCTTAGACCTCAGTAGGTCAAAGCAGCTTCACATGCTGAAAGGCTGGGCTGCGCGAGCATTTCGCATTCTCTTGTTCTACTCCAGGAAGCAAAAGCTGGTGGTGGAGGTCTGGACACTGCTAAAATGCTCAGAGGCAGAGGTCTGCTTCAACTCTGCTGCTGTGATTGGAACTAGGCTACAAGATTACAATCTTTTGATAAAATAAGAGTAAAGAAAAGGAAAAGACTGGTTTTTAACGTCTTACAATAACTGCTAAGATTTCAAAAGCGTAGCAGTTCTGAGGGGAGATAAGAGTAGGGTGTGGGTCACGCGGAGTGGGCATGAGGGTTCCTGTATCTGGGGAGGAATGAGCTCCTGTAGCTGACTCAGGGCTCCACCATGGTTTGTGGATTCCCTATGTCCACCCCACACCTGGGGCACTAATTCATTTATTACACGCTCCTTAAACTTCCCCCATAGCTGGACTGTCTGCTTTCTGTTGTGATTTAAATGAAAAGAGGTTGCCTTTTCTCCCCTGAATGTTCCATGGGACATTCTCAAACTGGAATAACTCTCCTTGGTAAGACCCCATTGTCCTCTGAAATTTCCCTTGAGTTGCTGTCATCTATTAAAGCCCCAGGAATGCCTTCCTCATCGTCGCCATCTCCAGCACCAAAGGGTGCTCTTATCACATGGGGACCCCGTCCATGACCTTCTCTAATACAGTGGGCTTTCTACTTTCAACCCTTGCCCCCATCCACACCCTTAACGTTTCTCAGAGCTGTCCCACCTCTGAAATCTTAGCCTACTAAGTCCCTTTCGAGCTGAACCCCTTATACGTTCATCCTTTTTCTCTCTCCACTCCCCTCGCTTGATCCTTAGCCTCCTTCATATCCTCTCATCCTTTGACTTCTGGATTATAGTTCATTTCCAGATATAGTCACACTGACGACCAAGAATAGCCATCACACCATGTTCTGCTTCTTTCTTCCCTAGTACATTCTAGAAGCCACTCGAGATGACTATGTCATGTATTTCCAGGGTTCATCTTTCCCCTACTTCATGACATTGTGTGTGTGTTTTCCTGTGGGTCCATCCTTGTGTGGGAGCACATGACTGCAGAGGCGAAATGCCAACTTTGGTTGTCACGAGGTGATATCTCCCTTGTTTTGTTTTTAAATGTATTTATCAGGGTGGTGTTGGCATGTGTGTGGACCCAAGTATGTGTGTGCACACGTGGAGGCCAGAGAAAGACACTGAGTCTTCAGCTCCCTTATTCCCCACAGTATTCTCTTGAAACAGAGACTTGCCCTGAACCTGGGCAGGCCTCACTAGTCTGTTAATCCAGGTTGGCTGACCATTCATGTTCCCACCTCCATCTCCCCCAGCTCCAGCATTTTTACACGGATGCTAGAGATTGCACTAGGGACATCATGCTTGTGCAGCAAGCACCTTTACCCCACGGATCTATCTCTCCAGTCCTCCACCTTATTTTTTGAAGAGATGGTCTATCATTGACATGGAGCTCGCCTAGTAGATGACGCTGGTTGGTCATCGAGTCCCAGGGATTCCCCATCACTGCTTCCTCGGCACTGGGACTGCAAATGTGGAATTTATAAATTCACCAACTCTGCATTTTTTACATAGATTTTGGGGATAAAATAGGGTCACATTAGGCAGTTTACCATCTGAGCCATCTTCCCAACCCTTACAGAGCCTTTGCCTTACTTCTCCAGGTGTTGGCTTCTCTGTCTCAGTAGCTTCTACCATGCCCGCATGGCTTTCTCTTGATTTTCACCACTCTGGTTTGGTGCGTTAGGGAAGAACAGTGCTTGCTGTTCAAGCTGTTGTTACTTCCATGGGAGACCAGGAGGATAAGAGCAAGAGTGGTCTAGTGCTTGCCTCGAAGGGGTGAGGTCATAGCTTCAATCCCAGACTACAAGGAAAAAGCAGGAGCAGCTGATGGGTGCCCCAGAGGATCTCAGTTTGATCCTTGGCACCCACATAAAGCCAGGAATGGTGGTGCTTGCCTGTAGCTTCAACGTTGGGAGATGGGACAGACACAGGTGGATCCCAGGCAATCTTGCCAAGAAGGAAAGTTCCTCCAGGCTTAACACACACACACACACACACACGGACACACGGACACACGGACGGACACACGGACGGACACACGGACACACACACGGACACACACACGGACACACGGACACACTTGCACTCATATGGATATTTACAGTTCTGCCACACCTCACATCACCATAGGCAGGCCAGGTGACACATTGATGCCATCTATAAACTGACAATAATGATAATGATTTTCTTATGGGGCCATCGTGAGGACTGGGGGGGGGGGGGAAGCAATGGTTAACAAAGATGATATTTAGTTGGCACTCACCATTGAGCCAAGGTCTATAGAAAGCTATTGCTTAATAAGTGTTTAATACATAGTAACCCTGATTCCCATATTCTGGTCTCATCTGTGTTAGGTGCAAGGAGACAACACCACTTCTCAGGCTGCCCAGCACCGCCCACCCAACACTCTGTAGCTGAGCCTCAGGCCTCTTCTCCCTGGGACACAAGTCTATGTCACAGGCCATTAGTTTTATGAGTCAGCTTTGGTGACAGTTCCGTGCTCAAAATATTTCTTCCCTTACCCTTGACCCTGACACAGTGTCTTTACACCAAACAACATGAGCCTTTCCCACGTTGTCTTTGTCCTCATACAAAGGGGACAGGGAAGAAAACACAAAGATAGTCGTGGCAAGTCTGCCCGTTCTCTCTCACAGAGCTGTAAAGAAGTTCTAGAGGTTAGAGCAGATCATAAAACTGCAAAGGGCAAATCAGAAGCGGAGAAGAAACCCTTCCCTTTTCCTCGGGGGAAATTCAATAAAAATATTAAAGAAGAACATCAAAAGGCTGGGAGCTGCTACCTGCGGGATGAGCCCATTTAATCTTGTAGGTCAGCTTCGCTCTATGAATGAGAAGCTGATGAACCTCAGTGGGTCTGTCTGTAATCTCTGCAGGAGGGGCCGTGCTGCAGAGGACTCGGTGACTCACATGCCACTAGTCTTGGCACTGAACAGAGGCAGCTCTGTCGAAGGTTTTGTTCTATGAGGTACCCCTGCCTGCGACCCTTAGCAGCAAGGGTCCTGCTCAGTGACCTGCCAAAAGCTCCAGGGGAAGAAAGCAAAACTGCACTGCGTGCCTTTTCATGATGCTCCAGTGCAAAGGAAGTAGGTGGGACCTTCCTGGCTGGGTCTAGACCTCTTATGCCATCCAAAGTGAGGTGATCTGACGGTGGCCTGGGGCACAGTCGAGCATGTGGCATCACTCAGAATGAGCAGGATGCAGGGGAATTAATGAGAGGTGTGATTGTGCAGGGAAGGAAATGAAGTTTCTATTAAAGGGTATTCCTTGATCTGGATTTTACTTCTTATCTTATTAGCCCAAATATACTTGTATGTACTATATAGTGGATTGCGTATATATGCATATGTGCGAATATATATGTATGCTTATATGTGTGTGTGTGTGTGTGTGTGCATCCCTTCCCTCTATTTCCATGAAGTATAGTAATGCCTTTTATTAAACTAACATCACAAAACCCATAGATTCTTTGACACAATCTCTATTTCAATCAGTTTGGGTCAAACACATTTTCTGAATGATTCAAAGGCAATGTGGACTCAGGTCTTAGTGCCATGCCTTATTAAGTAAGCTGTTTTATTATTGGTTTCTCTAAAACACTCATCAGTACCTTCACTTATCCTGTAGAATCACTGGAAATATGTATTGAGCTCCTCCAAAAAGCGACTACCAAGATCTCGCCCGCACTCCCCTTTCCATAGTTCTGTAATGCTGCAGGGCTCTCCAGATGCCCATGTGTCTTCAGATTGTGCTGCCGCTGAGTGGACCCCTTACTAGGTGAAGGTCTTTGAGTGTGTGTCCTTGAAGGAAACACTAGAACCCCAGTCCATTGCTATCTCCTCTTGGCTTCATGGCTGTTTCATATTGAGCAATTTCTCCTGTTGCCTGTTAGTCTGCTTCATCACAGGCCTGAACATTAGAGCTCAAAGACTACACACTTGCCTTTACAATCATGGGCCAAAATTGATGCTTTCTCCTTTTAAGGATTGTCATGGTATTCTCTCACAGCCAACACTGGTAGTCCATGTTTTGTTTTCTTTTTTGCCATTCTTGCCTGTTTTGTTTTTCAAGACAGGGTTTCTCTATGTAGCTCTGGTTGTCCTGAAACTCACTGTAGAGCAGGCTGGCCTTGAACTTACAAAGATCCGCCTGCCTCTGCTTCTGAGTGCTGGGATTAAAGGTATGCACCACTACACATGGCTACATAAAAGCTGTTTTGAAATAGAAAATTAGGATTAATATTTCCTATGGAAATTGTTTTAGTCAGGTTTGGAGCACAGTGATGCAAAAGTGACTAAGTGCAGACCACAATGACATCTCCCACATCACAAGGTCTTCCACAACGTGACCTTCCCCCACCCTTAGGAAGAGGTAGTGACTAACTCTCCTTTGGAATCAAGGCGGGATAGTGGCGTATTCGGGTGACAGAGTAGGGGACTGGGGGACTTCTCATAAAAGTCTAAAAAGGGGGTACGCATTTTGCCTCATCATGGAAACAAGCATGTAAAGGGACACTAGCCCACTTGAGCTTGTGGCTCTGGCAGGCCTTGCCCTTCCCCGCAATTCTCTCTTCCATGTTAAACCACTAGATGACATTCCTAAAGCTAGCCACCAGGTCTAGTGCCTCATTTGTCTCTTTCCTCCTCCTAAGGCTGACTACCAAGGTCCAGCTATCAAAGCATTGCTACTAAGAGATCAGAAGCCCCCTTTGGCTCGCTTAATTAACATGCCCACACCTCATCCTAACACAGGGTTTTTCTCTCTCTCTCTCTCTTTTTTTTTTTTGCCTTTATAAACCACCATTTGCCCATGTGCCACATCTGTCTCAGCTCTATCCAGAGGCAGTCCTTTGTCCCTCTGGGACAAACATCCCTTCCCTCTTTCCCTTGCCCCCTTCCCCCTCTCCCTCATTCTCTATCTCCTTTACCACTGCATCCTAGCCTATCCTAACACAGGCCTCCCCTTTTTCTCTTCTGGAGAATCACATCTGCAAGGTTATTTGCTGCTGTTTTTGTGCCTGAATCAGAAAGCAGCCACTTTAACTTTTCTTCCCTGCTTAATAAAGGATCTCTGTGAAAACAGATGCTTAGGTGTGGTTTGTGCCTACTCCTGGATCTGGCAGGGAGCCCCTGCTATGCAGCGGGTGAGAGTCTCCTGCTTGAAGACCTGAGCTTCCGTGACAAAGAAGTCAGAAATATTTCTTCAAAGTCATCACCCATGCAGAGTGAAGTCGGTCCAGTGTGGCTGCCTGGGGACAGGGGCACACTCCTGTCAGTAACCCGTCATCCACACTCCATAAATCATTGGTTCCTTTTGTTTATCATTGGGACCTTAGAAAATGATAGATGTTTCTTGGTCTCCTCTCCACCCAGGGAGAAAACTCCTCATCTCTCTCCACACAAACACCTTTTTCTTATTTCAGCAGTTGCAATCTGTCTTTGCCACCTCAATCCAACAGGGGCTGGCTTTGTTCATCTTTGGCAGTGGTCCAGCCTTTAAGTAGGTGAGAAACTGCCAACCCCATGCACTAATTTTAGCTCTGTGCAGTCACTCACTGTGAGAGCTTGCTCCCTTCAAGGGAAGGTCCTCCACACTTAGGCCATTCAAAAAGCCCCTGGGCCTCCAGAGCCTTGACAGAACTTGCTGTGCTTCTGTGTAGAGCATGAAATGCTGACTCACTGAAAACAGGGTGCGTTTATAAACAGGAAGCTGGGCATGTGACCGCAGGCATTCAGCAACAAATAGCAATTGCTGAATGTGGAGGAAAACTTTAAAACACACATACACAAACAAAACAAAAGCTGTGCCCATAAATAAGAACTCTGAAGCTCAGAGAAATACATCCTACTGTATTTATTAATTTAAATGAGGGGAATTATTAGTCAAATTAAATTGGTGAGTTGGGCAGACTGTACATATTTACAGTGTCCCCAGATCATGTGGTTTTGGCTTTTATCTTTTCTTTCCACCCCAGAGCACAGAGGGCTCTTCGGTGGGACTTTTATGACCTTCACAGAAGAGATATATTTTACCTTTAAGCTTTACTCTGCCTGCCTAGGTTGGAGCTCTGACTTGAATAAGGTGATTACAGACTCCACCAAGGGCTACCCGGGAGACACCTAGACCTTGGTAGGCAGCTGTACTAACCTTCTAAGGATTGATTAGAGGGAGACTAGCTTGAATTGGGCGTGGGAGAGCAGACACAGCAGAACAAAGCCCATTTTCCTTGGTGCTTCTCTGCTGGGATAAGGTAGGCTTCCAGCCAATGGACTCAAGAAAGCTGAGTTCAACAGTCAAGGAAAGACACAGGGGATTACCTTACAAAAGACTGTATTTCGGGACTTGGCACCATGGCCATTCTTGTCACTGGGGCAAGGGCAGCTGAGTGATATTTGGAATCTTTCCCCTCCTCTTCCATGTAATCAGCCAATGGACAACAATAGATTTGTGCCTGGTACATTAGTTCCCTAATAAGCAATGGCCAATGTTCTGTATGTACAGTTCTGTTTGCCTTAGGAGGTAAGTATTGGCAGCTGCACTGAGTAAATCAATACTGAGGCCTTTATCAAATCAGAAGGAACAGAGCTGGGATTGCAGCTCATGGGTGCCTCATTGCACAGTGCAGATGAGTCTGATTTATTGCTGAAGTTTTAGCGTAAAATACATCTCTTAACATTGACACTTTTGAGAGTGATGTTTGATAGTCAAACACTATCTATAAGACAGAAAACCTTTTGTTTGTCCTTTAGCTTCTCAAAGAACAGAGAGCATTTGTTCTTCTATTCCTTACAAAGGAATGCAGTAAGAGAACCGATAAACGTCAGTGATGTCCTATTACATTAGCGCAAACTGATTTTGCACAATCTTTACTGTATATCAGACAGTATGAAACATAGATTCAAAGCAACCCTTTTCTGTAGTTATTTGGGGGGGAGGAAGGAGGGAGAGAAAGAGAGACAAAGAGAGAAAGAGAGAGAGAGAGAGAGAGAGAGAGAGAGAGAGAGAGAGAGAGACTGTGTTTCTCTCTCTGTGTGTATGCATGTGCACATGTAAGGGAAAATAAATTTGCAATACTCTGTTTTCAACCCCTGGGTTCTAGTAGTCCGAGCAAGAGCCTCAATGACAGTAGTAACTTTGAGCTTTAGGCAGAAAATCACAAAAGCCAGAGAAACATCCAAAGCCCAGACAGGTTTGGTCTGGGTTGTTAATGGGTGGAGCATCCCCAGCTGCATCGAATTTGAATTTCCCCGTGTCAGGTTTCAGTTCTGCTGAGTCACGGGAAGTTTCATCCTGACCAACAGAGAAATGTCTCTCCCCTGTATATAATGCCTAAGGCAAAGTTGTCAAAGACAGGATGGTGCTTCACAGCTGGGGCAAGCCAACACACAGCATACCGAAGTCACTCATCTGTCGACTTTGGTGTAGCCTTAGAAGGAAGAATTGCACATCACTCTTAAACAGTTGAAAGGAAGTCCGTGAAAACGGACTCAGTTGCAGGGTGCTTGCTATCACTGCAGAAAGTGAAATAGTACCGTGAAGGTCGTATAATTTGGGGGGATGTAGAGAAGTTCTTAGGAATTCACATTTCAGAGCTGTGATGTGGGTAAGTTGGTAGAGTGCTCACGTAGCATGTCCAAAGCCCTGGGTTCACTCCTCAGGATAGCATAAACTGGACTTGGTGGTACATGCATGTAGCACTCGAGAAGTAGAGGCAGAAGGATTAGAAGTCCAAGGTCATTCTTGGCTACCTAGCAAGTCTGAGGCCAACCTGAAACACATGACACATGGGAATCTGTCTCACAAGAAATTCATCTTGGGGCTGGAGAGATAGCTCAGAGGTTAAGAGCATTGCCTACTCTTACAAAGGTCCTGAGTTCAATTCCCAGCAACCACATGGTGGCTGACAACCATCTGTAATGAAGTCTGGTGCCCTCTTCCGGCCTGCAGGCATACACACAGACAGAATATTGTATACATAATAAATAAGTATTTTTTTTAAAAAAAGAAATTCATCTTTTCTGTCTTCAAAGTCACAGTGGGACACAAGTTGAACCATACTAGAACTCACTAATTACATATTCTCTATGACTATCATCACTCTGAATGACAGAATTGACTAGTTGTGGCAAAGACCCGTAAGTCTACGAAACAGAAATTTGTTATTATATAGTCCTTTGTCAAAAAACATTCCTGGCTCCTGTTTTGCAGTGTTATAGAAGCAGGCTTCTTTTATCTTTTCTGTTCTACCATCTTCAGTGCAGGATTTCAGTTCAGACCAAATGGCTCCTTACCCTCTTGCTAGGCCTGCATTCAAGTCACTGCAAAAAAGAAGAAATTGTTTTTCCCATCTAAAAATAACTTCACTTATGCTTCATCTGGTCAGAAGTTAGTCCCTTTATCGTATCTACTATCTATATCATACCTGCAAACGTTGATGCAAAAACCTACGAGTCCAACAAAAAAAAATTAAAAATCAGAATTCCCAGTTATAGGAAAAAAGAAAACTGTGTCAAGGGACATTCTGGAGTTATGATTCACCTCCTAAGGGTGTTGAGACAAAAGCATGTAGGAAAATACTCCATAAAAGCAAAGCACATGAAAATCCAAATTGTTGTTTTTCATGCTTTAAAGACAGTGTTTCTCCACTCTGTCTCAGTCATTCCTTTGTTCTTTAGCACTAACATAGCAACTAGTAAAACACCCTACTATACTTCCTTTTATTCAGATCTTTAGTTTTATAAAAAGAAACAATTTGTCAAATAATAAGGTAGACAGAAGTTTCTCTTCCACCTGATCCCATAGTGATTCAGTCCCAAATAAACACAAAGAGGCTTATATTAATTATAAACTGTTTGACCTATTGTTCAGGCTTATTACTAACTAGCTCTTACACTTAAATTATAATAAACAGAGATAATTCTTATCTCTGTTTAGCCACATGGCTTGGTACCTTTTCTCAGTAAGGCATTCTCATCTTTTCCCTCTGCATCTGGCTTGCAACTATGTCTCTGCATTTCCTCTTCCCAGAATTCTCCTAGTCTGGTCACCCCACCTCTATTTCCTGTCTGGTTACTGGCCAATTAACATTTTATTAAACCAATATGAGTAATAAATCCTTACAGTGTACAAGAGCTTATTCCACAACATGAGAAGGTTATAGAAGAATTATAAAGAATAGGAAAAAAATGGGAACCTGCCTTGATGTAGAACCTTGAACTTCCTGAGCCTATCATACAGCCTTCTTTTTTTTTTTTTTCGAGAAAGGGTTTCTCTGTAGCTTTGGAGCCTGTCCTGGAACTAGCTCTTGTAGACCAGGCTGGTCTCGAACTTACAAAGATCCGCCTGCCTCTGCCTCCCGAGTGCTGGGATTAAAGGTGTGCGCCACCACCACCCGGCTTACAGCCTTCTTCATTGTCATGCAATGGACAGGCCAGACTTCATGTCTTAAACCTCTACCCTTCATACCTCTGTTCACATAACTGTCCCATCTGTTATTACTATGTCACTTCCTGTCCACACCCAACAGGTTAAAGCCCTTCTCTACCAATGTGACTTCCAAGCCCTCCTGCCTAATCCCTGAATTTCAGCTCCCACTATCTGAACCTTGCTCTCTGTATTTCACAAACAAAATACTCCTAATCTATGGGAGAATTTTGCTTCCTCGGTCTGGATTCTAGGGGATAATGGAATTGTGCTTTCTAGGTCCTTAAAACAATGGTTTTAAGCTGGGAGCAACTTGGCTCTTAAAGGCCACTCAGCAGCACCTGGAGACACTTGTAAAGAGCCATGTTTGAAAGATTATGTGTGATTATCATCTAATGGGCCAAGGGTGCTGTTAGACATCCTGTGAAGTACCAGATAGCTCCTCCAAGAATTATCTCGTCCAAAATGTCCATAGTTCTGAGGCTGTCCTGACCTGGATAAGTTCAAGAGAGGTTTTATGTTTTTTAACAAGCATGTCTTAACAGATTCAGCTGTGTATTGAAATGATTTGAGCTTAATGAGAAGCATAAAAGAGTAAATATGAATGATACACACTGTGGGTGCATAAAAAGGAGATGCAAGTATATAAAGGCTCTAAACACAGAATAAGAAATCAACCTTTGGGAGAAATCAAGATTGAATAGATTCAGAAATGTCCCTGTAAAGCAGTGGTTCTCAATCTTTCCAAAGCTGCAACCCTTTATGACAGTTCTTCATTTTGTGATGAGCTCCAACTATAAAATTATTTCGTTGCTACTTTCTAACTGTAATTTTGCTACTGCTATGAATCCTAACATAAATACCTGATATATAGGAGATCTGATATATGACCCCCCAAAGGGGTTGCAACCCACAAATTGAGAACCACTCAACAGGTTCATGTATTCAACACTCTGTATGTTGGTGATTCAAGTCAATGAAAGGTAAGTGGGCTGCTGGATGCCGGCTCTAACAGTGGTTTAATCTGTCGGTGAGCTTAGACCAAAGGAGCTATCAGGGGTGCCTGTTTGGGGGAAGGAGGTTACTGGGGATATGCTACTAAAAGCTTTATCTTGCCCTGGCCTCTTCCTGTCTGTTGCTCTCTATTTCCAGGATGCCATGAGGTGAGCAGCACTGTCCCACTGTGCCCTTTGCCATAATGTCCTACTTCACCAAGGCCCAGACAATGGAGCTGCACAACTGTGGACTGAAACCTCTGTCAGGAATCCAACATTGATCCTTCTTCCTTTTAAATGGTTTTTCTTTGATATTTACTACTTGGATTAAAAAAAAGAAAAGCTAACAATCAAGGAAGCTTTTAAAAAGATGCGGCAGTCTAAGTTTAGACAACCAGAAGAGTTGGAATTACCAAGTAGAAAGGAGAAGGGCTCTTCCAGACCCACAGATGCACATGGCCCAGAAGCCAGAAATCTTGATGCTTGCAAGGAATTGAAGGAGTTTGTGTGGTTGGCATGTAGCCTGGAGAGTACAGAGGTGGTGGTGGGAAGGAAGAGAGAACAGATAACGTAGTCTTCCAACCACGCAAGGAATCTTTAATTTCATTCTGGCGAAAACAAAGAGAACCAGAAAGCTCTTAGGTGCTTCTCTCCGAAAATCTGCTGAAAGTCTTAACCCTTAATTTGCTAAAAGAGACAACCCCAACTCTCCTAAATCTCTCACACCAGCTGAATGCTTCTTCTTCTTCTTCTTCTTCTCCTTCTTCTTCTTCTTCTTCTTCTTCTTCTTCTTCTTCTTCTTCTTCTTCTTCTTCTTCTTCTTCTTCTTCTTCTTCTGCTCCTCCTCCTCCTTCTTTTCCTTCTTCTAATCACATGAGTGTTCTCTCATCAAGATGGAGCATGAAACTTGACAGGCTAGTATAAATTAGAAACTACAGCTATACATAATACTCAAAGCCAATAAGAATTGCTAAGATTCCTCAGAGAGAGGCCACATGTATCAAGAGGACTCTGGGTAGAACATTTCTTTCTTAGGGATAAATGAAAGAAGAGAAAACCCAAAAGATACTCTTTTTAAAAAAAAAGCTTAAAATTTAGGAGTGCTTTATAACTGGTCAAGAAAAGATGATATTTTGCTAGGGATGGTGACTGCTATAATTATAGCATTCAGGAGGCTGAGGCAGGAGTTCAAGGCTTAACTTTGGCTATGCAGTGAGACCTGTTATTAAAGATAACGTTTTAGGAAGAAAGTAGAGATGAAGAGTATGAATTGTGGCAGAAATTGGGAACTAGAAAGATAAAGGAGGAATTTCTTTTGGAATTAGTGCTGGAGCATTGATGAGAAAGTTACAGCAGAAAGATGGGTGGGGAGGTCAGTTATCTATGGGTGATAACCAAGTGGGAGGTAAAACAGTAGAGAAATGGGTAGTTGAATCCATCAAGACTTCTTAATAGATGACCTGGGGATGTAACCCAGAGCTAGCACACTTGCCTGGAATGCTCAAGACTTTAGCTTCAATCCTCAACATCCAAAATGAAAACATAGTAAAGAACAGAGATAATTCTTACCTTCCAGTGATATTATAACAAAGGACCGGACACTGGGAGGTTTGAGTGAGACAGACAGATTGTCTCACAGTTCTGAGGTTAAGTCAGAAGGTGGCCCCTCCTTCGAGCACCAAGGTAAATTTGTCTGTTTCAGTCCTCTAACTTCTAATGGGTTGCTAGGCACTGTCAGTGCACCTTTCCTTGTCAAGGCCTACTCCAATCTTTGTCTCCATCTTTACATGGCATTTCTCTTGTTCATGTCTATGCTCAAATTTCATCTTTTTGGTGATATTTTGTTTGTGCTTTAACAAATAAATTTTGCTTGAAGATCAGAGTATGGAGCTAGCTACACTAGTTAGCCATAGCAGCCAGGCAGTGGTGGCACCCACCTTTTATCCCAGCACTCGGGAGACAGAGGCAGATGGATCTTTGTGAGTTCAAGGCCACCCTGGGCTACACAAGATTGAATGTGTCTAAAAGAAAAACAGTCAAGCAGTAGTGGCTCACACCTTTAATCCCAGTGCTAAGTGGAGACAGAAAGTGATATGGCTGGGCAGAGAGAGGAATATAAGGCAGAAGGAGACAGGAGCTCAGGATTCAGTCTGAGGTTTCATAGATAGCATTCAGTCTGAGGACATGCAGAGACAGGACACCTCATTCAGTCAGAGGATTTTGTAGAGGTAAGAACTAGTAGCTGGCTGCTCTGATTCTCTGATCTTTCAACTTTCACCCCCTAATATCTGACTCCAGGTTTTAATTATTAAGGCCAATTAAAAATCATGCTACAGATAACAGTCATAATGAATTATTTTACCCTAATGACTTAATTTTAACTTGCTTTCCCTGTTTTTATGTAGGACACCATTCTGAGTAAATTACATTCTGGAGTTTAAGACTCAAGGGTACCTTTTTTTAGGAGGCATAATTCAACTCAAACATTTTTGGTTATAAATTTAGTATATATCCTATATTAAAAGTTAAGAAATATTGATATATTTAAAGTACACACGAACATGGTTTTATAATTAAAATTTTAAAAGGTATCTTTGAAAGACAAGAGAGATGTGGCAGTAATTAGAGGTGAGGATAGTCCAACAAAGATATATAAATATATATGTATATATACATATATATATTCTGTTTATTTAGTTCAAGATTTAAAAAAGTTTGAATATACGGTAACAGCAAGAAAGAGCTACAGAAAGGAGGAAGTTAAAGTTGGAAAATGGAGTTTACTGTGGCATGGTGTGTGTGTGTGTGTGTGTGTGTGTGTGTGTGTGTGTGTGTGTGTGTGTAGAGATCTTGGTGAACTGGATGAAAAATTCAGACCTGCATGGTTAGGTGAGGTTGGTTTTTCTGGCTATATACTAAGTATTTGTTTGCATGGAGAATAAGGAATGCCAGGAGGAAGTCTGTGTGTAAAGCAGCCTACCAAGCAGAGTTTAATAGAGGATAGCGGAAAGGTCAGCGTGGTCACCACTGTCTGCTCCCCAGTCTGGTCAATGGAGAGAAGAGGTAGAATAAGGCTGGATTTGAGGACTTTGCCTTACTTGTGAGGATTTGGTATGACATCCAGGCTCGGTTGACACTGATTGCCAAGATGACACATCCTCCATTTCACCATGATACCCAGAACAGAGCATTCTGTGAACGATGCAGAAGATGAGGTGGTGGACAGTAACATACACTTTTGCAGTGACCATGTTTCTCTGAAACAAGGATGAAATGAAGCCTTGCATACTCAGAAGGAAGTTGTCAGAAAAGCCCCATGAAAGGACTGTGTGTACTTGAGGAACTGCAGGAACTCCAGAGATAACTGTGGGTCCCAGTCAGGGAAGCAGAACCTGGGTTATGCTGTAGGCAAAGTAGACATCAGCAAAAACTTAGCTTATCAACAGTAAGTTCCCTGAGTATCCATCTTATTGGTCGTCTTGTCTTGGTGACCAAATGCCCAACAGAAGCAAATTAAGGGAACAAAGGTTTAGTTCAGTTTAGTTCTAGACCAGTGGTTCTCAGCCTTCCTAATGTTGCAACCCTTTAACACAGTTCCTCATGCTATGGTGATCCTCAACCATAAAATTAGTTTTGTTGCTACTTCATAACTGTACTTATGCTACTGTTATGAATCATAATGTAAATATTTGTGTTTTCCAATGGTCTTGGGTGACCCCGTGAAAAGGTCTTTTTGATCCCAAAGGGGTTG
>JAQHUG010000005.1:8685578-8699559 GCA_028555095.1 Dicrostonyx torquatus
AAACACACTGTGATCCATTTAGAGGTCTTTTTCATCTGAATCTATCTTTATTGTGTATCTGTAATTATTTTCTGTTCAGGAGTGCTTCTTACAATGCTGAGCTGCGGCCTGACTAGTACTAAGGCTGCTTTCCCTTTTGGCTCCACCAGTCCAACACGGCGGGGCAAAGGTCTTTTTAAGCTCAAACCATGTTCACAGTCCCATTTTCAGGCACACAGTGGGTCTATGTTGCCATTAAACAAGTTGTAACATTCTGCTCACAAACCCCTCCCAAGAAAGAGTTAGAGCCACTTGTGCTGGCAAACCAGGAAGCCACCACTTCAAAACCATGGCTTTTTTTCTGCTACTGCTGAATCAGGAAAACCTCTCTTAATGGAGCTGCAGCATGCTGCCAGCAAGCAGAGCCCATCTGGAAAAAATGCACCTAAAGTTTGTTTTTTAGTGTCTAAAATTTCTTTCCAAGCCCTCTCAGGTTCTGTGTGGATTTAGCTAGCACACAGTGGAGCACCAATTTGTTGTAGGAGCTGCTTGTTCATTTCCCAGCTACCCAGACTCCCAAAATAATCACACAGAAACTATATTATTTAAATCACTGCTTGGCCCATTAACTCTTCTTATTTGCTAAATCTTACATCTTAATTCAACCCATCTCCATTAATCTGTGCATCATTACGAGGTCGTGGCCTACCAGCAAAGTTTCAGCATGTCTGTCTCTGGCGGTGTCTCCATGGCTTCTCCTTGACTCTGCCTTCCCTCTCCCAGCATTCCATTTGGTTTTCCCCCCTAGTTCTTTCTGCCCTGCTCTGCTATAGGCTCAAAGCAGTTTCTTTATTAACCAATGGTATTCACAGCATACAGAGGGAAATCCCACATCATAGGGGTATAGGCCAATGGAGACAGACCCTGAGAGTTATAGTCCAGCTCTGTTTCTCATCTTGTCCCTGCTTTCCGGCCCATCAAGATATGAATAAGCTGGACCACAATCTCCCACTGCCAAGGGCTGACTCATCAAGGTGTGAATAAGCTGTGCCACAATCTCCTGCTGCCAGGAGCTGACCCGTCCTTGTCCCCACACCCACCTCACCATAATGGGCAGTATCCAAAGCAATGAGCCAAAATCTTTTATTATTTTGTCAGTGATGAGGAAAGAAATAAATAGAGATTTATTCTGCCCTTGTCTATACAATTTGCTCTCTGTCCTCCCCATCTCTCACTGTCCTTCCTCCCAAGGCTGACCTGATCCTCATAATGAGTTCTACCATCTGCATCTTATTTTTTTTAAAAAAAAATCTTCATTTTATTTCTCTTTCTCATAAATTATATGTAGTCTTTATCTTATCATAAGAAGCTTAAAATCATACTTTTAATAATTACTAGAGTCTCCATAAAGCAGTAAATTCCTAAGACAGATACTTTTGTCACCTGATTCTTTAAAAGCTAGGTGCTTGGTTGCCTGAACAAGTTGGATCTGGGAGCTCTAGATCTGGGTTTTCTCAGGCAGCTGATCCTGTTGCTCCTCTGAGGCTGATGTAAGAAGCATGAGGCTGAGAAGAAATTCTTAGAAATCAGTGCTAGAGGTCTGTGCCCAGACAGAGTCCTGAAGCCATTGGGGTCACCAAGATAGTGTTTGTGGCATTCGGAGTCTTCCACAGATTATCTGAAACTTCATGCTCAGCAGAAAATGGAAAGAAGAAAAACAAAGGCCTGCTGTGGTGAGGGTGGTACCCAAACTGTCTCAGGTAGTGGAGAATTCCCAGAGGGGAGATGTACTCGGCCTTCTTAAAAATGAATCACACTAGGCAAAGAGGCTAAAGAGTAGCACAAAGATTGAGGCTGTGAGGATGGTGGACACCACCGGACAAGAGGTTGTTCCATCACTGCCATTGTTCACTCACAAGCAGACTAACTCCCTTCTCCAGTGTTGGGCCTTGTGAGGCCTGGGCACAAGGCCCAATGTAACTTCTTGGGCCTGACTTGAGTTTGGTGAGGCCTAGTGTAACTTCATGAGCCTGGCTCAAGTTTGGAGACCTGTCTCTGGCTACCCAAACTGGGCCCGCCTCTGCCCAGACACCACTAATGTGACAGAATATTATTGGCCTTTGTTCCACCTTGGCCCATCCCAGGCTTCTCCACCCCCATCACAACTCTATATAAGTCCCTGCTTTGATAGACTCCCAACTCAGTGGGTGCGTTTCTCCCCGGTACCCAGTGGGGAGGGCTGAGTTGCAACACTCACTATCCCGTTCAGCCCCAGGAAGAGTCCAGGGGTTCTGACTTTGCCCCTGCTCTTTCTGCTAAAGAACCCGGCACTCCAGCTCTATTCTGATCAAGAGGAAGCCCTGGAATGCAGATAAGTTGTCCATGAATCCAGATCTCTTAGGCTATCAAAGTCTTACTGAGGAGAAAATTGAAACTTAACAGCTCCACTTTTCCAATATTGCATGTTATACATTGATGAGTTATAAAAGTTGCTGTGGTCCCTGTTTCAGGCTTGTTTCTCAATTTGTGGGAAACACATATGTAAGAAGGAATAAGCAAGTGTTTGTTTACATTCCAGAAGTTCTGAAAATGGTGTCACCCTCACGACGGTAGGGGATACTTACCCAGTCCAGATGTTCATCTACAAACTCAGCCCTGAATCTCCAGGTGTGCTCATCATGCTTGGAGAGATTTGATAAACCACATTTAGTTGAAATCATGCTCCTGAATATCCAGGGATTTTCTATAATGCTGGTACTGAGCTATGAAATTCTGATTCCCTTTGGGGAAAGCAGGTGACTCCCATCCTAGAACATTCTTGAAATGAATGGAATTCATTCTGGTATCTTGCAGAGGTGGTGGCACTCCTCTTGCTGACACCAACAGTCAGCTGCATAGCTACACTGGGGGACTCCATGGGTACTCGGATGCCAGCAGCATGGGATACTTTCCCTGGCCCTGTACCTCAGAGTGCCAGCATGCCTCTCTTTTGTTTTTTGTTTATTTGTTTGAGACTAAGTCTCACTATAGCTGGAATTTGCTAAGTAGCTGGGGCTGGGCTTGAACCTGAGAACCTGAGCTCCCCTTGCCTCTACCTCTTAAGTGGTGAGGATTACAGGTGTGTCCCACCACACCTGGCTCCAAGTATTATTTTTCATGTTTTCAGTTAGTAAATTCGGTGGTTGAGATACAGCTTATTGCCTAACACTGAATACATACAACTTCAAACAGGAAGGGGCGGGAAGTGTCTGGATAAAGAAGTCTATATTCATTAGCTTCCTATCAGATAAACATTTGTAGTTTCACCTAAAACTCAGGAGCTGTCACTTTTGTTCTTTCTTTCTTTCATTCTTCCTTATCAAGGGGAGTGTTCTGTAATCAGCTCATGTATACAGTCTGAATTATTTCCCAAAAGATTATCTCTCTGAGTAGTACAGCAATACTGCTCATCTATAAAGAAATATATTTGTGCAACAAAATAAATTGGTTGTGTTTTAAAATCTTTCAATGAATCCCCAAAATATCGAGTAATATACTAATGAATTAAGGTCATGTAAAAGCACGTGGGGGGGGGAATGCATGGGGAAATGGGGCTCATGCCATGACAGTAGGACTATAAACCGGTGGGACTGCCCTGGAGAAGTTTAAATGCTCATTATACACTGGGAAATTCCACTTCCAAGTCTCCACTCTCAAAGCAAGCAGATAATAGTCAGTTACATGAAGAAGTTTATCATATGATTCCTAATAGTTACACAAATGCAGAAAACAATAGTGTGTGTCATTTATTGAGATGATGGTACGATATTGTAAAAGCCCAAACAAAAAGTCATGAAAAGAAGCTTGCTGGCTTCAGGGTAGAGGGTACTTCTAGGAAGGGGATGTTGTATCTATACTAACAGTTTCTGATTTTGAAAGGAGAAAATAAAGCAAATATTAGCATCTGAGTATATGAAAGGTTGGCACATATATGAATATCTGTTAATAGTTTTGGTGTTTGGCTATATATTCTCATTGCTATCATTAAACTTCAAACTTGAAGAAGTGTCCTTGAGCGAAAACACAACAAAAAGGTTTTAGTTTATTTACATTGTTTTATATTTATTCAGAGTATGTAAACACAGCCGACATCTTAATATAAAGTTCATTAAAACATGCCATAATGGCACTGTGCTGTGTGAATTTCTAACTATAACATTCTATCAAAGTTGTTTTCCATAGACAGCTCCAGGTGCCTCGTTTCATTGGGGGCTGTTTTTAAAGTACAGCTGTAGTTCACTGAAAAGGCCACTGGGGGCAGTATAGATGGGAGACCTAGATATTAGACAGTGTTGTCTCAATAACTCTGACCTGGAGGCAGATATAGGCTGCCAAGGAGAGCCTCCTCAACCTAGCCCCTTAACAAGAGAGAAAGGCTGGAACAGCCCCAGCTATGCTTTCAGCGTTCCCAAATTTGCCTCCAGCTCTGAAAGAATTTTTCTTTAGTGTTTGCCTTCAGATCAGGGTTAGACAGTGATGAATGACAGGTCTAGCCAGTGTGCCACAGACCGTGAGACTCCTTGCCCAAATTGATGTGTTGAAACCATCTCTGTCATGGTGTAATTATGTTCTACCCTGACATCTGAAACCAGCAGGGCGCCTACTGGCCTACTGATAGCATTCTAGCCACTTTGTTATGAGGGATAAGATCCCCCAGCGGAACAACTTTTGTTATCACAGCCATGAGACACATGGCTCACTTATCCCAAGAAGCAGATAACAGTTCCCACCCAGCCCACAGAGTTAGAGACAAGCTATGCTGCTTTGATGTCTGACCTCCACAACCCTTGCCTACTCTGTTCCTAAACACCACCCCACCCAGCCCCAAATGAGGAGGCACCCTCCTCCAGACAGTCGGCAGTTATCCATCTCATCTTCCCAGTGTCGGGGACCAGTTGGCAGTTATCCATCTCATCTTCACAGTGTCAGGGACCAGTTGGCAGTTATCCATCTCATCTTCACAGTGTCGGGGACCCTATGTTTGGCTATGCTCATAAATGTAGGATGGAATCCTGCCGTCTCCAACAGGGAGACGAGATGACCAAGATAGCAATGGACTCAGCTTTCTTTCTTTCTTTCTTTCTTTCTTTCTTTCTTTCTTTCTTTCTTTCTTTCTTTCTTTCTTTCTTTCCTGTATGCAGTGTTCTGTCTGCATGTCTGCCTGCAGGCCAGAAGAGAGCACCAGATCTCATTACAAATGGTTGTGAGCCACCATGTCGTTGCTGGGAATTGAACTCAGGACCTCTGGAAGAGCAGTCAGCACTCTTAACCTACGAGCCATCTCTCCAACCCCACACATCTTTTTGAAATGCTATTTATTTATTGAGAGAGAGAGAGAGGGAGAATGTGTTTTGTGTTCGTGGTGAATGTGCCTACATGTGTGTGTGTATGTGTGTGTGTGTGTATGTGTGTGTTGGCTATCTGATATCTTCCCCACTGACTGCCTTGAGACAGGGTCTCTCATGGGACTGGAAGCTCATTGGTTTGAGGAGACTGGCTGGCCAGCAAACTCTCAGGATACAACTCTCTCTGTCCCACGTTTGGCAGGCGAAGCCATAACCAGATTTTCTCATTTGGTTGCTGAGGGCTCGAACTCTAGTCTTCGTGCTTTCAGAGCAAATACTCTGCCTCACTGAGACATCCTCCAGATCTCACATTTCCTCCTTAGGGCAACCATTCAACTCCTTGTGTGTTTTCACGTGCCTTCATTTCCAGCCGATTTACTGTGGTTAGAAGGGGTGAAGTGGAAAGATGAGCAAGCAAAATGTGTTTTGTGAGCTACTGCTGCCTGAAAACGTTATAGATTTGAGGTCTTTCTCAGTCAAGAGCAAAGTGATGGGAAAGCACTGGCAGACAGTTTGAGAATTAAGAAGGCAGAGCGCGTCCTGGAAACCGCTCATCTTGGGTGCTCAGAAAACTACTGCTCTAGTTGGCGTTCTGTTGCTGCGATGAACACCATGCAAACAGCAACAGAGAAAAGGGTTTGCTTCATCTTGCATGGCAGAGTCCATCACTGAGGGAAGTCAGTGCAGGAACCCAAATATAGAACTAAAGCAGAGACCAGAGAGAATACTCCTTACTGGCTTGCTCTCTGTGGCTTGCTTAGCTTGCTTTCTGATACAATCCGGGATGAGCAACCTGACTAAGACTGACTCTGCCCACAGTAGACTCCTCCCTCTGTCAATCATTAATCAAGAAAATGCCCCCACAGACTTGCCTACAGGCCAATCTTATGGAGTCTTTTCTTAAAATGAGGTTCCTCTCACCAAATGACTTTAGTTTGTCAGGTTAACAAAAACTAACAAGCACACTGTGTAATGAAGGACAAAGATACCTAACCATATGATAAAGACTTAACAGCCACAGCTCCAGAGTTTATAGCTAGCCCAATGAAATGACATTTACTGGGATGCCACCACTCTTGAAAGGTTTCTGTATACAGTGATGCCAATGACTATCATACCACAGGTTACACATGGTGGAAGATCATCTCTGGTTTTTTTAAATGGTCAATTGTCTATAATATCCATTCTTTTTAATGTTCTGGTGCTTGGAATTCTTGTGAAATAATATTTCTTTGAAGTTCTTTAGTGGCCTTGGAATCACAATAGCAATTTAAGCCTGGGCATGCGTCTTTGTGTATTTAGCCTATTCCCACACCATAGGTTAGGTATGGGCTGATCTTTTATTCAGCCCCAAATGAAACCTAGAAAACTGGTTTGTCTCTTCAGTGTTGCAAAGTTAGATGGGCACATTCATGACCCCAACAGATTTTCTGATTCTTAAACCCAATGTCTTCTTTCTGTGGTTTCTGAAACACAATACCTCTTTACACATCACTTCTTCATAAGTGAGTGAGTATTTTCTAGACGGCAGCATAGGGAGAGAGAACGCATACAGATTCCAACTGTCTCACTGTGTTGAAGAGATGGAGCCTGGAATCTGGAGAGAGCAAGGCATCTGTAATTTACAAGGCAGAGTACTGAGAGGACTCAAGCTACTCAAGCTAACTCCAGAGGAGGAGGGCTGAAGCATCCTCCTTGAATGATCAGTAAGTGCATGCAGATGAAGAAACACCTAGGGCCAAGGAAAGAACTAGCTGGAAGATTGAAAGGAACAGTCCTCACACTGCATACACAAAAACCTGAATGGAAAACCTCATATTAGACTTACAGAAGATACTGCCCCCAAAATGGGAAAAACATTGACTCTAAGTTAAGTTAAGTTCTTACTGGCCTAGTAATATTTAAAAGCAAGAGCTAGAGGCTCAAATTACTTACAAGTAACTTGAATTCATTCAGAAAAATCCAGGAATATTTAAAAGAATAAAAAATATCCGTCACGGGCGGTGGTGGCACACGCCTTTAATCCCAGCACTCGGGAGGCAGAGGCAGGCAGATCTCTGTGAGTTCGAGACCAGCCTGGTCTACAAGAGCTAGTTCCAGGACAGGCTCCAAANCACACACACACACACACACACACACACACACCCCACTAAGGTAGAAAACATGCAGAGGGGTTAGAGACAAAAGATAAAATAAGTAGTTCTAACCTGAGCCTCAGAGAATTCCTAAGAAGTAAAACAGATTGAGAAAGATGTTTGAAAATGAATTAAAGTCTAAAATGTTTCCAAATCCAAAAATCAAACAAGATCGTGAGTATTCAGACCGAAGGAGCACGCTGACTCTCCGTTCATCATCGGGATGAGTGGAGAGATGATAATGACCACATAGTGGTTGATGGTGGTTAGACAAGAGGGTGGATGCCTGACGGACAGACAGATGGATGGGTGAGTGAGTAGATCATGAATAGATGGTAGAAGATGAATGATGTACTCGTGGAAAGACTTTCTAATGATGGAGAGATGACTTAGTGATTAAAAATATTGACTGCTCGGGGCTGGAGAGATGGCTCAGTGGTTAAGAGCACTGCCTGCTCTTCCAGAGGTCCTGAGTTCAATTCCCAGCAACCACATGGTGGCTCACAACCATCTACAGTGAGATCTGATGCCCTCTTCTGACCTGCCAGCATATATGCAGAAATACTATATACATAATAAATAAATAAATAACATTTAGAAAAAATATCCATCACTCAGCATAGTAAGGCTGATTGATGCCTGGTGTCCCAGTAAAAATGACTAGGTATGGAAAGAAAGAGTAAATTATAATCTGCCATAACAAGAAAAATGAGTAACAAGAGACAGAATTACCAGGCCAGCATATTTAAACTGTTATTATAGCTTTATTTCATGGGCGCAGAAAGCCCAGATAGGGGCTAGAGAGACAGCTCTGTGGTTAAGAGCACATACGGTTCTTCCAAAGGACCTATTTCAATTCCCAGCACCTCCATGGCAGCTCACAACTCTCTGTCCCATACTCTCACATACCCTCACACAGACATATGAAGGCAAAACATCAATGCATTTAAAAATAAAAAGCCAAGAGAAAAGCTAAAGAAGCTATATAGAGACCTGGAAGCAATAGGAAAGTCTCAAAATGAAGAGCTAAAGGTGAGGATTATACTGTCCTAGTGAAAACCAGTGTGGCTGAGATCAGTGGAGGGGCGGTCATTGTAGAGCTGATGTACTTGATGACCAACTGCCCACAGTACAACACAGACAGGAACCAGTACCTAAAACATAGACAGATAATAACTGAACAAAGGGAGAAATTCAAGCCACCAAATATCCACAAAATGAATGTAAAGTCTGCGAAAGAGTGACTGCAGGGAGTCAGAAGGTCATTTGAAGCAATAATGGTCAATGTTTTCCCAAACTTGATGAAAATCAAACCTACATGTTCAGAAATCTCAACAAACCTCAAAGCACATGCAACAGGAAGAAAACTACGTCTGTGTTTAGCACGATTAAATTATGTAAATCTACTGATAGAGTTGCAGTACTTCCTTGTTGTGACCACAGGCTCACAAATGATACGGAGACTTCTTATTAATTACAAAAGCTTGACCACCAGCTTAGACTTATCCCACTAGCTCTTACAATCTTATAACTTAATTAACCCATACTTTTAATCTACCTTCTGTCAAATGACTTGGTTACCTGTCCTCAGTATGGCACATCTCACTACAGTGCTCAGAGTCTGCTGGTGAAATCCATGCCTCCATTCTTCCTCCTCTTCCTCTCTCTCTGTGGAAATCCCACCTATCCTCGTCTACCTAGCTATTGGCCATTTGGTTTTTTTTTATTACACCAATCACAACAACACATCTTCACACGATGTGCAAACATTCTGCAACATGATAGAGTTAAAGTCATAGAAGATCACATTTCTCTTTAGAAGTACAAGCTAAATATCTTAAAGTCTTGAAAGGAAAAAAGAACACACTGTCAACATACACAGGAAACAAAACCAAACCCCAATTGTTTGATTCTTTGAGACAGTATCCTTTTTTTTTGTTTGTTTGTTTTTTGCTTTGTTTTTGTTTTTTGAGACAGGGTTTCTCTGTAGCTTTGGAGCCTGTCCTGGAACTAGCTCTTGTAGACCAGGCTGGCCTCAAACTCACAGAGATCCGCCTGCCTCTGCCTCCCGAGTGCTGGGATTAAAAGTTTGCACTACCACCACCCAATGAGACAGTATCTTCTTATGTGGCCCACCTGGCCTTGAACTCACAGACCCCCATGTCTCAACCTCTCAAGTGCTGGGTTTATAGGTATGGTCTATTATATCTAGCTATAATTTTTTAAATCCTGTTTTAAAACTTTTCAATGAAGCTAAAATAAGTAAAATTTCTAGACATACAAAAGCTAGAAAAAGAATCATCCATACCATGAGAAATGTAAAAGGAAGTCTTTATGACAACATAGAACCCTAGATCTACATGGAGGATAGAACACATCAGATGTGATCACCACAGGAGCAGACCTGAAAACAAGGTGGAGATGTAGCTCAGTTTAGACTGCTTGGTTAACATTTGAATAGCCCTGGGCTCAACCCAACATTGCAAGAAAAAAATTATTATTTAGATACTTAAGAGATAATCCACTTTGTAGAAGACTAATAATGTGTTAGCCAGGTAGTGGTGGTCTATACCTTTAGGCCCAGCACTCAGGAGGCAGAGGCAGGCAAATCTCCGAGTTCAAAGCCAGCCTGTTCTACAGAGTGAGTTCCAGGACAGCCAAGGCTACACAGAGAAACTCTGTCTCAAATCCCCTGCCCCAAATCCATGTGAAATTTTAGTTTTTAATTTAAATAATTAAAATGTATTATAGAGTTTATATCATTCATAGAAGGAACTATGTGACTACCATGGTACAAAGACTGGAATAGAGAAAAGAAAATATAATCTTGTGAGGTCCTTATATGAATACATATATGATTTAGTTGAAATATAAGTGTACAATAAGATGTATAACAAGAGATCTAAAGTAATCATCATGAAGAATTATATTTAATTAACAAATGAGACAAACTTATTTAAAATCTAAAGGAAAGAAGAAAAAGACAACAAATCAATGAGACAAATATAAAAAATAAAAATAGTAGGTTTAAATTCAACCATGTCAACCATCACACTAATTGTAAATGTTATAAATACTCTAATGAAAATGTAGATTTCCAAGATGGATTTTTTTAAATGCTCCAACTATAGTCTATCTTCAAAAAAACCTAAATACTTTAAATATTAATACATAAACAATTTCAAAAGGACACACACACACACACACACAGTCTAACACAAACCAAAAGAATGTTGGATAACAAAGTAAGTAAGGATGTCACCAGATAGAGAGTGCCAATGACAAAAAGATTGGTCAATAAAGATAGCATAAAATTTCTGGATGTTAATCTATCAGATAGTAGAGCTTGGAAATTTGTGTAGTTAACTGAAGGACCCAAGCATAAAAGTTAAGAGTCATGTGAAAAATCCTATAAAACTGCTGTCTACATTTTCATGCCAAATGAGGAGCTTTGGAATCCCACATTTACTGTCTAAGATCTAATTCCTAGGAATGACATGGGTAACTTCCATAGTATCTTGAGCAGAGCTTCATTATAACTCTTTTAGTTTTTAAAACATATATTGGGAGTGGGTCATGCTGCTGTGTACATTTGGAGGTCAGAGGAAAACTCTCTACTATGTGGATTCCAGGCATCAAACTCAGGTAAGGCTTGGCTGTAAGCATGTAACCTTCATCATCAGCTGAAGCCAGCTCATCAGGCCTATTATAACTTTTATATTATATTTGATTTAGTTGTTTATGGGTTTATTCTTGCCATTATATAGTACATTTCCTAGAGGCAGAGAGCCTTGTCTTTCTTGTTTTGTATTTCTTGAGTGCAGAAGAGTGCTGGGGATAAGATTCTAATAAATGCAATAGTAGTACTATAATAACACTTATTCAGGTAAATCTTTTCAACCTCACTACCTTTTTAGACTCATACAGTTTGGATATATTCTCTCCACTTTACACATGAGAAAGAGAATTAGAATGAGTAGTTGCTCGATTTTTATTTAATACTAAGCTGTTGAGTTATTCACTAAGTTCTTTGCACTTAATCATAATTTGAAGATAATTAAGTTTCTAAACATTAAGGTATTTTATGAAGCAGATGGTGATTCTTAAATATAAGTTTACAGTTTTAGGCATGTGAATTACAAATGCATTTCTAGGCAAATTTCTGGAGGTGTCCAGAGTGACAGAACAAGGAAACAAGCATCGGTGTATAAACTCTTAGCCCTAAAGGCTGCAATCATTTTTAATTTAAAATTTTTCTCTCTGTTCCAAATGTATGAATCTTGGATTATTCCAAATGATGTATATTTTTAAATCTCTGAGCTATTGTTGATTTTATACCCTACAATCAAACAAAGGATTTGAGAATTATAAAACCAATACCATTTCTAAAATTTTAATCCAACTTATTAGACTTGAGCATGGTAAACAACATGCAAATTCTTTTCCTTTCAATATCAATTTTCCTTTCAAATATTTCATGTTTTCTTCTTAAAGATAATTCCATTCTGAGAGACAATGTCTCCATTCTTCTACACTTGATTTCTAATGTGGAATTTAATTATTAAGGTTGTCTGTGGCCCAGGGTTAGGAAAACTACACTCTTAAGTCTCGATACTATAATCTGCTTTGAATGAAAGATGTTTTATGAACTCCATTTTGTGGCTGAGCGTTCTTTAGAGTTACTTAGCCTTGCAGGTAGCTGTTGCCTATCAACTCACCTTGAACTTTATGCAACTGATGAAGGACTTCCTTCCCAGGAGACACTGGTCAGGCCAGAGGTGACAGGATCCCAGCAGCAGGAATGTTCTGTGTGATCATCTGAACTGTAACTTTAGAAGTTTCTTTGGGATGAAAGCTGCAGAGCTGCTTGAGAGGAAAGATTCTTTCTTTTTGTTCAGAAGAGGCGAGGCCTGTGACTATTCTAGTAAAACACTTTCCAGGTAGAAGAGAGTTTCTTCACCTTTCTGGGAACCTCCTCAGAGGCCCGTGGCTCTCCTACCTTCTGCAAGCCCCTTCTTATTCCTAAGCTACCTCCTATTTATCCCTTGGGATCACATGTGAATTGACCACTAATGACCTGTGACACTATCCCCCTCCCACCTCAAAATCCAAAAGTGGTCTGGAGTCCATCTTATTAGAAGGTTGAGCTCTATTATTGTAGCTGCTCATTGGTCCTCATAATATATAAATAAGGGATCACAAAATGGAAATCAGAGAGAAACATTTAGTTTAAAATTGGGATACACCAATTTTAAAATGTATAAATCAGTTTATACTTTCTTTTCGGGTACCTTGGCACTCACTTTTCTATACTCAGTCTTCTGTGAGCATGCATGGCTTCTGTAACAACTGGGCTCTGATTATTGGGGTTAATGTTGCTAATATAATACAAACTACATAAGCTTTTCCAAATATTTAAATCTTCTGCTTCAGGATCCACTGAAGCAACACTAATGGAGTAATGGCAAGAAATTTCAGATAGAGGATCTAATTCTGTGGAATGTAGCTATAACAGTAAGTGATATTTTAAATAAAATCATTAACATACACCACTAATGACGGCTTGTCTAAGAATATTAGTACAGGAAAAAAAGCAAATGTAGATGTACAACCTGCCCACAAACAGACCTCCAAACAATAACAAAAGATGCCGTCAGGGAAGGCCAGGTTCAGTGGTGGAAGAATCTCTCCTTGTACAAAGGTTGTTCACAGGATGTAAACGGGGAATACTTTCTTCCTCCTCTTTGGATTCACTTTCAAACATTGAATATTTAACATTTGTAACCATCATTACAAACAGAAGCAAGGCAAATCATTTCAGGTATCAAGGCGTTTATTCTACTGTATCAGTCCTGGCTTAGCAGGCCTAAGGACAGGCTCTTTGCTCTACACAGTCTGTTTCCACACACAGTGATCTTGGAAATGCAAGCTCCTGCTGGTGTCTGCTCAACACATGAATGAGACAGATGATCCAGCAGGACTTTGTGACAGACGCCTCTGTGTCATGGCAAGGACTGAGTATCATTAAACCAATGCAATAGAATTCAGCTTTCTCAGCTTATACTGAAGCTCTGATCACAAAGCAGACAGCGTGGAGCAACAGGGTACTTATACAGAACTGAATCTCCTGTTTGAAAAGCAAAATCAGGTGGTAATCACTAAACATGATTCTTCAAGCAGTCTTTGATTTAATGTGTTCTTGCATGGTTTCAGAGAGCTCTGCTATCAACTGGCCAGCCTGGCCTGCTGTATTCTGCATTCATTTTTAGAGCAGCATCCATTAGCCTTGGGAAGACGTGAGAGCCAATAGGTTTCCCTTTTAAAGAAAACCAATAGCCCTCTTATATACAGATGACAAATGGGCTGAGAAAGAAATGAAGGAAAGAACACCAGAAGACCCAGAAGTAAGTCCACACACCTATGGACACTTAATTTCTTACAAAAAAAACAAAATCATAAATTGGGTGGGAGAGTGGGAGAAAA
>JAQHUG010000005.1:8701019-8761301 GCA_028555095.1 Dicrostonyx torquatus
GAGCAGTGGTGGCACATGCCTTTAATCCCAGCACTTGGGAGGCAGAGGCAGATGGATCTCTGAGAGTTCGAGGCCAGCCTGGTCTACAAGAGCTAGTTCCAGGACAGACCCCAGAACTACAGAGAAACCTTGTCTCGAAACTGCCCTCCCCCAAAAAGAGTTTTATTAATAAACAGTGAGGGGAGGGAAAGGAGGGAGTAGTACACAGGCCTGTCTGGAAGAAACAAGATGGGAGAGAGGGAGAAGGGCAGGTGTGTCTGCTTTTAAAGGTAGTTCAGCATAGGCATATAGGGTGGCATGCGTATAGGGGCTTACTTAGCCACACATGCTTATAGATTACTTTGCTATGCTGCACATATACTACGAGGCTACGTAGGGCATAAGGTCCTGGGATAACTAGACATTTTGCCAAAATGCTGATGGTGCATGCGCAGCTGTGGGATCCTGGAAATGCTAACACCTGGAGTGATGAAGCATTTTGCCGGAAAGCTGACTGCTGCAGGTGAGGCCATGGAACCCCGGACAGGCTGGAAAAGATAACATCAAGTAACGCGGGCTCACAGGCTCTCACGGAAACCGAGGCAACAACAAGGAAGCCTGCACAGGACTGGTTTGCATATATGTTACTGTTGTGTAACTTGGTCTTCATATGGGAATCCTAGAAGTGAGAACAGGGGATGTCTCTGACTCTGTTACTTGCTCTTGGGACCCATTCCTCCTACTAGAATGCCTCATCCAGCCTTGGTGGAGGAAGACATGCCTGGTCTCACTGAAGTTTAATATACCACAGATGTTTGATATCCTTGGGATGCCCGCCTGTATCTGGAGAGAAACTGCAGAGGAGGAAAAGATGGAGTAAAGGGGGGAGGGGTGCTAGGAAGCTTTGGTTAGGATGTAAAAACATGAAAATAAGTAAGAAAAAAAAAACCTGTATCCCTGTAGTTTGAAGCAGGAGCATAGCTCACAAGCATCCTTACAGCAAACACCTCTCTCCTTGGCCACTTTTATAAAAGCCAGTGGTCCAGGAGAGTTGGATCTCACAAGCAGCCGGAATAAAGCACAGTACAGGTTGAAGCTTTCTTCTGGTTGGTGTGTAGCTCTCCAATCCGCTGATGTCTACATCTCAGAGACCAGTGTGATGGGGAGGAAGGGAAATATGTATGCCACCTGCAATCATAACTTTTAAGAAGCCGATTCCCTTAAATATCAGCATTTCAGGTTAAGAACAAGAGATTTTGAAAAACGTTTGAAACTCACTTATGTGAAAGAAAGGATTTGTCAAATCACACTAAGAACCATATTTAGAACTGCTTCACTATGCCCAGGGTCAATTTAGGCATGTTCCCTGGGTAGAAAGGGGCTCTGGTGAGAGGGCAGGAAAAATAAAACCCTTCGGATTGGCTGATAAATAGGGGAGACAGTGCTAAGTCAAGAGAGCTGCCGGATGTGTGGGGCCTTCAGTCCTTGTGTGGGCCTTAATTTCACTTCCTGCTAGAACTCTACGTAAGCCTCCACACAATGGGCCCTGAGCTAACAAAGGATGGATCAGCTTGTTCCAGAAGGTCACGGTGTTGCCCAATAGAGGATGAAGAGGAGGGAAGTGCTGGGTCTCCTGGCTCCTATTTGATGGGAATCCCGAGGGGAACCAGGTGTCACCCTACAGGACACTAGATTTAGAGTTAGATAGCTTGGTAATCAAAGTCGGAGAATAGTAACCTGGATGGACATGGCAGGCCCTGATGCCAACAGGAGAAACCATAGGATCCTTCCTAAACAGCAGCAGGTGGTACAGGCCTGATTCTCCGAACCCGAAACCACACGGGCTCAGTGGACAGCAGGTGAGAATGAGAACCTGTTGCTCTAGACACCATCCTGAAGAACGGCAGAGGAGCATAAAAAAACAGCAATCCTCCCCAAAGACTTACATGACCCACAGAGGTGATTTAAATTCCTGCAGCCCCAGTTTAATAATGATGTACCTTGAGACATCCTCTTCCATGCATCCCAGTTGCTGAGCAAGGGAAGCCTCATGCAAAGGGCCAGCTCCAAGAGAGTATCGTCTGCGCACATCTGGATTATTCTTTGAGAGAATAAAGGCCCATCGTACACTGTTTCCTGAGCAATGCTATTCGCTCAACATCTGTTTGAGAAAGCTTCCGGTGTCCGAGAGTGTGGACTGAATGAAGCACGAAAGCAAGCGTAGTGCCGTTCTTGCCTTGAAGACAATCCTGGTTTAGTGAGGGAGTCACCTCAGGTGATTTCTCCAGGCTCCTTGTCCACCATTTGCTCTGACAATGCTAGCTCCTACTTATCTTCCAGGTCTTGACTACATCAGCGTGGTGCCCATTCCTAATCATGTGGTATAATGGACCTTTGAGCCCAGTAATGACTTTATAGCTTGTCAAATAAGTATTTGACTAATTCTGTTCTAGGCTCTAAGATCTTAGGCTAAGTGCTGTGTGATTTCCTCCCCTTCTACCCCCTCCCCTCCCCTCCCTTCACTTTGCTTCTCTCTCTCTCATTCTCTCTCCCTCTTTCCTCTCTCTCCTCCCTGTCTTTCCTCTCTCTTTTTTCTCTCTTTCTCCTTCCTCTCTCTCCTCTCTCTCCCCCCTCTCCTTGAATCCAGGGCCACACTATCTTTTACCATCTGTACCTGACCGAGAAGACCTTGCTCTGTAAATTCCTGACCAATGAATGCATGAGCAAACACGTCTCCCCCCACAGTGTTAAGGACTGTCCCCAAAGCACACGCTTTGAAAGCCTTAACCATGTACATTATCTCACTGACAAGCAAGCAGAAGAGGCCAAGAGGGAAAGAGATTCCAGCCACAGGACAGGCGCGTGGTCCAGCTGCTTTAAATAGAGTCTGCTGTCAGAAGACAATCAATTCGCTGAGCCAGCTTTGGGGGCCAGGGGCCAGAGCAGGATGTGAGCAAGGGGACCTTGACTGATGTTTCCTGTGAAACGTGGATTTTATACAGCCAACCCACATATAATGTATGTTAATGTATAATGCATATATAGCGCTTTATCATTTCATATGTATTTCACAAAGCAGGAGTTAAGAAGGAAACTGTTTGCAAAAGCACCAGTGAGGTCATATGTGGGAAGTTTTTAAAACAGCAAAAGCCAGGAAATAATAAGTAGCTAAGATAAGCTAATGGGGGGAAGGGGTAACGCTCAGCAATAAAGCAGATAAACTAATGGCTAGCGAGAAAACAGAAAAGAAATTTTCAAAGGAAAAAATGCAGAATACTGTCATTTGGGGTGTTGAGAGAGAGAAAGAGCTGGGCAGTGCCTTCCACATCACATTGTTCTGAACTACCTGAATTGTGGGTGCACTTAGGCTCCTGGTGAAAACACAAAACAGCACTCAGAGAATTCTCTGGCCTTACTTCATCTTGACACTTGTCATTATCATTAAGGAGGCAGGGATGTGGAAACCACTTAGGGAGGGCAGTAAGAGAGAGATTTCAAAGTGAAAAAGAATTAGGTCAGGCGTCCCTCCCCCTTGCCTTTTCAGGTCTCTGGAAACTAGTCTTCCACAATATTAACTCTTTATTTCCTCTTTGCAGGAACTCTATACTGCTTGAGAGAAAGAGAAGAGGGGGAGGGAGAGGGAGGGAGCTGGGGGAAGCTCCAGGTTTCCTGACCACTGCCATCATCTCTTGCTGGGCTTCTCCCTGCTGGTACTCTCATCCTATATGTCCACTCTCCCCACTTCTTCTACTAGAATCTCACTCATACCAAAGTTATACATGCTTTGGAATCCTTTATCATCTCAGCAATTTCTGTGTGGACCAAAGCTACCATGTATATAATAGATTATAGGTCTACAAAGGCATGGACTCTCATTTATACAGATTTATCCTGTTCATTTCTGACTCTCCAAGATGGTCTTCAGTGCTTTGTATAATAGAGCAGGCTGACAATACTTCATATAAACTGTTAAGACCACATTATCTTAAGCTACTTAGTGGCATATGTCTCCTGTTTTTCCTTCCCTTTCAAACATGTCATAGGAATTAAAAATACTGCACTGCTCCATCCGGTATAAGTTTCCAAGAATTTTATAGAAATTCAAAATGTGCACTGTATCCAATTTATGAGCTCATCAACCTAGCATGCATGGAGGAGATGGAGAAGGAAAACAGGCTGGAATGGAATGTAGTTTTCCCTGTCTGACTGTCATAAGAACTTTCCAAAATTCAAGAATATGTATGAAAATATATAAGCATATTAAAGTGCTTTCTTATAGTGTCACACACACGCGTAGGTGTATGTGTGTGTTTATGACATTACTTATGGGTAGAGCGCATGTCGAGGTCAGAGGACAATTTGTGGGACTTGGTTCTTTTCTTCTGCTATGTGGATTCCATGAATGGAACTTAGGTTCCATTAGTAGACTTGGCAGCGAGCACCTTCACCTACTAAACCAGCATCCTGCTAATGGGTGTTTTTTGTTTGCTTGCCTGATTGATTGATTGATTGATTGATTGGAACATGCTTGATTGAAAAATCTCAGCCCAGGGCAGCTTTTGAAAACTGCTACACTTCTGAGAAAGACTGGGACTTAGCTGTGTCATTGCCAGCGGAGATGGGAAAAATATGCTTCCTCAGCTTTGGGCTCCTGAAGGCACAGCTGTGAAATCTGATGGCTCTCAATGTATGTCCACCAGCTAGCTAGTTCCTGTAGTCTGAGTAAGGGGTGTGTATCAGCAAGACATAAGTACCCACACACATCTACAGCAGATATGCAGCATCTACCTAGATTTCTCAGACCCCTATTTCTAGGGCCAGAAAGGCATGTCGGGCATGAGACTGTCATGGATCAGCTGGGACCTCTCAGTGAGAAGACAGAGTAAGTGTGGCATTCTCTCCCAAGGGTCACGTTGAAGGGAGATTTTACTCCTCTGTCAATTAGCAAGGAAAGGCTTAATTCATGGGCTGTGTGCACAGTAGTAAGGTGGCCTGTGGAAACACAGTGGGAGACACATATCCCTCGTCTCCTCACAGGTCTGCAAGCTCAGCTCTGGCAGCAGCAGAGGCTCTTTCCTTCCAGCCTCCAAAGTCACCCTGGTCACAAATCCACCCTGGTAATTTTAATTTTTCAATCTTCCTATCAGTCCTGGACAGATAAAGTCACAATGGTGGTTGTGGGGGAGTGCAGAGTCATTTAAAAGCTTAATTTGGACCTGCGGATTTAGCTCCTTGATATAGTGCTTGTCTAGCAAGAGTAAGATTAGTGCTATTTTATTTGTGTTTTAATAAATAAAGCTTGCCTTAAGGTCAGAGTGCAAAGTTAAGCTACTAAAGACCAGGGAGCGGTGGCACTTTAATTCAAGGACTCGGGAGACAGAGGCAGACAGATCTCTGTGAGTTCAAGGTTACCCTGGGCTTTACAAGATCGATCCAGAAACAGATCCAAGTGGTTTTGGCTCACACCTTTAATCCCAGTGTTTGGGGGTCACACACCTTTAATCCCAGCACTAGGGAGGTGGAGACAGGAGCAAAATGGCTGGACAGAGAGAGGAATATAAAGGGGAAGAGACAGGAACTCATTGGAGTGTGTAGAATGAGGATTCGTGGATACAGAATCTCATCCTTTTGGTCTGAAAATTTGGTAGAGGTAAAAGTTTGGCAGCTTTGCTTTTCTGATCTTCAGCTTGAATCCCAATATTTGTCTCTGAATTTTTATTAGCTATGCTATAAGCAAGTGTCTGGGTTCAATCCCCAGCACCAAAGAAAGCAAACAAACAAAAAAACCAAGGGAACCTAAAGTTAAACAAATGACCCTAGAATTACCAAAGTCACCACAAAATCCCCTGCTCTGACATAGGAACTTGCCAAAATGTGAATAATTTTTAAATATTAGAGTGAAGAAAAGAAGGACAGACAGGGAGGGGTATTATTTGTTTTGACAAAGAAAAAATTAAAACACAGAGGCTTACCAAGGCCACCCTGTCCTGCCCCATTTCCTTGTGAAAGTATAGAAAGATTTGGTAGGGCGGAAAGTGATTGGGTGTGCTCCCTCTGTCCTTCAGCACCCATTGTGTGGTGAGCCCTCTGTCCTGCCTTAAGAAAACAAGGAGGTTAGACCAAGAGTCAGTCTGGCTGGACATCAAGCTTTTCAATTGGACCTTGGCAAAGGAAGACTTCAGGCCCCCAGGAAGGCACTCTACCCTTCTTGATGTTCACATCTGGAAAAAGAGACCTGAGCTTGGAAGATGGCCAATGTTTACTCACTTCCTTTAACTTCTGTCACCTGGGACCTTTAAACTCAAGCGCATAATCTCTCAGTGACCAATGAAGAGCCTGTAAATGGCCGGGACCCCCCCCCCAAGTTCCTGAGGGTGGAGAAGAATGAGGAAATGCCCGACAGGAGTCTCTCACTGGCTGCCCTCGAAAGGAAAGAGTGCCTCCTCCTGCCCCACATCCGACTCTCACTGGTTATTAGCACATGATTTTCATTCCTTTGCACTCTGCTGCTTCAAGCTTAGAAGGCAATCAACAGGGCAGCCTGGCTGTAGATGGAAAGAGGTGAGCCACATTTGATGCAGGAGGAGCCCAGACTGGCTGTGGAGGTAGCTTTTTCCTTCCTTAATCCACTATTTTCAAAGGGCCCCCTAACCCATCGCACTCATGCAGAAGGTGTCCCTGAGGACCATGGAAGATCCCAACATCTTGGTCTATTCAGAAATTTTCAATGCCTTTGGGAAGTGTTTTGACTCCTTGTACATCATCAGAAAGAGACCATGACTTGCAAATCTAAAGTTCTTAGTCTTTCTTGTGAAGCTCATAGAGCCCTTTTCATACAATATTTTGAAATGCAAAAATCTAAGCACAGAGTTATAAAAAACATTGGTTATATTAAAATTAAATTGTCATTTTAATTAAGTTATATACATTCTTCTTTATTAATAAATTAAAACCAAGCTGTACTCTAGCTAAAGTAGTAATGTATGCAAAAATATGTTGATCTTCTTTGCAACAACTTCAATATGACAGAGAAGGATTTGTATATCTGTGGTGACAAAAATCACAGGGACAGCTATTGCCACACTGTTTGTTATGTACTGGCTCAGACAAGCAATGTCAGTTTCCGTGATTATAGTAGGAGGACACTTGTTTGCTCCCGGCTGCTTAGCCCCGAAATAATCACACAGAAACCGTATTATTTGCGACACTGTTTGGCTAATAGCTTAAACATATTTCTGGCTAACTATATCTTAAATTAACCCATCTCTATTAACCTGTGTATGGCCACAAAACTGTGGCTTACCTGGTAAAATTCCAGCATTTGTCTCCGGTGGGGCTACATGGCTTTTCACTGACTCTGCTTTCTTTCTCCCAGCATTCAGTTTAGATTTCCCCGCTACCTCTATTCTGCCCTGCGCAGGCCTAAGACAGTTTATTAACAAACAGTATTTACAGCATACAAAGGGGAATCCCACATCACATGGGCTGGAACTCCAGGGTAGCTTGGAAGCATGTCAGGTCAGAGTAACCTATTAGGATGCAGTAGTCCAGCTGTGGGCCAGACTATTGTCATCTGAAGGGTGGGGGGAATGGTTTCCAATTTATTCATATGGCTATTGGCAGAACACAGTTCCTCATTAGCTGTTGGCTAGATGTCCCCTTGTCATATGTCTAGACATGGTCACTAGCTTCCCTAAGTGAGTGATGGAAAAAGAGAATAGAAGCTGAGACAGAAGCCACAGTCTTCTGTGTGATATTTAAATCTCAGAAGTAATGAGCATCACTTCTCCAGTGTCCTACTGGTCACACAGGACCAATGGGAGACAAGACTTCACAGGAGTGTAAATGCCAGGAGGTTATTGGGGCCATAGGGACGTGTCACCCAGGAGCAATGTAAGACAAAATTTCACAGGAGTGTAGCACCAGGAAGTCAATGGAGTCACAGGAACACTAACTACCACATCTGCATTCATAATGCACATACCCTAAGTTGTTTCTTCTTCTTCTTCTTCTTCTTCTTCTTCTTCTTCTTCTTCTTCTTCTTCTTCTTCTTCTTCTTCTTCTTCTTCTTCTTCTTTTCTTCTCTTCTTCTCTTCTTCTTCTTTTTGTTTTTTGTTGTTGTTTGTTTTGTTTTTCGAGACCGGGTTTCTCTATAGCTTTGGAGCCTGTCATGGAACTAGCTTTTGTAGACCAGGCTGGCCCTGAACTCAAAGAGATCCACCTGCCTCTGCCTCCCAAGTGCTGGGATTAAAGGCGTGCACCACCACTGCCCAGCTATTTCTACTCCAGGTTCCTAAACCTTAGATTCTGTCACAGACTCCAAATTAAAAGTGCTGGATAGAGGAACATCCATGATCTCAGACCATTTCTAGCCTATTTCTTCCATGATGTATTTTTTGAGTTTGACTTAAGTCTAAATGACAAATTCATACATTTATGTATACACTAATATTTGTTTTATCCATTCATTATGAAATGACCTCCATAAACAAGCTGATTATCACATTCTCATTTGATGTCCCAAACTTGTTCATTTTAAAATGCTGACACCTTTGACCAACATCTCACTTCCTTCTCTCCCAGTCTACAGTAGCTTCCATTGTACTGTCTACAACTTTGAATATTTTAGATTTTACATATGCATGAGATCAAGGGGTACTTGTCAAGTTTTCTGTCTCTGTCTTCTTTCACTCAGCCCATCTGGACTCAGCCAGATGACCTAGGATGGTTTCTCACCTTAAGACCTCAAACCTCCAGGTAAGGTTGTATGTCTGAGACATTTTCACAGCAAGAATGTCCATGAAGCAAACAGGGGACACCATAAATATGAGATAATCATAGAAGAAAACTAAGTTTGGGGAAATTAAAATACTGATTGGTACTCATTAAAAATGTCAGCAAAAATCATTGAAAAAAGCAGTAAAGAAACTTGAAAGTACAAGAATGTGTCTAGAAGATCTCAGATCTAAATAAAGGGAGCTCCAGAAATGGAACAGAAAAAAGGAAAAGAAAAGATATTAACAAAAGAGATAAGATTTGAAATGCAAAACTTCAAATGGAAAAATCCCCTGGGTAAAGTGTGATGGACAAACATAGGCCCCATGGTGAAGGATAGATAGTACTGCACATTTTAAAGCAATGGGAAAAGAAAATGAGCCTCCCCAGAAGCTTCCAGAGAGAGTAACAAGCAGTTCCTGTGTAAGGCTCAGTGATGGGAGTTCCTTTAGATTCCCAAACATCTCCAGAGATGGTGAAGTGCAATAGCAAATGACTTTCAAAGTTGTGAGGAATCTGTTAGACAAACTGTCCAACTAACACGAGGCTAGAATAAAAATTTTCAATCAGTCAAGGTCTATTGTAGAATATTCTTTTTATACACTGTGAAGATGTATCATTGTCATTCTGATTGGTTTAATAAAAGCAGAATGGCCAATAGCTAGGTGGGATTTTCAGAGACACAGAATGCTCTGAAGAAGAAGAGGGGAGTCACCAGCCAGATGGTGAGGAAGCAGCATGAGCAGAGTCAAGGTAATAAAGTCATGAGGCAAAAAGTAGATTGATAAAAATGGGTTAAGTTGTAAGAGTTAGTTAGTAATAAGCCTAAGCTATTGGCTGAGCTTTCATAATTAATAATAAATCTCCATGCAATTATTGGAGAGGTAGTCCCAATGAAAATGTCTGACTACTAAGGTCAGAAAGAGAGGAATTAGGGAATACTTGGAATTACAATGAAGAGAGATCCTCAAGAAGATGTTTATATACAGGGATAACAAATATGCAGTCTGAAGGTGAAGGTCAAAGCACTTGATTTGAGCAAGACACCTTAAATTGCTATTGGCAGAATGTCCCATATATTGGCAATGTTAACAAAGCATTGAAACACTGGAGGTATATTTAGCTTGTGAGGGAGCCTCCATTCCTTCTGATCACATCTCTTCCCAGATCTTCTCTAAGCAAATAATAAGACAAGATGATTGTTTTCAGTGAAGCAGTGACAAAATGTACAAGGCAGAAGATGTAAGTTCTGTGACACTGTTCCGTGGCACATGTATCCACAGGGTCACAGTCATGTAAATGCTTGACCATTGATAGAATCTACATTATAAGGAAGTTACATGGCGATAATAAGGTGGTGCGAATCTTGTGTGTAATACCATGAAAATAAGTGAAAACTTGATTATTTGGGTGACTGTAAAGAAAGGAGTAGAAATATAAGTATGTAACTAAGACATCTGAAATGAACTCTCCAGAAAGAGTGGAAGTTGCCAATGTGGTTACCTCCAAGAGCTACCATGAGCTGTGCACACACTTCCTCTTTGGAAATTAGTCAAGTCTTGTGTAAAAGTAATATGTACAGACACAATGTGTGTAAGACAAGTGCCAAAGCTAACAACAAAAATGAAAAGATGTCAGGCTGCCTTGAGACGTGTCTTCCCCTCTCTCATGTCATGGCAGTGAGCAGATGTTTAACTGCAGGGGGACCAGCGGACCTGGAGGTCTGCTGCTGGGAGTCTGGTGGGTCTAATGACAGCTTCCCCTACAGCCTCAGGCAGCATCAGTGGCCAAATCCTTTGTTCCTCAGAGAAGACTCCTCTGTGAGCTTCTGTGAAACCCAGAAGTGGAGCCGTGGCCATGAATAAAGCATTCAGGGCATTCACCTTTCAACAGGGTCCACCAAGAAAGGACAAGGCGGACACAGAGACATGCTTTGTCTGGGTGAAGAACAGTTCATTGGAAGAAGTTGCCCCGTGACTGGCTTCCAGTTCCTTTAGGTCCTGAGATCCTGGGAGAGAAAAAGTCACTCTTTTTTTTTTTTTTTAATAACTCAAGCTCAGGATGTTTAAAACCAGGACATGGATGTGTGGGTGTAATAATCAGGGAGTATGAAGATGAATGATCAGAAAGCAGCTTGCTTGTGGTTTGTGCTCCTTATACCACACACTGCAAGGCTCAAACTCAAAGGCTCATGCTAAGGTGGACACAGAGGCTAATGAAAGGTTTCCATGGGTAAAATGGTGTAGAACATTCGAGGCAAAGAAAGCAGCTTGAATATAGATGAGGAAATTTTAAAAAGACAAAATTCAACTTGAGGGACAGCTGTGTGCTTTTATCAGTCTCAGCTTCACATGGTACTAAAGGCCAAGTGGTCCTGTTGTCACAGATTAGCCTGTGGTGGGACCAAGATTTAGAACCCATGTCAGCATGATACAAAATCTGTGCTTTCCTGCCATTCCGTGTAGCCTCTTCTACAGATACAACAAATCCAAGACTGTTGCGGAATAATTTTGTGTTTCCTCCAAGACATACCAAACGCTAGTAGTTCATTTTGAAGTTAATTCCAGTAAACTTTGGTAAGGGAAGGGTATAGTGAGGGAGGGGGAATTCCTTACTGAGGAATTTGATAATGTAGACGATTGGAACTTCTGCAGAGGAATTCTGGGATACAGTGTAGAAACTGAACCCCAGAGTCATCCCTCTCAAGGGACGAGGAAGCTAGAATAACTAACACTTCGCAGCAATTGAAATGATACTGGTCAAGAAGTATTTCCTAACCCTTTAACCAATCTGGAAAAAAAAAAATCCACACAAATGCTGACTAGGCACTCACCCAAGGGTGGAAAGTGGAGGGAATGTGGCCATTCAGACAGCAGAAGTCCCCCAAGGCAAGAACACTGCTCTCTTTGCTCCTGTTCTCAATGCTGCCCAGCTTGTCAGCCGTGTAAAAGAAGAAGAGAGGGAAAGGCAGGAGCGGAAAATGGAGAAAGGCAGGGCGGAGTCACTGGGCCTCCTGTCTCTAGGACAGGAAGGAAGCCACCAAGCTTGTTTACGGAAGTGAAAACAGGTGGCTTGTTAGCTAACATAAATGACAGCCCCCAGCATTCCAAGAAGTTACCTGTCCTTGGCAAGTGGGGTTTACAGGCTACAGGGATTTTGTTTTTTATAGATTTCTTACACTGTAATTTAAACTTAACTTTAGCCATCACACAGGTCAGCCTTTGTCATTAGTCAAAGACTTTTTTAATAGTCAGAAGTAAATTTTGAGTACTTTGAGAGGGAAAATATGGACAAAGGAAAATGTAACTCACTGATGAAAGAAACGTAAACAATGGTCTTTGATCCATTTAAAATTAATATTTTTGTGTGTGTGAAGGGTAAGATAAATCATGATCCTAATAAGTCTTAACAATAAAAACCCAGAGTCCGATATTGGGGTAAAAGCTGAAAGATCAAAGAAGCAAAGGAGCAGCCACAGTCACTTCTCACCTCTCTGAGTCCTCAGACCAAATGAGCCAAGATCCTGTCTATGCCCTGCCTTATCACTTCCTGTCTCCTCCTGTGCTGTCATTTCCTGTCTCCTGTCTGTACAGGCCTCCGGACTTCTATGGTGAACTGTGGCTAGCTCCACCCTCTGATCTCCAGGCAAGCTTTATTTGTCAGAGCACAAACAAAATATCATACAACAATAAGAGACATTCTAATTTCATTATTTGATGCGTGTGGACATCTAACTTTCCCAACACCATTTGTTAAAGAGGTAGTCTTTCCTTCATTGTATATTTTTGACAGGTTTATCAAAAATTAGGTGGGTTTATTTCTGGGTTCTTTATTCTATTTTTGTTTTGTGAAGGTTCTGTGCTGCCTTTCTCACTATGGCTCTAGAATACAGTTTGAGAGCATTGTGCTATGATGTCTTCCTAAAGACTGCTGTCATGATTTGCTGTCATCTGTGCTTCTATGTTAAAAATATGCTGATAATGCTTTTCTCCTTTCTCTGTGTTTTTAACTAGGCTTTAATTTTTTTTAATAATTTATCCTTTCACTCATTTCTTTGTCCAGTTTTAAATGGTTTTGGATTTTTGTTTGTTTGGTCCATTGGTTTTACAAAACACAGTTTCTTTGTATAGCTGTAGCTGTAGACCAGGCTGTGCCCAGACTCCCAGAGACCCACCTACCTCTGTTTCCCAAGTGCTGGAATAAAAGGCATTTACCACCACTGCCATGTTTTAGTTACTTTTCTTATTGATGTAATCAAACATCTGACAAAATAAGCTTAGCAGAGAAAGGAAATGTTTGTCTTAGCATGTAGCTCAAGGGACACATGGTTCGACACAGTAGGGAGGGCACACGACTGTGTGAGAGGTGGCAGGTCACATCATTTCCAAGTCAGGAAGCAGGGAGGGGTACATGTTACAGCTCGGCTCACTCACTCCTGTTTTAAATTAAATTTTAAATTTTTATCTTTTAAGTTTTTGTCTATTTATTTTAAAATACATTTTAATTAAAATATAATTATACCACTTCCCTTTGCCTTTCTTCCCTCCAGCCCCTCCCGTGTTTCTTCCATCAACTCCTCCCCCACCGCTTCTCAAACTGAAAACACCTTTTTCTCTCATTATTATTGTCATATAGCTATATGTATCTATTTAAATGTTATATTTATATATAACGCACAAACATATAAGTACAACCTACTAACAGCTTTCGTCTTTTGTGTATATATGGTTTCATGGCTGACCACTTTGTGTTGTATGACCCATCAGAGGCTCACACCTGGGAGAGCATAATTCAGGCCATGAGTTACCGGCAGTCCTTTGTCTAGAGTGTGAGACTTGTCCTCCCACCTTGGAATGCCTATTGATATTGTCATTGGTCCATTCTCATTTCTGCAGCCATTTCTAAGAGGGGCAGTCTCACAGCAGACTCCTTGGTAACGTCTCTCCTCACAGAGACTTTCTGGCTCTTACCACCTTTCTGCCACCTTTCCTTTAATGTTCCCTGAGTCACAGATGTAGAGGCTGTGCTGCAGATGTGGTCCCTGGGGCTCCCTACAATCTGATCATCTCTGCATTGTACCCACTTGCAGCTGTAATGGTCTCCATTCACTGTACAAAGAAGTTTCTTTGATGAGGAGAGATAACTACACTTATCTGTGGGTATAAAGACAAGATTAGGAGGTAGCTAAGGAATTATGCTGGTTCAGCAAGATGGAAGTTTGTAAATTCTCTTTTGAGATACATGACCTCACTAGCTTTAGGTAGCTGGCTAGCTTTCTTCTCCTGTTTATTCAGTCCAGAACCCCAGCCCACAGAATTGTACCACCCACAATTAGGGTCAGTCTTTCTACCTCAATGAACCTGATCTAGAAACTTCCTTAAGGACTGGCCCAGAGGTTTATCTCTTGGGTGGTTCTAGATTCTATCAGTTCAATCAAAATGAACAGTAATTTTTTTTGCTTTGGACCAGGCAATGTGCCAAGAGATGGGGAAACAATGAACAAGATTCATGCTCGCCCAAGTCAAATACAAATAAATCATTATTCCCACAAGAAACAACCGGGACACATCTAGTATAGAAGGCTCTAATGCTGAGTCCTTTGGAGACCTATTAGGAATGGCATGACGCGGTTCTTGACCTCCACCCATGCTGTCTCCTTGAGGAAATAACCATGCCCAAAGAAGGCTAAGTGACTTTGGGCAATGCTGAGGGCTGGCGGAGAGGGTTAAAGGGTGACTACAACCAACATTCCATGCCTGAGCAGATCACTCCCAGTGAAGGCAGGTGAGGAAGCTGTCAGAGTGGCATAGCTGTGGTCAGAGCTAATAATAACTCCATTATAAACCACAGCATCTCAGGGGAGACAGCAGTTAGCAAGAATAGGATCTCGTTGGTTTAAATTGACCCATAGATATAAATCTGGCACTTAAATAGTTTTATATTCCAATTATGTCATGAAGGTCCATTTGTGGGTGACTAGTCCTTGAAATAGAGAATTTGCTTCTTTCGTGGGCAGAGGTAACCTTGAATCTGGGAGCTATAAGTTCATTGCTGTTTCGAAAGTTCTTCCGCATTAGTTATGTTTGGCACTTTTAGAACAGGAAAACGGTGCTGCACTGGCAGATTCGATTACATTGTTATCACTAAGAGGTTTTTCTCGTGTAATGACTATGTGCTGGCTCTAATTACAGGGGGTGTGTTAACTGTCTATCAGTCACTGAAAATGATCACCTCTCCTGCATTGCAACACTTGGTTTCTCTGGTTTTCATGATCTCATCCTCAAAGACAACACAAGCTTACCCTCTTTCTAGAAAAATTGTAAGGACTTAAAAATGGAAATGTCACTGTTGATGAAAAGTATTTCTACAGCTTTACTCAAAACAAAAAAAGGAAGGAAGAAATGAAGATATTATATGTTGATATACCTGTGTTTTATAATGTCTCACAAAATCTTATGTCTATGTGGTTATAGTCTAAATGGGAAATCAAATTTATCATTTTTGGGAGTCTACAAGTTTTATGTAAGTTCTTAGAATCACATGGAGCTAACAGAGAACTCCACTTGACCTCGACTTCAAGAGAAGTGGTAACCATGGTGATGTACAGCTCAGATCTCCCTTCAGGAAGGAAAGGTCCATGCCTGTAGTGAAGACTGGTAACTTGGGGTATCTCTGTAAGGATTGACTCAGCTGAAGAGAGACCCCTGACTAAAGTCCTATGCACTTCCTGGGTGACTGGTATCCAAAGATTAATCAGCACAGATTATAAACTCTTCATCCTTTACCTACATGGGACATCTCTGAAAACTCTCGTCCATCCTCTTTATGAGGTTCTCGGACACTGCTGAGACATGCTTAGGGATCCCATGAAATTGCAATAAGCGGTGACTGAGGCTTGGGCTCCTGTTTCCAGGGACAGGCAGGCAGAGAGAGAAATCTCTGCCTTGGCAAGTGGCTGATTCCTGATGCTACACAGTGAGGCACAGAGAAAATATTTGACACCCATGTGATTGAGTTGAGCACCCTCTGGCCCAAAGTGGTCCTTCCTTAATTTTGACAAAGAATGAACAAACGAAGCGTTCTAACCCTTCCAAATCTGAGTCTATGTGACCCACTGAGTTACATAGGGTGTTAGATCAATGTTGGGGAAATACACAAGAGAGACACTAAAATAAACAAAACAAAAATGTTATTAGCTGGGCCTGAAGACCAGCTGACCATGTTGCAACTGTGTTCCTTCTCATTAATCTTCCTCCTAAGTTTCATGTAGGAAAGGAGACACTAGAACCCTAAAGCCATTGCCCCAAGAAACTGTTCGAAGCAATGGATCCAGAACTGCAACAACTGTGCTATGACAGATGTGGTCATGATAGGCCTGGATCCTCCTGTAGGACTGATGCGTTTATTCCCGACTGCTGGGATAGCCTTAACTATCAGCCACTCTGCCCTCTGCCTCAGCTGAAGAGAGCCACCTAGCCTAAGGTCTCATCTTCATGGGTGGTCCATATTCAGTGACTGATAAACCTGAGAATATACAATCTGTGTCCCCTCCCCCTGCCATGCGAGGCACCTCTCAAGATGATGCTGCCTCTTACAGGGTTGACAGATCCCTCTTGATATCCAGCCATGTGGGACAGCTCCTTGCTGTGGCCAGCCCTACTCCCTCTTCTCTTTAGACTTAAGAGCGTGCTTCATAAACCTCCTGCACACCAGTGTGCATGCTAAGTCTCTTAGCCCTGCTAGCCAGTGGTGTGTGAGTCACCAGGAACATACCTCATTTGGATTTAGACCAGTGGTTTCTCAACCTGTGGGTAGCGACCCTTTCACAGGGGTCACCTAAAATCATTGGAAAATATAGATATTTACATTTTGATTCATAACAATAGCAAAATTAGTTGGGAAGTAGCAACAAAAATAATTTTATGGTGGTGGGGCTTACAACAACATGAGGGACTTTATTAAAGGCTTGCAGCATTAGCATGGTCGAGAACCACTGCTCTAGACTTTTCTTTTTCTTAGGGCTTCTACTTTTGAGGATCTTATCTAAGTGATAGAACACGTCTTTGTTCTGTCTTCTAATATTGCAAACCTTTCAGGAAACGTCTTAATAGTTACTTTGCAGGGAGTATCAACACAAGTATCTCCCATCAATCTCATCTACTTTTGCTCATCCTTGACAGCGACTTCACACCACCCCGAAGCATCAAAGTCAAGAAACCTTGGGAGGGAGAAGCTAGAGGCTGCCCACTCACTCTTGCAGCTGAAAATACTCAACTGATATTTTAAAGACAAACATTTGTATTTATTTATTTTTCTTTAAAGTTTATTCAAAACAACAGTCTTCAATCTCACTGTGGTGGCTCACCACGTCCACAACCAAAGCCTCCTCTAAACTGGAACTCGGTGGCTGAGCCAGACCGGGCCTGGGCTTTCTTGTCAGCACCAGGGGGCACAGCACTCCTTCTGTAGGTGTCTCTGCCTCCCCCTTGTGAATCTTGCCAGGCGCTCACCTTCCAGCCCTTTGGGCCAAGGCCTGCCAGTTTCAGGAAGGCTGGGGTGCAGGGTGGCAGGCACGATCTCCAGAGGTAGGTGGAGATAGTCACAGAGATACTGGATGCCCTCATTCGTAAGGTACCAATAGAAGTGTCTCCAGGCAAATTGCTCTTTCACGTAGCCTCGAGACTTCAGAGACTGCATGGTCTTCATGAAATGAAGGTTGGGCACGTTCTTGTCTGCCAGCTCGGAGTGTTTGGGCATATGGACTCCCTTTTGGGCAACCATCACTCCTTCCTTAAAAAGGAGCTCATAGATGGCAATCCGGTTCTTCTTGGGCATCAACATCATAGCGGCTGCCAAACATTTGTATTTAAACCTTATTAAGAATCTAGTTTACAGCCAGGCGTGGTGGTGCACATCTTTAATCCCAGCACTGGAGAGGGAAAGGCAGATGGATCTCTATGAATATGAATTTGAGGTCAGTTTGGTTGACAAAGTGAGTTTCAGGGCAGCCAGGGCTACACAGAGAAACCCCATCTAGAAAAATAAAAATCAAAAGGCAAACAACAGCAAGGGGAGGGGGGAGAGAATTGAGCTTACCTCTCTAATTCTCAGCCAATGTGGCTGATTTCTAATTACAGCAGCCTCTACACGTGGGTGGAACAGCGGTAGGGCTAACTCTAGAGTAGGGATGTGGGTCACAAGATGCTGGCAGTCCTATAGAGAGTTCTGCACCTTGATTCTAGTGGTCTCATTACACAGGTGTTTGGAACTGCATTAATTTCATTTTTGTAACATATGATTAAGTTGCTTTCATTCAAATCACTAAGAATCTCTTACTATGAAGGTTGAACATGACCAAATTTAATTCTTGCTCTCTGGCCCTACCAACTCCATCAACTACTGAAAGTAGAGTCTGATGAAGTTAACCTACATTCAAAGATAAGCACACATCCATATTATTCTGAGGTTACTATAATCAGACAGAAACCTCAGCTGTAGCAGCCATTTTAATACTTTGTGCCTGCTCTCTCTAGGTCAATCTAAATGTAATTATTTGACATTAGGTTCTTTGTTGGTATTGCAAATAAGTTCTATTTTTATAACAAACACTGGATCCTGGAACATCTATTTTTAACAAGAAAAATAGACATGTAAACTGAGAGTTGGATTAGTCTTTGGTTTTCGAAGTCAAAATAGAAGGGAATTGGAGAAGTTTAACCAACTCTGGTCTGTTTTACTGGCTTTAGTTGAGCACAGGAGTTTAGGTTATGAGCAACCCGATGGATTTTCTTACATTCAGATGCTTTTGTTCTGGGAAAGGATGAGATTAAAGGGACAAAAGGGAACCAGGCTTTGGGGGAAGACAGTCATTCCTCACTCAGTACTGCATTGATAGGATTTGGAAAGATCCCCTGCACACTGGTGATGTGAAATGCAGTCATATGAAAACAGCCTTGCCCCAGGCTGCACCACAGGTAGAAATAAGCACATCACTTTAATTCATGTGGGAGCTGCTGCTGCTGCTGCTGCTGCTGCTGCGGTGTCAGGGAGGGTTCTGAATGATCAAAGTGCTTTTTTTTTTTTTTTTTTTTTTTTTTTTTGGACAGGCTCAAGGCAACACTATTTTCTCATGTTTTGGCCACATGGGCTGAATGTTGCTGTCTATGAGTCCCTCATTAGTGGGATTCTCTCTTCCCTTTTTACCAACACTGATCATGGTGCCTGCTCCTTCCCCAGTTCCAGAGCAGAAAATGTCACTCCGCTGTGCCCTTGCCTGGTCACACCAGCAAATATTCACCAGCACACGAAAGGGCAGCAGAAAGAAGGGACCTCAGAGCTGGAGAGACGTGCCTGTGTTTCACCCAGAGGTTGGTTTCTCATCTCTGAAGGAAAATGAGAGAAAGAGCAAAGGTGTCACAAACTCAATTTCTCCAGCCCTAGAAGCTTTGTCTGGAAGACATCTGACATAGAGTTTTGGTCGGGTTTCACAACATTCACTTTGAACAGACCTGAGCTGATAGACGGTCATTATTTTCTACTTTGATTTTGCCTCAAAGGACCAAAACTCTCCCCTTTTCTTGACACATGACAAGGTCAAGAAGACTTTCTGTCTGGAGACTCTTACAAATGGCCTGGGGTCCTGAACTAGTGACATGAGATGAAGCTAAGTTACTTGAAAGCTGTTGTTTAGAAATTATCTAGGGACCCTGGGAGCTTTAAGTATTGGTTGCCCATAAAACTTCAAAGAATAACATAAAGCTGGCCTGCCTTGGACATTTGACTTCATGTTGGAGACAGAGGAGGCAATGTAAGAAAAGAACAGGAATGCCGTATAATGAGGAAGGAGGAAAAGCAAGAAACATGGTAGACAAAGGTTAGGACTAGATGAGAAGGGACCCCTGGTGAAATGACCCACCCACAAGGCCATGGCAGAGGATGGGGGAGGCTGTCCTTTCACGTGAAGTTCTGGTTGTGTCCGCAAGCTTTCACTGACAGTGAAAAAATGGCCCAGGAAGGACAACAGACAAGGGAAAAAAGGTTATTTTCTGGCTCATTATTTCAGAGATTTCAATCCACAGGCACTTGGTTCTGCAGCTCTGGGGCTGTGCTAAGATGGTATGGAAAACCTGGTAGAATTTTCCAGGATGGCCAGGAAGTACACATAAAGATAGCCAGGGTCCCTGTATTCTCTTCAGGAACCCCCGAGGCTTCCTGCCAACAGATCCCATGTTTTAAACGTTTCAACCCCTCTCAAGAGCACCACATACTGGGTAACCAATCTTTCAATCCAAACTATGGCACCAAGACACCAGAAAAAAGTCTCTTTTTGTTGTAGGGGACCACTTGTTTGTTCCCTGATACTCAGCCCCAAAATAACCACACAGAAACTGTATTATTTGCAATACTGTTTGGCCAATAGCTTAAGCATATTTCTGGCTAACTCTTATATCCTAAACTAACCCATCTCCATTGAGCTGTGTATCTCCACGAGGCTGTGGCTTACTGGGTAAAGTTCCTGTGTCTGTCTCCAGCAGAGCTTCTCCTTGACTCTGCCTTCTTTCTCCCTGCATTCAGTTTAGTTTTCTCCACCTAGCTCTATGCTGACCTACCACAGGCTCAAAACAGCTTCTTTATTAACCAATGGTATTCACGGCATACAGAGGGGAATCCCACATCATCTCTTTGTATTTTCTCTGTGGTGGAACAAAGTGGTTGATGCTCCAGATGCCCCATGGCATGGCACGGATCTAACACACACAGAAGGAAGACTCTTAAGCAAGTGGGGTCCCAGGAATTCACAGGCTTCATGAATGAAAAACCAGTCATAGACCTGGGAGACTGAGGCTGAGTTCCTCTTTTTGGCTTCACGTGAAGATCTGGCAGGGGGTTTAACAGTGGCAGGACTGGTGCGAAAGGGACCATAAAATGGGTCAGGAAGCTAGAGAATCAGGGCCAATCCCACTCCTTTTAACTTCGCACCCTTATGAGTTAACACATCACATAAGAGTAACACTAATTAGCTGGGGAGGGGTGCATACCTTTAATCCCAGCACTCGGGAGGCAGAGGCAGGTGCATCTCTGTGAGTCCCAGACCAGCATGGTCTACAGAGACAGCCTGGGCTCTTACACAGAGAAACCCTGTCCATAAAAACAAACAAAGAAACCAAAAAAACCAAACCAAACAAACAAACAAAACAGAATAACAGTAATCTCTTTTCAGGGTAATGTCCCTGGTCTAAATTTTTCCTCCCAACTTTACTTCTTAAAGGTTCTACTTGAACACACTGAAGACTAAGCTTCTAATAGAGGACATAGTCAAACCAAAGGCAAATTATAATACAGACCCTGCTCTCGGGGTGGGAGCAGGGAAATGAGACTAAGTAAGTGAACACCATACGAGAAGACAATTAACTTGACCTAGCATCTCCCTCAGACTGGCCCAGAGGCTTATATCCTAGAGGTTCTAGATCCTGTCATGTTGACAATCAAGAGTAACCATACAAGTACCTACTCTGGGACCAAGCAACATGCTAGGAGCTGGGGAAACTGGACACAACCCATTTCTGACTCAAGCATGAGTCATGCAAGGAAACATGCAGGGAACGTCTAGTGCAGAAGCCTCAGTACTAGTCACTCCAGGCATCTATTATGAACAGCCTGACAGGGCTTTTTTATTCTGTGGGTGCTGTTTCCTTGAGGAGATAGAATATCCCCAAAGGCTAAGTTACAGTATGCAATGCTGAGGAGGGGTTGTGTAGGGTCCAGAGTGAGTAAAATCAGCATCATGATGACAGAGCTATAAAGAAAAGATGATGTTCCTGGACAGAAAGGAGGAATGTAGGCCATGCCTCTACTATGTATTATCTAACTACAACAGGGTTCCCGTTTTCCCTTCTACCACATGTGGAACCTGCTAAAGGACCCACACCAGATGGCTAAGTGACTACAACCCAGCTCCAGAGTATCTGGATTCTGCAAGCATCTGCCTTCATATGCACTTACTCTTACACACACACACACACACACACACACATACACACACACACAAACACACACACACTTAGAAATAATAAAAATACCTTTAAAAGAAATCGGTTAATTTACAAATGCATCTGACTTGCCAAAATTAAAACAGGAGGAGATAAACAATTTTAAAAATCAACAAGCAGCGAAATTGAAACAGTAATTAAAAACATCCCAACTAAAAATAAGTGCAAACCTAGACGAATTCACAGGTGAGTTTTACCAGATCTTCAAAGAAGAGCTAATATCAATGTCTCTCAAAGTATTCCATAAGAGAGAAAACGAAGGAGCACTACCATGCTCTTTCACAAGCTAGTGTTACCTTGATACCAAAAGCACATAACAATAGAGCAAAAAAGAAAATTACAAACTATTTTACCCAATGAATTTGCATGCAAAAATTCTCAAAGAAGTACCTGTCAAATTCCAGAACACATCAAAAAGATCATTCACTGTGATCAAGTTGGCTTTTCTTCAGAGTGCAGAGATGGTTCAAAATACATAAATCAATAAATGTTATACATTACATAAGTGGACTCACGGTCAGAAATCACATGGTCCATCTCCGTAGACACAGAAAAAAGCTTTAGACAAAATCCAATATCCTTTCATGTTAAAAAAAAATCTGAGGAAATTTGAAATATAAAAAATAACACGGTAAAGGCTTTATATGACCAACCTATAGCCAACATTGCTGTAGACTATTATTTTAAGGTGTGTTACATTTGTTTATGCTGTGGAACATTTGTTTAACAGTGTAAAGATGTGCTGCTTGTGTTTATGCTGCATTTGTTTAACTCTGGGAAGCTGTGGTTCTTTGTCTAAAACACCTGATGGTCATAAAGAGCTGAACAGCCAATAGCGAGGCAGGAGAAAGGATAGGTGGGGCTGGCAGGCAGAGAGAATACATAGGAGGAGAAATGACTAGAGGAAAGGTGACAAGATAGAACAAGGAGAGGAGGACATCAGGGACCAGACACCCAGCCACACAGCAAGCCATGGGGAAAGAAGAAAGGTAGAGAAATAGAGAAAGATAAAAGCCCAGAGGCAAAAGCTAGATGGGATCATTTAAGATAAGAAAAACTGGCCCCAAGCTAAGGATGGGTATTTATAATTAACAAAAGGTGTCCCTGTGTGTGATTTATTTGGGAGCTGGGTGGCTGGTCCCCCAATAAGCCAAAAGTAAAAAGCCAAAAGAGTAAAACAACCAGCAACATTTTGGCCTTCTGTCATGGGGCTAGAGAAAAGAAACTCCAACAACATTATATTAAATGGAAGGGAGACCCAAAGCATTGCTGCTAAAATCAGAGAAAAGATAAGGGTGTCTACTTTCTCCACTCTCATTCAATACAGTACTGCACATCTAAGCAAGAGCCATATGGAGAGAGAGGGGGGTAAAAGGAATACAGATAGGAAGGAGTCAAACTATCTCATTTGAATATGCTATGATGTTATAAATAATAGATCCTGAATACTCCAATAGATCCTGAAAACTCAGATCAGTCTGTGTGATTCAGCACATGGAAGAACACACACACACACACACACACACACAGGGTGGGGGGGCTCAAAAGGCTAAGATCCTTAAATGTTGCTCCTGAGATACACTGGCCACCAGCTGTCACAATGATAAAAATAATTCTAACACACAGAATGCCAAGACAGACAGCAAACAACACCTTAACTGACTGACTGTAGGATCTTCACCAGTCTCCTGACATTTTCTAAGAACATTCTAGCATAACAATCCCAAGAATCCAAACTGAAGGATAGTGTGCAAAACAACCACATTTGTAGCTGGACTTAGTTTGGACTATCAGTTCCCAATTAGACACAAGATTTCTTATTAATTATGAATGTTTGGTCTTAGCTTGGGTTTGTTCCCAACTAGCTCTTATAACTTAAATTAACCTGTTTATATTAATCTACACTCTCCACATGGCTCGCTACCTCTCCTCCATACTGTACGCCTAATTTGCTCTGCATCTCACTGGCAAATCCCGCCTCTTTTCTTCTCAGAGTTCCTATCTCTCTGGAAGTCCCGCCTATCCTCTCCTGCCTAACTATTGGTTGTTTAGCTCTTTATTAAACCAATCAAAAGGTGCCTAGACAGGCAAGGTAAAACAGTGACATAACTTCACAGTATACAAAGAGATTATCCCACAACACACCCTGGTCTTTTCAAGAGTGTCAATGCTATAAGAGAAGACAATCTGTAACAGGAGAGGAAAATCTGGATAGTGTTGTGGTTTGAATGTGAATTGCCCCTCATAGATTCCAGTGCTTGTGACTGAACACATGGTTTCCAGGTGGAGGTGGGATTGTTTTGGAAAGTTGTGGAATCTTTGGTAGGCAGAATCTTGCTGAAGATCGTTGGTGTAGTGCCTTGAGTTTCGATATTCCAGCATCACTTCTGCCTGCCACCTCTGCTTCCTGTCTGTGGATGCAATGTGACCAGACACCTCACACACTTGCTAGCATGCCCTCCCACCATGGTGGACTGTGTCCCTTCTTAAACTGTGAACCCAAATAAACCCTTCCTCCCTTCAAAAACAAAACAAACAGAACAGAGCAATAACTTCAGTGGAGTTGCTTGTCTGGAGGCCTTCATCCCCAGAGGTCATCTTTTCTTTGCACAGATGTCAAGAGCATATCTTTGGAAGCCTTCCTGTAGTGTTTTGCAGCACTTTGTATCCAGTGCTGCAAGCTGCTTTGAAAAAAAAAATCTATATTTCTGTAAAAGTGAATTCTTAAGAAACAGAGAAAATTGGTGTCACTAATGAAAATTGGAAATCACACTGCTTCAAAAGGAAAGAGGGAGCTGGGGGTGAAACTCTCATGGTAGAGTGTTTCCCTATCATGCACGAAGTTCAATATTTGATCCCTAGCACATAAAAAACCAATATAGTGGCACATGGTTATAATCCTGGCACTCTGGAAGTGGAAGTTGGAGAATCCTAAGTCCCAAATCATCCTCAGCTACATGGTCAGTTCCAGGCCAGTCTGGATGACATGAGACCTTGTCTCAAACAACAACAACAATGTGATAAATGAGTATTGCATATCATAGAAATAATGATGAAGACAGGGTGCCCACCTCAAATGATGTCTTCTGCTGTAGGCACAAGACTGGATGGCTGGTAGAGGAATTATGGGGCTTGTCTGTTTAGATGGGTCTACAGTGTATCCCTAGCCACACTGATATGAAATTCTACATTAAGAAAGATCAGCCTTTGCAGGAACACACTCCCCCCATATTCCTCTAGCACTAATGCCTTGTATACTTTTGCTTAGAAGATACTTGACATAGTTTTTAAAGAGCGTGTTTGCCTACATTCTGACACTTTAGAGTTGAGAATCCAAGGATTCAATTCTGACTTCTTTCCACCAACTAATTGCAGTGAGCCTCCTGTTTCATCAACAAAACAGGCTGATGGCAACATCTGTCATTTTATAGATCTTTCCTTGGACTCAGTGCAAAATGCCATGCACTTGATAAACAAAGCCTCTCACAGTCTTGAGAGGGTAAGTTTGCTAGGGTGATGTGCTCTGTCAGACAACATTTGTGTCTCTCCAAAATGTCAAAATATATGAATAACAACAGATTAACAAGGTATGGTAATTTCCTTTTTAAAAAAAAATGTGTCAAATATTCCCTCTCTGATAGCCTGGTCAAGTTAAACACAGATTCTTCAGTCTAGTCTTAATTACTAATACTAACTCTCAAATCACACACTGAATATATCTCTATACCTACATCATATGTCTTTTGCAGAGTTGCTATAAAGGCTCCAGCAGGGTTCAGGGAACTTTTAAGGGGCCCTAGAAATAGAGAAGCCAAAAGATACACAAAAAGTATCTCTGCAGGATCACATAACTCACTCTGGAGTTGCTACTGGAGGGTCAGAGTTGAGTGTATAAAAGTAAGGTTCAGTGGAAGCTTAAGAGGCAAGAGCCAGAATGAGGTCAATAGTTTTAGGTACCTTCCTTTTTATGGGGTTCAGATAAAGGATTGCACACTTTTCTTAAAGGGTCTGGCGTGTCCAAAAAGCTTTTGAGTCTGGTATTTCTAATATGATTTTAATATGTCCGTGTGTTCTAGAGTCCTGATTTACTTGAAAACATTATCAATTGTCACTCTACTTTTAGGAACAAGTTTGGTTTTTTTGTTTGTTTGTTTGTTTTTTGTTGTTTCTTAAACATCCCATGCCTTGTGAATGCTTCGGAACAGATGATGTTCTTTCTAGCGTTTTCCAGAAGCAGAGTCATGGTCCATCCTCAAAATGGACTCAGATGCTGCTTGTAAAATGGTGCCTCAGAGCAAGGCCAGCCTGAAAGCCTGCTGTTTTACACAATATGTAGTAACTAAGGGCCAGGCACAGCCAGATCTCAATAATTAGCTTATTATGTATGTACTTCTCTCTAATTGTACCACTTTGAACATTCCACACACTGTTCCCCAAAGCAGAAGTGATAGTCTTTTGTTTTCATCATCTCTCTCTATATATATGCGTACAATACTGTATATAATATGTAGTATTATTCCTCATCTCATAACCAAAGATTCTCAAGTGACTGCCCATGATCGCACAGCGGGGAACCCACACTTCCTGATTCAGAGCCCCCAACCCTGGGGCGGCCTGCAGAAAGTAACTATACAGCTCTGCCTTGGATTCCCATGAAAAGCCGCTCCCAGCCTCCTCCTACTGCCTGGGAAGATGCACAGAAATTGTTCAGCGCCATCCAGCCGCTTAGATTTGCTATGCCACCCGCATCCTGCTTCCAGAAGCCTTCCTAATGACATCACTTTGAGCCGTGGGCGAGTAGATTTATATCTGCACCTGTGGACTCCCTCCAGTGTGGAAAACTGCCTGATGAATGGTGCCATTGGTCCTTCCGCGCCCAGGGCCAAAGGAGCCCCTTCTGTTGATTAGACAGGGATGATGAGTGGCTTGGCTCCCTCCCCAGCTGGCAGATACCAGCAACCATTTCTCACACCTAATTGGAGCCTGAAGCAACACAGCTCAAGCGCTCCAAGGCCACCCAGAGCCATACTCTGCCAAGTGATGAGAGTCCCGTGACCTGCTTCCTGATTGTTTTCGAATTAAGAGGTACTTTGGGGACAACTGAAATTCCCCCAAGTGTGTGTGTGTGTGTGTGTGTGTGTGTGTGTGTGTGTGTGTGTGTGTGTGATTCTGGCAGCTTCCTCCAAAAGGCTCTGGCTCCTAGGACAACCACCCAGGACCTCAGACTTTCCACCCAGGGGGCCCAACCCCTTTCTGAGCTCATGCTAGAAGTACCCTGCCAGCTTCTAATCTGTTAGGGGAATCCTTCCTACCCAGAAGAGTTGCTGCCTTGACCCCAGGTTAACCTATGAGGAAAGAGAAGGCGGAAGGTCCTCCTGTCTTATCTGAGAGCACTGCCCTGGGCCTCCAGCAGGGCAGCAAGCACTGGGAAGGAGGCCGGTCAGAGGGCCACATTTAAGACAATCTGCCAGGTTGAGGGGTTGGGGAGCAGATGGAGCTGGGGTGGGGAGCTGTGCTAAGGGGTGCACAACATGTTTAGGGTCTTCCGGGCCTTCAAGGATAACATTCTCACACTGAAAGGGACATCAGGGAACACACACTGTAACACCAAGCACAGCCTATGAACCCTGGCTGGGTGGTCTTGGTTCAACATAGCAAAGCAGGGACTGACACTGGGTCTGAGGCTGCCCAGACTGCAGCTCTGTCTTCCAAGGCTCATTCTAGAGCAGAACCATCATCTGCATGGATTCTTCCCCGTTCCTCCTCGCAAGGCAGTGTTGGGCTGTTGTTTGAGAAGGTCATGGGAGGCTCCTGAACTTTGGGACCTTGCTGCAAAGACAGAGCTGAAGAAGGCTAATGCACTATTCTATTTCCAGTTTGAAATAACCATAGCAGGCATGAGGATGAAGTATAGTTGGGGTGCTTGCCTGGAATGCTCATGGCCAGCACCACATAAAACAGGGTGTGGCAGAGGTATGCGCCCATAATCTTAGGATTGGGAGGTAGAACAAGAGGATTAAGAGAACAAAATCATCCTCAACTATACATCAAGTTTGAGCCAGCCAAAATTAAAATAAAAGAATTGTAATTATCTTGCATAATCCAGGCCCTTCCCCTTAATGCTTTTTAAGAGTTGGGATGGACAAGGTCAACCTTTTCCATTCCTTCTGGACCATCAACTTTCTTATCGTTTCTTTACTTTCCAATATTTCTCTTCTTTCTTTAGTTTTATGAGCTCTTTCAGGTTCACTGAACTTGAACTCCTCCAAAGCTGTAGCCTTGGCTAGCCCTCCTTGCTGGGCCTTTCCCCTTCCATTCTCCCATGAGTTTTATTGGTTTGGCATTTCTCATGAGGGATCGTTTTCTCTTTGAACTGTTTTCTCCCTCAGTTTTAGGGCCACATTCTCCTCATTTTCCCCCTGTTGCTCTGATCAGTGGCTCTCACTCTGCTTTGGGAACACAGATGTTCTGGGAGCACTGAGTTAAAGGGCAGCTCTTCTGTGAGCCTCCCTCTCCTCTTGCTGCTTCTCATAGGGCAGAGAAAGCACACCTCCCCCACCTCCTCACCCCCACTCCCATAAACAAAAGCAGGGAGATTGTGTGTGTTGGAGCCCATGTACTCGTGGGCACCCACCTACCAGGGACCACAGTCTTACAGACAATTAAGTCTCCTTCTCCCAGGAAACTGTCAACAGATGGTGACTGTTGTGAGAAGCTCTTTGTTGGTTTCCCAGCCATGTAGACTCCTGAAATAATCACACAGAAACTATATTATTTAAATCACTGCTTGGCCAATCACTTAAGCGTGTTGCTAGCTAGCTCTTATAACTTTGGTTAACCCATTTCTATTAATCTGTGTATTGCCACATGGCTATGGCTTACTGAGTAAAGTTCTATCTGGCATCGGACATCTATGGCTTCTCCCTGACTCCGCCTTCTTTCTCTTAGCATTCAATTTAGTTTTCCCTGCCTAGCTCTATTCTGCCCTATCACAGGCCAAAGCAGTTTCTTTATTCATTAACCAATAAAAGCAACACATATTCAGAAGGACTTCCCATACCATATTACTCTTCCATTAAGGATGGTGGAAGATTGAGAGTCCCTCCCTCCCTCTCTAGTCTAGACTGTTGACTGGCTCAATCTTGTGCAAACAACCACAGCCTTTGTGAGTTTATCATTTAGTCCCGACACGTCCAGAAGACACTGTTTCAAGATGGTCCTTCCTATTTCAGTCTTACAGTCTTTCCATGCCTTCTTGTGTAATGGATGCTGAGCCCAGTGGGGTGTAGATGTTCCATCTATGTCAGGGCACGCCACAGATCCTTGGTCTCTGCACTTTGATCAGTTGCTACTTTGTAAGGTTGTTTTTAACGTGCTGGATAATTTTCATTTTGTAGTGTGAAAATCGGTTCTTGTTTCCCACTCAGTGGCTGGCACTTTCATTTTGACTACATTAAAATTTAAAAATGTATATGCAGTTGTAACAACAGAGCCTCATAAATAATTTCCTTTGCAGTTGTTTCTTCCCTGACTTACTGAATCCTTATTTACTTTGGGATTATAACTATACTATTAAAACTTTTGTTACACAAATTTAATCTGGTCAAGGTTGTAAAACTGAGTACAGCTGATCTAATAAACAGGGGTGGCCAACAGCCCATTTAGCAAAAATAAACAAACCACTAAGCTCTTCTTAGAACTCACTAGCTTTTCTACCAAATTATCTGACCTTGAGAAGGTCAGCAAACTTCTCTGCAGCAGAGACAAGGTCCTGTGGTCCTCAGTCGAATGTGAAATCCCAAACGACTGTTAAGTAGGGTTGCCACTCCCATAACCTGCTCCCAGCTGCTGAGCTGGTTGGCCCTTCCTTTGGTCTAACTGCCATTTGTAAAACTTCCAGCTATGGTTAAACTTTCTTTTGTACCTGGGCCACAGTGCTTTGTGCTGAACTGACTGACTCTGCTGGAATGCAGGAAAAGGACTTAGACCTTTTGGTCTGCTCCAGCTTCTTTGGTTGGTGGAAGAGGGATTTGCAGAACCCTGGGTCAGGGAGATAGCTCAGGTGAAGGGCGGTAGACAAGGGTCCACCATGGAGCTCTGGCTTCCTCAGAGGGAAATGGAGAGAAAGGAGACATGGTGTTCCCTCATTCCTCCATTGCATTCCTGGCCTTCAGAGGTTTCTGGAGTTCTCATAGCCCAGTCTAAGTGAACTGCAAATGCAAGAATGGCATATGTTTTGAACCAAATTTTAGCTTTGATTGTCTTGAAACTTAGCTCCTTTTGTGGTACTTTTTCTTTATTCCGTGCCATGCCATCAGCGCTCTTCCCACCAACACCTATATCTTGCTATTCTACCTATCAAAACCTATAGTCCTCAGAGCATCTGGAATATGGGAGGTCATAATTATGGCCATAGTAGTGACATTGTGTTGGCTAGTTTTATGTCAGCCCAACACAAGGTGGAATCATTTGGGAACCTCCATTTAGAAACTGCCTCCACCAGACTGGCCTATAGGCAAGCCTATGGGGTATTTTCTTAATTAGTGGTCAATGTGGGAGGGCCCAACCCATTGAGGGTGGTGCCAGCGCTGGGCAGGTGGTCCTGAAGTATACAAGAAAGCAGTAAGCAGTGTTTCTCCACCACCTGTGCTTCAATTCCTGCCTCTGGGTTCCTGCCCTGAGTTCCAGCTCTGAGTTCCTGTCTTGACTTTCCTCAGTGATGAACTATTACTGTAAGTGCAAGATGAAACTCACTCTTTCCTCCTTAAGTTGCTTTTGGTCAGGGTGCTTTATCACAATAGAAACCCTAAGACAGGCACCCATATGCTGGAGACTTCACCTGTAGAACTCTTATCACTCATCTCAAAGATGAAGAAATAAAGAGCCACATCCATTGGCTACAGGAATTAGATTCCCATCAAGGTAGAGTTCACATCTACATAACTCTGATCTTATACACTGAGAGAAACTGGAATACCCAAGGGGAAAGCCATGCATGCAGATGCCTCATCCCCCTTCACCTGGAAGTAGTTGTTATCCTTACCACACAGCTTCCTCTGTGTGTGTGTGCACACACATGTGTGTTCCTGTTTGTAATATGGTCAGAGCTGAATTATGACTCACCTCATAATATAAATATGAATATGAATATCCATTTACTATTTTAAAGTTTAAAAACGGTAAAGGAGCTTCAGGATTCCAATCTAGCAGGTATGGGGTTGGGAAGCCATTGCTCTATCCATACAATAACTAATAAACTGAGCAGACAGCGAACCCAGAAACTCTTCTCAGATCTTTCAAAGAGGTTGAACGCCGCAGTGGCCCAGGTTCTCTCTTCCCCGTGGACCCTCTGATCCCTCCTCTCAGCCCCTTCTTCTCATTCTTTTGTGTCAACAGCTGAAACCTGGAAACACTTTCCACTTGGGACCCTCAGTGGCCGCACTGGTAGGTAGCAGAGTGTTTACAGGGGCCTCCCCTCCCACCACACCCCCATTCCCTAGGGATTTTGCTAAACCTTGGTGTGAACCCAGCTTCCATCCTTCCTGTGGACCTTTCAGCGCCCCCTCAAAGAAATAAAGTTACAAGACATCCCATTACTCACCAGTTTAGAGACTGCCAGACAGAGACAGAAAATCTGAACTCAACTATGGCAGAAAAGCACAAACACAAACCTTCCTAGGCTGGGTAGGTCAGCACGAGCTATCACTGGTGAGTGGATATAGAGTAGGTATAGACAAAATGAGAGAAAAACTTAAGGACACAGTAGCTACATTTTCATGAATTTTGCTGCCAGGATTTCTACCAGGTTCTCAGCTTAAAAGATCAGAGAAAAATCTCAGTGGGCTTCTGGCCAGGAGCAATGTGAAAAGAGAAGCCTGCTGGAACATATCAGAACACCCTGCTCTTCAGAACAAAGCCTGCTGCTCTAAGGAGATGCTATTTTACTGGAACCTAACACACTGGAATTTTATCGGAGCCTGCCCTACTTGGGAGAAGGGTACTCACTCTACTCTGCCTAGCTTTAGTCTTCCACATGGAGAAGAGAAGTGAAAATGTCAGCCCACTCTACCCTTCCACATCCCAGGAAACGCCCACCGGAGTCCTCTCCACTCTCTTGGTTAGAGGAAGGGAATTACCATCTTCAGGCCCCTTCAGCCTTCTCACCTTACCAAACAGTACCACCTAAACAAAATGAAGCAAACCAGCAGCCACCCTGATTTGTTAGGGAAGCCCACGGGACAGAGACACAGGTTCACCCTACGTGAGTCAATAGTCCAAGAAGGTGTAACAATTCTTACTGTGCACTCAACTAGCAACAGAGCATCAAACTGTGGGAGTCAAAGGCTGGCTCTGGGAGAAATGGGTGAATTCTCATCATACTTGGAGAGCAGCAATGGTGGACAGAATCAGCAGACCACAACAGGGAAGGACTTTGTAGAACTAACACGACAGTAGCATAAATCAACTGGATTTAACTGATGGCAAAAATACACATTTTTCTCAAGCTCAAATGGAACAGTCACTAAGATAGGCCACATTCTGGGTTATCTCACTGAAGTAAAATGAAAGCATATAATGTCTTCTCTAAGACTATATTGAAGTTAAAGTAGAAATCAACTTTAAAAAGCCGAAGATTAGCAAAATTTGTGGTAAGTAAACAACATCTCTGTAATAAATGGACAAACAGAAGACCCTAAGAAAAATTAAAAATCATTTGAACTAAATGAGAATAAAATGCAATTTTTCAAAATTAAGGGGTTGCAGCAAAGACAGGGCATGGGAGATTTGTGGGGTTGGACTCTGAAACCATTCGCCTACACTTCTAGTTTAGGTAAACAGCTAAACACAAGTGAATTAAGTACAAACTCATTGAAAGAAAAGGAATAAGAGTCAAAGCAGAAATCAGTGAAGTTAAAAACCACAAACAATATAGAAAAGCCAATAAAAAGACTGGTTCTTTGGAAAAATCAACAAAATCAATAAGCCTTTATATAGGCTAAGAAAAATCAAATGGCATAAATTACTAATACCAAAAACAGAAGAAGAGATATCACTGCATATCTGTTGATGGGGAAGGAAGCAAAGGGAAGGCAATGGATGCCTTACCTACAAATTTGATAACCAAAATGAAATGGACCAATTCATTGAAAGAGACAACCTGCCAAAAGTCATATGAGAATAAATGGACTCTCTGACCAAGCCTATATCTGGATAGCAATTGAATCTATAATGACATTCCCAAACAGAAAGCTTCAGGCCCAGATGGGTCAAAACACTAAGGACACAACTAAATTGTCTCCAAAGTCTTGCGGAAGATAAAATCAGAGGGAGCACTTCATAATTAATTCTATGATGGAAGCATTATCTTAATGCCAAAACTAGACAAAGACATTGCTAGAAAGTAAAACTAAAAACCCATAGCTTCCACAAATGCGAATACATATAAAACATACAAAATAATTCCAACAACATACTAAAAAAGTTAGACACCATGACCAATAGGTTTTATCCAGGGTATAAAAAGCTAATTTGATGTTCAAAAATCAATATAATTTATCACATCAATAAGCTAAGAAAGAAAAGTTACATGATCATGGTAATATATACAAATAAAGCATTTGGCAAACTTCAGTACCCATTCATATGAAAATTCCTGAGCAAAATATGGAGAGAACTTTCATATTTAATAAATAATGTCTATAAACAACTCTAAAGCCAATATCACATTTAATGCTGAGAAACTAGAAGCTTTCCCACCAAGATTAAGAGCAAGAATGTCTCGATCATCCCTGCATTGCAACATTTGTGGCAGACATTCTAGCAAATGCAGTCAATTAGGAAATGAAATGAAAAGGCACACTGATTGGGAAGGTGTATAAAGCAGTCATTATTTATACACAACATGATCATCTATGTAGAAAGTTCAAAAGAATCAACAGAAAACAGAACTAATGACCAATTCTGTCAAGGTTGCAGAATACAAAATCCAATCATTTTCCCACCCACTGGCAATAAGCAAGTGGGATTTGATGTAAAAACACATGGCCTTTTACATTAGCATTCTCCCACAGAAAAGATTTAGGTATAAATCTAACAAAAACATGCTCAAGATCTCTGTGAGGAAAGGTCTAAAACGCTGATGAAATAGTTTTTAAAATAAGAAATAAGAGATATATTTCATGTTACTGAGTAAGAATTCTCAATACTGTCAAGATGTCAGTTCTTCTTAACTTATACAGAGATTCAAAATGCCCAAAACGGCCTACTTAACACTGAAGGAAAACAAAGTTACAGAGCTAACACTTCCGGGCTTTAAGATACACTGTAAAGCAACAGTGGTCAAGACAGTGTGAGAGACAAGAACTCCAAGGAATGGAGAGACCAACTACAGACCCAAATAAATGTAGCCAACTGCTACTGACAAAATGAAAAACAAGCAAAGACACAAAAAACAGAACAACAAACTCAGGAGTAAAGACAAGATGTAGTGATAAATAGTGCTGGAACAACTGGATATTCAGATTCAAAAACAAAAACAACCAAATGATAGGACAAATCTAGGCACAGACCTTATATTCTTCAAAAGAAAATGAACTCAGGGGCTGGAGAGATGGCTCAGTGGCTAAGAGCATTGCCTGCTCTTCCAAAGGTCCTCAGTTCAATTCCTAGCAACCACATGGTGACTCACAACCAGCTGTAATGAGGTCTGGTGCCCTCTTCTGGCCTGCAGACATACACACAGACAAAATATTGTATAAATAAATAAATATTTTTTTAAAAAAAGAAAATGAACTCAAAGGAGATCCTAGAATCACACACAAAATACAAAAGAGTTACACACCCAGAAGATAACACAGGAGAAAGCCTAGATAACTTTGGGCATGCCATTATCTTTATAGATGCCACATCCAAAGCCACCAATCACAAATCGATAAGGTGGAGTTCTATAAATTATAAGCTTTTGTACTACAAAAGATAATATAAAGAGAGTGAGATGGCAAGCCAAGGAGAGGGAAAGATGCTTGCAAAAAACCACACCTGATAAAAGGATATCCAAAAGTTGAAAGGACACTGAAAACTCAGGAAGAAAATAAACAATTCCACTGAAAAATGGGCAAAAGATATAATTAGACATTTCACCCAGGAAGAAGCACAATAAGCAGCATATAGAGAGATGTTCAGGGCTGGGATTTAGCTTAATGGTAGCGTATTTGCCTAGCACACAGAAAGCTCTGGGTTCAATCCCCAGAGCTGCAAAATAAATAAGTAATAATAATAATAAGTTCAATATCTCATGTCATTAGGCAGTTGCAAATTGAAACAAGAAAAACAAGCATTGTGATACAGAAGTAAGACTCTAAGAAGTTAACTTGAGAGATAGAAGCAGAATGATTAGAAATTTGAAGTCATTTTTAGCTATTGGAGGTCTATGCTGGTCTGGGATATGTGAAAGACTATCTCAAAAAAAAATAATAATGAGACATGACTACACACCTATTAAAAATGGCACAAACCTAAGATGCAAACAATTCCAGTGCTGGCAAGTATGAAAAAAAAAAACCCTAGGAAGTCTCACTCACTGCTAGTGGGTGGGGGCTGCAAAGCAGAGAAGATATTGAAGATGCTTTGTCAGTTTCTTGTAAAATTCAGCATAGTTTGATCCTTTGGTTGAGCAATCACACTCTTTGTTTTTTAATCTAGAGTAGCTGAACATTTATGTCCACCCAGAAACCAATGCATATATGTGTGTAGCAGTTTTTCAACCTTAGTAGGTTGTTGTAACCTGTATGGCTTTGGACTTGTCCTGACTGGGGAGATGAGGGAATGAAGACAGACATATGCACAGATAATCTCAGGGTGGTAGGGTGTGTAGTACACTATCATGGAGACCCACTAGTGGCCTGGACCCTCAGGGATAGTCTATATCACTGAGCAAGGAGGCAGGTTTATTGCATAAAGCTGAACAGGGAGGAAATGATCTAGCTAATCTGTAGGCGGTCTCTGAAGGGGAGTAGTTTCATATTGCAGTTATCTGGGAGAAGAAGCTCTTGTTGACAGTTTTTACATACAGTGGTTTTAGCTAAATCAGTCTTTGGTAACATCTGTTGCAGTAACTCATTCTGCCAATAGACTTGGGTACCAGCCTTAGTGCATGACTTCTTGTCTATGGACATGACCACTTAAGAGGAAAGAGTTCATCTAGCTCAGTCGGTAGAATATGAGACTCTTAATCTCTGGGTCATAGGTTTGAGCTCCATGTTGGGTACCACTTGTAATGTGAACCACAAAGATATAAATGTTTACATAAAACAATTTATTAAGGGGTGCAGTGAGAAAACAGACTCACAGATACAGAACAAGGTATAACCAGTTGCAGAGTCCTTCTGTTATTCCCAGTGGTAGCTGGGAACTAACCACAAGCGCTTCTTTCCTCCTGACCAGGTCTTTATTATCCAAGAGAACGTGCATGTGACCTCTCTCTCCTCTTAAGCAGTATGTCTGCAGATAAGAAGCCATGCCCTAAGGCTGGTACCCCAAGGTTATTGGCAGAATGAGTTCCCACAACAAACATTCATAGTTGGCCTTTGTAGCTCCTAAGCCTGACCTGGAAAAGGTCTTGCCATTCCACCCATCAGAAGCACTAAGGTCCTTGACATGGACATGCTCATGTCAGCAATACACATTTACTCAGAACTTCATCCACTCCACACAATAGGTGAATGGAAAAGTAACCTGTGGTTCAGATAATGGAATACCCACTAATTGTATGAACAGAGTGTTAACATGTGAAGTAATTTCTCTTTAGGTGTGGGGACTGGGGTGCTTCATGAGTATGCCCTAGCTCCTTTGCTCTCCTCTGTCTTCCAACATATCTCTACAGTATTAACAATCGAAACAGTTCTGTAGCCTAACACATGTGAGCCCTGAATGATGATTGCCTTAACCAGGGTCCGCAGGTTATCACATTCCTTTTCTCTTTGCCAAGTGGAGCCTTCATCCTGTACCCTTGAGAATAATTACAATTTCCAGTCATTTCAAGCTCTGTTTCTTCCTGATTACAAAATGATTTAAAGGAATTTCTTGATTGTTCAAAATTTAGAAGTTCTTACATAGTGGAAATCATCTTTAAAAAAAAACAAAACAAAACAAAAAGGCTGAGCTGTGGCTCTGTTGGTAGGGTGCTTGCCTAGCATGCACCAAACTGTAGGTTCAATTCTCAGAACCACATAAAGCCAGGTATACATGCTTGCAATGCCAGCACTCTGAGGTAGAAACAGAATTAGAAGTTCAAAGTCACTATATAGTGAGCTCCATACCTGTCTGTACTCATGCCTTGGACTGCAGTCTAGCTCTAGTTTATTCTCATATAAAAAATTATTTTTATGAAAACTTATCTGTATAGGACTTGGACAATGACCAGCACTTGAAGACATCTACCCAGAAGACATGTGTCCCTTCAACTTAGATGTCATTCATCAGAACACATTACACAGCTGTCTAACATCAGGGACATGGTGCAGAGTACTTGGAGATGGTGCCAGAAAGTCACAGTGCTCAGTACACCAACCTTTGTGTCTCATTTGTTTTTAGTTCCAAATGTGAGTTGCTGTGGGGATGGGAGTGTAATTCAACAGCAGAGTGCAGACAGACAGACAGACAGACAGATAGCTAGGAACAAACTTAACTGTGCTTTACCTGCCTTCAGAAAATATTTAAACAAATAAAAAATTAGAGCAATAGGGAGACCAGTGTGATCTGATCCAATTAGGGACAATGTGTTTGGGGCCAAACTGTTGCATTCTTTCTAAAGAATGCACATTGTGAGCCAATTAATGGATAAAGATACAAAAGGGGATCAGATGTAACTGATCCAAAAGAAAATAAATTAATCAGAAAATACGTTGGTTTAGATTAATGTTCTCCCAACTTATTTCTTTCAACTAAATACAGATGAATCCAGTAAAAGAGGAGTCTTTTGTATCTGTTTTTTTTTTTAAATTAAAACTATTTGAAAAGAAGTAGTTTCTCTAAGCAGCAAACATATGAGGCATTCCCAGATTCTTGAATGACAGGCTCAGAAAGAAGACAGGGGGCCAGAAGCAGATAACCCTGCTAAAGAGCATTGTTTCTGTCAGTTCCAGCTGTGGCACAGCCTGCCTCTGCAGCCACAGAAGTTATGTCATCCCCTATTGCCAGGCAACTTTCCACTGTCAGCCATGTGACATGTGCATCCCTTAAAAGTGCCTGCCAGGCACAGTTCTTTCTCTCTTGCCTCTCTTGTCTGTGGGTTCCAACATCCGCCAGTCTGGCACAGCATGGCTTGAATACAGCTTACTAGCTGGAAAGCTAGCGACTTAGAAAGACAATAGGTAAAGGCTTGGCTCTAGCCTTCCTTTTCACTTGTAGATTGCTCAATAAGAGGTTGCTGACTCCAAGGCTGGTAAAGGAATGAAGGTGTGTGTGAGGTCCCCGGAAAAGGAATGTGAATAAAGAATTCCTGAGGGTGGAGGAGCATTTTGCAGAAGGCATTCAGAGCATGGATAGCAGAGAGGAGAGACAATAAACGCAAGGTCATGTGGTAAAGGACAGAGAAGTCCCGAGCGGCCTTTGAACGATGATGATGTGAAAGTCTGTTTCTTCCACGTGCCTCCGAGAACACATTTAGGGAAAAACACCAGTTTCTATGTTGGGGCAACGGTCCCCAACACTTGTCTCTGTCTCTCAGTCTCTGTCTGTCTGCCTGCTTCTCTCATGTCCCCACTCTGAGACAGACTCACTCTTTCACTCTCCCCCTCCCCCAATAACCCTCTTGCATTAACTTTCTTGTGCATGTGTTTGTGTTCGCTTAGTGCCTACCTTGACAGGGCTCACCGAAAGGTACCACTTCATCTTTATTATTTTTATCCTTTCAATTTCTTCATTCTTATTGATAGACACATACTCGTTGGGGTTATTATCCCAGTATCCTCTTCAGGGAGATAGTGTGGCCAGACAGTCCATGTCACGGTGACAAGTATGTTGATTCTAGCATTAGTTTTGGTTCTTGGAAGCCAGGAACCTTAGATGCCTCAAACTGCTAGGTATAGCACTTCACCATTTTTTTTAAATACTGGGATTAGAACCCACAGCCTTATAATCACTCTATCATTGAACTACACCCCCATCCCCACAGCAACTCGCCTTTGAAACTTAAAACAAATGTTATACCAAGGTTGATACACTGGGCACTGGGCTTTCCAGCACCATCTCTAGTTCTCAAGGATGTCTGTCAGGGACCAGCCTCATCAAAAACACCTCTTACCAGGGTAGGGGTGTGGGATTTAGAAATATAAGAATAAGAAGACATGTGAAAAATAATAGAACAGAAACCATAAAATAGTACCGGGAGGGCATTCCAGTGAATACTGAAAAGGTCAGGTTTAAATATCTACGTGCTTTTATACCCCAATACAAAAGGGGGAAGAAGGCAACCAAAGACTGCTTTAACATGAGACAAAGGACAATTCAAATAGTTAATCACTTTAACACTTTGAGACATCAAGTCATTAGAATTCTGTTGTTTAGGCAGTGAAGCCACCCTAGACCAAGTATCCTCAAAGCAGCCCTTCCGCAGGTAACCTCCAATTATAAAAGAAGGAGCAAAAGTATATTTGCATGCCCTGACTAGCTGTCAGGATGGAAATAGGCTCACAATTTTGGGCCTCCACAGGACTCTGCACCGGGTCCCTGATGTTAGAGAGCTATGTAATGTGCTGTGACTAATGGCATCTAAGTTGAAGGTACACGTGTCTTCTGGGTAGATATCTTAAGAGCTGGTTGTTGTTCAAGTCAATAGAATACAGACAAGTCTTCAGAAAAATAATTTCTTTTTTGCTTGAGAATAAACAAGAATCAGACTGCAGTCCAAGACATGTGTACAGACAGGTGTGTCCTCTGGGATGTCCAGAGGACAAAGGGAAGGTTGGAGGCTTAATTAAGACAGAGAAATCTACAATAATTTTGAAAGGAAGATCACTTTTGATATCACTTTTGGTGAAATGGCAAGTTCTGTTATTAACAAGTGGTAGCAAATGCCAGGCAGTGGTGGTGCACTCTTTTAATCCCAGCACTTGGGAGGCAGAGGCACAGATCTCCATGAGTTCAAGGCCAGCCTGGTTTACAGAGTGAGTTCCAGGACAGCCAGGGCCTTGCAGAGAATGCAGGTCTAAAAAGAAAAAAAATGGTAGCAACTGTAGTATAAAGTAGTTTATATTATTGATAGTTTTGTCATCAGTTGTTGTTGGTGGTGGTGGTTGGTTTTGGTTTTTCAAGACAGGATGTCTCTGTGTCGTCTTGACTTTCTCAGAAATCGCTCTGTAGATCAGGTTGGACTCAAACCCACAGAGATCTGATGTGGGATTCCCCTCTGTATCCTGTGAATATGTTTTATTACCATTGGTGAATAAAGAAGCTTCCTCAGCCTATGGCAGGGCAGATTAAAGCCAAGTGGGAGTATTCCAAACAGAGATATAGAGAGAGAGTAGGTGGAGTCAAGGGGACACCATGTAGCTGCCTAAAGAGAAGGACACTGGAACCAGTAGGCCACAGCCTCGTAGTGATACACAGATTAATAGAAATGGGTAGATTAAGATGTAAGAGCTAGCTAGGAATACGCCTAAACTATTGGCCGAACAGTGTTGTAATCAATATAGTTTCTGTGTGATTATTTGGGTCTGGACATCCATGAATGAAAAGGGAACGAAAAATCGGTCTGTGCTCACAGAGATCCACCTGCCTCTGCCTCTCAAGTGCTCGGATTAAAGGCATGGACCATAGCACCCAGTTCTGTCATCAGCTTTTAAGTAAATCTAACCCTAAGCTCAGGGCTGGCTACTGCTTTACAGTAGTTCAGAGACTTCCTGGAGCCATATCCACACCCTAAATGCTTCCCCCCACCCTGCTTCCCATGGCTTTTTGGAGCTCCACTTTAATAGAATGTGACAGTAATTTTCATAACAGTGATGTCATCATGCTTCTTTGCCCATGTCGCCATCATCAACCACGTTCGGGTTGGGGAAAGTCCATCTGCCAAGTTCTCTGAGTGTATGTGAGAAGCTGCAGAGGCATGATGGACAGACAGCCTGGGGGAGTGATAAACTAGCTTGCTTTAAGTTTGGTCCCACTGTGTATACGAGCCTCTGCTCCTGATAGGACCAGAGCAGCAGTCACTAAAGCCAGCGGATAGTCCAATAGATTTAGTTGCTTTTAGAGGAACTCTTTTTAATGATACATTTATTTTTATTTTATGTGCATTGATGATTTGACTGGATGTACATCTGTGTGAAGGTGTCAGACCACTTGGAGCTGGATTATAGACAGTTGTGAACTACCACGTGGGTGCTGGAAATTGAACCAGGGTCTCTGCAAGAGCAGCCCATGCTCTTAACCACTGAGCCATAGAGAAACTTTTTAAATAGAAGAATTAAAATTTTTTCTTTTTTCTAAGGATCCTAAAAAGCCTGTCAGCCATTCATGAAATGTAGCTCACCAACCACACAAATAAGTGTGTGTAGCATGGTTGGATTGGGGAGTGTCATAGTCACGGTTAAATATCACATGCTTTACATAGCCTAATTCTCATCTGACCTGCACTTTTAAATAGTTTTATTTTTGAGATGCTTTTCTGAAATTCTGGTAATGATATTAGATCTACCTGAATATAAAGAATAACTATTTGCATTTCAATACGTAAATGTGAAAATATACAAAGAGAACTTGGGATTCATCTAAAAAGGTTTAGCCTAAGATCAACTAAGTCACACTAGAAAGATAAAATGGTGATCTGTGGGACTTCACATGAACCAATGCTCCTCACATGAGATACCAGATTTGTTTACGTGGGTGCAATTTATAATTATGGTCCATGTTTCTTCAAACTGCTTCCATATTCAGGCAAAAACACATTTGAATATTGAGTTTGTTCCATCAAAGTAACCTTTATTTGAGGTAAATATTAAGGACCCAGGTATCTGGCCTTAGTGGGCTGTTTGTTGATGGCTGTGTAAACTTTGGAGAGATTATTTGTATCTTAAAACGCACATCATGAAGTTTCCAAATGTATTCGGGCCCACTGTTCTCAAAGACATGCCAAAATGTACTTTAAAATCCAACTTAAATTTCACGTGGCAAATGCTGCCTCCTGTTCATCTGACATCCAGAGCTGAAAGCCAACACAGTGTTGTTTAAAATAAACACGGAGAAGCGTTTGGAGTTCACAGCAAATGTCTTTTGCTCCTCTGAGATTTTTCGTTTTAATGAGAGATTAGTTCAGGCATCTCAGTTTTTGTGCTGGACTGGGTAGGTGTGTGTAACTAGCCACGTATTTCTGAGGCTTTCACAAAAGAACAGAGCCAGGCAACAGAAGCCTTTGTCTCTGGCTGGGCTAGCTCAGAAGGTCTCCATATGGCTGCCCCAATGCATTCTCCATTCTCATGAGCTCCAAAACGACCTTACCACCTTCTCCTCAGAGCTGGGGTGCACAGTCCTTTCATCTCTTTTACCCAACCCTCAACTGATCCCATGATTCAGCACTGGATTCCTCTGGTCTTATCAGGGGCCCCTCTGTGCCAGTTCTTAGTTCCCTAAGGGTCCTCCTGCCTCCATGTCTCCACACACCCAGCAGAGTTTCATCCAAATTAAGCTCCACAAGGCACAGGTAAGGAATTGCTGCTGTTGCGGGAACTCCTTCAGCCAATAGCTTTTAAGATACCGGCCCACTTTGGGTGTGGCTTCATGTACTGTATGTGCCAAACAGTGTACTATTAGGCCAAATAGTGTTGTAATTAATATAGTTTCTGTGTGATTATTCAGATCTGGGCAGCCAGGAAACAAACAGGCCATCTCCGTTTACATGCTGTTCACCTCAATAAGTTCTCAGGAGCCCCAAGATCCTGGCGCTGCTGTTCACTGCTACAGGGCCGCTCTACCCTTGTCTCTTGCTTTGTGTTCTGTAAACCAAGCTAGTTGGAAGATATCAGGAAACCCTCCAGTCCTCCAGCTGTGAGTCCAAGTTCAATAACGTGGAGCCTTAGCCAAAGAGGGTGGGGCCTAAGCATGCACTTCTCTGTTTCCTTCCTGTGTCTCTGTCTTCTTCAACCTATGGCACCACCCTGCCCCGAAGCCTTCTGAGTTCGCCTGATTTCAATGCAATCATGTGCTGTGTTTCCCTTTTCAATACTGGAGATTAATTCAGGGCCTTGCACGGACTAGGCGAAGGCTCACTATTGAACTACACCCTGAGCCTCTTTTTCATTTTCGCGTTGAGATAGGTTCTCACTTAGAGGCCTATGCTGACCTCAAACTCACTCTGCAACCAGGTAGTCCTTGAACTTATGATCCTCCTGCCCCAGTCTCCAAAGCAGTTGGTATTACAGGCTTGCCTCATAAAGCTAGTTTCTAAAATATTTACTTCGCGTCCCTCATTTTGAATTTTCCCTTTTCCTTTTTCAGACTAAACATATCTTCTTTCTTTCTGCTGAGATTTTGCTTGTTTAATTCCATGTTGTCCCTGTGCTGGGTTAACTCTGCAGGAAGATGTACCTCAGATCCACCTAGAGAGGAGACTTCCACACTGACTGGGAAAGACCAGTTATGGACTTCACAAGTGTAAAAAGTGAAGAACTTCTGAGCGAGCTGCTGAAATGATGGATCTGCTTCTTTTTTTATTATTATTATGTATACAACATTCTGTCTCCATGTATGCCCACATGCCAGAAGAGGACACCAGATCTTATTACAGATCCCATGTGGTTGCTGGGAATTGAACTCACAACCTCTGGAAGAGCAGCCAGTGCTCTTAACCACTGAGCCATCTCTCCAGTCCCCTGGATCTGCTTCTTAACTAACTACATGAAGCAAACATTCTTTAAAAAACAAACATAAAAACCCTGTAAAGCCCCGTTTCTGACTAAGGTTCTCAAGCAGGTCCCTAAGGTGATTTAAAGTTGTTCCTATCAGAAGGCCATAATGACAAGGGTCCTCGAGGATTTCAGAAAAAAAAAAATGTGTTTTCTATTGGGATCATTGACTAGTGATAGAGATGAAGAGCCGGTGGTCATAGTGTTTCTGGACTCTTCCAAGTCATTCGACAAAATGTCCATGGCATTTTTCTTTTGTCAAAAAAGGAAAATTACAAGATAAAAATAAAATTAATTATTTACAGATGGGCTGAGCTTACTCACAAAGGAGTCTCATGCTCTGGTGCTGCTCTTGGGTAATTCCACAAACATGCATAGCAGCTGACAGATGGGGGACAGCCTTTGTACATGGTTGCTGTCGCCACTAGCAAGAGAGAAGCCAAGGATGAGCAAAACACGCCTCCTAGAAACCAGAGTTGACAAATGAATGGAAGAATCTAGAAACAGAACATCCTGGGAATGTGTCTATGAGCTCAATGGCTTTGCGTCTCTCCCTCCCTTTTGTTTGGGGTTTTTGTTTTGTTTTTTCTTTTTGTTTTTTTGAGACAGAGTTTCTCTGTGTATCTCTGGCTGTCTTGGAACTCACTCTGTAGACCAGGCTGGCTTCAGACTCACAGAGATCCACCTGCCTCTGCCTCCTGAGTGCTGGGATTACAGGTGTGTGCCACCACCACCTGGAAGACACAGGTATTGTCTTCTGTTGCCTGTGATGGAGTTTGACATAACAAAAATGTTCCCAGTCAGCTGTCACATTTGATTCTTATTTCTGTTGATAAACATAGCAATTTAGGTTAATTCTACACACACACATACCTCACAGAAAAGCCGTAAGAGAATTACAATGGGAGGCACAGCAAGAAAGAATGAACTAGGTGGGTGTGGGAGCAGAAGCAAAACCACCAGAGAAGGGATCCACATTTTTAGGAAACTTGAGATTTCAGGAACACGGAGGTAGAGGTGATGTCCAGAGTGGTGGTCTAGATTTAATTATTCCTGGGGCCAATTGGAATTTAGGCAGAATGAATCCACTGTGAGAAAGTAGAATTGTGGTTCTCAAGCCTTTGTCCAAATGGGTCGATATGGTTGAATAGGTTCCTTACCACACCTCTGGGAAAGCCTGGGACCCTTTGGACAGGGTTTGAAAATCACTCTGATAGATAAGCCCCAGTGAGTACTGCTCAGCACAGGGCTGTGCCTACAAATTTGATGCTGTGCAGTGTTTTCTAGTTTCTCCTGGTGCAATCTCCTGGCCAATCTCAAAGACATCGGATCTGCCAGTCTTTCCTCCATTTTCATGGATAGCCCTCATTATCACACACCCCCTCATTCATCTCCCTGCTGCTGGTCTCTCTCACTTGCAGTATGTGCGAACACAGAAACAGACTAACTGTTCTCCTAAAGCTCTTTTGTAACAACCTCTTGCCCAAGAGTCCACAGAAGTACCCGATTACCACTGCCTTTTTCAAGCTTCCCTTTGTTATACTCTGACCTTCTACAACCTTTTTTACAACCCATTTTAGCCTCTCTCACCTTCAGCCTTATGCAGGCTATCCACTGCCTTGACCACTTCCTTGGAGGGATCCAGGTCCTGTCTTGTGCAGCTCACGGCACTCTATGGCTTCTCTATCAAGGGGATATAGTGACTACAATTCTAAAGGACTTATCCTTACATTCCCAAATCATGTATAGTTGCATTATAATTCAACACAGATAATTGTTGAGTAGATGAATATGTATATGGTCTTTGGGGACATTGCTTCAGGTGATCTTTCAGCTGTGACTCCCATGAATGGGGCCACCAGTGAATGTTCCTCTCATCTTTTCCTCAGGGACTACCAAGACAGGAGTCATGAACCTTTTGGAAATCAGACTCTCTCTGTGGAAAGAGAGGAGCTGCAAGTCTGCACCAAAGAAGGAATTTAGACTACAGTTTCCCTCATAACTGTTAGTGCTGGGAGACAAAACCCTGAAAGCAGGTTTTGTAGTCAAAGGTGTGTATATGTAGTATGTGTAGGTGGCGACAGACATTAGCTGTATCTTGGTATTTGGAGTCCCCAATTCTATAAATCAAGGACTTGCCCAGAGTCTCAGAAATAGCACAGACATGACTGGAACCTAGTTCTTGCTGCTACCCAACCTTTCCTCCCTGTTCTTGGAAAGCCCCTTGCTAACTCAGTGTGCTGCACACAGTGCTTCCTCTCTTGCTCACCCTGTGGCCTTTGATGCTGGGAGAACAAGAGTCCAAGGCCAGAGCACTTCCTCCTGACTCAGATTTCCAGTCCAGCAAAGCCCTGTGTGGTGTGGGCAGGGTGTAGGTGAGGCAAGGGCCAGGACAAACAAAACTGGGTGAAATGACAAGAAATCCATCCCCAGACATACCCTGTTTCTCCTGGAACTTCAGAGACAGCTTCATATATATATATATATATATATAATCTTTTGAGACTCTTGAGGGGTGACAGTTCCTTGGATGACTGCATGTGAGCTAGTGCACAGCAAAGGCAGGATGAACATCACAGGTCTGCCATCCATAGTCTAATTGTAAAGAACTAAAGGTCCTCACCCACCCAAACTAGTTTACTTCCTCATCCCTGAGGTCTCATTTTGGACCTGGAAGTGTGGAAGGAAAGCCATGATTGAGAGACCACAAAGGGAAAAGCAAGCCTGGTCTAGAAACTGTCCCCAAGACAGCAATATTACAGCTTCATTTCACCCAAACAATGAAACAGCAGAAACACACAATGGCACGGCCAATCAGAATTAACTCATTTGCATGGCATGAATTACTTGCCAGGGAAATTGAATGCATGGTGACTCACCCTAACCACTCAAGACTTAGCATCACCAATCAGCACTACCCTCATTTATGGTTGGAATTACATGCTAGGCCACTGCATGCAAAGTGGTTCACCCTAACCCAGTGAGGCTCCACCCTCCAGCTCATCCAATACACAGGCAATTGTTTCTTTCTCTGTCATGCCTGCTGTTTCTCTTTGGAGTGCACTAAATAAACCTGTTTTCTATCTGCTCTGGTCTAAAGAGGCAATTCTTTCATCCACCACTGTGGTAGTTTGAGAGAAGGCAACCCTCAAAGAGAGTGGCACTAACGGGAGGTATGGTCTTGCTGGAGTAGGTGTGGCCTTGTTGGAGGAAGTGTGTCACCCCATGGGTGGAGTTTGAGGTCTCCTATGCTCAAGCTACACCAAAGTGAGACAGTTCACTTCCTGTTGCCTGCCCATCAAGATGTAGAATTCTCAGCTCCAGCACCATGCTTACCTGCATGCTTCTATGCCCCATCATGATGATAGTGGACTAAACATCTGAAACTGTAAGTGAGCCACCCCATTAAATGTTTTCTTTTATAAGAGTTGTCATGGTCATGGTGTCTCTTCACAGCAATAGATACCCTAACTAAGACAACTACAAAATCTACCACCACAGGAAGCTGCCGAGGCCTTTGGGTTACATGTTGCAGAAGGGTCCCACAGATAATTCTTTTCCCAAGGGTTTTCTTGTCAAGACTCTAATGTACAAATGAGATAGTCAACGTTGCTTTTTATTTTCTTACCTGTGTGATAAGAAATGCTGAGTTATCTGTAGGATTCTTTTCAAATTATTCCTTGCTGTGCAGCCTTGGTAGGATCTGGTTATCTCCTTTGGTTAGCAGAGCTCCTTGTTTTGAAGATAGATACTGCTCTTGGCCATGGGTAATTGTTGTGGGATATTTGTACACTGTGTGAAGATGTATTGTTGTGATTGGTGTAATTAAAAATGTGAACAACCAATAGCTAGGCAGGAGAATATAGGTGGGACTTCCAGGCAGAGAGAGAGAACTCTGGAAAAAAGAAAGGCAATTTTCCAGTGAGGCACAGAGAAGAAACAGGAGGTGCAAGATGGAAGAAAGATAACACTGTGTGGCAGAACATAGATTAATATATATTATTAATATATATGTATATATACACATATATGTTAATTTAAGTTATAAGAGCTAGTTGAGAACAAGCCTAAACTAAGGCCAAGCTTTCATAATTAATAATAAGTCTACATGTTATTATTTGTGAGCTGGCAACCCAAAGAAAAATCCGACCATAGGTATTGGTACAGAATTTTCCTCTGGAAGCGTAGTTCTTTCACTGTTAATGTTCATTAGTCAATAAATAACTATTTAAATTTAACATGTTTCCAATACACAAGAACAATTGGCTCTTCTTTTATTTCTTTTTTCATTTGTTCATCTATATGCTCTCAGGATGCAAGAAGCTTAGGGAGATAGACAATCTAGGGAGATACACAAAAATTTAAAATAGTGGAGAATGTTAAAGATGTCAAAGGAAAAAAAGCTGTAGCATTAGTTCAGGGTACTTCAAAGATCAAGCAGATCTCAAGGATGCTTATGGTCTAAAGACCTGCACATCTCAGGTGCAGGCTGACATTTGGGCTGGGCCAGATCTCAGTTTTCTGCAACACTCTGTTCACATCTGCTTTCCTCCACAACTGACTCCTTCCCCAATACCCAGATATTTAGACCACACGCAACCCCTTTCTTAGAAACTGTTCACTTTTGTCTGCACTAAATCAATTCTCAGCCAAGTGAATTTCTACTGCCCCTTTGCAGTTTCAAGTCACAATAGCAACACTGTTTTGTAAAAGCTGGGCATGAGAATCCCAAACTACTTGAATCTGCTTTACTGAATCCAAGTCCTAATCTTTGCTCAGTAAATCTAACTTTCTTTGTTCTAACTGTGTTGATTTCATTCTCAGTCAACCGTTGTAACAACAAAATATCTGGCCCAGTCAGACCCAAGCAAGGAAGAAAATCTAATAATACACATGACTAACAACTTCTTGAAGGGAGGAGTGTGGCTCAGAAAATGTCCTCCCAGAAGTTCAGCCCATTTGAGGTGCTATTTTATTGTTTCAGTAGAGCTGCCAGCCTGGGATAATGTGAAGATTGAAGGAGAGTTCATATTTTCTAGAACAGACCAGTTTAAGACAAGATCAGAGACACGAACATTTGAAGGTAATAATATCAGGGCCATGCCAATAAGACTGGAGTCTCCCATATTAAAGGCATGGTCCCCAGGATTCACACATCTGGGCTTTCTTGGAAGATAGTCCTTTCTAGGGATGATACTCTAAGGAGACAGTAGGGCATACAAGCGTGGTTCAAGGTGACAGGACCAAGTCAGAAAGTAATAAACCATGAGCTTTTCTTCTCTAGGTACCTGAAGGGTCAGGTTGGAACTTGAGAGATAAGGTAGGAAGGTGAGAATGTGACTCATTTGGGAACCTCAGGTGGTTACTATGGAGGACCCAGTGGAGAGCTGAAGGGCATTGGTGGCTCCTGTTAAGGGTTGGGACTGGAAAAGGCAATAATAGTTAGAGCTATATACACCCCAAATGGGCCAGAAACAGGAGGGAGGCATCCCATTTGGTGGCCATGAGAAAGATAGAGGTCAGAGCCAACAACTGCAAAAGCAGGAAGGGGCACACTTCAGGGCTTGAAGAACAAGCATCAGAGCCCTGGTGAGAGAGTGTCTGTCCTCTGTGTGCTGCGACACAGTGGACACTATCACGGGAGGGAAGCAGAGGGCCAGTGTGCAAGGAACCTGAAAGGCTCTAGGGTAAGCGCACCAGTGTTATTCCCAGGGGATGATGGGAACAGTGAGAGGCTTCCTTCAGTGCGGACTGGGAACAAGGTCAGACAAATTCTGCTGGATACTCAAATTTTGCCCCAGAGTATGAGGAAAACCAGGTCACACAAACCCACTGTGTCCTCTTGGACAATACATAATTGCCTGAGCCTTGTTGAATTGCCTTCAAGGAGCCATGATTTCTCGATGCCCAAACGAAATCAGTAGTCCCTGCCCCCTATTTTGTCTTAAGATACCAGAGAGACTTTGGTCGGGTTATATTATACTGGGACATTTCAGCCCTCCTTTTTTTTCCCTTTTCTGTTTAAATAGACACTAAATACTTTAGGAAATTCTCTTTGCTCTTGGCTATCAGGGCAGTAAAAGATCCAGGTGTTCAGGAGAAGTAGGTCTTTAGGATGTGCAGAGATCTTGTGGGAGGGACCGCTTTCTGTCCCCTTGTCTTCAACACAGCCCTGTCAGGATATTTTGTGTATTGGTGCTGCTTTCATTATTACTCTTGTAATAATTGTCTCTTTCTGGCAAAGTCACCTAATGTATTTGTTGGAAACAGCTGAGATTTCCTTAGTAAATCTTCTAGTTCCTAGGAAAGAATGTGGCTATTTAATCTTTTCCAGGACAAAAAAGTCTTTTAAATCTCCTATCCTTTTCTCTTGGGCCATCTAGATTGAGAACAATGCTGCCTTTTTTCCCCCCAACATATTTTTTGTCTGAGGGAATTCTTTCTTATGTCAAATACATTTATTTCCTTATCAGACAGAAATGTGGGCAAAGTGGAACAACCTCATTGCATATGAGGTGCAGAGCTCCATACTGCAGTGGAATTTGGTTTCCCAAATGATCTGGGAAGGCTTTTCTTTTGGAGCCCCTGTTCAAAGAAGCCATTAGAGAGTGTCAGTGGCTGCCTGTTCCTTCCCGGTAATGCAGACGAGCCCTTGTCCTTGTCCTCACATTAGTATTGACTAGGGAAGGGATAGTGTTTCCGCATTTGACCTTGTTTTTATTGAAAAGAACAAACTAAAAGTCATTTAAAAGTACATCAATACTTTCCTAAGTTTAGTTTTATAGGAAAAGGATGATCAAAGAGTTTTTACTACATGACCACACTGTGGACCCGTAGCCCAAACTGAGAGGTGTGGAGTTATCAGCACCCAGTAGCTGCCCTCCAGTCCTCACTTTAGTCCCTACATCAACCTAAAAACACTATTCTGCTTCTGGTGTTAATTCCACCAGCTGAGAACAAGAGCACCACCACAATTTAAAGTCAAATTTGAAGCATGCTTTAATTAAATACTGAATGGGCTCTGGCTAGGTCCACAACCAGGTACCTGAGAAATGGCTCCAAGTTACAGTTTGCGGTGGTTTAAGTATTTCCAGTCAGGTCCAATCAGGGGCAAGCATGCATCCTGACATATTTCCTGCCTGTGAACCTCCCGCCCACATGTGATTAAGTACATCCGGTGCAATGGACCAAACAAACTTGTTTAGGGGACTGAAAACATGTGGCTTGTTATCTCCCACAAACAACAGCCTCCAGCATTCAGGAACTCTCTGTCTCTGAGCAAGGGGCCTGCAGATCAGAGACATTTTTGTTTCATGGATCTCTAAGGCATGGTAATTGAAATTTAAAATGTAACACTGGCATCACTGATTATTGCTTTGTCTCTTTTTAGTCTTTATAAAATTTAGCTTTGGGTATGTTTTTTTCATGTGTACTTTTGAGAACAGTCTCACTGCAGCAAGTGGCAATATGCTTTCATTTTATTGGTCTATGTTACTATTATGTAAGTATATCAAAATGTTGTATCCGTTTCTGATATAGCTTCCCATTTCTGTTATTTCCAATTTTACCAGCCTGGTCCTGCCTGGCCCCTACATCTTCCAGATGTAAATAACCTTTTCTTTCATTGAAAGCCTTGGTGGAAAAGCTGCTGTTACGGCTAGGATACCGTTGGGATTCTGACATTACATGACTAGAATCATCCATGTTCTAGACAGAATGGAAGACAGAACACACATGCTATTCTGCTGGCCATGGTTTTTAGAATCTGCCATAAGATATACTGTTTACATTTCAATGGACACAATTTGGTGTCACCTGGTCAAACCTAATTATAAAGCCGAGGCATGTTCTAGATAGCTAAGACCCAGCTTTTAAAAAAAAAAATCAACCATCCTTTTTCTCCATCCAGTCCTGGAGATGGAAATCAGGGTCTTACACATGCTAGGCAAGAAACCTACCACCTTTTTCTGCATCAACAGGGCCAGCAAAATCATGTAAGTCAAAATACTGTTGAGGGAGAACAACAGCCTTGAACACCCACACAGTTTAATTCAAGTCATGTATTGAGTGCCATTCTAATCATGAGCTATACTAGTTTCAGAAATGAATGATGCATGATCTTAGCCTAGTCTGATGCAGGACAGAGTCCTCACTCTAGTAAGCGGTTCTATAACTCTACCTAGGCATTGGGGCTTTAAGGGCACACCACCCCTTGCTACTGTCTTTAGACAGTTACCACAAAGATGTGAGTCTAGTATAGCTCTTAGTAATTTTGGTCACCCAAAAAGGCATCCAGGAGAGTGACAGAAGAAGAAAAATACTTTTGGGAGTAAGACTATGGGCTTAGGATGGAGTCAGATCATCCAGGCCCTAACAATGCCAGAGGAAAATGAGACACATGACAGTGCCATGTTTAAGGGAGTAGCAAAGGGTCCAGGGAGCCTAAAATAGACCTAATATGAAAAAAATGGGTGGAATGAGGCTGGTCAAGTCTGCAGCGGCCAGGAAAGGATAAGACAATGAGTCCCAATTAGTGGATGCATTCATCCCATAATCCCTTTGTAGTACATATCCGTAGAGGACTTCTAGCATGTTACAATAAAAGATAATATCACCAGTGTTTGGCTGGAATCTCCAGCTCACCCCTGCTTGATCCAACCATTCCTCTCTCTCCAAACCTTGCCCTTTCAGAAGAAAAGACCAAAAAGTCCAGTTCTGCATTCCTGTCGTGTTGTGGCTCCTCCCCTTAAGCTGCCAGCTCTCCAACACAAAACCAGCTTGTGGAAGACACATCATAGCTCCCTCCCATCTACAGAGTATTTAAGCCCCTCCTCTAGGTCGGCCCTGTGGTTTTCCTCCTGCCCTCTTCCCCTGCCTCTAATTAGGTGCCTGGGTGCCATAGAGTCACAGGGCCAGGGGAGGGTGGGAGTGGAGGTGCCCAAATAAACCTGGTCTTTTACTTTGTAATTCAGCTCAATCTGGCGTACTGTGTCAACAGAGAAAACTATTATTAGGGTACAGAAAACCTATTAACCAGCAAATGAGTCAAGGTGAGACCCAAAGTGTAGCCCTCAGGAAATTTCCCAGAGATTCGGATCTCAGGAGTTTGTCCTCTTCTCTGCTTGAACAAGCTGATGGTTTTTAGGAATTGACTCTCTTGGCCTGAGTGGTCCCTAGCCTTGGGGAGTGGAAGGAAGTGCTGGAAGGAAGGGTGCCATCACCCCCACCCCACATTTCCCTCCTCACAGGCATATCTGGGTAAAGGGGAAGAAGGCAGAAGAATAACCACAAAGGAAGGAACATTTTCATTATTATTTCAATGAAGACCTACTGTGTATCACATGTAACTCGCGTTAACTCTAAGGAGTTCACACACCAAGGGGAAGAAACTTTTAAGAGTGTGCACACTGGGCCAGCGAGATGGCTCAGTGAGTAAAGCCACTTGCTGCCAAACTTGACCTGAATTCATCTCTGGGACTATGTGGTAAAAAGAAATTTTCTTCCTGTAAGTTGTCCTTTGACATCTACAAATGTACCAGGGAACACGTGCACACATACAAATGAGAGTGCATGCACACACATGGTTTGCAAAGGAACAACTGCTGAGTACTTCTCTTGGGTCTCTTCGGGGTTGCCCTCCTGTGTGATGATATAATATAGTGTTGCCTCATATTGAGTCATAATACAGGTGTCTGTCTGATCTCTTTCCCCCTGGCAAACGGCTTTACACTGCCCACAGTGTGGTATGACTCGCATTTTTCTCTTGGCTCAGAGTCCTGAGCACCTTCCACGGCAGCCAGTCAGCATTTTAAAGAGCCTCCTCTGCAGACCTCAGGGCTTCTCTGCGGTTCACTGCCTGTGTCGAAAGAGGAAAGTTACTGCACCGGGTCCAGAGAGCGACTCTGAAGAAGAAGCAAGGCAGTGTGTGTGTGTGTGTGTGTGTGTGTGTGTGTGTGTGTGTGTGTGTGTGTGTGTGTGTATGTGTGTGTGTGTGTGTGTATGATTCAGCCCAGTATGTGTTTTGCCTTCCATGGTCAGGCTTCCTTTATCACATCATCTGAGAAGACCAAAGAACTCTGGAAATCTGAACCACTCTCGATTCTATCATCTCAGTAAATATCATTTGAACACCTCTTTCCCCACCAAGGAATTTCTGTAAGGAAATATGTTATAAAGTGAGATACAATTTAAATCTACTACTGTAAAGTACCAGCGGAGGACCGACCATGCTTGTGAAGGCAGACGAAACTTTAGACACATGGCATGGGTGTCTTTTCATAGACTTTACGATGTGGCAATTGGCTTTTCTTTTCGGGGTGCATGAAGACAGTATGGTTCTTCTAGCACACTTGGGAAATCCTTCACAGAACTAGTATCTCAAACTATGGGAGTCAGTTAAGATTTTTGTCAAATTCACACAAAGCTTGGTTTTGGAAAGTCATGGGTCTGTTATTGTCCCCAAAAGATGGTGACTCCCAACCCCTCCCCACACACACTTAAACAAAGCAGACATCCATGTTGCCTTTGCTCTCTCAGATGATGAGTCTCTCCTTGAGAACCCACCTATGAACACAAGAAGGGAGGATTTTTTTTGGATTGTTTTAGCAATAATAATAAATAAAAGTCTCTTATAAAGGAGAAAAGCAAGCTGAACCCCAGTTCTCTCCACCAAAAATAATCTGACCTTGGAGAGAAAGTTTCTGTGGCATGTGGATTGTAAGCTCCAGTATGGAAAGGACTCACTCACTTTGTTTCTCGGGACAGCTTTCTGAAGCTATAATCTCCTGCTGTACGATTCATGCCCACGTGGTTTTGAGTTCAAGTTTCTCAACATCACTGGGTCGCAGCCTTCCTCTCTCTAAAGGGGGAATGAAAATAACAGAACCTAATGATTTGCTAAATGGATCAAATGCATGCACACAGACTGATCACTGAAATTAAATGAAAGCAGTAACAGAAAATTAATATTCCATCTTCCTACACTCAGTTTGGCATTGAATTTTCTGATCAGTGGGATTCTATTACTCTGATTTTCCAATTAGGTGGTGGAAATATTTAGCTTGTCAATTTATGATATTTAAAGTGTCAGATTCAGTTCAGTTGGATGCAATGCCATTATCTCCTGAAGGTGACAGATAAGGGATTTGGTTCACCGGCAGTCTCTCTGTTATCTCATGTGCTCACTCAGTGGCATGGCTTCAGGAGAGACGCTCCACTGTTTTCTCAGGCCATGCGGTACAAGGACCTGACAGGTTTCAGGAATATATTGACATTTGGGGCCACAGAATCCACTTGCTGTATTTCTCCTTTTCTCCCTATGTTTGGGCATCAGGGCACCTGTGGATTTTAATTCTCCAGTGCCCCAGGCAGACAAGGGGCAGAATCTCACTGCCACTCTCATATGGCAAACAGCAGCACCCCCCACCCATTGGAGGTCAGTGAAGAAGCTGAACACTGTTCTGAACTATCTCATTCTCTCTGAACTCTGTCTTCTGTTTCTTGCTATGGTTCCTTAGTCAGTACAAGGTAAGCTTTTTGTCTTATTGATTTCCATTAACATGGACTAAGCCCCAGCCATAGCAAATAAGAGACCTTCAAATGAGGGCTGCATGGGAAGTGAGCTGAAGGGAAAGAAATGGGGCTGTGCTTACCGGCCGCTGTGTTGCATTAGCCATCAGAGTTGGTGGCATCCCATGGTCATTTCTATCACTCTATGCCTCGTAGTCTCTCACCTCCCCTAGATAAAAACAAAATCTCCACTGGTTTTTACTAAATTCAGTTTTGTAACATATGAGGAAATGTATAGTGTCAAGAGAGCTGTAACAGCCTCCATTTTTCAAACTTGGTCCTAATGGACACATGCACTTGCCTTGTAAAAAGTTGCAGGTTGAATAAACTGTTCTCACCTCGTAATTCATGTGTTGAGCCTCCACCCCTGGCTTCCTGGACCTCAGAATGTAAGGTTTGGGAGTAGGGTGATCACAAATACAATCAGTTTGTTTAAGATGAGGTCATACAATGGTGGGCCCTTAGTCTAAGATGACTAATGTGGTGTCTTTATTAAAGGGGACACCAACACACAGACTGGAAAATGTGATGGTGGGTGATGCATCCACTAGCCAAGAATAGCTAGAAATTGTTATCAAGCTACTAGAAGTCAAGAGAAAAGCTGGGAACCGACTTCAGAAGGAAGGAACGCTGTCAACACCCTTATCCTGAACTGTCAGCTTCAAGAACCGTGAGATAATACATTTCCAACATTTAAACTACCAATTTGTGGTACTTTGTGAAGGCAGCACTGGGAACCTAATGCATGGAACAAATTGTTCTGTCTTCCCAGTCCACCCTCGTTCCACCCTCCCTCCCCAACTTCTGAAGAAGCAGCCATGTTGAACAACAATGTCACCCTCCCCTGGTTCGAGTTCACTGGCAAACAACATCCAAGAGCAAAGAGAAAGTCTCTGATGACTTCAACCAAAAACGTAAATCACAGGAACAACCATGTTCCCACCCAAGAAAAGTAGCCAGCCACAGGACAAAGCTAGCGCCTGGAGCTGTAGACACCAGTCTGGGAAACAGAGGGCTAACTAACTGGTTGCTTTCCAGCCCTGGACTCCATCTGTGCCTGAGACCTCAGCTGCATCTGCACTTGGCTCTGATTTGAATTCCAGGAAGCTGTAATGACCATCCAGCGAATTCATCGTTTTGCTAAACCCGATTCTTATTAGGTTTAGGAGACTTGTGAGTCAGATTTCTACTTTCTGCTCTCCAAAATTTGTGCCCTTTCATTTTTCACATAAGCAGAGGACTGCTAGTCCATAAGTAGCCAGGGCCTTAGACACACAGGGTGTAGAATCCGGAAAAGGATATCTATAAGAGTAGATAAGAATAATTCTAAATTTACTTTAGGTCCTCATAAGAGTATCAGTGCCCCCAATCAGCAGGAAGTAGCCTGAAAAATTACACCAACATCCCCAAAAATGGACTATGGATATTTTCCTTTGTTTAGAATGTTGATTACAAGTTGTTATGGATAATGGTCAGAAGAAAAGCTAAATAAAGGATATTAGATTCAGAGTTCTTGTTCTTTAAAAAAAATGGGGGGGAGTGCTGCAGGACAGGGGTTGTACCCTGTAAACATTTGTTTCTTATATTTGTTCAATAAAATCTCATTGGCCAGTATCCAGGCAGACAGTATAGGTGGGGCCACCAGGCAGGAAGTAGAGGCAGGGCAATGAGAACAGGAGAATTCTGGGAAGAAGATTCTGCAGTCTGCAGTTGTGATCCAGACACAGAGCAAACAAGATGTGACTGCCTCGCTGAAAAAGGTATTGAGCCACGTGGCTAACATAGACAAGAATAATGGGCTAATATACCTTATAAGAGTGAATAAGAAGCCTGAGCTAATGGGTCAATCAGTTTATAACTAAAAAAAGAGAGAGAGTTAGTAAGAAGTCTGAGCTAATAGGTCATTCAGTTTATAATTAATGTAAAAAAAAAAAAGAAAGGTAGATGAGAAAGCACATAGCCAGATGTGTTAATTCATGACAAAATATCTGAGAAAAGGTTTATTTTAGCTTGTGGCTTCAGTGGTTTCGGTCTCTGGCCATTTGGCTTGGTTGCTATTAGGCCTGAGGCCAGATAGTACAATACATTGTGGCAGGAGGAACATCAGCCAATCCGTAGCAGCCAGGCAGCAAAGACAGCAATAGGAAGTAGCTCAGGTCCCAGTGCTGTTCAATAGTACACCTGCAGTCACCTACTTCTTCTGCCACCTCCAGGACCAACATGCTACTGTGTTATGGATCATGAATGGATCTAGCCATTCATCCAAACATCCCACCTCTGAGCACTCCTGAACTGGGGACCAAGTCTTCAAGACATGTGCTTTGGGGAGCAGGGCACGTTTTACTCACAAACCAATAATAGTAATTCTTCTTAAGGCATTCTTTCTTAAGTGAAATTTTAAGCCAACATAACATGTGAAAAAGTAGCATAAAACTTTACCTTTTAGAATAGATGCCAAAGTCATCCATGGGTGGGCAATTTCATTAACATATATGAAGACTTGTTATATATAAAGTCAGCATCATCCCTTCATCTTGATGCCAGTAGAATCACTTTACCTATGAGGTTTATGCTAGTTTTATTTTCAAAGCACATATTCGCCTTGTGATAAACATCAAAGGCTTGGTACTCTGCCCAAGAAAATACACGCTATTTAGTACATGAACAATAAGGCTTTCCTGTTGGTTCATTATCATGTTGTTTTTAATTCTCAGAAACAGTTTTAATTCTGATTTATGCACTTTATAATGGTTTCTGATATGCGATTCAGTCTCCAAGACTCCCAGCTGTAGACCAGAGAAGGATAAGCAAATGAAATAAATCCTCACACTATTTTGCATGCTAGCTCTGGAATGCGTCGGTTTTCTGACCCAGCCAACACTTTTCCCTAGAACAGCTTAAAAAGACATTAACTGTTTCTAATCACACACAGTTTCTGTGAACCAAAAAAATCCATGTGTGACTGATAGTAGGCCAATGGCTCTGCCTTATAAGTGTCAAATGAAATGACTGTGTGCCAAGTGAAGGCTTGGTTCTCCAGGCCGTGGCATCAGTGGGAGGCGACAGATTTCAGCCCGGTGGGAGGAAGTTAGACTATGAAGGGTGTGGATTTGTAAGGAACAGTGTGACAGTGGTCCCTCCTCAACTCTTCTTCCTTTCCCAGATGTCAGGAGATGGAAGCCTCTGCTGTCTTGTGTTCCTTCCGTAAGGCACTGCCCACCATATGCCTTAATATGACAAGGCAACTGGCTGAGGCCCCTGAAACTGTGAGGAAACCAACCTTCCTTCTTTACACCAATTGTGTCAAGTGCTTTCTTATTGAAAGAGAAACCTGATCTCTAAAACAAGACTCAACCAGAGATAAATCTAAAATATTCACTTTCAAGGTGGCATTGTGTGGCTTGTAAGTTGGTGTTTTGCTGCAGGCATGAGACCTCAGTCCTCACCATGTGGCCCACCCTTTGTGCATGTCCTCAACAGGACAACTGGCTTCGTGGTTGCAAGTAATCCAAAGAAGTAAAAGCAGAAGCTATAGCTAGGTGTGGTGGTTAAAGCCTGTTATCCTAACACTTGAGAGGTAAAGACAGGAGGGTAATGAATTTGAGGCTAGCTTAGGCTACATAGTGAGTTCAAGTCTAGTGTAGGCCAATAGCAAGACTCTGTCTCAAAACAAAGCCACAAGAAAAGAAGATAGAAATTGAAATCTTTGGTGATCTAGTCTTGGGTGTCGTTTTTACATACTGGTTCCACACATCGGCACCGTTCAATACTAAGGGACAGCAGCACTGAGAGAAAAATTGATAACTAGAGATCATTTGAAGTCTTATCATTTCACTCTGCTTATTAGTGAAACTGTTATGTAAAAATACTTTTAAAACAAACATATTTAAGATAAATTTAATAAATCAATAGCAGTTACAGAATTTCAGGATTAGGATGATGTCACCTGGATATCAACCAGATTAACTTGATCACAGAAACTAAAACCAGAAAGTTTCTAACTTCATACAGCAAATTAATGACCAAAGAAGGCTTAGATCTGGTCCCCCTGGCTTCTGCTTAGGGTTTGTAGTGAGCATGCTGGCTTGGAACTCGGTGTCCATTCTTACCTCTGTCTGTCAGCACACCTTTCCGCCGCAGATGCTGGGGCCACCAAGCCCATAGTTCCCTGTGGCTGGAGTTTTGCTGTGATGTAGCTTCAGATGACCAGACAGCTCATGTGAGTTCTGGGGGAAGGCTCCTGCAGCTCAGGTTGCTTTCATCAGCAAAGGTGAATGCTATCATTCATTGGGACCTCTGAGGTCTGGTACCTAAGAAACTTCATGCAATGGCATTGAAATGGAACTGTAAAGAAAGGCAGAGCCCCTGTGCATGGTTTAATGCCGCCATAATGGAAGTGAGCTCTCATGGGAATAAGTTCCAGGCAAAAGAAAGCTCTTCCCTATACCTCCCTCCTCTCCTCCCCTCTCCTCTCCTCTCCTCTCCCTCCTTTTCTCTTTTCCTCTCCTCTCTCCTCTTCTCCTCTCCTCTTTCCCCTCCTCTCCCCTCTTCTCCTTTCCTTTCCTCTCCTCTCCCCCTCTCCTCCCCTCTTCTTCTTTCCTCTCCTCTCCTTTCCTCTCCTCTCCTCTCCTCATCTCTCCCTCCCTTCTCTACTCTTGCCCCTCTGCCCACTGTCACAGGATGATGCAGCAGGAAGGCCCCAGCCCTATGCTGGCACCTTGACCTTGAATTTCACAGCCTCTATAACTATGAGAGATAAACTTATTTTCCTTGTAAATTACCCAATCTTTTAGATATTCTGCTGTAGCAGCACAAACAGAACTAAAATGGTGGTCATGGTGGAATGGGATTATTCAGGGGCAGATGCAACTCAGGTCTTTGTGTTGTGCTCACTGGAGTGTTGAAAGCCAAGAAATAGGGCTCAGAAGAGGTAGTGTGGCTAAGGATTTGAGCAGTGGTTCCCTGTCTTTCAGATCAAATTAACTAATGTGTTCCTGACGCCAACCATTTCAGTG
>JAQHUG010000005.1:8765701-8791433 GCA_028555095.1 Dicrostonyx torquatus
AAAAAGACTGGGTCCACCCACTCCTTCCTCTCCGGGAGGACCTGGATCTGCTTGAACATTTCCTGGAAAGATTGACTTTGGCAGCTGAAAAAGAAAGGGTGTCGGGCTGCTCAGTGTTTGTATTTGGCCATTGGCTATTTTTCTATAGGAAAGGCTTAGAAAGGAGCATGATTAATCTTTCTCATTAATCCTTTACGTTTGTTATTCTGAGACAACCTTAGTTCAAGGGGCCTGCAGTGACTCAGAGTGACTGGAGCACTACAGTCCTTAACCTGTAGATCACCTAAGACCATTGGAAAACACAGATATTTATATTGTGATCAATAACCGTAGCAATTACCATTCTGGAATAACATCAGAAATAGTTTTACGACATGAGGAATGGTATTAAAGGGCCGCAGCGTTAGGAAGGTTGAGAACCACTGTGCTGGCGGGAGGGGAGAACAGGAGAGTGTAGGGAAATGCAGTGTGCTAGTCTGGCTGTAAGTGACAAAAAACTGTATTCTGTGGATAAGTCTAAGGTAGATGGGGGTGTTGTTGGCAGACTCAACAAAAGGAGTGACCAAGAAATCAGGAATGAAGATGAGCAGCAGAACAAGTGTCTGGAACAGTCAGCATCTTCCCATGGTTTGGTTGAATGAACAAAGAGACAAGACTCTCTGGCTTTCCATTCTCACAGATTCAAATGTCTTTCTCTGGGAAAATATGGCCACTAACTGACAGTTGGTTAACATCAGTTAACTTCCATTGCTAAGGGGAAAGGTCACATTGTCTGTCTAAGGTCAAACGCTCTCTGTTCCAGGTAGGAAAAAAAACAAACCTATGGACATACTAAGCCTGCCAAGACTGCGGCCCCTGTCTTCAGGCTGATTAACAGTGGGTCAATGTGGCAAGTTCAGATAGGAACACCTGAGCTCCCAAACTGTGGAGAATATGTGGCCAGGCGTGGGAGGTGGGAAGGAGGACTCTAGTAAGCCCAGGGCTATGTCATCAGCCTGAGGGGAGGGATGTCATTAGAGTCTTGCCTTAGTGTCACCAGCTGTTGGGTTTCAGCTCAAGGTTCTTGCTAGTAGTGCTTTGAGGACTCAGTGTCTTTCTCCCCAAAGACTGATGAGTAACCAGACCAAGCAAGAGAATTGTCTTTGAAATGATTCTTTACTGGCAACTTCAATATCCAATGCATCAATGGGGTTTACAATCTTAGCACACAGGGGAGGACTGTGATAGGCAATGTACAAACAATTCAGTATCACAATTGTTAATCCTACTAATCCTAATACATAAAACCAATTCATAACCTTAATTTGACTTATCAACTATTCATAAAACACTTCTTAACTTAAATACAACTTATCAATTAACATTTCTTAATCTTATCAATTATCCATAAAATAAAACACTTCTTAACCTTAATACAATTTATCAATGAACAATTCCTAATCTTATCAATTATCCATAAAATATCTCTTAACATTTCACACACTAAACACACATATAACATTTCACACACCAAACATACGTATTAATGCATCTATGCTCTTCTCTTAACATTTCACACACGCACTAAATAGCCTCATACAACCTGATATTCTTTTGTATTCCCAATTTGGGTTTCTTCAGGCTGGATGCCCTATCGCACTGGGGCTTGACCACGAGGCTCAACCCTTGACCCCGTAGTTCTGTGTGGTCTGGCGATGGTCCACTCTCAAGAGATTAGGTGTTTGATGTTCTGCTCTCAGGCTGGTACCGGGTGCTGGACCAACTCTTGACCCCGTAGTCTGTGGTCTGGTGTTAGTCTTATCTCAGAATGCAGGGCCTTTGGACTCTGCTTTCGGGTGACAGAGTCTTGGGAGACAGACAATCGATGTTCTGCTCTCAGGAAATGAGGCTTTGCACTCAGGAGGCAAAGCATTAAATGTTTAAGCAAGGCGTTAAATGTTTCTGCTTTCAGGAGGCAGGCTTGGAGGATCTCTCTCTAAGAGGCTCAAGGGCTCAACAGCATGCCAGGGCCATCGTGAAGTGAGATAACTGCCTTGCGTCTGCGCTTTCTTTTTATGCCAGTTTGAAACTGATCCTTCTGATAACCAGATGTCCTAGGTTATCAGTATTGACTGGCCACAGAAGGGTGGGGGTCCTTTTCATGTGGCAAGATTACTTCCGTTACCAAGGTTGTTGGGTGCAGCCTCCTCATCTGGCAGGACCAGATGGGTGTGGCAGCCTCCAAGTAGGCAAAATGTTCTCTTAATATTTCTCTTTAATAATTTTCTACTTCACATAGTTTCTTGCTTAATTTTCTATTTTCTATATTATACTTATCCTATATACTGTAGCTTTCCTACTTTACCTACACTACAGAGTCCCTTACTATGGGCTGAAAGTCCAAGACTTAGCGGGAGAGCAGCTGGGCTGGTGTCCTTCGAGGCCTCTCTTTGACCTCCTGGTTGAACACAGTCCTGTCTTCCACACTTAGTTCCCTCCTATAAGAACACAAATCATATTGGATTAAGGTCTAAGTCTAGCAATCATTTTTACTTAATTACTCCTTGAGGGCCCTTCATTTGGGAATCACAGTTTTGAGGTACTAGGGGCTTAGGACTTCAACTTGTGAATTTGGGGCAGGGTGTATTTAGCTCACAACAGTCTCTAAGGAGACTGTATCTCTCATATGCTCACTACCCACTGCTTTAGTGTCTTCGGATTTGGTCCTCTGGACAATGCAGCTATGTTTTAGAGCATTGTCAACTGTGTTTTGCCCAGATATAGTCTTGTTTCCCCTTTCTTCCTGGCTTTTCTAAGACATATTTGCTACTGTACAACCCATTGAGTGCACATATGTAGGATTTCATGCCCTGAATCCATGTAAAGTCCTCTTTTACATCTTCATCTCATGTTACCAACCAGTGCTGCCGTTGTCTTACTGTGTGCTGTGCATCTTCATGTACCCTGCCCATAGCTTTATAGAATAAGTGGCACTATTAATGGTATGATAAATAAGTAAACTCATAATCCATCAATTATACTACATTAGTGGATAACATTTTGAGGGAAAGCAGAAGCAATTTAGAGGCTAATAAGGTTTTTTGTTTTGTTTTGTTGTGGGTTTTTTTTCCAGTGCACCACCTCTAATCATTTTGGGAAAGAAGTAGTGTCTACGGAAGATATATATATACATATATATATATATATATATGAAAAAAGCAAGATTAGTCACAAAATATTTTTAAAGCCAACAGTAGCTAGAAAAATCGATGCCCAAATTAGCACAAACTGGTTTAAAAAATAAGCATGCCTAAACTGATTTTTCCATATATTTGCCTTAGGCAGACGAAGTATGGGAGGAAGTGGACCGCTGCCAGACCGAAAGCATTTTTTCTGAGCTCCATCAACTTCTATTAATGGGCAATGACGCCATGTTGGCCCACAGCCAGGCCCTGGTGCGCTTAGAGTTGTTCAACTGGCTAGCTAGAAGCAGGCATTGCATCAGAAGCTACAGAGAACTACAGGGAGTGTTAAGAAACGGGTCTGGAGAGCCGACTCTGTGACAGAGAACTCATGGCACCTGTGAGGTGGCTTCTCCGTGTACAGGAGTGAACTGAGCAACACTAAGGATGAGCCACTCTAGCCTCCACTGTGCTGCCCAGTCACAGAGCCCTGGCATTGTGAACAGCCAGCATGGGCATTAACCCCACGGCCTGGAAGCCATTAGATTGGTCTCATTCAGCCAATGCAGTAGACTCATGAATGCATTTATGAAGATATATTGGCTTTTTCTGAATTCTCTGCTTTACAAATTGTCCCAAATTACACTCAGTAGTTGGTCCTGGCATTGATTCCAAAATCAGACTCCAGAGCATGCACAAAGAGCTTGTTAGGGTGGCAACTATCCTGCTCCCAAGCTGCTGTGGACAGATGCTGGGACATCCTTTCCCCCAAGTCACAGTAAAAGAGGGTGGGCCAGAGGGAGTGGGGAGGGTGGGTATAACATGATCTGATAAAGGATTTTCAGGCTGGAAAAGCTTACAAAGACGGTGGCTGAAATGGGGTATTTTATTGCTAAGCCCATAAGGACTTTAAAAGGAAGAATGAAATACAGCCCCAGTTGGCTGATGAAATGGGAAATCTGGTGTAATGGACTTAGATAAACTTTAGTTTCATATCAGCTTGGGTTCATTCATTGTCACAAACATGGCATATTAATGTTAATAGTCTCGGGGTTGAGTATGAAGCAGAGAGGAACAGTCTGCATGTCTGAAATCCTGCATTATTTACCAAAGAATTCTTCAACTCTATGGCCTGTCCAAAATAAAAAGGTTACTCCCTGTGTGTGTGTTCCAATAAATGTACTCTAAAATAATCAGACAAAGGAGAATATATTTAGAAGGTAGTTGTAGAAGAAACAAGTTTGACTAGGATTTAATAATTACTATTAGTTAATAGATACATAACTAGTTGCAGACTATTGGCTAATAGATATATGAAGAGATGCAATGTGCTTTCTCTTCTACTTTTATGCTGGTTTAAAAGTCTCCACAATGAGTCATTTAAACAAGCTGAAAACTAAGAAGGTAAACACACACACACACCTACACACACACACCCCTGCTGCTGCTCCCAAGCTGCTGTGGACAGATATCTCTGTAGTTTTCAGCTAGTATATATGTGTGTGTGTGTGTGTGTGTGTGTGTGTGTGTGTATGTATACACACATACACATATATATACAAACATATTTATACATATTATATATACATTACATATGCATGCATGCTCCATGTATAAATAGTAATTTTATATATACATATCAATATATATGTTCAATCTGTATATGCATATAAATCTAAAATAGTTTTATAAGAGACATGCGTACATTAGCAATCAATAAGAACTCTAGTCCAGGCCGCTTTCCAGCACGTGTGCGTGCTCGGCTGAACAGCAGTATTTCGGTCTACACTGAAGTATGGATTCACCATTTTGCAGGGTGAGTGGGCTGTAGTAACACGTCAGTGCATGAACTTTAGTGGTTTTCCTTCAGTGGGAAGCGTTGTTAGGTCAAGCTCTGCATCCTCTATGTTTGACAGCAGAACCTGCTTTCTCCAGACAGGGATAGATGCATAGAGTTGGAAGGATTTTTCTCCATGTAATGTTAAAGCAGGTGGATTAAGTTTTGGGTTTGACTTGGGTAGAAGTTCTTAAGTCTGCCTCATCATTAAACTGAGACTTCCCAGTGCCCTGTCCCTTGCCTGCCCCTCCCTGCCACTAGAACAGTTCCAAAATAGATGGCAACCATTAGCCAGTGAGCATACAGAAGCCTTTCTCTAAGACTTCCTCTCATTAAGTTACTCTTCCTCCTTCCTCCCTCTTAAGAGGCATGAGCATTCTCGTAGGATCCCAGAAAACATGGATGCCATTCACCCCGGCATGCCTTTCACAGTTCATCCCTGGTGCCCCCATCTTGATTGTCTCCTAGAGTCAAGTCGTTTGTCCATTCTATTGTTTAGCTTCTCTCTTTACCTCTCTGACCTCATGGCCTGCCAAGCAACAGGTATGCTCTAGCAACAGGACTGTTTATACCTAGCCTCCTCCTATTTAACCCCCCGCAGTCCGTGTTGACACTGCCACAAAGATGGGTGTATCTGTTCATACTACTCTAACAAAATAGACCAGACTGGGTACTTTATAAATAATCAAAATGGGCTGAACTGCAAGTTGAAAAGTCCAAGATGAAGGCCGCAAGACTCATGCTCAGATTACCTGTCTATCTCTTAGTACCACCGTCATGTTTGTTAAGTTCCAACGTATGAATTTTAGAGGGGCATCAGCATTCAAATCATAGCGATGAGTAATATGACCATCTCATTCATGTGACACTCATGTTTTCAGCCATCCTCCATACTACCCTACAGTCTTTAAAATGAAGACTTAGCTTTTAGGTCCCACACTTTCACCAAGTTCAACAACTGCTTATTGTTTCCAGGACGCACCGGGCTGTGCTATATATCCTTGTTTTAGTTCTACAGTCCCCTCATCCTAGACTGTTCTGGTACCCACACCTGTAGACAGTTTCCTGGCATCCCAGACCTTAACTAATCACACATAAATTGTATTAATTAAAACAGGGCTTGGCCTATGAGCTTATGTATATTTCTAGCTAATCTGAAATTAACCTGTTTCTATTAATCTGTGTATTGCCACATGGTTGTGGCCTACTGGTAAGATTCCATCTGGCATAAGTCCGGTGTCTTTCTCCTGCAGTGGCTACATGGCTTCTCACTGACTCTACCTACTTTCTCCCAGCATTCAGTTTAGTTCTTCCACCTAGCTCTACTCTGCCCTGCCTTGGTCCAAGCAGCTTTTTAATTCACCAATGGTATTCACAGCATACAGAAAGGAATCCCACATCACCCACCCATCCTCTAAATCAGTGGTTCTCAGTCTTCCTAATGCTGTGAGCCTTTAATATAGTTCCTCATGCTGTGGTGACTCCTAACCATAAAATTATTTCATTGCTACTTCATAACTATAATTTTGCTACCTTTGTGAATCATAATGTAAATATCCGCTATGCAACCCCCCAAGAGGGTCGCAACCCACAGGTTGAGAACCATTGCTCTAAATTACTGCTCACATATCTTTCCAGATAGAGTCTAAGCATTGCCTCTTAACCATAACTGCTCCGATCAAGAGGCTAGTGTGTGTGTGGGGGGGGTACGTCTCTGGCTCACTCTCCATTCATAGGAGTTAGTATGCTGAGGTACAAGCTAGGTGTCCCAGAGAATGAATGCCCTGTCTCTTATTTATGAAGGACACTGCACGTGCTGGCTGCAACACTCCTCCACAGACGGAAGCTATCACTTCCTCCTCTGCTTCCCACCTACACCCATGTGCAAGGTAGCCACAGACGGAACCTAACAGTGAGGTGGGAGAAGAAAGGATGGAAACCCGAATTCCTCGGGGTCAGTAAGAGCTATGCTATCAAGTTTCTGCCTTGGAACTAGCTGTTAAGTCTAGCAGTTGGCACTTAAAAAAAAAACTACTGAATAAAACAAAAATGTAGATTCACTGTAGTTCAGAGAGCTGTATTGCTAAAGATGACAGGTGTATTCATTGGGGGCCACTTGCAAGCAAGCTATGTGTCGAGACTTTCACATCTGATGAAACGAGGTCTGGCTCAGTGAGTCAAGCCAGTGGCTCTCCCATTGATGACCAATTACCCTTGAGACCCCTGTTAAAGGTACCCTTGGGCAGGGGGACCCGCCTTTTATAATTCTTCCAACCTCCAGGCCCTCCTTGTGGGAGGAAATAGCACAGTCTGGAGGCCTCGCAACAGGAGGCTGGCTGGAAACAAGTTGTGGTCTTGTTCTGTGTTTAGATTTCTGCTCAGGGAAGGGCACTTCCTCCCCTGTTTGTGAGAGCCAAGTGTCACATTCTGGACGGGAAGGATCATGGTAGAAAATGCTGCGACCGCATGAAAACGTGAACTGGTGAACTGAGGAAACACATATCTTGGTTGCAGGCAAGGGCTGGCGACTACGTCCACAACATCGTTTTCTTCTGTGAGATGCAGTACTTGGAAGGTTTTGTTGACTTCTATGTAGTCTGTTATGTTTGGCAAGGCCCTCTAGTTAGGGTTGCTTAAGGGCTAGATAATTTGTATATTCTTTAGAAAAGAATAGAATACATAAAAGCTTCAACCGTCCTCTTACACCCTCCCTCCCCTCCATGCACTCCCACCCCCACTCCTGCCACAGTTATCTCAGGGCAACCAGAAGCAGTGGGCACTGGCTGAGAAACTGCCAGACCACAGGCTTGAAGCAAGCAGAGCCTTTGTCTGTTCCACTTCCATCACAGAACCCACCAGCAGGACTGTCTTCATCTCCTTTAAGGAAGGAGAAAGTTGGTTCCTAGAAGAACACTGCACATTTCTGAAAAACTAAAGAAAGAAGATGAAGATCAAAGATGGGTGAGGCCATGCAAGCCTGCATCCCTGCACTTGCAGAAGGAGTCCAGAGGACCAAGAGTTCAAGAATACATGACAAATTTGAGGCCACCCTGCATTGTATAAGACCCTGTCTCAAATGACTAAAAACAGAACAAAAGACTATTAAAGCTACATCTCTTGTAGAATTAGAAATTTGGCTCCTGCTTGAAACAATTTTCCTTTGCCCAACACTGACAGATGAAAAAACCCAACCAAACAAGCAAGAACAAAAAAGAAAGAAAGAAAACCAAACCCCTCAAATTTCTACATGCACAGTTTGTTTATTCTCTCTCTCTTACATCTTAACTTGGCGTTTTCTTTCAAGCACCAAATCCAGTAAATGTTATTTAAATAGAAAGAGGGGAGGGGAGTCATTAATGACTGCCAGAAAACCATTCCCAGTCAGCCAAACCTCAAGCATCCAAAGATATGATTTCATTTTTAATCACATAATGAGCTGAAGAATATCAAGTAGAAACATAACAAGGAAGAAAATTTTTATTTATTCGAGACCTCTGTCAGTAAGATTCCCAATTTTGGGTTATTGGTGAAGACAGATGACAAGATAATTGCTGATCAAGGACAGCATCAGATCCCGGTACCGACAAGCACGTGAGAGGATGCTAGACATAGATGATCGCTAGCCTGGAGCATGACCTCTTCTACTCCCAGCCTTGGCGTGTCTGCACTTCCTTCATCTGCAGAATGAATCACTTGAGCTCAGACTGTGGAGCAAGAGCCCAGAGAAGGCAGAAGGCAAAGACACACACATTATGGCCCATGTTCTCTCAGCATCGAGTCTTAGAATGCGCCTATCAAGTGGGGAGCCCAGCTAGCTGCCTTAAACCTGAGCGGGACGGCCTTCGTCATCCTCAAGCTGGGAGGAAAGGCAAGGGAATCCAGAGATTCTTAAGGGCTGTCTTTCCCACTAACTTGTCTTTACACATGCCCCAGTCTAGGAGGAAAGGCTTAGGCTCCTTGCATAGCCCATACTATGATGTTGTTGTTTCCAAAAACACCTGGGTATATCTATCCCTCTTGCTTCATTTAAAATGTGAAATATAATATGGTACACCTATGTTTTCATTCCTTCCCGAGACTTGGGATTTTAAAGCAAGATTGTCTCCCCATTCCTGTTCTAAGCTTAGAGGTGGGAGTATGGTTTTCTTCATTTATGTAAGTGCTTTTATTTCATTCCTTTTTAATCTGAAGAATTCAGCTCACCTCTGTTACTCTAATTTAGGATTAGACAATCCTTACCATGCCTTAGTATTAACAACAGACTGTATTATACCACTCCCTAGGATACAACAGTGAGCAATTTTTAAAATTTTTAAAAATGTTTTTATTCTTGTGTGGGGTCATCGGTGCAAACATGGCATGGCAGTCAGTCATGTGGCGGTCCAAGGACAATTCTGTGGAGTGAGTTCTCTCCTACTTGTGTGTGGGCTCCAGGAACCAACTAGAGCGGTCAGGCTTCCATGTCAGAGACTTCTAGCTGCTGAGTCATCTTGGGGATCAGCAACTTTATGAAGAGAGATGCCAATTACACCTGTACCGATGTTTCTAAAACACTCGTGTGTGCAGACCACATGGGGAGCATAGAAAGAAGCGATTCCTCTTTAGCTGCTCTGTGGAGGGGCCCAAGAGAGTTCTCTTCAAACACACTCCCGGTCCAGTGCTCTTTGGTGTGCAAACAGCGGCTTGTCCCACACAGAATATAATTTTGTCTCCAGAAACCTAAGTCAGTAACTTAAACTTGCTGGCACCAGAAAGCAAGGAGAGCACATTGCCTTTGCCTTACTTAGTTATAAGGTATAACCCAAGGGCAGCCAATAAGGATTATTGGCTGAGGTGAGGGCTCTGCCATTCACCATGGGCCTAGTTCTTCCATCTTTCTGCTTTGCTATCCTGAGTACGATTTAAGTCCCAAGACATCCTCTTGTTCCACGTGGTGGCTGCTATCTTGTCCATATTCTAGTCAGTAGCAGAGGAAGCACTGAGGATAAGCAGGTGTTCAGTTGGGTTAATCCCTTCTAAAGGCATGGTCATGAGCTGCCCATTCCATAACCTTCACTTACATCTCATTGTCGAAAATTTAGTCATCTGTCTAAAGGAAGAATTGAAAATGTTGCTTTTCCGGTCAGCAACACAGGATTGAGGCTAAGTTGATAAATACATAGTAAGGGCAGGAAAGAAGCCAGGTAGACTTTAGTACTCTGCACTATGAGTCACATGAGATAATTGTAGGTTCCTTGTTAATCAGCTTCGGCTTTGCCCTGTGGACCATGCCCCACTCCGGCACTACAGCTGTACTGCCAAAGTGAACAAGAGGCTAGCTATAATGTAGCAATTCTGCATGCTGGCTTCCTCGACTCCCCTCTTGATGGAAGCCATCCTCACTCTTAGTTCTAAAACTTGACGATTCAGAGAACCAGCCCACCCTGCCTCTTGCTGCTATTTTGAATGGCATACTTAGTTTTGTTCAGGTTTTATTTGTATCTTCGGGATCTCAGATGATAGGGGACCCTGTTCCTGTCACACCAGCCAAGATCCGGCTCAAGGAGACCACTATAGCCTCCAAATTATTATCCCTGAGATTGTGGTATATAAATAAGGGACCGAGTCCAAATGTCTTCCCTTCTTGGTGCCCGTCAGTTCATTCTGGGCATTAGTAGTGTTAGCCAAGGTAAAGAATCTAACCGAGCCCATTGATCTGAGCGTGAGCAATTGCATCTCTGCCCAGCACTTCCAGGGAATAGGAAGAGGCCAAAAAGCACTCCACACTCCCAAGAGGGAGGATTCTGGAGAGATTAAAATCATGGCCTTGCCTGAGGCTCTCAGGTGCCGTGGAAAATGTAGGCAAGGTGTTCCTTGGAGGCTCTCCCTGGACCCTGAGTTCGGAGGTGGAAGGCGGATGACGTGCAGGCTGGACTCACCAATTGAAAGCAAGGCAGTCATTAATCTCCTTTGCCTCTCACCTCGAGGGATTTTTTAAATTAATTTATTTTTTATATGTATGGGTGTTTTGTCCGCATATATGCTTGTGTAACACCTGTGTGCCTGGTGCCTGTGGAAGCCAGAAAAGGGTGTTGGGTTCTCTCTTTGAAGACGGTTGTGAGCTGCCATGTGAAGGCTGGGAGTTGAACTCAGGTCCTCTGGAAGAGCAACCAGTGCCCTTAACTGCAGAGCCATCTCTCCAGTTCTCATATCAAGAAACTTATTTGTCCAAATTTTCCATCTGAAGTCACAAAAGCAACATGTGGACAGTGCAGTCAGTGCTTCAGGGTAGTCAGTCCTTCCTTAGGACTTTGCTCCTTGAATCCTGTTTGTATAAATCAACCCAGTGTAGCTTTTCCTTAAAATTTATATGTATGTTGTTTTGCCTGCGTATATTTGTGCACCACACCACATACGTGCCTAGTGCCTATGGAGGCCAGAAGAGGGCATGAGAGCCCTGAGAACTGGAGCCACAGAAGGTTATGTGGTGTCATGTGGGTGCTGTGGGTCAAACCTGGGTCCTCTGGAAGAACAGCCAGTGTTCTTAACCACCAAGTCATCTCTCCAGTCCCTTCACGGTAGCATTTTAAAACAAGGCAGTATGATCTACTAACATGACTGTAACTGCCAGATTTGGTATGGAAAGAAGTAGTCCATGAATATACAGTGTCAAGTATGAATAAAAATGGAATAAATGTTTTTAATATACACTTATTAATATTTTAAAGTCAAGTCTTACAGGTATAGGTATAATATATTAAATGTAAATTGATGCTAAAATATGATTGAATTCTTAATTGATGTAGTATATAATACCAAAAGGTAATCACTGAATACTAAAAATGTAAAAACCATATTCTGTTTCTCAGCCTCTTTCTTTTTCTCTCTCTCTGGCAAGAATAGTTTTCTTGGGGTTGAATCCAGGGTCTTGTGCATGCAGGCAAGTGCTCTACCACTAAGCTACACCCTCATCCTCATTTTGTGAAATATGCACTTGGAATATTGAGAAAAAAAGCCCTGTTCTTAAACACACTGGAACACCCTGCTGTATAATAAGAGCAACCATATGTCTGCAAAGTAGATTGGGTTTTGAGTATTGAGTGGGATCTAAAACTTGGCTTTTTTGTTTGATTCATCCCCAAAAATGACCTGGAAAGAGTATCCATTGATGAGAAACAAAACTAGAACTCCAGAGAGACCATTTTGTTTTAATACAATTTAATGAGGATCTTAGGAGTTTCATCACAACCATGTAGAAAGCTCCTTGTTTCAGCAGATCAATTCTAAGGATGTGTCCTTTTCCCTGACAGAGTAATCACTATGCTGGATTTGGTCCTCCAAAAGCTCCAAAGCAACAGACAAACCAGGCAACTTGTCGGTCTAATGGGGCAGTGCCTCTCTCTAGGACAAAGACAGGCAAGTATGCTTGCAGCTCATTCAAAAACAAAAGCAAAGCAAAACAAAAAAATGAGTTTCTAAACTTTGGCCTCACTCAGCTGAGTGGCAAACACATCTGCATGCAGAGCATCTACTGGGAATGTGAGACATGAGGGGCAAGGGGGATGGATGGGAACAAGAAATTTGTGCTGCATGCTATACTGGGCTGGGGGACAAAGTCACTATCTTGGACACAGGGGTCTTCATCTTTCACTTGCATCTAAGTTGGGCTAGCTTGTGACCTTTTAGAAAGGGGGAAATCACAGGCCAGTTTTAGATCATTCAAGTCAACACACTTTCTACTCAACTGTCATTTTTAGTGAAGCCTGTTCGAGATCACATACTATTTTTATTATATTTTCCATCTCTGCCTCTCCAACGTCATTGAAGCTCGGCTACCCAACCCTTCCTCCAGTGCTCAACGTTGCCATTACCTGGTGAGGTCTATATCATCAGAAAATTTCCTTGAAGAAATTCAGCACTAATAAAATATTTGAAAGCCCATTCTACCAACTTTGAGGGACAATTGATGAAAATGACTTCTGATACGGTTATTCAATATGTAGAAGAGATTTATAGATAATATTTCTTACATGATTATAAGAAATTATAATAAGAAAACAATGAGAATCTGATCTTAGAAATTTGCAGTTGGCTTTACTTTGTGTCTCCCTTTTTTGGGTTCAAAAGTCTCAGAATCCTCTTCTCAAGTCTCATATGCCTAAGTGCTTCTGTGATGGTTTTTTCCTTTTAGATGTTCTGCACATATTCTTCTTCTAAGGTAGAAAAGATGTTTATTTTCCATGTCCACCAATCCACAGTGGTTCCCAGTTAACTTTGTCAGCGATGACCTTTGATCAGTGTGTGTATTTGGCCATTTCATTCCATTAATCTATCTTCAATTGTAGGCTTAAGATAAGAAGTAAGGTCCCCATAGTGTATGCAGTCAGGACACAGGGACAGATGCTGTAGTGGTTAAAAAAAGACAAGAGACTGACCAATGTGGAGCCCATGTACTTATATAATAAAGTAACATTCACTTAACCTTTTTGTGCCTTTGTGAAGACTGAGTTAATATATGTAGAGTGCTTATTATATCCTCGGGTGTTTTATAGATGTCAGCAATTATTTCTATCAATTTATAATAGGTTCCATTATCTGTTTAAATGAAGTCCTCTTAATAATAAATAAGCAGCAGTTATTTTTTTAAATGCATTTTTGGTGCAGTATAGTGCTCCAAAGGTCACATGTGGAAGGCTTGCTTCCCATCCCTTGATACTGTTGGGAGGTGGTAGAACCTGTGGAAGATGCTTCCTAGTTAGGTCACAGGTAGCATGCTCTTGAAAGAGACATTGGGACCCCAGCTACCTCTTTTCTCTTTGTTTCCCACTACCATAAGATGAGTCATTTCACCTACCACATGACCCTTATGTTATGCTGCCTTACCACAGATCCAAAAACAATGGGGGAAACGGACTATGGACTGAAGTATCTGAAACCATGAGCCGAAATTAACCTTACCTTCTCATAATTGGATTATACCAGGCATTTCTTTATGCAAAAGCTTATTAATACATGATACAAGTCTAAAAGTCAGAAGTGTGGTCAGATTCCAGCATGGAAGGGGCAGGAGTTCACTGGTCCCCACCTCCAGCTGGGGAGTTAGTGACAGTCGTTGATACTAAGGAGAGGAGAATCAGATTGTTTTAAAGGGTGTGGCCCCTGGCAAGTCAAGCTCCAGTGGGCGGCCACATATCTACGAGTGTATCAGCAACAAAAATTGAACTCATTGAGTTATTGTGGAGGGGGCGACCTAGGGGGGGGGAAGGGAAGTTTGAAGGGGGTTCGGGACTGGATCTGGGAGGAGTTATGTGGAGGAATAAAGGTGACTATGATAAAAATACATTGTGTGCATCATTGAAATACTCAAAGCTTAATAAAAATACTACACTGAAAAAGAATTGGGGCTGGGAACAAAATCAGAGCGAGGCTTGGGGAAGGTATCGATGGAGTGTGGTTCAGTGTGAACTGTGCACGTGTTTCCTTGTTGCTTTGTCAACGTGCTTGGGAATAACATGATGGTGCGTCAGTTCTGTGCTCTGTCAAGAGGGCTTTTTTCCCCAACCAAAAGTTTTATTCTTTAACTTAACTTTTCATGACAAAATGTTCTATTATTAAAATGGCTGTACCAAGAAGACTTCATCAAAATGTCATATGCCTAATTATTTGGCAGGCAAGCATTGTTTCAGTTTGAATACTAACAAATGAAAACCCTCATCCCGTGCAGGGTGACCTCTGAGATTGCCTGCTGGAGAAAGAGAAGTGGGAGGACCGTGTGCTCTTGACTGAGACAGCCTGGAAAACTTCAGAAGCTAAGCAGGGCTGTGAATGGGTGTTCCGTAGGCCAGAAGAAGTCAAGAGAACTGAGCCACCCACTGAGCCCTGCTTCAGTCATTCAAGCGCAGATGGAGAGCACTGGGCTTTCCCACCCCCATCTCTGTCCACGATGTGACACACAGCTGCAGAATCCGAGCATTCACTTCTGTGGGATGCAAAGGACACCAGATCTCCCTTGTTTGTGACATTCCATGGCAGTTTTACCTTCAGTACTGTCGTTGGAACCAAAGACATCGTTATAGAGCCCAGGCTAAGATGAAAATGTGGGAGTCAGTGTTCAAAGTTGTTGAGAAATGCTAGTGGACAACTGACGAGCATTGAACCAAGTGTATGTGCGGCGTTCACAAACCCACAAGATAGGGCCTGGGAGATAGCACCCAAAGCAGAATGTGACATATGGGTGCTCACTGGGAAGATCTGTAAGGAGTCAGAGAAGCAGGGTCAGTCATGGAATGACCTGCATAGTCTATGCAGTGGCAACAGAGACCACTGTGGATCCTACATGCTAGCCCCTAAAATGTCGAGAATTTAATCTCCCTATCCCACCACTTTACACTTCTAACAGTCGTTGGATGCAAGCTGTCCAGAGTCAGGGCATGACCTTGACTGAGGTAGAGGTCTTTAGCCAAGGGCTGTTCCTAGGGGGACACAGCCCAGCACTTCACTTGCCATAGCTGGGTGAATGAGTACTTTATCCTTAAGCTCCGCCGCATGCACTCTGCACCTGACTACATCCATTGATGAAGTCATCATTTTCAATTCCTAAAAGAGTTGGCAGTTGATTGACCTACTGGGAGCAATATGACAAGGTCACCTTAATAAACAAGACACATAGCAAAGAAAGAGAATAGCAGGAAATGTGCTTAGACTGTGGTACACAGGACAGAAGACTCGGACATTGAACTTGCGGAGAGTGGAGCAGACACCATAGGAGTGTGGCTTGTATTCTAGGGGTTTGACTGTATACATTTTTCTTTTATTGTCCCCTTCACTGCAAAGCTGGCATTTTCAAGTTGAAGTCTGCTAAAGAATAAAGAGGGGAAACAGGACCAACATTTTGCCCGTGATGAACTCCAGAGACAGGACTAGAGATCGTCCAGATAATAAAGGGAGTGGTGGTGGGTACCTTAGAAATGGAAGAGTCAGGGATACAGGCTGAAAAACAATGAGGACATGATGCTCCTAGGTATGACTGGAAGGTTTGCTGTAGATATAAGGGAGAGCACAGCCAGAGGCATCTGAAAGAGTCCAGCCTGAACCAGCACCCCTCCCATGGGGAAGGGCGGTGATGGGGAAGAGAAAAGAGAAGGCAAGAGTGGGGACCAGGAACCAAGAGGCCAAGAGAACCCATGGGAACCAAATGGTTGAGATTATATAGGAAAGAGAGCCTGGGGGAAGGGAAGCCCAGCTGCTGGGTGGGAGAAGTTTCAGGTTGTGCGGGGGGGGGGGGCAGGATGAGATGTGCTGGGAGGAGCCACAGGATAAGTGAGTCTTCTCCCAGGTTTCTTTGAGACCTGGCACAGTCAAAAGAGAATAGTGACCCCTTACCTTAGACCCAAAGGTGGCCACTGAATCCTGTAAACTCTGTCTTTTCCAGATCAAGGAACTGTTCTCTGGGTTGCCAAGATTTAAAGAATCAATTTTATATCCCAGAACTAAGATTTCTGAGATAGTGGATGTGAAAGCCCTACTTGTAGTTAGGATGGTACTATATTGTTACTGTTATCAGATCGGTAACAATGAAAAGTTACAACTGCCTTATGCATAATTGTAACAATATTCTGTACCAAATGCCTACCTCAGGTCAACTAATCTTTGAGCATCTAGGAAATACCTGTTGTGTTTATGTCTACCTTTAAGGAGGGGAAAGTGCTTTGGACACAAAGACCAGAAATGAACCTACTATAAAATCAGGATTTTGGCTGCTTTAAAATTGCAAAAGTCAGTTAAAAAAAAAAAAAGCAGCTGGGGAAGTGACTTGGTAAAGTGCCTACCACAGAAGTATGAGGACCTGAGTTCAGATCCCTGGCACACACATAAAGAAAGGAAAAGCTGGGCATGGTGGCACATCCTGTAACTGCAGTTCTGCAGGAAGGAGGGTGACCCAAAAGTCACTAGCCAGCCAGTCTACCCAATCAGTGAGCATTGGGTTTAGTGGGAGACTCTCTAAGTTACTCCGTATTCTATAAAGCTGGGTTCTCAGGCTGGATATCGCCTGAGTCTCCACTTTGAAAGGGAAAGATGGCTACAGACTCTGGGTGGACTCAGAAACTGCACCATCTGCCAGGCACCGCCCACCAGCGCAAACTGATAGCTACTTCATTCTGACTGCAGAGTGTGACTGTATGCCTTTACATCCCCTTCATTTTGTATCCCCATCGGCTAACAAAGAACTCTAGAGCTACTGAGAGAAGCTGTTGACTACGTGAGGCCTGCTTTGTGCAAGGCAATGTCAGATTCCAGTGGCATTATAGCCGGGAAGGCCAAGCAGGAAGGATTGCAGGTGCTGCCTGATGGATACCGGCCTCAGTCACAGGGTTGGTGCCGAAACTCTGTTTGCCCAAGTTCTGGTGGTTACACAAAAGCCAGCCTTCCTTGGGAACTTGTGAAACTGATTCTCTCTTGCCAAAAGGAGTCATTCTCCTTATCTAGCAAAAGGGGTATAGGCTCTTCCATTTACATAAGCGTGTAGTGCCTATCTGCAGATCAGGTTCCTGCTGGCCCCCAGGCTCTCCCAGTCCCTACTCACAAGAACTTGTAAGCACTCCAGCTACCCTGCTACAGCTTCTTTTCTCCCAGGTACCTGTTCCCTTATAACCTTGGAGATTCCCCCCACCCCCACCCTGCTCTTGCTTCTCTCTGCCTTCTGGGGAGGCAGCCTTGGCAGTCTGGAATAAACCTTTCCCTTTTCCACCCACAGAGCGGCTATTTTGGTGTCTTTACTGAGCCCCTCATCATTTACATAGCACTTTGTACATTTCTGGATGGGTGAACTAGAAATAAGTGAGTCTCTTCTCACTGGGTGAGAAGCTCTGTGACAGACAGCTCAGGTTTACCTTCCTTGTATGTCTTTGAACACACAGGACCTCAGACAATGTTTGCTGCCCCACCCTGTGAGGTTAAATACATATTCAAATCTTAAGGGTGCCCTCCATGATTGTGATTAAGATTTTCTTCTCTAAAGGGTAACAGAAGGCTCCAAGTGCTCAGCCACCAGGCAGCCTGTGTCTCAGTGTTTGCAGTACCCAGGATGGATGTTGTTAAGAATTTTTTCTAATGCGAGTTCTCTGCGGACGCAAAATTCCAATCAACCCAAATCAAAACAAGCCAAATTAAGAAATATCCAGGTTTAATGGCAGTCCTGCGCTCTCGGTGGCCTCAAGGGGGACCACCAAGAGGAAGGAAAAGGGACCACATGTTCCGCTTTTGGGAGTTCATTTAAATACTCTGTGGGCGTGGCCCTGATCCCTCCCCACCCCGGGGGTGGGGGTCTGGACCTGGCCTGCTGGGATTTGGAGTCCAGACCAATACAACTCTCAGGCTTGAGGGCTGGGATAGATGCGAGGGGCTGGGGGCTATGCTACCAACTTAACAAATGTGTTATTTTTCTACTCTGTTGGGCAGGGAAGAGGTAGTAATAACCTGACCAAAGTCCTAATGTTACAAAGCATTAGACTTTAGGTTCAAATAGTACCAGAGGACTAGATTCAGCAGGCCCGGAATAAAAGCACAGGATGGCCACTCTGTCCCATGTGTAACTGGTTCCTGGAGTCTATTCTCTTACAGAGGCTTGTCTGCAGCACAACCCATCCAGACAAAGCTGTGGTTCATCAACTATCCAACTCCATCCTGTCTCGCTGAAGGTCAGTGCCTTGTGAGAGATGCTGCTGAAGTTTCTAGACCATCTGAGTATGTTTTTTTAATGTCTTGGATGGCATTGAAGTCCTCTATAAAACCACCACACAATTGGGAGGCAAAACACAAGCTTTTGGGTCCTTCTGATTGCAACTTAAGGCAAGATTTTTAGTGATTTAGAACACGGGACTCATCAGAAACTTGTTAGGATCGATCACTTCTCAGGTTCCACCTCTACTCATGCTCACCTGGTCTAGGATGGAGACCAGGCATCTGTTTTTCCAACTAACAAACCACACATGAGTCTAGTACCAAATACTACTACGCATTTGGAAGAAATATTACCAATGTGCCCAAGGTCTAAATAAATATAATTTGTATTTTCTTTTACAAAAAGCAATATATTTTGGTCTTTGAGAATTTCATGCAATGTATTTTGAACATATTTATACCCAACTCCTCCTGTTACCACCTGCTTCATCCACCCCATCCCTTTCCACCCAACTTTGAGATTTCTTCTCTTTGTTTTTCTGTTAGTTTCTATCCAGTCCACTTTATGTTGCCCAGATATTATTAGGAGTAGGATCTGTCTTGGTGTGTAGTCAGCCAGCAGCTATCGGACACCCATAGGTCCTCAGCAGCAAATGGTAGGATTTCATGCCTTCCTTCGCCTTTCTGTGCTGGGTTCTGTCTGCTTGGACAGCGTGAGGTTTTATGTAAGTTAATCTCACAATCACTGTGTGTTCATATGCACATCTGTCTGTTGTACATGGAGAGCACCGTCCCCTTGGCGTCACCAGTCACCTCCGGCTGTTATGGTCATCTGTCCTTCTTCTGCTACCCTCTTGGGAGGGGTGATATGAATGTTCCATTTAGAACGAGCGGTGCACGGTCTTTCATTCTCTACACATTATGGGGAGTCTCTGAGCTAACTGCCAGTTACAACAAGGAAAAGCTTCTCTAATGAGGATTGAGATGTTCTGATTGGTGAATTTCAAAGAACCTTGCACCAATCCCCTCGTATCTCCCTGAGCTGAAACAGATCTCTCTGATGTGCAGTCCATAGTTCCCTATAATAGGTGCGGCTCAACTCCCTTCTCAAGGACTCAATGGAGTCTCTAGAAAAGCGACACCTCCACAGCTTGCTGCTCCCTTCGCTCACCCTGCCTGGGTGTGATTTGTCCCTGTCAACCCTGCCAGGATACACAGACATGTTGACAGTCTGGTCTGATTTCCATCCCCTGCTGGTGCCAACAACTCACTGTGCTCAGTAAAAACTCTCCCAGTTCCTTCAGAGGAAGCCAGTTATCTGCAAGACTTCCTCTGTTTTCCAGAACTCAGTCTTGGCATCTCCGCCAAGGACATATTTTGTCTGGATCCACTGGTTGGACTTCTTCACATCTCTGGGAAGCCGCACAAAGAGGAACATGGCCCAAGGGGTGGAAGGGAGCCAGAGTTTGAGCACAGAATCCCGAAAGGGAAAGGGGATCCAGGCACCAGGTGCAGATTGGACCAGTGGCCAGTGTCTTTCTAGGACCAATAGGAATCTCCCAGTCTTTTTAGAATCAGTCTGCTAGCAGGTGCAAGGACATGCCAGCCTCCTTAGAGTCCCTATTTAACTCGATTCTATGAGCAGAAAGATTTAAAGAATTGGGGCAAGAAGAGTCTCTTTGTCAATGAGGTTCAGTGTACAGTAGAATCTGTTCTGGGCCTATTCAGGCTATGTCGTAGAGCTGAAACATCCAGACAACAACATTCATGGACAATAAATGTGTCTTAGTCCATTTTCTGTTTCTATAGCTCAATTTCATAGACTGGGTGATTTATAACATAAAGGCTTATTCAGTTCATGACTCTAGAGACTGGGAATCTAGGGTTAAGTAGCTTTACCAGTGATGGTCTCTTTCCTACTGGGGACTTAGTAGAGTCCTGAGACGGTGCAGACCACTGCTTCACAAGAACACACACAAGAACTAGAGCAGAACCTCAATTTTATAACATTCATTCTCACGTTAATGCATTTGCTTCTATCTGTATAACTCCACTAACTCCCAAATAAACTAATCCACTCTTGAGAGCTGAGCACTCATTCATGTCTTAAAAGTTCCGCTTGGTTGTTAGCAATGTAAGTCTCTTAGCACTTCACGTAGGGATAATATTTCACCAGGAGTTTTGGTGGGGGACATTAAAAAACACAGCATAATGACTATGGTTAGTGTGGTTATTGTCCCAATCACATGTACAAATTAGTCATGCTTACTCTTTGGAGCTCACATCTAGTTAGGAAATTCTTGCCAATAATTTTTGCTACAGTTCAAATTCCTTTCCTCTGAGATCCTACTTCCTGACTTCTTTGTCTTTAAGCTTGTTTTCATGGATTTTTTTTTGTTATTGTTGTTTCTTGCCATACAGTCTCACATAGCCCAGGTTATCCTAGACTTTGCTGTGTAGTTGAGAATGACTTTGAATTTCTGATACTCCTGCATCCACATCTCAGATGTTGAGATTACAGGTATGCATCACCATGCCTGGTTTATGCCATGGTGAGGGTCAAATACATTGCCTGTGTGTTCCAGGAAAGCATTCTATTGAGCTACCTGCCTACCCCAACTCTTCCAGAGGATCCTTCAGTTAATGGCATTTGCTCAGATGCTCTGCAGATGGTAGCATCTCTTCAGACTCATCCAGGGAAGCAGAAGGACATTTTTAACTTTACATTTACTGTATCACCCAGAGTAGAGGCTTCTACAAAATAGGTAGAATAATAGATGCTCAATAAAAGTCACACACATAGTAGTATTGTGTGAAGGAGCATGAGCTCACTTGTGTAGACTCCACTGCCTAGTATTTATTCATTGGCAGAGAGAAGGTGAGTGGAAAAAAAATAAAAAGGAATAGCTGCTCCTAGGTATGGTGGAGGAGAACATTTACGGTAGATAAAAGGGAGAGCGTAGATAGAGGCAGGAACATCTGGGGGTGTCCAGAGCAGACACAACCAGGCCGAGCTGAGCCATGTGGGAAGAGGGGGGAGGGGAAGGAAGAGGGAAGAGAGGGGAACCAGGTGCAGCTGTCAGGAGGCTAAAAGTTCAAAGGGGTAGGTAACCAAAATGTCTGGATTCTATAGGGAAGAGCCTCTGGGGGAAGGGCAGCCCAGCCCCTGGGCTGGAGAGTTTAGGGTATTGGATGGGGTATTCTAGCCATACCCTGTAACAGGTAGGGACACTGAGGGATGCTGGGAGAACCTGTTGGCCAGGTATGCTTCGATATGTTAAATAGGCACCTCAACCATCTGTGCCCGGTTTGAAAGGTGAGAAGCAATTAACCAGTGGTTGAATGTGAGGCCTCTGAATGGGCTTCCTAGGTGGGACAGCCGTTGGGACTATGTGTGAACTTTGACTCTCTGAGAGCAGCTGATCCATAAAGTCAGCCTGGATTTTCTTACTCAGTCCCCGTGAAACCTCTTTACAAGGAGATTTCTCAACACTAAGTAAAAGAGTGGCTTTTTAATGTTTTAAAAGAGGCCCAGCTCTTAGTTTTGGCTGGGGACAAGCCCAGAGCTATCTCCAGAGAGATAGCAGACAAACAATGATGTCACTGAAATGGCCTTAAGTTCAAACACTCTCAGGATAAGAGTTGTACAGTTTTGCCTTGGATTGTTATAGCTCTCTAAAATTAATTTTTTTGCCTTTGTAAATGACAGAATTTTTTACCACGGTTGTTGAAGAGTTATCTTAGACACCAGATAATCATCAATCACCGTCTAGCAGCAGATATATAGTCTGAGCCCTGCCTCCTTCATTACATGTAATTGAGATGTCTTGCCAGAATCTATAAGATCCTCAGTTCAGGGATGAGTTAGAAGCTGGACACTGCTTTCAGTAAAGTTGATAGTCCCAGAGGAGAAAGAGTGTTCTTCTTGACAAGTGAGACACTGGGCAGGTTCTCCAGATGAGAAGACTCTCTTGAAGTTCATCCAAGGCCTCTGCCTCTCTGCTTCCCTCATTCCAAGACACAGTGACCAATGGTCTATCCTATTGCTGAGATCCAAAGCCATCCCATACCACGGTGTGGAATTTGCCTTTGGAGGGACAGGTAACCCAACTCTTCCAGGTGGAACAGGTTTTGGGGGTTGTGAAGCCCAAAAAGTTGGGGCATATATATCAAGCCATCCATTTGCAGAAGTCATTTCTAATATGGGCATACCAAGCACCTAGTGTCGTATTGACACAGGGTCAAGTGAACAGAACTTAAAACCATTCTCCACACTTTACTCTGAGCTTCAGGTTCCTCCTCTTCATGCTTATAAGACATGAATATATACCTCGCCTTCAAGGCATTTCCTTAAGAGTTATGTGAAATAATAATTGTAAAATAATTAATACAACGAGAGCTTAATAAATGTCAGTTCTCTTGTCTTAAACGATGGTCTCATTTTCCTTAGCGTGAGAATTACACTCAGCTGGGAGTGATCTTGGGGCTATTCTGTCCTAGGTCTCACTTTCAATAATCGTCTCATTTGTACTAATATCTTAGCTCTACTCTACGAGGAGGGTGGAGGGCTTAAATACCTTTCAGACAGAGCCGAGTCTTCTGTAACTTGGACAGCAAAGCAATATGTTCTTTACTGTGGAAAATATGTGATAATCCTTTAGCCCATGTTTTGAATGAATCCTTCCCAGAAGTTCCATAGAGGCAAAAGAAGCAACCCATCAAATGCCTTACAGTAATCATGTCATGGCTGGTTTGACTAGAATCCAGTTGTCTGTTTATTAAATTATCATCTGTTGTCCTGGCTAGCTCTCTTGGATCATCACCAGTGATCTCTTAGGCCTCCCCACAGAGCCATTAGCTGTTAAACACCCAACTTATCCTGAAAACTGTGTTATCAACTAAAGGAGTACGACTCAATGATCAGGACAAGGACACTGTCCCTGAAGGGCAAGGACATGTTCAAACTTGTGCTTCCATTTTCCTTGGAGCAGTTGCTTGGAGGAGGAATTGGAGATCCAGACATAGCCACTGCTATAGGCCAGGCTACATACTGTGACAGCCAAAGCAAGTCAGTGATGTCTAGAGAGTACACAGGCAGAGGGGAGGTAAGAAACATTGACAGGACCAAATGGACAGATAGCCTCCTATCAAACCACTCGTAAGTTCCTTTCCATGGAGGAACTTGAGGGTACAACGATCTTCCAACGTCCTAATTCCATAGTAAGCCATAGAGACAATACAGTGTGAAGTGGAAGACACAGGCACATGCCCTTACAACTGCCCATGAAATTTATTCTGGGATATGAGTCATTGCCTAATAAGTAGCTGCCATCGACTCATTTGTTCATGTGTTTGTTTGTTTATAGTTAGGCGGTAGAACTAAACAGCACCATGCTGAAATGGTAATTCGACTTCTCCTGACCTTAGATTGTAGGTATGGAAACCTGCTCACAGACATGCCACGCAGGATGAAAACTCCATGCTACACAGCTGGTGGCCACTGGGGCTTCAATTATTTCACGAATAAGGGAGCAATTGAGAAGACAAATTAGTAAATTCTGCCTATCAAATGTGGCATAGCTATTACATGCTACAGCATATAGTAGTTACGTAGACTAAGGTACTCTCCGTGACCCTCAGAAACAGTACCCATGGCAATCACTAATCCCAGCCCACACTCCTTCCCAGCTATGAGCTAAACCTATTCACACAAAACCCAGACCATTGGCCAAGCTGTACTCCTTTGGGGCCAAATGCTCGTTACAACCATGTCCCTGCTTTCTGTAAAGCCTCCTATGGACACCTGCATCTGAAAAGCCATATACAGCCATGAGGAATAGGAATCCAGGTCAGACAGTACTCTTATCTTCTGTTTTCCTCTTAACAGGGGAACGTCTCAGACCAAGATCAAGAGGAACTAGTCTGTTTCTGTAGACCTCAGACCTACCTGCTTTGGATTGATAGCTTCTGCCACTAGAAAACCTTGAAATCCCTGTGGACAAGCAAAGTTTCTCTTCTTTGATCAATGAAACAGGAAAATGAGTAGCTGAAATATTCATGAATTTCTTGCTACAGCACCATGCATTTGCAGTTCAATTCTGAAACACTGGCTTTGAGGTTATGAAGAAAAATTGTTCTTCAAAATATCTCTGAAGCAGTAAACTAAGGAACAACATGTAGACTGCATCACTCTGGATGTTCTAGGATATACAGAACAGAGACTGGGTTTCTGTTCCATTCATTTCTGTAGTATCCATTTATCATGACTGGCTCATGGTAAAATACAATAGGAAAAACCAAGCCACTGCGAAGTAGCTGATCACTAGAAAGAGTTCATTTAAGTCCTACGACTGGGGGTTGCTAGCAACAGCCCATTGGAGCCTGAGCTTCTCCTGGCAAATGATAAAGAGCACCAAAGTAGAGAAGTAGGAAATAACTTGAGAACCAAGAAGTATGATCACCATGGATATTATTTCTGATGGCCACAGAGAATACATTCATTTGTGTAGCTACTGTGTGCTATGGCATATAATAGGTATGCCACATTTGATAGGCAGAATCCAGCTAGCATTGGAGCTCTTTATCTTCAGGTTGGTTTGACTTAGTAAGATGCTGGGTGCCATGTGTGGATTCAGTTAATGTGTGTTTTGAGGATAATACCTCCTCAGTGGGCTGCTGGCTGCCTTTGGTGGTCTATAAAACTGTGAACCTGTCTGTGGAAGTTTTATTTAAGACACACAAGTTTAATAGGGGCCAAAATACACACAGATTACTACACCAGAGAGAGCTCCTCCGAAGAAGCAGGCAGGTCGGTGATCCGCAGAGAGAGTGCTTTCCACGTGGGCCTATCATTTTATACCTCTTGCGACCTGGTGGTCCAGCCCCATTAATTAATTAACAACTAATTAGGGGGGCAGAATAATTAGCTAATGGCGGGGGGTGGCTATAAGCCGAAATGGCCAAGACCACTCCCCTTCATCTCCCCCTTTTGTCTAAATAAGATCAATCTAGCTCTAAAATAACTATATACAATGGGAACAGACATTGGACATAAAATTACAGACAATAAAAATAT
>JAQHUG010000005.1:8793303-8819567 GCA_028555095.1 Dicrostonyx torquatus
CTGACCTATCTATAAGCCAGGCAGCTCTTTATTCAACCAATAAGAGTAATACAAAATACAGGAGAACACTCCCACATCACCTGTCTAGCCACGTTCTTCATAGTGAAGTGGGCGCATTTCTAAAGTTCTGCTTACTCATAACACAGCTAAAAGGATTTCTCTGTTTCTATGCTAAGTGTTAGTATGTGTTCTGGATATTACAGGCATGGAGAGGAAGAATGTTGCATCTAATGAGACATGGAGGAGCTAAGGCTCAGAAAGCCCTACCCAAGGCCCATGTTGGGAGATGCTTACTTGTCTTTCTTTGCATAATTCTCCTTCAAATCTTCAAAAGCTAAACGTGAGGGATTTTTCCCCCTTAATTTGGACTGGTCTGTGTTTCCCCAGGACATCAGAAGCTCACGAATGGCAATAGGTCAGTATTAATTCCACTCAAAGTCCCCATCACATACACGGATAGGAAGTTCTAAGTTTCCTCTTCAAACTCCCCTGCCCACACATGCAAGCCATCGAGGAACTCCTGGATGTATAACTGAATGTGGGAACAGAGATGACATACTGTGACCAAAGAGTACCACTTTTCCTCCTTGTCACCTTGGAGACTGACTGTTGCCTCACTGACCATCTGGGCTAGGCCACAGGACCTTCCCTGACTTTCTTCCTCAGAGCCACGTTGCTCCTCATGCCCAGCCATGCCCTCGCTGAAGACCAGCATTGTGGGAAGGTACTGCAGCAGTTTCAATATTTTATCTCCTCGGTGGATGGCGAGTGTTCTCAGGGGGTTAGAGAAAAGAAAAACACCCACAGGTTCTACCTGATCTCCTTCAGATTCTGGCCTTTTACCCTACATCTGATTTTGAGCAAGGGACCCTTCATGCCTTCAGAGTGACTCTTACTGCCTGACTGGCCACTAGACATGCCTAAAAACACAGAGTATGTAACCTATTCCTCAAGTTATTTACACCCAGGTCTCCTACCAGGAAATGATCCTCTAGATAAGAATGAGGTAATACTGAAACCACGATGTAAAACATTGTGGGTTTGGGGGTAGGAGAACCAAAAAAATGGACACTATTGATATTAACAAAGGAAATTATTAGCTTTGAGTATGGAAGGCCAACAAACTGTGTTAGTCAACTTTGCATTAATGCATTCAAAAACCTGAAATACTCAACTAAAATAGCAACGGTTTATTTTGACCCATAGTTTCAGAGGTTAATTTCAACTCACATGATCAACCGCCCCTGTTGTGCAGGTCAGTGGTGAGGCAGTGCTTCATGACAGGGGAGCAACACACTCACCTCCTGGAATCCTAAGAAGCAGAGAGAGAGAGAGAGAGAGAGAGAGAGAGAGAGAGAGAGAAATAGCTGGATTCCTGATGTCTCCTTCAAGGGCATGACCTCAATTTTATCTACTTATACTTGGTCCTGCCTCCTCAAGGGTCCTCCACCTCCCAACAGGGCCACATACTAGAGACTATGTCTTCAACACTAACTCGTTATGGGAGATGTTCAAGAGTCCAATCATAGTGTGAACTGGAAGATTAGTATTTATTTATCTCTTTATTCCTATCTCCTTCAAGTATAGTTTAAATTTAAAGTAGAGTAGTCTGCAGGCACCAGAGAAATGGTCAGCTGGTAAAGGTGCCTGCTGCCAAGCCTGATAACCTGAGTTCATACCCAGGACTTACAAGATGGAAGGAATAAACCAGTTCCTGAAAGCAGTCCACACACACACACACACACACACACACACACACACACACACACACACACACACTTGGACAACATTAAATATTTCAAAAACTAAATAAAGTATTACAGTCACAATGAAGACTCAGACCGTGAAATAAGATCACCAGCTACAAGCTGTGTGAATTTCCAGAGTCACCTCCTTCCTCAGAAGCTGTTCTGTCATTCGCAGATCTGGGTTCAGATAGGTGTCTACTTGCTAGCTGACTGTCAACGTTCCATGGAATAATGCAGATAAATAGGACATGAAGCCTTGAATAGAGAACGTCACTACCTATAGCCCCCATGCACATACAGAATGAGACTTTTCCAGCTGTCACCCAGCACCCAGGTGGCTCACGAAAGAGAATCCCAGGTTAGATGCTAGGTTACAAGAGCCTCCTTCAAAAACATTGGTTTATATTTTGATACAGATTTTCGACAGTGCCTTCACAGGCTCACCAGTAGGTGGTCAAACCATTCATAACAAGGCTGACTGCTATTTTAGACAAACTGGCTTCAAATCTTGATATGAGCGACATTTCTAATGTTTCTCACTGTAGCATAAATAGCACAAAGTCTCACAAGTAGATAGCATCGGTTTTTGGGAGACAGATTTCTAGTTGTCTGTTCAGTCCAGGTCAGCTTCTCTCAAATCCTTCTGTGCATGCTCTGGCTTGCCCCAGAACCAACCCATGCTGGGTTTGCTATTCAGGCCAGATTATTACCAGGCAGTCGGAGGGGTCAAATTCCCACAGCCAATTTTCTATTAAAAAAAAAAAATCTCAAGTAATTGAAATGGGAGGAAGGTCCCCAGTAAAAGTCAGGATGAATAATTTAGCACTCTCGCTGTCTACAGCTTCGGAGGCAACATAGTCAAGGCATTTGATTGGAGGCCACACTAAGCAGCCCTTGTCTCCTGAGCATCCTGGCTCAAGCCCACTCATCTCAACAGGAATGAGCAGCCAGAGGGCTCAGTGGTTAACCCTTCTCTGATATCTGAATAGCCTGTGAAATCCAAGTCGATCCATGGTTTTCAAACAGTGATGTTGTTCTTGATTCTTCCTAAATGACTTTATTAAGTCACATAATGATGGCTTGCTGATCCCTAACACAGGCTGCTGTGTCTCTTTCCCTGACACCATAGAAGTATCCAGGGATAGATCCATATAGTACAGATGGGAGCTAACTGATATTTTAAAAGCTAGGCTCAAGTTGCAACTAAGAATAACATTTAAAATGTTTTTCCCACGACCATGTTACTAGATCACAATTCCCACAAATAAATAAATGCCTTCTATCTCTACTTAGGACTACTCAGGTCTTGAGGGCACAAGTGGTAGGAACCCAGCTCCTTAGATTAAGAAAAAAGAGGTTTGTGACTTTATGATGCTGGAAAGAATGCAAAGTCACTCCCTGGGTTGAATGAAGGTCCAGGCTAGAGTCAAGCTCTCTGGTTACGGTGTCTACAAATCAATGGCCAAGGTCAGAGCTGGGTCTTAGGGTCTCTAGAGACAGATGGGCAGAAATAAATGTCAAATACCAGGAAAAGGAGGTTGGGTGAAATATTGTTGTAGTGATCAAGTAAAAAAAAAAAAAGGTGGGGGTGTCTTCGGGAGTCCTGCGGGCTACTCCAATTACCTACAAACTGCAGTTATTTAAAGGGCTTGCTAGTGGTGTAAACTCTCCAGCCAACTGTTATTATGGACTGAATTACACAGTTTCTTTTCAAACACCAATGTGACTGTCTTGGGTATGAGGACCTTGAAAAAGGTAATTATAGTTTGATGAGGTAATAAAGAGAGTGAGGCTTCAATTCATCATGACTGGATACTGGGGTAGATGCTTATAGAGGGGTAGCCACCTAAGGACACAATAAGAGAGGCAAACCAAACCTGCTGATACTTAGGGTTTCTATTGCTGTGAAGAGAAAGCAACTCTTATAAAGAACAACATTCAATTGGGGTGGCTTACAGTTCAGAGGTTTAGTCTATTATCGTCATGGTGGGGAGCATGATGGCATGCAGGTAGGTGTGGTGCTGACTATATCTTGATCAGAAGGCAACAGGAAGCAGACTGAGATATTGGGTGGTACCTTGAGCATGTATGAGATGTCAAAGCCCACCTCCACAGTGACAGACTTTCTTCAACAAGGCCACACCTACTCCAAAAAAGCCACACCTCCTTATAGTGCCACTCCCTTTGGGGGCCATCTTCTTTCAAACAACCACACTTCTTGCACTTCTCATTTCCAGAACGGTGAGCAATAAAAATTTCTATTTTTAAAGCTACACCGTTTGTGGTGTTTTGTGATGGTTGCCCAAGCTGATGATACATTAACCAACTTTTAGCTTTCTAAAGACAGAGTTTCACTATGTAGCCCTAACTGACCTAGAACTCACAATGTAGCCCTCCCTGTATTACTGTGGCACAGTCTCTTGAGTGCTAGGATCACAGGTGTGAAGCATTGGGCCCAGCCAAGCTCCTGTTTTCTCACCTGTCCTCAAAGGGGTTAATTTTGACTTGGAGCTTGAGGGGATGGAGCCTACCGTGGAGAGGAAAGGCGCTGCTGCAGGCATCCCCACGGTAGCAGAAGTGCGCAACTGGGACACTCCATCTCACATTATTGCAGAAAAGGAAGCATAAAATGGACAGGAAGTGGAGTTGGTTATACAACCTCAAGGCTTGCCCCCAGTGACCCCACTTCCTCTGGTGAGGCTTCACCTCCCAGAGGTGCCGCAAGTTTCCAAAACAGAGCCACCAGTTGGGGATCAAAGTGTTTAAGCACATGAACCTTAAAGAGACATTTCTCATTCAAACCATAACATTCCACCTCTGACCCCCATAGGCTCAGGGCTCTTATGATGCAAATACAGTCGATCCAGTTTCAAAAATCCATGCTCTTTAACTGTCCCATCACTGTTAAAGATTCCAGTGTGTCTGTGGTATTCAAGGTCACTTCTATTGGGAGCCCAGTTTGAGGGGGTACAGCCCCTTCTGCAAGGGAAAGCACAGTGGCAGGCTGCTCTGTGGTGAAGGAAGCGTGCAGCTGCTACTCCGACCCTGCATCTTGGCAGAACAGGAAGCAGAAAAACATGGCTGTTCTCACACCAGATGCTGTTTGTTTTCCAGACTGTCTCTCTGCATTGTTCTCTGCCTCGGAGGATGAGCTACAGTAGTGGGATCCTCTCCTTTCTCTTCCTTCTGGATGGATTTGGCCAGAGGAAAAGAGAAAGTGGTTTCAGTATATTTATTTCCCTGACTCATTTCCCATAAAGTCGCCTGGGGCTGCTGGCTGAAGTGGAAGTCTCCATTCCCTCTTGGGGCAGCTTCCTCTGTGTGAGAGGCTCACTTGGTTCTGGGAACTCTGCCTCTCCCCAAAGCTCCAGGCTTAGTGGTAAGGTCAGCTGTACTGATATTATCCCCGAACTACATTTCCAGTGTTTCTTCTACACATCAGCCCGTAGTCACTCGCTCAAGACACCCTGGCCAACTCATCAAATGCCACTGCTTCTTCCCTGACCATGAAACAGACGAGGACTTGAAGGATAAAGTTCTCTTCTGTTCTCTGTCTAGAAAAGCAGAAATCACAAGTGGGTTATGCAAAGTCAATTGTACCCTAACACATAAAGCACTGGCCAAATGAGAGTCGATTTAATTTTAATGTCTAACATTAGAAATCACCTACAGAAACAACAGCAATATAGACATCTATGTCTCCTTTGGGGTGACTTTTAACCTCTGCTTTCTCATGTTTATCTTGGAAGGTCTTAGTCCATTTGTCATTATTAACTGACACTTGTCCGGGCTTGAGCACTGCGCTACTCAAGGTTAGCGCCTGCGCCGTGATTGGCAGCAGTGTGTTTCAAATTAAGAGATGCTTCAGTCTTTAGACACTGAATTTGAACTCATTATAATTTGCTTATAGAGGGAGTAGCATAAATTGTTGTGTCCTCTGATAATCACTAATATGCAAGTCTTTTACCTTTTTTTTTTTTTTTGGTTTTTCAAGACAGGGTTTCTCTGTAGCTTTGGAGCCTGCACTGGAACTAGCTCTTGTAGACCAGGCTGGTCTCGAACTCACAAAGATCCGCCTGCCTCTGCCTCCCGAGTGCTGGGATTAAAGGTGTGCGCCACCACCGCCTGGCTTACCTATTGCCTTTAACATACATTATTATTATATTATTCTAAATTATTATATTATTCTAAATTATAAGTGAGGGTGTTTCCTCCAGTGCATTCCATTGCCCAAAGTGTTTGTGTGGTGGAATGAATTAATCTCCTAGAGAAGCAGTGAAAATTTTAAACATTTGAGGCTCCCATTTCCATTATGATGACCTCAACCCCTTCCCTCCTCAAACTTATATCTATTCACGCCCCGCCAGAAGGAAACTGCCCGTTTAGTCAATGTCTTCTGGTACCAAGCGTTAAACATTCTCTTATTTTCAACCCCATGTGAAGGAGTAGTTCTAATGATCCTGTTTGAATAGCCAGAGAAAGGAGTAGGGCTTGGCAGGTGAAGTGGGGCATGACATGCATGCTAAGAGGTAAAGCAGGGAAGATCTATAACCAGATACCAAGACAACAGGCCGGACAACAGTCCTCGGCCCTTGCCTGCCAAGCTGGATTGCATTTCTCCCATCTCTGTCTTCACTTGGATCTAGATGCTCACCCTAAAGAGCTACCTATGATCCTCCACTTCCCTGAATAGGTTCTGTCCTCTGCCATCTCCCACAAGGTGGACTCTAGCGAATTGCAGGCCACAGCTTTTAACAGTAAAACTGGAGATGTGAACAAATTCTCTGAGTTTCTCTGTGGAGCGTTGTGGACTTGCCTGTGGTATACTTTTGTCTCAGACTAGAATTTCTAAGAGTGGGAACCTTATGTTTTGTGTCCCTGAGACAGCCCTGCCCTTAGAATCTGTGTGCATGGGACATCCTCAGGAGGTCAGTGACTGGACAGAAGAATAACAAAACTGGAATCAGGGGCAGTTTTGTCCTTGAAGAAGTTCAGCCCACCTACCCTGCTTTTTAAAGAAACATTTACTAGGAACGTAACAAAAGCCTGTTTTACCTTGCTATTTCCCTGAGGAAATGATCAGGAGATATTAGAGCCACTGTGACAAATTTATCAGCACTAGGGGATCCATGTGGCTTTAGTCATCAGTTATTTATGGGTTTTAAAAGAAAGCAATTGTCTGGGCCAGGGATTCATCTGTGGGAATGCTGAGAGCTGGAGTGGTGGGAAAGAGGTGGGAGATTCTGTTGAGTCTGTTGATAGAGAGCAGAAGCTAAACACTGCTGTTTGTCCTTGCCATTGAATTTCTTAGAAGGGCGCTCTGATGGGGTCCTTTACTCTCCTTCCAGGCCTCAGAACTCAGCCATCAATACAAAGAGAGCCTGTTGGTCTCCAATGAACTTGGGCTAAAGGGGTCAAGTCTGAGACCGAGAGATAAAAACCATCACAACGTCATTTGAAGGGCCCTGGAAAGACTTCTACCAGATAACTGGCTCATCCCAGAACAGAAAGAGATCCTTGCATTTCCCTCGGGGCATCAGGGCCTGGCTAAGTTACCAGTGTGTTTTCTAGGGATATGTGATACTGTTTTTGCCTTGACTCTTGTGTACATTCCTGCTATGTTTTCTCATTTCTGCAGCCAAAATGGATTTTCATATCAGCATGAATAGTTATGTTATTGCAGCTTTTTTATCTGCCCCTTCCCTCGGCATTAGGTTGTTATCATCAAGCTGAAAATCACTTGGAAGACTTGAATATAGACTCCTGGGCCCCAAAGAACAGGTGCCAATGTAAGAGGCTTGAACGCAGTGAGGAGTTTGCATTTGAAATGAGCAGGCCACTCAGAGCAGGTGGCCAGCTCCAGCTTTGCATGCTCCAGGAAGTGTGCTCCTGATGGACGTTAATGATGTGTATTTATGGCTATGTTCTGTGCAGGCTGCTCCTGCTGGCATAGGCACTGGGAGTGACAACATCGTGGGAAGTATGACAGTCATGGACCATTTTTTCTGACCTCAGCAGTGCTATGTGCTGTCCTCTGAAAGGCTGGCATTTCAGCATTTAGACTGCGTCTTACAGATGGCTTCCGCTCAGTGATTCCACAAAGACAAAATTCAGTTCTACTGACTCCAGCAGGTCTGAAACTGACGTGTGACAGAGATGGTGCATGCAAATGATAGCCATGAAGGAATTAGTAAGCCAGGACTAGAAGCATCTCTTCTATGAAGATGTATTGAGGGCTCTAACAAAAACAAGCAGGGCAGATGTTATCATCCAGACATCACTCGCTAATGATGTATTAGCAAACTATAAAAAATAAGCCAGCTCTTCTATCCATGTGTGGGCAGATGTCTCTCTGACAGTACCCAGGACACAAGATTCTGTGGTTAGTGCAGCAGTCATGCCAAGCGACCAGAACCCAACAGCGTTTATGACTGGCCTCAAAATGGCCGAGACCATTCAAAGAGTGTAGGTTATAATCCAAGGTGGATGTACTATTCACACAAGAGTTAAGAGTCTCTAAACCAGTAGGTCTCAACCTGTTCTCAACCTGTAGGTCAAGACCCCTCTGGGGGTCAAATGATCCTTTCACCAAGGTCTCATATCAGATGTTTACATTATGATTCACAAAAGTAGCAAAATTGCAGTTATGAAGTAGTGACAAAATAATTTTATGGTTGGGGGTCAACATAACATGAGGAACTGTATTAAAGGGTCACAGCATTAGAGAGGTTGAGAACCACTGCTATTTTAACTAATTTAGCCTGGACTATGTAGGAAGACCCTTGCCAACCTCAAAAAACACAAAATGATGACAAACAAAACTCACATCAAGATTCAAGATCCTTAGTCATCAGAGAAAGACAATTCAAAACTACTGAATTTCATCTCAGTCCATGCAGAGTGGTTACTATCATAAATATACAATAACAAATGTTGGTGAGGAGGGGTGTGGAGCACTTATAAAATGCTGGCTGACTGTGGATGGCAGTTAATGCAGAAGCTCACAACTGATCCTCTCCCCTCCCCTCCTACCCTCTCCCATGGTCCCCATGCTCCCAATTTACCAAAGAGATCCTGTCCTTTTCTACTTCCCATGTACATTAGATCCATGTATGTCGGAGAGAGATGAGTCTTGCAAGTTGTCCTGATCTCTAATTGCCCCACATAATAAAGAAACAAACAAACAAGTGTAACTTCTTAAAAAGGCGCCGGATAGGGTGTAAACATGGTCACTGTGTGAAATATGAATTGTGTTCTAACTCATTTATCCCAGAGAAATGAAAACCTATGGTCTTATAAAGATCTGTACTTGAAGTTTAGAGCTACTTTGATTGCAAAAGCTAAAAACTATAAAAGATGCACATGTCCTTTAGCAGGGAAATGGTTAAACATACCATGGAATCCACTCAGCAACTGAAATGTCAACTTGGATGACAGCTTAGGAAGCCAGGCTGCTTGGAGCCATCCTACAGAAGTAGGGTGGTCTCCCACATGAAGGTTAGCTTAAACGCCCATGCTTGATGATACCACATTCTGTCAGGAGGGAACATGAGGTTTAGTGCTCACACAGTGAAGTTCCCAGCAGACAGCTGGGCAGGCTTCCCAAGGAAACCCCAAACGGCTTGAGAATCAGGGAAAGGAAATGGGTTGGAGATTTTTATTGTGGTTAAGGGCTGAAGCAGGGACTCATGTGAATGAGGAAGGAGAGCCCATGGCTTCCTTCTCAGCTTCCCCAGATAGAGACAAAAGACAACGAGAAAAGAGTGATACTACAAAGACACTAGCAAAAGCCAGATGATGGGGCTGGGCTCTGCTGGATCTAGTGAGTGCAAGGGCAAATCTAAGAAGGATAAACTGTATGTATCCATTTAGGAAACATTTTGAAAGGACAAGGTTTTGCTATAGGACAGGGATGGAATGAAAAAGTGATGCAGGAAGTGGGGGTGCTTGTGATGGACAACCTAATACCTTCACAGAGCTGGAACCATCCCGCCTGGGAAAATGTACACAGAAACTACACAGTGATAAATGGTGAAGAATATCATACATGTGCATGGACACACATATACACACATGCACAAATAAGTAGAAAGTCTGAAAAGGATGGATGGATTGTGATGAGGTCAGTGTCTTGCTTATAAATTACATATAGTTTTAGGGGGAAAATTTGTTAAAGAGCATGTAAGTGATGGACATGGTAATGCGTACCCCACAATACCAGCTACCCGGGAGGCTAAGGTTAGAAGATGGCAAATTCAACTGTCATGCTGAACAACTTAGTGTGACTCTATATCGAGATAAAATTGGCTAAAAGGGCTGTGGGTACAGCTCTATGGAGAGCACTTGTCTAGCATGTGTGGGGTCCTGGCCTTCATCACAGAACTATCTTTTTAAATCAAAGCCACAATATCCCATTGCATGAACATACCACATTTACTTGCCAGTTCATGTGTTAATAGACAGTGGTTTCTGCCTCTGGGCTAGCCTGCCTAATGCTGCTTCTGTGAATGTAAGTGTACAGATTCCAGTTTGAATCCCTGCATTTGATCTTTTGGTTATATTCCTAGAAATGGAATGGCTGGATTTCATTCGTGAAATGAATTATTAATGTGGCTCTTTGTTAAGAAAGCATTATACTGCCAGCATGATGGGGGTTGTTTATTAAATATCTATCTTTATTTTTAGTTGTGTATGTGTGTACACACGTGAATGCAGGTATCCTTGGAGGACAGAGGCATTGGATCTCCTGGAGTTGGATTTACTTGCAGTCTTTGGCTGTGTTAATTTAAATGAGAATGCCCTTCACAGACTCATAGATTAGAGCACTTGGTCACCAGGGTGTGACATTATTTGAAAAGATTAGGAGTATTTGCTCCACTGGAAGGAAAGATTCAGTGGAAACACCACGTCTGCCTTTTCTGTCCCTGAATTCCCAGTACTTAAAACAATACTGGGAAACTCTAACAAATGAAAAGAATTTAATTGGGATTGCCTCACGTAGTTTCAGGGGTTCAGTCCCTCATCATGGTGGGGAGCATGGCTGCATGCAGGCAGACATGGTGTTGGCTACATCTTGATCAGAAGGCAACAGGAAGTGGACTTAGATACTGGGCAGTATCTTGAGCATAGGAAACCTCAAAGCCTGTACCCCCACAGCAAGGCACTTCCTCTGCCAAGGCCATATCCATACCAACAAAGACACACCTCCTAATAGTGCCATAGCTTTTGAGATCTTGGGGGACCAATTACATTCAAACTACCATAGGCACCCAATAAAGACTCAAAGAGCAATCAAATGAATAAATAAGGTAGGTCCTTGAGCACTGCCAATGATCCTTCCTTTTACATTTTGTTTTCCTTAAATAGATTGTAAATTCCTGGAGGGCAAACAAAGGGCTCATTCACCTGTGTAAATCCAGCACTTGGCACATTCAAAGAACTCAGTTCTTGAACTGAAGAAACGCCTCCCTACCCAGATCCTTAGTAGTTTGGTTTCTTGAACTGAATTTGATGCTAACGAAGTTCAGTAGGAGAAACAAAGAACTCTGAGTTTTCAATAATCAAAAAAAAATGCTCATTGAAAGCCACAGGACAGTTATAATCCCTCCTGGGCCTCTTTGTTTCTTTTCCTCATGGTGTTGGGTTCCAGAATTTTTTAGAACCAAGACTGAAAGAAGGACACCTAGGTGGAAAACCTGTTAAATTACATCATCTGTCTCTGGTAGTTAAGTATGCTGTCTGGGTTTGACTGAAAAAAAAATCGAATTTGTACCTTAAGTTCAGATTAATTATAAATCTTTTGTCTGCTTAAAATTTCAGATCAGTAGTCCTTGGGTTGAGACTTGATCTTAAAATCATCCCCAAAATGCACTGAGTCTAATGACTGTAATTATATAAGCCTCACAATCTAGCATGTGGTAAGTTATATACACATTAGCTATTGACCAAATGCAGTGGTAGTGAGCTGCTTAGTGATGAAGGAAAACACAGATACATGTCCAATGTACCAGACACAGTTTCCATAAGTTTTCTCCTTACTAACTTCCTTTGGCAATATGGAAAACATTTTTTTAATACTATTTCAGCTAGCAAGGTTTGAGGCAAGGTGAACAAGAAGAATCTCCTAGAACACATTAATAGGGAAGAACCAAAAGTCTGCCAGACCACATGCAGAGACACCCATCAGCCACTTTCCCAGCAACCCTCACCGTGCTCCAGCCATTCTCTCTCCACAGCTCCTGCTTCCGTATTCTGCTACCTGTGCAATCCTCAGACAGGCAGCCCTGGTTCTTCTGTGTTTAGTTACAGAATCCAATCTCCCTTCAATTCTACATCTTCCTACATTTAGAAACTTTCAAAGGCTTGCTCACTGCTAGGACCATGCCTCACATGGTAACTGTCCAGTACACCAATGATTTGTGAAGGGTCATGTGATAGCCATCCCAGTACACCAATAATTTGTGAAGGGTCACATGATAGCCATCTCAGTATGCCAATAATTTGTGAAGGGTCATGTGATAGCCACGCCAGTACAGCAATGATTTGTGATGGGACTTTCCTCTCTTAGGAAATCCTATCTGATGCCCGGGTGTGACAAGGCTGTGTGAAAGTTCTGCCTATCTAATGGAAACTCTGGTTTTAGAAAATTTGCATGCAGATCAACAGAAAGAATATAAAATCATGGGAAACTCCAGACATGCCTTCAAACCCCCCACCCATATCTCCAAATCCTCAACCAGTAATGTAATCTTTTTTCTTTAAAAATAGCTTGTCATGAGGAGGAATTTGGCCAGACTTCCCTTCTCCCCAGACCATGATGCATTGACCCCAATGTTCCCTTATCTTTTCATACTGCTGCTGGTACTAGTTGTCCTGGAGCAAAGTTTATCTAATGTGAAGGTCAGGAAAAGTGGCCGGGACTCTCCTTCACAGGTTGGGCTATTCTGTGTGCCAGGACTCAAATAGTTTATAATCTCAGGACTGGGAAAGAAACACCTTCTGGGATGTCATAAAGGAATCACTCAACGCCATCCTCCTGTTCTCTCACAGCTAGAGTCTGGCAGATATTTAGGCCCAAAAGTGAAATGTGAAGAACAGAGAAGCATCAGAAAGCTTACACGTTCAGGGTGCCTAGCTCCTGTGTGTTGACTGGATGTATAGCTAGATACATCCATCCATATGTGTATATAGATAGATGTATATATAGATATATGCATGTATAGATAAATAAGCAAGTAGATGGATAGATGAGTAGACAGTTGTGAGTTATAGAAAGTTATAGTAAGACAGTATAGAGTTATCATAAGTTGTGAGCTTACTTCCCAGTATAGATGCTGGGAACTTAACTCAGGTCCTCTACCATGATCACTAAGCACTCTTGACTGCTGATCCATCTCTCTGGCCCCATGCTAACATTATAAAGTAAGACTGCATCATAAGAGAAGCCTTATACAGAGTAAATGGTTTTATCCTCCTTTACACAGGTATTTGAATTTAGGGATGTGGGGCAGACCAAGATAAGATTCTAGAATGGCTGATGCCCATAGCAGTGCTATTGGCATCACTGTGTCATGAGAAGGGACTTCTTTCCATCTGATGGTTGTCACTCAATCTGACTGTAGAGCCAGCCTAGTACCAGGAAAAGATGTGAGAGGCAGGAAAGGGAAGGAGGCTTGGACCTGCCAGCATGCCCACATCACCTCTTTAAAGGAATCCTTGCTTGAGAAGTAGATGGGTGGACAGGGACAGAAACAGTTTAAGAGAACCAGAAGGTCTATTGCAGGATTTTTGTTGTTCTGGGGTTTGGTTTGGTTTTGTTGAGACAGGGCCTTTTATATCCCAGGCTGGCCTCAGACTTGCTAAGTAGCCCAACTTCTGATTCCCCTGCTTCCACATCCCCAGACCTGAGAATATAGGCATGTACCACACACACAGTTTATGCACCACTAGAGATCAAACCCAGTGTTTCAGACTAAATGTATGCTAGACAAACATTCTGTTAACTGAACTACACCTCCGTCTCAAAGTCTAATGTATTTTCTGAAATCTAACCAAAGTTGATAATATCCACATAACATCTGTAGCAGTGAGTAATTGCATTCTTCTGGATTAATGCTAAGTCACAATTCTCTCCCCATCGTCCCTTCCTCTAAGACTATTTGATTGTGTCCCAGCTGTTCTCCTCACATCCAGAGACTGTGTTTCATTTCACAATTCTGTGTTCCTGATCAGGGCAGGGTGGAAAAACACTGCTGGGTAAAACCCCATCTCACAGCAAAGAATGACTTCTTCTAGCCAGACGCAAGTACTGGGTGCTTCCTGCTTCCCCACCCACCACCCATCCCATCACCGCCTGGGAAAGGAATGCCAGCCTCTCATGCCAGTGGCCACCCTGGCAGACTCTTGCTGCCTGCTCCATGAGCCAATATTTTTTGCTTGCTTCAAGCTGCCTCATAGAGTTGGTTATTGAGTTTGCTGTGATCTCAGCACTATGTGCTGCCAACAAGTAAGAGACAGGAATAAATATTTCACTGGCATAAAGTTGGCTCTTAGCTCAGTTGACGTCATTAGATTTCATCCAGAGCTTTTATTAGGACTGTTTAGTCCCCGAAGGTAGCTAATTTGCCAAGTTGAAGAACTGACCCACTTATCTCAGGAGTTATGAAGCTGTAATTCTTGGAGACACCCTTGAGTACCCAACTGGGCTGTATCCCAAGAATGACCTTGACTTCAAAGAAACCCAAGAAGTCTAGCCCAGTCTGCCTGTGGTTTCAAAATTTTCTCTCTCAATTATCAAAACGACAAGACGGAATACTGCTTGTCTCTCGTATGCTATGCCATAGATCTTAATAGGGCTTAAAATAGTAATGCTAAGTGGAGGTGACATAAACAACAGATACAGTGGCAAAGTGTGTTTCAACAATGGCTAGACTGGAGTCCAAAGCAGGACATTGGAAACCCTATGACAAAGAACAGAGTCAAGGTGTAAAGCAGGGGCTCGGGTACATATGTATTAGAAAGAACTATCAGGAAGGGACCCACATATGGACTCCTTGCCCCGTTTACTATCTTCCACTATTGGCATTACTCAGGTATCACTTAGGCATGAGTCGAATTCCCAATTATAAAGTTAGGGTAAAGGAGAGCCAAGACCATTCCCACACTCAGAGATTAGCTGAAAGGACCTCCAGAGCTTGGCACAGAATTGTATTCTAAACTAAATAGTTTAAACTAAAACTAACTATGATTAGTTAGTTTTTATGTTAAAAAATCCAAGCTCCAGAAAAATTCCTAAATTCAAGTTGTAAGGGAAAATGTTATTGTGATTTTCTCCACTCCAACCCCCAGGATAAAGGAAGGAAGATCTCACCTGCAGTAGTTAACAGAACAAAGAATTGATCACGTAAAGTAAATTACAATTTGAACAATTAAAACTCCAGAGAAGATTGTAGGCTGAATTGTTAACTGCTCACAAATTAACTAGGTCACATTTTATTAAGTGACTTTTGTACTCACCATCTCAGTCTTTCTACCAATGGAGGTGGCTCTGTGTCCGTAGTTGTCCAATGACAACTGTGAACTGGGACCCTCTGTACATTCTGGGAAGATGTGTAGACAAGAACAGTCTGCTCATTTACTAAGTGAAAGAAATTAATTTATCTCCAGGTGAGTTTCTCTCTGTCTTTTCTTGTGCTACTGAGGACAGTTCAACAAGGCGAAGACAGCTCCCATGGGATGAAGGAAGAGGGGGAGAGGTTCATCCTTTAGTTTTGGAGGCTAAAACTGGAGGATCCAATAGAATCACAGTGGAAGGTTCTCAGTTGCTTTAGTGACTAAAGCTGCCCTTCTTCTAGAGCCTGCACAGAAGCTGACACAGCCAAGTCACATATTTTGGCATTAACAGCCAGGATCCACAGAGATGTGTTGAATTTCTTAGCATACACACAGAAGAAGCCAACCAGGGAAGACAAGGTCTCCTGGATCTCTGCCTTAAGAAGAGTATCTGTGGGACTTCAGGAGGGGTGATTTGACTTGGGGCACTGTCTTCATTTAGTGGAGGAGTTCATTGAATGGTTATGTCTTGCTTCTCTGAGCCAAGTAGAAACAGCAACATATTCCCTTACAAAAGGTGACCTGGGGAGAAAGGGGCTTTGTTTCTAAGCTCAAAGTTGCTGGGCCCTCCTGAGAGTAGGACTTCAAGTGTCTGTGTGTCCGTGAGTGTTCTATTGCTCTGATGAGACACTATGACCAAGGTTGTTTGTAGAAGAAACATTTAATTGGGGGCTTGTTTACAATTTCAGGGTGTGATCCCATTGCCAACATGGTGGGAAGCATGGTGGCAAGTAGAAGGCACGGTGCTAGAGCGGAGCCTGATCTGCAGGCAGGAAGGGCAGGGGGTGGGGGAGTGTGAGACTGGGCCTGGCATAGTCTTTTGAAACCTCAAAACCCACCCCCAGTGACATACCTCCAATAAAGTTACGTCTCCTAATCCTTCCCAAACAGTCCACCAGCTGGAAATCAAATATTAAAGTATATGAACCTATGGGGAGGCATTTTCATTCAAACCCCCCTATCCTACCCCCTGCCCCCATAGGCTTACAGCCATATCATAATGCAAAATGAATTCAGTCCAATTTCAAAAGCCCTCATAGGCTGTTTCAAAGTGCAGAGTCTCTACTGAGATTCAAGGCGATCTCTTAATCCTTTGTGAAATCAAAAAGAACACATATTTCCAGCATACAATACTACAAAATACACATTATTATTCCAAGGACATAGTGAGGATACACTGGACCAAGGAAAGACTGAAACCCAGCAGGCTAAACTCCAAATTTGGCGTCTCTATGGCTGATGCTAAAGAGCTTATTATATAGTTCTTTATACCATCCACTCCTTTCAGCTTTGTTGACTGCAACACACTTCTCTTGCATGGGCTGGTTCATCCTTTGCAGCTCTCTTAGGCAGGTATCCCAAGGTTCTGGCATCTCCAACATCTTGGGGTTTCCAACACTATACAGGCTTCACTTTCATAGCTTCATGCAAGGGTTTTTCCAGGCTTCCATGCAGGGACTGCCTTGCCATGTGCCTGGCCTCAGCCTCCTTAACTGCAGAGGAAGTTTCCACACCCCTTTATACCTCTGTCATTCTTGATAAAGCCAGATGGTTTCCTTTGTTGATAAGCATTGCTTTTCACAAGTTGGAAGCTTAGCTGAGAGGGGTCTTACCCTCAGGGCACACCTTCCTTTATTCCGTTTCTCTTTAAGGTTTTCCTTAAATTCTCATTTCTTTGAACACAAAGATTCAGCTACAACAGTATATCACTGATGTTCTTTCCTCCCTCAAATCATACATTTTGTATTTCTTTTCTCCTCACTTGCTCCCTTCCATTGCAGATCTGCATAAGAATGATCACCAATAACCACACAACACAGTTAATACTCAGTTGTCTTAAAATCTTCTCCATTAATGACATTAGTTCAGTACTCTTCAGTTTAGCCTCTAACAGATTATTTGGACAAGGGCAGAAAGCTGCCATATTCTCTTCCAAAATGATCACAGAATGGTCTCTATCCCAGCTGCTATTCTTCCTCAGAAACCTCTTGAACTGGGCCTCCACAGTCCACTTTTCTCATAGCACTAAAGTCTGCCATGTTCTTACTAGCATGGCCCACTGAGCCCTGTGTACATCTTTCAACCACTTCCCTAAACCCAAGTCCACATTCTGCCAACAAGCAGCATTTTCAGGCCTGTCACAGCGATACCCTGGTACCAACTTCTTTCTTAGTTACTGTTGGATTATTGTGAAGAGAAGCCATGACTGAGGCAGCCTGTAGAAGAGGCATTTAACTGGGGACTTGCTTCAAGTTTCAGAGGGTTCGCCCATGGTCATCCTGTGGGAGCACGGCAGCAGGCAGACAGACATGGTGCTGAAGCAGTAGCCAAGAGCTAACCTCACCACTCAGGTGAGGAAGGCTGGTGATTATGAACTCGGGTCCCAGAACAGCCGTCATCTCCTGAGCAGGGTGAAGAGGCCAATTTCAAAGTAAAAGAAGACTAGAAGTAGCTGAGCATGAGAATCATTAGATGAAACAGACTGCGGTGGTTTGAATGAGAATGGCCCCTTATAGGCTCATATGTTTGAATGCTTGGTTCCCAGTAGGCAGACTACTTGGGAAGAACTAGGGGGTGTGGCCTTGTTGGAGGAGGTGACTACTCTTCAAGGGTTTCCATACTACTCCCGTTTCCCATGTAAATATCTAAAGCCCTTCAACAAAGTACCACTAAGACAAAGGCATCATTCTGGAAGGGAAAGCATTGGGAGTCATGGAGGGCAGTGAGCCCACAGCCAACAATGAGTAAAAAGGCAAGTGGGAGGAAAGGGAAACAATTTAGAGACATGTCCTGGGTCAAAGGGTAAAAAGTAACTGCCGGTAAGGAAGTGGGAGATGACCACAGGCTCATGGGACTTTCAGATGAAACTACTTAGTCATTACTTTCAGAGTCTCTTATAACACAAGCTGACCTCAAATTTGCTGAGTAACCAAGGATGACCTTGAGCTTCTAATTCTTCAGCTTCTAGAGCCAGAGTGTTTGGATTACAGACATGTGCCATCATACCCAGAACATGAGGTGCTAGGGGTTGACCCCAGGACTTCATGCCTAATAGGCAAGTACTCAAACAATGAGCTACAACCTTAATCCTCTAATTAAAATTTTACTCCTTTTTAAAAGTGTTTGAACTCTCCATTAGATAGGATCAATGTCTGTTTGCTCTTACGGATTTTAAATTACAGTGGCATAAAGACAACCGAAGTTTATTTTTCTCTTAAGAGGCCTAAGCAGTCCATGGGTGACATAGTTTGCCCTATGGCAAAGGTTTTCAACAGTGCTCAAGTGCACTACTGGGTACCACAGTAACTGCTAAATATTGAAGAAATTGGAAGAAAACACTGCGACACTTGACATTTGCCAGATGATGAGGGGACTGACTACTTGCTGCAGGCAGCTCGTTTAAGCTTTAGATTTTACGACCTTCTTTTGCGTGGTACTCCAAACATGTGCAAAGCTGGGTTTGATGAATACCCTGACAAGATGAAAGCAAATGACAACATTGTTGTCCAGGATGAACCAGTGGTCTCAGAAAGTTGTGCAGTACTGAACAGGTGTACACACCCCACTCAGAAGTGATGTGGTTAAGAGGAATGGACATGAGTATTTTTTTCCAACTTACTAGTTCTCCAATAGTTTTGAAGTCATTCGTATATTTTAAAAAACATTTTGGACACAACTACTTAAAAAACAGAATCATTATGCATTGCTTTTGGCCTGGAGGCAACGTGAAAAAGTGTCATTACAGATACTCACTGTGCTGTGGAAGAGGAACATCTGAGAACTTCTGCCCCTGGGCGCTGGCACCAGGCACCAAGTTCTCCTTAATCTTGCTGCCCAGTTTCACTGGGGGACTGCTTTCTCACAAATGCCACCCCCTTTCTTTGAAAAGAAACAGGAAACAGGGCTCTCTCCCATTTACAGGCACAAACGGACTCACCACATATGTTCACAATCCCTTGGCCAGAGTGCTGCCAGATGGCCATGCATAACTGCAAAGGAGCCATGGGAGTTCAAGCTGTGTCCTCGATGGCCACGTGCCCGGAAAATTCTTCGGGGAATTTATGAGTGTGCACAAAGAGGGAGAGTGGATATAGGGTCAACTCATAGCCCTACCACAGACCATACGAACAGAAAGCAATGACTCCCATTGCTCACTTATAATTGGTATTATGGGCAAGAGTACAGTAAGCCCTGCTTGAACCGAAAAACAGCAGCAAGTTCTGTGAGCAACAAAGGGGTAAATCTAGGAGCAGGAGCATTGGCAACTCCAACAAGGAGGGCGTGTAGGATTTTGGAACGTGAGACTGGATATCATGTAACACTGGTACATGAAGGGTTTTATTTGTTTTTGCTTTGTTTTCTGCCATTCAGTAGTTGTTGACAGTTTTCAGCCTGTGGAAGATAAAAATATTAATTTGCCCTTAGCCCATAGCCTTTTGTTTTGGTTAAATGCTATTCTCTATTCCGGAGGGACAAAATGATAAATTAATAATAGAACGTCTCTCTTCAACTTGGCCAGGGCTTATCTATTTATACTCTGCTGGCATGCCTCCTTAACCACTTGCTTACACGCCAATTTGTATTTTTTACTGTAAAGATTCAAAATTGTTGAACTAGAGTACCCAAAGCAAAAGGGAATGACAGGGAAGATAAGGACTTTTCCGATGCAGTTCACTTTGAGAGTCACTAGATCCTTGACTTGCCGGCTTCACCAGAAGTTGACGACCCACAGAGAACCCTACCAACCGATGAGGGGCCAATTCTGCTGTCTGAGGAGGAGAGTAAAGGGGAAGCTTCTCTCCAGAAGTTGAGAGATTTGAAATTTGTCACTAGCTTGACAGGAAACCCAGCTCTTTCCTCAGCAAGTGTCCCTTCCTCTACTGTCAGTGACATGTCCATGTGTCACCAGCCTGGCCTCACTCCTTTATATCACATCATCTCTTACCACTTCAACCTCCCCGACATCAAGACTGGCTTCCCAAACAGCTGACAAGGACAAGCTATGCCCCTAGGACCACCTTTGTCCCTTATTCCCCCAGAGCTCTATCTCATGAGGGTGTTCTTAGAAATATTTCATGGAAAAGAAATTAATCAGTGAATAAGGACATTACATGTAGGGGAAACATCTAAAACCTGGCATTGGATTTGGCCTTTGCCAGAGGAGAGGAAAACCAAACATATACAATGCATGCCCCAGTTCCCCATCCTGCTTCCTGTCTTGGGGACTGATCTCCATTTTTCCTCCTAGAGAGGATATGTCTCCCCGTCAGAAGATTCATGCATTGCTTTCAGGATTAGACCTCTGTTAGACATTAAGAACGCATCTGTATGCTACACGGGCCATAGATTGTGCACCATGAGAGGCAGGAAGGGGCATCCAGCCCATCAAGTGACCAGCTAGACGCTTCCTTATAGTTTCCTGTCTATGCTAATGTTCCTGCTCCAGTTGCCACGTTGCTACAGGTCATTCATTCTCCTTTTCCTTCCTGTCTCCACACAAGTCAAACAAGGCAGTCTCAACCTCCAGGCACCTAATTCCTGGGAAATCCTTGTCTCTTTCAAAGGCCAGGGAGATAGGCCAAAGCATAGCTTTCAATATGCCCTACCAACCCAGCATGCTATAGCATCATGGAGTTCTCTTGATACCCTAGTGTTTCACTCCCCCTCCCAAGCAGAAGTAGGAAGTTTGTCAGATGTTTAAATCATAATGTTCTAATTTGTCCTTCTTTTTACATTTTATCCACTGAGAAAATGGCAAAGCCTTGAGGTACATGATCCAAGGTATGTGTTGGTCCAAAAAATTCATTCTAGAAAAATACCAAGGCATTCCACTGGGCTACCCAGGATAGGCCTTCAAACACCGACTTTGATCTTCTTCCAAGACCACCCACCAGGGTGAGGCCAGGCTCTGGATCTCTGTTGTCCTAGTGGTTAAATGTTGGAACAGGCACACACCTCCTAGCTTGAGAGAGGAGAAACATCTTGTCACACGGCACATTCTAACAACTATGCTGCTCTCAGTTCACAAAAAGGAGTGCCCTTCACTGCTGCTTCTGTTTCTGAGGTCATAACCATCCACGGACCTTTGACAAACAGAAATCTGGCCTGCTGCTAATCTTGTCAAACAACAAAGCCATGGGTTCCAAAGGCCATCCTCTAGCTGTAGAAAGCCTCATTAAGATGTTTTTAGCTTGCATCAGATTATGTTTCTAGATGAGGTTATCAGTATGTCTACGCATGTTAGGATGATGCATAAATGTATGGTCCCTCTTGATCCAGGATAATTAAACAGTTAATGAAAATTTTCTCTACAAATAATGAGCCCAGGAACCCAGAACGTCTGTGATCTTGACAATCTAGGATTCTGCTTCCTGTGTGATGAACTAGCAGCATTGGGCCTTGGCAGTAGCATGATAGCAGACTGGAGCACCCAGCAAGGAAGACCTGAAACTCAACCCTTGACCCTTGCAGTGAGCTCTCTGGAGTCTCCATGCTGGCCCAGGCAGAGGATCCATATGGAAGGAGCAGAACTGTGGACCTTCTGATCCTAAGTTTTCAAGTAGTATATTCCAAGTCAACCAAAGCAAATGTATTCTTTACGTACCCAACTGAGCTAGTAGGACTGATAATTCTATATAATTTATTCTGTTTAGCCAACAAATACTAGAAAGTTAAGTAACAATTTGATTCCCATGTTATACACAAAAGTTATGCTCTGGTAAAAATATTTGTCTAATGCTGCTCAGGGAAAGCAGTCTCTGGGCTCATATTTGCTGACCCAAAAGCCCATGCTTCTTATGTCATAGTCATAGCCATTTGTGACTTTGTTTGTTTGTTTGTTTGGTTGGTTTGGTTTGGTTTGGTTTTTGCAGGACCGGGTTGCTCTGTGTAGCGCTGGCTGTTCTGGAACTCATTCAGTAGACCAGACTGGCCTTGAACTCAGAGATCTGCCAGCCTCTACCTCTCCAGTGCTCGGATTAAAGGTATGCACCACTGCCACCCGGCTCTTTTGTGACTCTTAACAGGTGCTGAGTTTCATCACAGCCCAGCTTTTGCACGTAGTAAGCACTGGATTGTGCCAACCCTGAGATCTTCCAGCAGTAAAAGAAAGGGCAGCGGTAGACCTGGCTCCTGAAATGAGCCCCTCAGTAGATATACAATGATGTCACTTGGTGTTGATCAAGTTCTCATCCATATGCTCAGCCTCTGTGGTGGTGACAAGAAGACAAGGAGAAAACCCACTTTCTATAGCATGTCACCATCTTGTGACAAACGCATCATGGTGAGCAATGCAAGGCAGCACAAAAGGAGGGACAAATGGCACAGGACTTTTCTGTTACTTTTCTGTTGCTGTAATAAAACACCATGACCAAGGCAACTTACAGTAAAAGGAGTTTATTTGGGCTTACATTTCCAGAGGGTTAGAGTCCATAATGGTGGGGATAACATAGCAGCAGGCAGGCATGGTGGCCAGATCACAGAGCTGAGAACTTATATCCTTTACCTCAAGAACAAAGCAGAGAGGGCAAACTAGAAATGGGGAGAGATATGTAATCTCAAAGTCTGTCCTCCAGTGATGCACTTCCTCCATTAAACCCTAGACTTCCCCAAAATTAGAGACAAGTGTTCAAATACCCATGAAGGTGGGAGACGATTCTCATTCAAACCACAACAGGTGCTGTCTGTAACTCTCATAGAAGTTAGGGAGGAGGAGAGTGTGGGTTCTGGCCACACAGCTAAAGGTTTATAATAAACAGATTTGACCCTGTTTAAACTCTCAAGAATGAGTGGAATATGAAGAGACTACACATACTTACCAAATCCCGCCTAAGATGAATTACTGTGGTTGGTTGATTTCTTTCAAAGCCAGCAATAATGAGTTGTATATTGAGCTTTAATTTTTTTCTTTTCTTTTTTCCACATTCCAAACAGATTCTATATTTAGACAAAAAGTATATAAACAGAAAATTTTAAAAACATGTTGTCACTGAAAGTATCCCAGTCAATGCTCAAGGGATTTCCCACGATTTCCAGTGACTGCTCTAGCCTGGTCAAAATTTGTCTAGGACACAGTCATCTGTCACCACCTGAGAGGTAGTTTAGAGACATAAGAAAGGAAAAAGGAGCAAGATGCATGGCTCTAACAAGAGCAAACTAGAATCTGTCACTTTTTCTCTGAGTTTTACCTGTGCATGACAAAGTTCTTTGCTCCCCACTTCTGGGCATGCTCTGACTGAACAGTTAGACTGGGATATAGAGACACACTCCGATATCCAACTTAATAGGTTGGCCCTCAGGTCCCAAAATGACACTATGCAAATGGCTGGAGGTGACTACTGAGAAGCTCAGCTTGGTGACTGCATGCCAGCTGGAGAGGGCTACAGATGACCCTGTGTGTGCCCCCAACACAGCAAGCTTAGTACCTTTAGATGAGAACACACACTGGCAAGGAAATGTTTCACAAGATTGCAACAATTAGCTGAGCAGACATCAGGTTCAATAAGACAGCTCTCTCCCAGTGGGAGGCCTTCGATAAGTAGCATCATTTTAGGGAGGCTCTGCTGGCACAGGAGATGCAGGAGACCATAAGCTGCCGACTGTCTTGCTAGCCTTTGTTATGCTGGCTGTTGATTGGTGCTAAATTTTAAGGTCCAGTGCCCAAAACAGAGGAGGAAAAGGAAAACCTGCAAGGGGGTGCAGACAGATTGACAGGAAGAAGTCAGGGAGAAGCCAGGCACCAGCCCCTACTCACTTCCAAATGAAATCCAGGCATGGTTTTATTTTTAATTTTTATTTTATTTTTTGTCACATTTTCATACACCTCCTTTCAGCAGTATGTTGCTTTGGAATATTTAATCTCAGAGCAATAACAACCTCAACTAAATTCCTAAAATACTCTTTCCCTTCCTAGACAATTGTGTCCTAACTTGGCCTGCCACTACTGCTAGCTTCTTCCTTTTTTTTTTTTTTTGATCTTTCCCACACAGTGAAACTAAATTAATTTTCCAAATATAACTTGGCAAGTAACAATATTTATAAAGGATTTGTTCATGTTACCTCATGACACAGAGTGAACCCAGGGGACTATTGTACAATTCAAGAGTACACCATGGGTCGACCCGATGGACTCTTTCATCTGATTTTCCACAAGGCTCTTGCCTTTACCTTCTGCTTTTCTAGTGTCAGTTTTACTCTTCTCAGTCTTTTTTTTTTAATGTCAATTCATCCTCAGCATCGCCATCCAGTCTAGCCTCCTGCAGTATATTCACCTATATTACCCTTTCTGGGGGAATCCTCTAGCCCTAGCTTCACATCAGTTATCACTGTTCTGTCCTGTTTTTTGTTTTGTCAGTGTGCCACAAGCTAGAATTGTCTGGGAAGATAAATTTCAGTTGAGGAATTACCTCTGTAGGCAAGTCTGTGGGGCATTTTCTTGATTAATAATTGGTGTGGGAGAGTCTAGTCCACTCTAAGGGGTGTTCTCCCTGGGCAGGTTGTCCTAGGGTATACAAGAAAGCAACCGAGCAAGCCACAAGAAGCAAGCAAGCAACCAGCATTCTTACATGGCTTCTTGTTTGTTTTGATTTGGTTTGGATTTTTGAGACAGGGTTTCTCTGTGTAGTCTTGGCTGTCTTGGAGCTTGCTCTGTAGACCAGACTCACATTGAAGTCACAGAGATCTACCTGTCTCTGCCTCCCAAGTGCTGGGATTAAAGGTATGAGCCATCACCCAGTTCTTTCATGACTTTTGTTTCAGTTCCTGCCTCCATGTTCCTGCCTAAATTTCTTCTCTGACTTTCCACAACGATGGACTGTTTACCTGGAAAGATAACCCAAAATAAAACTCCTTCCTATCTAGGTTCCTGGAAAGATAAGCCGAAATAAAACCCCTTCCTATCTAGGTTGCTTTTGATCATAAACCAAACTAAGACAACCAATGTCAGTGCTCCTTCAAAAATTCCCCCAAAACAGAAGTTAAAATATCTAAGCTATTTCTTACTAGGACATGCAAATTGATTTTTTTCTTTACCCACAAAATAGCCCATTTCCATCCTGGATAGGAGTGCCTCTGGTGGACAGAGCCTTGCTGCTCCTCACTCTTCCTGGGTTTGTCCTTTGGTAGAGCATCATCACTTAGGATGTTTTTAATGAACGTCTTTGGGGAAAGCAATAAAACGGTGGCCATGTTGTTCAGTTCTTCACTGGGAATTTCTGCATAAAGCTCTTTATGTATACTTGGAAGAACCCTTGGAAGTGACACAGAAAGTAACTGAAATCTTATTATAATTTGAAAGTGAAGAACATATATGAGTATTCTCAGCACATCTGAAAAGAAAATATAAGTTACATATATATATATATATACATACATATATATATGAGAACATATACTCCCAGTCTGTAGCTAAATAGAAGGTATGTGTTTTAACTGGCCATCAAATTTATAAATTAAGATTAGAACTGCTTGGGATTATGGACTGCAGAACAATGCAAGTAAAGTCAAATTGTGAAAAGAAAGCTCCTAACCAAAGAGAGAGAAAAAAGGGGAAAGAAATATTTCCTCCAGAAAGCTCATAAAGTCCATAAATTCCATACTAAAAAATAAGTACCACCAAAACACACTTTTAAGGCATTCTGCTAAATTCCGCAAGCCCACAAGAGAACACATAAGCTACAAAGTAAGTCGGAACATAGGAGGAAAGTGGCAGAGGCTTTGTTTGCGATGGCAGACCTTCACAAAGCTGCTCTGTAACTGGATTTTATTGGCCAGATTTACAAGCCCCATCAGGCCAGGGCCTGACTCAGAATTCTTCCCCTCTTTCTCCTTTTTCTTCCTCAAAAATTCTTACTATGCTTTGGCCACTGTAACCTGAGCCAGGCTGTATGGATTTATGGGGGCATGTGT
>JAQHUG010000005.1:8819657-8831843 GCA_028555095.1 Dicrostonyx torquatus
TAAACACCTATCTTATTCCCAAGAAAACTAGATTTCTTTGCTTCTTACTTTGAGAAACTAACGCTATTTTTTTCAAGAAGACAAAGTTCCTTGAAAGAGAGAAAAGAAGACACACTTTGCCACCATGGTCTCCCAGGACCTTGCTAGGAGTATATTCTTGGGAACTCAGGAAAATTCTCTTCCATCAGGGATTTAAATTTTTTTTCTAGTCGCCAGCATCCAAGGAAGCTGTTGTGGCTTGTGTGACTCAGAAAAGCCAGCTGCGGATCCCTTACTCTACACTCCCATTTTCCAACCCTTATCTCACCTTTAACTGAGGGGCTGCCAATGACCCAGACCCCAGTTTCAAAGATAGCTGCTGAAGGAAGGAGTGAAGGAAAAAACAAAACAAAACAAAACTGAGTTGGTTCTTTGTTTCTATATTTATTTTGCTGCTAATTACTGTGTCATAACATGGCTAAAATACATCTGAGGCCATTCCAGGCAGTGTTGGGAGTTGCAGAAAGTATATGAACATGTTGAGCTCAATCACCATTGGTCACCTACAGAGAAAAGGTGGCCTTGCAGGTTTCCTGAAGTGCTGTCTTCTGCGGTGATTCACGTCTGAAGGCATTCAGCTACGGTCTCTGTATCTTCTTTTTCCTCTTTCTTTTTTCTTTTCTTTTCTCTTCTTCCTTCTTTCCTTCCTTCCTCCCTCCCTCCCTCCTTTCCTTCCTTTCTTCTTGGGATTGGGAGGGGTTTCAAGACAGGGTTTCACTGTGTAGCCTTGGCTGTCCTGGGATTAGCCTTGTAGACCAGGCTGGCATCCAGTTTAGATCTCTGCCTGCCTCTGCCTCTGGAGTGCTGGGATTAAAGGTGTGTGCCACCAAGCCTGGCTTAGCTTCAGTTTCTTATCTTGACACCCCAAGGGCATCATGATCCCAGCTCTGTCTTTTTATTTCTTTGTCTTTGCTATTTTTCTCATTGGTGTGTCTCAAATCATGCCATTTGCACTCCTGAAAGTGTGGACAGATGGGCAGAACACAGGGATAGTCAGGCCCCAAGTAAACAAACTGCTTCTTTCCAGGGTATCAGAGTTATGTATATAAGGAGGTGGGGATCCTTCTTAGCAGCATTTAAACAGTTTATATATTACTATAAACACTGATGCATTATGAAATAGAATGTAACACACATATCATGTGTGAGAGTTTATGTCAGATAAAGCATATATCATGTCTTGCTGGTGAAAGTTCAGTTTTAGAGTTTGAGGAGATGGCTCAGTGGCTCAAATTCCTACCTGGCAAGTGTAAGCACCAGAGTTCAGACTCCCAGAACCCATGTGACTGCCAGGTAGGCATGGGAGCCCACCTGCAATTCCAGCCCCAGAAGGCAGAACCCCAGAGCAAGCTTGCTAACAAGACTAGCTGTACCTGCAAGTTCTAGTTTCAGTCAAGAGACCTTGTCAATGAATACTGTAAAACAACAGGGATGGTTCCCACACACAGGCAAACATGCCCAACACACACACACACACACACACACACACACACACACACACACACACAACTAGAAAAAACAAAAACAAGAAGACAGGTCGGTGTGAGCTATACTCCATGGCTACAACTAACTGCACTTGTAGTGATGGAGATTTCAATACAGGATTTGAGAAGTATGCATTTATTCCTGGGACTGTAGCTATCTTTTAATGATCAAGGGTCAAGAGTCACAACAACCATTGAGAAGTTAGGGAGTTTACTACTACTACTGGTTGAGGGCTCCTTGACAGTAGAGCCTGTGGCTACGAGATGACGTCAGTCCTTCCTTCATATTCCTACCTATCCCCAAATAGCTGCTATAGCTCCTGATCTTAAGACTATGTTCCAGGCAAATTAAAATAAAACAAAAAAACAAACAAAAACAACAGCATCTCATTAGCCTCATATATCACAATTTTTATTAAGGCAAAGTGCAAGTCTTCTCCAAGGCCCCAGATACCACTAATTAACTCTCACTGACCACAGCTGGCACATGGTCACTTCTAGGGAAAAGGAGAAGATAATCACAAATCAGTCAATCACCTAGGGCTGAGCAAAAGGTCCACCACCCAAAACCACCTCCCCCATAAGAAAAACAAATCCCAGAGTCCTGCTAACAAAGGGAAAGGACTCTACCCTGGGAAAGGGCTACAGCAGCATCTTTCCTGCTCACCAGCGTGATTCTCCAGTTAATCCTCCAGCTGACACACAGTAGGGAACCCACCAAAATTGTTTGTAGGGGAACAGAGCCGAGGCGTGGCACAGCACACACAGTCTCTAGAAAGGGCCCTCCCACACACTGGGAAACAGCAGAAGCATAGGAATGTTCCTGCCTATCCAAACTCAGAGCCAGCCCAGAGAGTGGCCAAGGCAGCTCTCTATCAGATGCAAAACCCATTTCCACTCACCCTAGAGCAAGGGCGGGTCTCTGAGAAAGCGTGATCGAGGACCCAAGCTTCCTAAGACTCAGAAAATGTGAAAATCTCCACCCAGTCCAACAGCCTTCATTAGCTCTTGTTCATACTGAAAGCAGAACTGAGAATGGCCTCTAACCACATTCTCAACAGTTGTCTACACAGTTACTTTGGAGCAGGTAACAATCCCTTGTAAATGGCCAAAGCTAGGCCCAAGCATCTTAGATGCAAGCTCGCCGTGTTCTTCCTCCAGACATGGTTGCAGCGGCAGCAGAGCAAACAGCTTGCAGGCTGCTCTGACTTCCCACCCAAGGGACTGGGAGGGGCTCTTCGGTTCTTCTCCAAGGCTGCCCCTTCCCCTCCCTTCCACATAGAAAAGGCACAAATAGGGCCAAGGAAAGAGAGACTTGCCCTGGAAAAGGAAAACCCAGGAGGCCTCATACAACTCAAAAATCATAAAGGAATGGGGAGAGGCCCGAGGCCTATACCGCAGGGGTGTTTCTGCCATCCTCTGACATGTCTGACTCATTTCCTAACACTTGGAAAAGAGGCTTGGATATTTAAAACTCTTTTTGTGGCTGGGGAGCTGGAAGGATTACATCTGCAAATCATAGATTTTAACCTTTTTGTTCTATGACCCCATGCATTTAAAATGGTTGACCACTGTAAGGAATGCTGTCTCTTCAAGGCTTAAGTTTTATGTTCTTTAAGAAAGAGGTTTGTAAAACAGGATGGAAGTTTCTTTATATCCTTAATACCTTGAAGGTTTAAAAGCCTTTCCTATAACATGTCTAGGTGATTGGATTTTGTGTTGTCCGAGAATCTCCTGGGTCTGGTGACAGGCCGGTCAATATTTACTGAAGGCAAACTTGACAGCTGTGCTCAGCCAGGTGAAGGAAACAATGCTGGCCTCTGACAAACTGTGAGCCTTCCACACCACGGCGGAGATAATAAAATCTCGTGCTAACCACAGGGCTGTGTCTCACAGATCTATCTAAGATTGGTTCAGAGGGGTCAGCCTGTGGCGACTTAGCTACCTGCAGTTGGACACGTCGTGGCAGCAGGGGATGGGTGTGGAGGTTCACTGCTCACGTCACAGCAGGAGGTAAAATGTGAGCAGGAAGTGGCTAGAACTTGCTTCCTCCAGCCAGTTCACGCCTCTCAAAGTTCCCTGAATCTCCCCAAAGACCACCACCAGCTGAAGACTGATATTCACGTCCAAACCATGATGATTCGTTACTACTTTAATCAAGATAATGGCAGAAGCAATGACTTATGGCTTGCAAGGTTAGGTCATAGAAGGCATCACATGACTTCTACCTGGTTCTTTGGGACACCCATTTCTAGAGCCTCAAACCACCATATAAGTCCAATTACCCTTAGGCAACTAGGTTATGAGGAAGCCACATGCAGAAGCTGAAGTCACACAAAGGCACTGTAGTTAATAACTGCAAAGTCTGCGCCCCAACCTCCGGTTGTTTCCAGATTTTGAACACCACAGTCACCTTTTTAGCCATTTGTTTTCCGAGATGAGGCCCCAGACCTCATGGAGCTATTCCATGCCAGGCCCCTCTCTTTATCTCACCTCTCATACACAGGATTCACGCGGTATAAGAAACCTGTTGTTATTTCCCAGTTCTTAGTTGAAGGCTGACTTTGCAAGGTAAGAAAGAATGGATTGAATTTGGACAAGCACCATGAGCGGCACACTTACATTTGAGGAGCCTGAACACATGGCTCATGAAGGAACAGTCTAGCAGATGGGGACGATTAGCAGCGAGCAGCGATTAATACTCTTATGTCTTTGTTTCCTGGACTCCCTACAGTGAGCTTATATCACTAAAGTAAACAGGAAGAAATGAAAGCTGCTTAAAGGTGACCACACTCAAAGACGGTGTTTGTGATTCCAGTTGCAAGCCGTAAAGGTCTTGTAATGACGGTTGAGAGCTGGTTGCAACAGAGGTTGTCTGGGCTTAGAGCTCAGACCACTGTCCCTTTGGACATGGAAGTGAGCAGTGGCTGCATGGCAACATAGGGAGCAGGTAGAAGGGCAATGAAGGAGGTAGTAGTGACCCCTGAAGGACATCTTTCCTGTGACAAGCCAAGGGACTAGTCTGCACCCCCGCTTGGTTGATGGAGGTCCTCTGTACCACAGGGTCGGTTGTGTGAGCTGCGGACGTCATCTCCGGCGATTAGCAAAGGTGCTGACAGGAAGTGTGTCGCCAGAGCACAGCTTTTCCCTCCAACTGCAGTCCTGCCAAGACCATAAGTGAACCTCGGTGTGACAAAGGAGGCCTTGGCCCTTGTGAATGGCCACACTGTAGAAACAGAAGGAGAGCAGGGACATGTGAAAAGGGAGAAACTGAAAAGACTAAACCTTGTGACTTGCACAGAAAGAAATTGTGTTTGAATGGAGCCAAGACTGAGTTCAGCATTATAGGCCTGGTTTCTACGGAAACTTTGAAAGCGAATAGTGCCTCAGTGAGGGAGGAGAAGTTCCCAGCCATGGAGCCAGCGCTTCCCCAGAGCAACAGCTGCCCACTTCTTCTGAGTATTCACAGCAGGAGGAGACCCAGAGACCAGGCAGGAGGTGGGTGACAGTACTCAGAGCCACACTGAGTGCAGCTGAGATCTTTCTGAGTGTCTTCCGGCACACTGTCACTCCCGTTCTTAAACACGTCTCTCAGTCATGTCTACCAAGCAGCCCCGCTGCTTGCTTGAACTTACTACTTACCTGGGCCTCACTTTTTGTTTGTTTGTTTGTTTTGTTTTTGTTTTTCGAGACAGGGTTTTTCTGTAACTTTGGAGCCTGTCCTGGAACTAGCTCTTGTAGAACTTCCAGCGATCCGCCTGCCTCTGCCTCCCGAGCGCTGGGATTAAAGGCGTGTGCCACCGCCCAGCCTGGGTTTCATTTTTATAAGACTGTAAGATGAGAGGGTGAAATCATAATTGCCTCCAGCCAACACTTATACTCTTCCTACCACAAAATGAAGCATCAATTCCCAAGCACCTTTGGAGCATGCTCTATGCCTGGTTCACCTTGCCCTGTGCTCAGGATGATAGCTTTCTCCATGTTAAACATCTCACCAGCCTTTTCTGGGCCACACACACAAAAAAAAAAAGCCTTGTCATACTTCATGTTGATTCTCATATCCAGTGCCTGAGGTTCAGAGCACACCCTTCTCTACACACACACACACACACACACACACACACACACACACTCAAGTTAGGTCTCTGCTCCAAATGACTATATTTAACCCCACAAATAAAGTTATCTTTGCTTCCTACCTAATAAGGATCGGTTTTAACAGAACAAATTTGATAAATCAAATGCAAAAGTGTGAGGTAGACTGATGGCATCTCAATTCTTAGAAAAAAGGAGAAGGAGAGAAGCAGACTGGGACCGAGTCCCAGCAAGGGCTGTGGGGAGTGTCACCAACGAGCTTCAGTGGTCTCGAGGGGCCAAGACCACACAGCAAGGCCTTTCTGGAAGCGACGATGGATGGATGTAGACCATATCAAGTTTTGCAGCAAGACCAGGTTGGGAGGAGAAGGCAGCTGTTGACTAACATGTCTTTCCTCCTTCCACAATGAGTCACTAGCTGGGCAGGGCAGAGGTGGGGTCACTTTCAGACTTCTCTCTTCCTAGGTCTAGCCATGTGTGTGGTTCTCAGTGAGGAGTGAGATGTCCCAATTTCTGCTTTACCCTTAACACATTTCACAGTCTCCCCTTCACGGGGAACTGGTCCTTAACTTTAAGCTCTGTGACAGAGGTGGAAGGAAATTTGGATTTCTGAGTGACCACATGGAACTGAGGAACTTGACAACTCACATTCACTGGTTAATTTTAATAAAATTGTGTGGCTTATTTGATGAGTAAAATCTAAAACAGACATGGATTATATAAAGTTAAAAGTATAGAGCTGGGACCAGGTGGTGGTGGCACACGTCTTTAATCCCAGCACTTGGGAGGCAGAGGCAGGTGGATCTCTGTGAGTTTGAGGCCAACCTGGTCTAGAGAGCAAGTTCCAGAACAGGCTCCAAAGCTATACAGAGAAACTATTTTGAAACCGCCCCCAAAAAAAGAGTTATAAAGTAGCTCCTTGCCTGACCCCAACTTTCCCTGCTGACAAATTCAAGGCCCTACAGTTTCATACATGGTTGTCTAAAGAGATTTATAAAGTTTTAGATATATAAGATGATGTGTCTTAAAACATGTTATAGAATATTAGCATAGACATTTACAGATATGAAAATACATACTTTTTCTTTTTCAAAATTGTTTTCTTATATTCCAGTTTTTACATATAGCTTCATTTTTATCAACAAATGCTTTAAAATTACAAAGAACATTGACCTATGCATCATCTCTAACTATCTTTGTTCTAGAAATTCTTGTTTTTAACAAAATGGCCTAGAGAAATAGCCATTTAATCTGTAAGCTTAAGTTATGTGTCGATTTTTGAAATGAAACAGATAACTTATAAATTTATATTCCTATGAACATATATAACTTTATTTCCAGACCTGTCAAAACTCTGTGTGTGTGCATGTGCATGCGTGTTGTATACATGTGTGCATGTAAACATGCAGGTGCACTAGCCTCTGAGAGCAGGTGTGGAAGTCAAAGGTTGATACCCAAATGTCTTTCTTTGTTGCTTGCCATCATTATTTCTGAGACAAGATCTCTCACTGAACCCGGAGCTTACCATTTCAGGTAAGCGGAGTGGCCAGTGAACCCCCAGAAACTACTTGTCTTCTCCCCAGCACAGGGGTACAGGTGTACCCTACTCTCTGCTCACCTTTTTGACATGGTACTGAGGAGTCAAGTTTGGGTCTTCATGCTTTTGCAGAAAACATATCATGGAGCTCTTGTCCCAGTCCTGTGTCACGTCTTTTGATACTGAGACGTGACTCTGTCATATATAAATAGGTTAGACCGTGTGATAGCTAGTGTTAATTGTCACTTTGATAGCATCCAGACAGGTCTCTAAGCACGCCTGTGGGAAGTTATCTTAATTGCTTACACAATGTGAGAAGACCCACCCTGTTTACTGTTTGAATGTAGGAATGTTGGGTTGAATTTATTCCATCACAGTTTTTTTCCATCATGACTATTATCTTCCAAACAGTTGCAGAACACTATATTTCAGAAAGTGATTATTAGATAAGATTATACTACTCTTTGTGAAAGTACGAATTCAAAGTAGTGAATCTGCCAATCTGCTCTATTTTATAAAATCCATGTTACATCATCATTTATTTCTCAGCTGGGAATGGTTAGTCTTATCACATAGCATGCTATTCATCATTCAGCACATAACTACAATGCTGTGCTATGAGGATGAAGATGTGTGTGCCTCTTCTGGTGCTGCACTATTTCAATATGCCTCTGCACGCTGGCCCTGAAACTATGGAAACTGGAGTTTCTGTGCATCTAGCTTCTAAGTAAAGAATGAGAAAGTCTCTATACAGTCAGAACGCCTAAGACAAAATAAATGGTCATTCATTGCAGCAGTCTTACATAGAACTTCTAGATCCAAGATGGTATTTTCCACATAAACTGCAAAAGCCCGAAGAATTTGTACTAAAAGAAGCACACAGCCACCCGTGTGCTTCCATGTACACAGAACATCTCTACAGACAGCCTAGAGCCGTTGCAGAGGATCTTGGAGGATATGGGTCAGGAAGAGACCTACTTTCCACGATGTAATGTTTCATGCTCTGAATTTCCTATCACCTGAAGCTACGGCATCTATAATCTCTCAGGCCAGGAGGATGACGAGAAACAGTCCTATTCAGTACGAAGCAATAGTACGATGGGATGGGGACTCTTAAACTCCTAAGTGCAATATAAATTGAGAGTTCTATTTGACACGGTAGCCTTTAAACTTTTTCTGCTTCTCTGATTCTTTCTGCAGGACAGACTTCTAGAAGAATTGCTACATGGAGCAGAACGATGTTTCCCCAGTGAACCCCCTAATACCGACTCCTGTGATCATGCTGTTACCTGGTGATAGGGAGCTAGGTGGCATGGAATTGAGGTTGCCAAGCAAGTAAGTTTGAAATTTGTTGTTCATCCTGAATTATCCAAACAGAATCACCATGTATAGGCCAGGAGAGTCAAGATCAGAGGAATGCATTGTGAGACACCCTTCACCTGCCTTGGCTGGTTTTGAAGGTGGAAGGTGACCATGATCCAAACTGGAAAACGTACGGAGATTCATTTCCCCATGATCCTGCCGTATGAGGGTAACCTGACCAAACACCTTCATTTCAGGCCAGTGGGACCTAGTCCTGACTTCTGGCCTCTAAAACTAGAAAGCAATCAATATGTTTGTGATATTTTAAGCCATGGAACATGGAGTAATTTGCTACAACAGCAGTTAAAAGCTAATATTCTGTATCAAAAAATTACTCATCTATACAGCTAAAAATGTGAAAAAATTAATGTTTCCAATAATAAGAAAATAGAAAGTGATCAATGTCACATATGAGTAAATATATGTAATCAATAGATATTTGGCTTTTAAATTTGTGGAATATTGATGAGAAACATGAAATTAAAAACCAAACATGCATACAAATATATATATACATACATATATATATGTGTGTGTGTATATATATATACATATATATTTATAATCACACACACAAGATCTGCTAATCAGAGTTTTGATTCAGAAAAGATGAGCCCCTCAAACTGTTTCAAACAGAAAGGGTAATATAAAAAAAAATCAATCCACACAGGATCATGGGAAACTGATCCTGTAGGAATGGTTCTAGGGTTGTAGCTGCCTCTACTTGAATGAAAAAGATGGAGGGTAAGGGAGAGTCACCAGCCTGAGGACACACACTGGACAAGGAATAGAGATGAGGTATCCCTGCTTCCAATGCCCCTTCCATAGGCACTGCAGTGTAGGCACCGGCATTTAAGTCTAACTACTACACTTTTCAGCCTCTATGTTTGCAACATATTTGAAAGAAAAGCCAAGAGAAAAACCCAAGAATACATCTCCCCATTAAGAACAAAGGCTCCAAGGTTAGTTAGACTACCTACACATTAAAGCCACCTCTACCTCACTTCTTCCTGCTATGACCTTCTGTAGATCATCTTATTCTTAGTACCCAACAACAGCGAGTGATATTTCCCCTCCCAAAGGATGTCTGAGGACTTAGAGACATTGGAGGTCATCTGCTCGGCAGGTGCATGTGTGTGTGTGTGTGTGAGAGAGAGAGAGAGAGAGAGACAGAGAGAGAGACAGAGACAGAGAGAGAGAGAGAACGCAAAACAGCTTTACACCAGAATGACTTTTTTTTTTAACCTCACCTTTCTATACTTACCAAGTATTACTTACCATACATTAATTTTCTCATTAAAAAATGGGCTGGAGAGATGAATCTATGGTTAAGAGCTCTGACTGCTCTTCCAGAGAACCTGGGTTCAATTCCCAGGACCCATATGGCAACTAACAACTGTCTCTAACTCCAAGATCTTCACACAGACCTGCATGGAGGCAAAATACCAATGCAAATAAAATAAAAGTAAAGAAATTACCTTTTAAAAATTCCCTTTAGAACAATTCAAACAGGGTGTTAACTTTACCCTTCCAAATCAAATTATCATGATCTGATGAAAAAATATTAAATTTTAAAACTCGTTGCCCCTGTCAGTTTAGTTTCTGTCACTCAGAAATCCACTTCCTGTTAAGAGGACTAATAAAGATGGACAATCTCCACATTAAAGTCAAAAGTCCAAAGGCCCTGAGTATTTTGTTCTTAACCCATTAATACATCTATACAGTAGACATAACTGTCATTCTGTTGTGTTAAAGAGCATTGTCAAGGCTGAAAATAAGATAGTATCCCCAAAAGTTCTGGGGCATGAACATTTATGATAAAGACGGGGTAGAAATCTTCAGTGAATTTGGTCAACAAGCTTGACCCTTGAGTGGTACCATCTACACACATGTGCCCCTAGTGATGACTGTACGTTAGCTTGGTCCTTTTAGGAACATGAATTTTCCTGAAGGAATCTGTGTGACAGTTTGTCACTCAATGCCCAGTTTCCCTTTGGAATGGTAAGCTCTGGATTCTGGTGGCAAAGTGGGAATACAAGTCTAGTGCTGTTTCCATTGTCCCTTATTGCACGTGGAAATCAGCTTCAGAGTGTCACCCAGTGTTGCAAGGAGGCCACTTGTTTGTCCCACTGCCCAGGACCAAAATAACCACACAGAAATTCTATTAATTAAATCACTGCTTGGCCCATTAGCTCTAACTTTTTTTTTTTTTTTTTTTTTGGTTTTTCGAGACAGGGTTTCTCTGTAGCTTTGGAGCCTGTCCTGGAACTAGCTCTTGTAGACCATACTGGTCTCGAACTCACAGAGATCCGCCTGCCCCTGCCTCCCAAGTGCTGGGATTAAAGGCGTGCGCCACCACCACCCGGCCTAGCTCTAACTTCTTATTGGCTAACTTTTACATCTTAATTTAACACATTTCTATTAATTTGTGTATCACTATGAGGTTGTAGCCTACCAGCAAAGTTCCAACACGTCTATCTCCAGCGGTGGGTCCATGGCGTCTCTCTCCGCCTCCTCTTCTTCCCAGCATTCTGTTTAGTTTTCCCCGCCTAGCTCTGTTCCCCTATAGCTCTGCTATAGGCCCAAAGCAGTTCCTTTATTAACCAATGAAAGCAACACATAGACAGAAGGACCTCCCACACCAACCCAGTGATAAGAGTTTATAATGGCTACCACCTTTTTCAACCAGTTGTAAAACTTCTACACCATCTGTCAGGTGTTGTCTCAAGCCATCGGCAAGTCTATAGGTGGGAAATACATTCATCAGCAAATGGCAATGGTACACACTGGACTTCAGCTGAGTTGTTCCATTGCTTCACTTTCTACATCAAACTACCATTTTTATTTTTTATTTGCTTAAGTTTTTTGTTTTGTTTTTCTCTTCTCTGAAGAAAGGAGAAAATCAGCCAAACACATGACCTTTCAGGGTCATCAGTATAAAGCTCAATAGGAAGTTATTATACTGCTATTCTCAAATTCTACACTCAAGAGTAAAGGAAGTAAGACCATTAATTTAGTGAGCATTAGCGATAAGAATCAAGCAGGAAATGACTTCTCATATGATGTCATCCAGGGCCGAGTAGGAGGAGAAGCAGGTGGGGCACGTCCTCTGATCTCTAAGAGATCTGCCCCAGCCTTCTGACCCTAAGACGCCATCAAGGAGATAATGAAATTGTAAGTCACCTTGGTACAAGTTGTCCTGCCATAGACTGTGATTGAGAAAGTACTCTACACTGCCAGCAAGACGGAGAGGGGAAAGAAGAAGGGAATGAAAGAGGAGGAAGGAAGAACTTCCTTTAGTAACAGGAACTTCAGCTGTAGGTGCTGATTATTTCCAAGCTTTTATATTCGAGTAAAAAAGCTTGTGCTGTTTTGTTGTTGTTTGTGGGGAGAGGGGTCTTCTTTGTGACAGTTGGTAGGGTGGTCATTGTTTTGAGACAAGTTCTTATAATACAGCCCACTGACCTGAAACTCCTCCTACCTCAGTCTCATGAGTACTGAAGTTAGGAGCATGTGAATTACCATGCCCCACTCTGGGTATTGTTTTCTGATTTTTGTTGTTGTTCTTAAGACAAGGTCCATTTATCGCAGGTGGACCCAAAGTCACTAAGTAGCCAAGGCTGAACTCAAAGTCACTAAGGAGACAAGGCTGAACTCAAAGTCACTAAG
>JAQHUG010000005.1:8846258-8883916 GCA_028555095.1 Dicrostonyx torquatus
ATCCAGCCAGCTTCTTTGAGACTCTTCATGGGTTCTGAGGTCTACAAAGTATACACTAATATACCCATACTTCAAAAAGCAATAAGGCAAATAGTATAATCATTATCCAAAAGTTACAATGGTAGTGTAGGCATACATAGTATAATTTAGTTACAAAGTGTGGTACTGTTTCTGCTACATAACCATATTAACTGTTTCTTTCCTACATAATTATATATCCAGCCGGGTTTCAGTTGAACACAAAACCATCCTTGTACCACCACCTATAGTAGGCAATAGCTCTTTGAAAGCAGTTTTTACTCTGCTGTAGGAACTATCCTTGGACTGAAAACAAGTGCACAGTCCCATGTCCAGCCATTAGACGCTGTCGTATTTGCGAAGAGCTTCTTCCAACTTCTGGGTTACTTTTTGGAAAAATATTATTTGTTGTTGTAAAAAATGCTGCATCTGTGACTTAAAGTCTCTCACTCGAATTTGATGGAAGTGATGGATCTCAGCCAACGTGGCGAAAGAAATAGTGTTACAGCGGTCTTGAATGCCGTCGGCTTTCTGGACCTCCATCTTTCCTTCTTCCACGTGTCGCCTACTCTCCTTTACTTTGGTAAGAGCTCCTGCAGTCAAAGAGAATAATAATTAAAATACATAGGTATATGCACAGCCCGATGGCAGAACTAAGTATCACTCAGGAACTTAGGCACTGTTGGCACTTATCTAAACTATTTCAGTCACCTTCAAATTCAAAATGGTGACTGTAACTACCAACTTAAAAAATAGTCTGATTTCTGGAAGCTGTACCATGGCTCCACCTCTGGTGCGGGAGACTTGTCTGTTTCTGTCAATCATGTTTTAAATAAATGCTGATTGGCCAGGTAGGAAGTATAGGCGGGTCAACCAGACAGGAAGTAGAGGCAGGGCGAGGAGAAAGTCTGGGAAGCAGGAAGCTTCCCTGGCATTCCTGCACAGACCACCAAGGAGGCAACAATGTAAGCTGTCCAGCTGAGAAAAGGTACCGAGCCATGTGGCTAACGTAGATGGGTAAATATAAGTTATAATAGCTAGTAAGAAGCCTGAGATAATGGGCTGTGTTCATAATACCTGTGGAATAACACCCAAGACCTCACATATACCAACCAGGCACGTGCTCTACCACTGAGGGCCGCTGTGTCCTCCCACCCTGCTTCAGCCCTAGACAAAAATGGGAAATGAAAAACCGCCAACAGCAAATTGTATGCAGAGAAATGCATGTCTGTGGGGGAATGTCCATTCCCACACGTTTTTCATGTATTCATTGTAAATAGGATCTCTCATTGACATGGGCAGAGTCTCAGAGCAGCAGGGGCAGACATCCATGCCTTAATCATTTTGCCCTGCCATGGGCATCATTCCATCCTGCCACCGAGAGAAGGATGCCCTTCAGGGCTGAGAGGCAGGCCCAAGAGGACACGAGTGTTCCCTTAGCTGAAGTTAAGGAACTTTGAGGCTTCCAAGTGTGTATGTACAAGGGGCCAAGGAAAAAGTCAAGACCGAGTTCTCTCCCACATGTGACTCTTCTCAGTTGGAAAGGGGTTGTTATATTTGCAGCCCACATAAGGGCTTTAATTCATTTAAGGAATACTGATGGAGAGCTTAGCAAGCTTAACATGCTGGCTTGGTGGAACTGGCAGAGCCCCCACCCTCTTGAGCTCACCAGAAAGCTATGTGACAAGCACACTCAGGACAGATGTACCAGGCAGACACAGTGAAGCAATACCACGAATGGTAGAATTCTGCATGGGAGTTGGATGTGTCTGCCCACAGGTAGCAAGAACTATGTCATGACAGAAAATGCCACAAGGGCCAGCTAGAGCCCATGTGCTCTTCTAAAGGTAGTGGGGGTACAGGAAAGGGCTAGATTAGAAATAGACACACAGTAAACAGTCACTGTTAAAAAAAAAGTCCTGATATGTCTAGGTACTACACACACAGTCTCTAACCTTGCCACAACTTACAGCAGAGCAGATACTACTCTTACTTGAAGAATGCAGAAGTTAGAGTTGCTTGTTATGTGAGCCCTACAGTCACCAGGCAGCCCTGAGAGAGGCTGAGGTGGGATCTGAATGTGTAACTGATTTCAAAGCAAACACAACAACTACACAGCAAAGGAATGGGTGCCTGGACAGGCAAGAAAAGTGGGCTTAGGGCAGCCTGTCCTGCGTGTCTCCTTTCTCACTTTCCTCATAGTAGCTGTGGGGGGTGGGGAGAGAAAGAACATGAAGTGTGTATGTTAGTTTGGCGTACACATGGCAAATGCACACATGTGTAGATTCCAGGAGGACGTGGGGGCGCCCTGGTCTATCATTCTCCATTTTAAGTCGATTATCACACAGAACTTGGAGCCGGGCTCGAGGCTAGCAAGCCCAGTGACCCTCCTGTCTCCTCTCCTCTCAGACTACCAGGATTACCATCAGGTAAAGCCACACCAGCGCTGTGATGTGGATGCTGAGGCCTAAACTCAGCATTCTCATGCTTACTCAGCAAGCACTCTTACACAAAGAACCAGCCCTCTGCCAGTCCCCTGGCTTTTGTAAACCATGTAATTCAAAAGGCATTCTGAATGTGTAAACGAAACTACTTGTTTACGTTTGAAATTTTTCCTTTTACTAACCTAATTGAAACGGTAAAACCTTTTGTACTTAAAGATGTATGATGTTCTTATCTTAAATACTGAAAAAGCACACACTGCAGTATTTGAAAGTCTAAAACAAACTCAGACTAGGGAGGGAGTTCCCTGTTTTTGTTTTTCCTTTTCTTCTTTTTTCTCTATCTACTTAGATGCTATATGGAAGATGGCATGAATTGTTGTAGGTGTGTTAAAGAGTTCCACAACTGCCCAGAATGGAGTATAACAGAGGTTTATTTATTTTGGAACAAAACTCACAGTAAGGGTAGTGATCTGTGGTCCTCTGTGTGAGCTGGAAGCTGGGAACTGAACCCAGCAGAAAAGGGGCTGCTCACGCTTTTCATTTGTGCTTATAGTACCTCCCATAATGCTCAAAATGGGCTGGTATCTAAAAGGCTATTGGCTGAGGGAGTTCCTCAGCCTCCCTCAAAAATACCTCCCTCTTTTGTCTAAAGAAGAAGGTTCTAAGCCTAATGCAAAAGTATATACAATAAGAAAAAATATGAAGTATTGTCCAGGGAAAAGAAGCAAAAGCATACATAAAAATTAGAATTACAACCAGCATGAACAACACCAAGTGAGAGACATATGCTAAATGTTCAGTCTAAGGTAATTAGCAAATAGCACAAATTATTTCAATAGTCCTGAGGAGTTTAAATCTTGTATTAAAAATGTCTTGGCTAAGTCATAAGAGGAAAGTAGCTATGATTATCTAGTCTTCAACCCCAACAAAGACCTGAGAAGGGAGATAATATTGCCTGAGTAAGGAGGAAGTGCAATCAAGCAACTTCTGAAAGGTATAAGAAATGACAGAGAAAATCGGCTACCTGGGCAATCACCCAAAGTCTCATCTGCAACACTGGGCCAACGAACTTTGGCTAAGGCCCAGAGTATCTGATAGACAATTTTTGGAGGCAGGAAAATTTGAAAGACCATTGTACCCTGTCCTGGCAAGGTTTGGCAGCCATTTTTGCTTTTATCCTGTTTGTTCATTTTGGACAGTGTATATATTGTCAGCAGTCGAGGCAAGGGCAGTTCTTTGCCCAAAAATCTAGTTTTGCTGAGAAGAAAACAAGCTCCAAGTGGAGTGTCTTCAGTGCCAAACATTCTCTCGGGGTAGACTGGTGCTGCCAGGAGCAATCATGTCTCACATCAACAGGATCCTGAGTTATTTAAATGCCATATTCTACAGTTCATTTAAGTGTTTGAAGATTACCCATCTATTTGGAATATAATCTCTCTTTGCATCTAGAGAAACTGACTAGTCTAACTATACGTATGACAAACATGTGTGACTATTAACCTGAAATTCCTTTTTTTTATTTGGTTTTTCAAGGCAGGATTTCTTTGTAGCTTTGGCGCCTGTCCTGGAACTAGCTAGCTCTTGTAGACCAGGCTGGCCTCAAACTCACAGACTCTTAACATCTATATAGCTTAAACACTAAGGCTTCATATTCTAAAATTAAACAATCTTTAAACAAATGTGCAGCAAATGAAGACAATGATCACAAAATATAAACAATATATATAAGTATCTTGATCAGAGGTAGAAATGTATAGTGCATGATATTATATCCTAAATTTGCATCAATATACAAGATATCTTAAGCAGAGGTAGAAGAATGCATACATACAATATGACAGAATAACTTTGCCTAGGTGTACAAATATTGTAAACAGAAATGGGAGCATATCCAATATAACAAATATAATTTGAACTTGTATTAATATAGAAGAATCTATACTGATACAAATTGTTTATAAGTAATAGTTCACAAGTAGATATATTAATTTACCTATTATCCATCCCATCCATTCCCTTTTTTGTTGCCAAAAGAGATCTGTGAGGCAACTTCATTTCCACCCCCAATCCTATACAACTTATAACCAATCCCTAACAGATGATAATTGTCCCTAACCCTGAGGACAAACTTTGTTGGGAGAGGGGACATTGTTTTAGAATTATTTCCAGCTGTCATAAGGGAGATGTTATTTCTATGGGATCTGGTAAAAACTAAAATGATGGCTAAATTTCCAGATTACTATCTGGTAAAATTGCAGATAGTCTCTGAGTAGTTCTTATTTGAAGTTCTGGCCAGAATGTAAAAGGCGCACCATCTCAGCTAACCAAGTTGGAAACATCTTGAACACTTTGTAGCCCAAAACCAATCTGAGAGTGGTGCTATCAGCATAACCGTATCATATGAACCAGGTGGAAACAGTGTGGGGCCCCATCTCCTTCCCGGAGACTTCAGAGATTACTGCTGGAAAATTTATTGTTCACTGTGGAAAACTTGAACATTCAAAATGAAAAAAATTTAATTTCTATAGACAAGTATTCCAAGGGACCATAGAGACAAAAATAGGTTTGGGGAGAAGTAAAATTTTTGAAAGCAGAGTTTCTGCTGGCTTTGACGGTGGGCGAGGCCTGGGTTCGAGGTCGAGTAGCACAGGTGAGGGCATGGAGGAGGTACACAGTGGGAGGAGGAGCTGTGAGCCTGGCATGTAGTGGGCCGCGGCCATGGCGTACACCTATTTCTTCATCTACACCGTCATCAGCCACACAGGTGTTGGTAAATCATGCTTATTGCTACAGTTTACAGACAAGGTTTCAGCCAGTGCACCACCTCACAATTGGTGTTGAGTTTGGTGCCCAAATGATAACATTTGACAGGACACATACAAGACTCCAGATCTGGGATACAGTAGGGCAGGAGTCCTTTTGCTCGATCACAAGGTCATATTACAGAGGTGCAGAGGGGGCTTTACTAGTGTAAGATATCACAACAAGACACGTTCAACCACTTGACAACCTGGCTAAAAGACGCCCGTCTGCATTCCAATTCCAATATGGTCATCATGCTTATTGGAAATAAAAGTGACTTAGACTCAAGGAGAGACGTGAAAGAAGAAAAAGGCGAAGCTTTTGCACAAGAGTGTGGACTTATCTTCAGGGAAACTTCTTCCAAGACTTCTTCCAATGTGGAGGAGGCATTTATTAAAACGGCAAGAGAAATTTATGACAAAATCCAAGAAGGGGTCTTTGACATTAACAACGAGGCAAAGAGCATTAAAACTGGCCCTCAGGATGCTGCCACCAATGAAACGAACACCGGCAACCGAGGAGAGCAGGCAGGGGGAGGCTGCTGTGGAGCCCATTATTACGGGCTAGCTGCCCAGTGGAGCCACGCACTCTGCTCCCCTCTTTCCTCACGCCCAGCTGAGACAGGGAACAGTCAGAATGGCTTTATGTCACAGGGACTTTTTAATCCTTCAGATTCTTGTATAACTTTGAATAAATGGTTAATGTTCACTTTAAAAGACAGATTTTGGTGACTGTATTCACACCTATTTGCATTTGATTTCCAGGTCAATTGATGTGATTTTTTTTTATTAAATGTTGTTTTGTGTCCTTAACTACGAGCTGAATTGTACTGAACACTACAAAGCCATTGAGAGTATTTTAATCACTTTGTGTGATTAGGTTTCCACACCTGTGGTTACCTAATGTTTAATAAGATATGACTGTCTTCAGAAGGGTCTGTCAGTTTTCGAGAATATAAAGACAAAAGGACTCTGAATTCTGTATTTATCATTTGCTTTCTGTATATATAGGTTAATAACCTGCTTGGGTGTGATTTGCCAAGCTTGAAGTCTAATGCATTTGCATAAACCCTACACTGTTCAGAGCTTGACGCTACAGAAGCACTGTTAGGAATTGCTTGGACAGTGACTTGCAAACTTTTTGACATCATTAATGAGCATGCTCATGTTTTCTTGCCACTATTCCAAGAAGAATAAGCTTATGTGTATTACTAAAGGCTATGTATGTGTTAACTGTTTTAATGCCAAAAGCTTGCCATTTGTCCACAATTTCTTGAAACTGCTTCACAGAAAGATTTGTTTGTGTGAATGAGTGCTGTTGGGTACAAACACAGTTGTGATGGGAAGGGCGGGAGCAGAAATCCCAACGCTAAGTGACTCCAAGAGTGAGCCCATTGAGAGGGTGTGCCTGGCCACTTTAGTCTTCCCTTAGACAAGTCATGCTCCCTTCATTCACTCAATTTTTTAGTATGTATTTCATACAAGACACACAGTTTGTCAGTCTCGATGTACAGTGACTGTGTGGATTTTTCTTTTAGTGGCAACCCATCTATTATCTTTCAAGTATGGTAAGCTTACTGTCTGTTCTGAGGGATGTGATGAGAATAAATCTACCAGACAGAAAATCCTGCTACAGGAGAAAAGCTTTAGTTGTTTACTCACTGTGGTGGTTTTATCCTTTCTTTTTCTCCCTTGGTCTAGAATGAAATTGTTACAGCAGTACAAAATAAAATGCTATGTAATCTTAAAAAGTAAGGGGGATATGATATAGAGATGAATACTTTGCATTGGTATGGATCTTGGATTATTGATAAAAAATTTATTACACTGTGTATATGTATTTCTGCTCTTGATTAAGGCATTGTGTTTGTGCGGTTCATTTAAAAATGCAATGTATAGTCAAAGACCTACAGAATATGGCATTTAAAATGTTTTAAGAACCTTTCTCGAAGGCCGGCCAGTGGTGGCACACACCTTTAATCCCAGCACTCGGGAAGCAGAGGCAGGCGGATCTTTGTGAGTTCGAGACCAGCCTGGTCTACAAGAGCTAGTTCCAGTTCCAGCACAGGCTCCAAAGCCACAGAGAAACCCTGTCTCGAAAAAAAAAAGAACCTTTCTCGACAGTGAGACATATCTGCTTCTGAAGAAACTCACTATAGAATTTGCCTTCAATGTGATAAGGCTAGCCATTTGGGCAAGAAACTGCTTTTTCCTGGACTGCTTGATGATATGCTGTATAAACTGGACATGTAAGACCCACAGAAAAATGTGACTGACAAACTGACAATATAGACAGAACAGCCTTTCAAATTTCCTGCTTTGTGGAAAAGTCTTCCAGATACTATGGGCTTGTAGGCTGAAGATGGATGCCCCAGTGGTAGAGAAGAACTTTCTGTGACTGTCCAGGCAGCAAGATGTCTCTGTAAATTCTAGAGCTTTAGAAGTTGCTTACAATGTATTTCTTGTTTATTTAGGCAGTATATCCTTCTGGGGTCTTTTATGAAGTTGAAGACAGATAGTTATAGTTTTCCTTATTATAATAAAAAATAAATTAGATATGAAGTTTTAGACTCACAAATAAATATTGTAACTGTAATTCCTGCTTGATACTTGTTTTGAATATGTAATTTTACAATTTAAAGTTAAAACCTTCCTTTTTATTTAGACAGAAAAGAGGAGATATTGTGGGATCTCCCTCTGTATGTTATGAATATGTTTTATTAGCATTAGTTAATAAAGACGCTACTTTGGCCTATGGCAGGGCAGAATATAGGTACATGGGAAAACTAAACTGAATGCAGGGAGAAAGAAGGTGGAGTGAGGCAGACTCTAGGAGAAAGATGCCAGAATCTACCAGTAAGCCACAGCTTCGTGGTGATACACAGATTAATAGAAACGGGTTAATTTAAGATATAAGAGCTAGCTAGGAATATGTCTGAGCCACTTGCCAAACAGTGTTATAATTAATATAGTTTTTGTGTGATTATTTGGGTCTGGGTGGCCGGGAAATGGAAGAGCAGTGTCCGTTACAAATTGCTAGCTCCAATCCAAAACATTAACACATAGCTGCTTTAGGAATGTATGAGTTTATCTGACAGGTAAACAGGAACATTCTGGCAAAAAACCAAATCACTACTGTAAATTAAAGAGAACCAGACAGAGCATTTGGAAGATGAATGCCAAGAGCCAATTCTACTTGGACTTCCAGTGTGACCCACTTAACAGGATTCAAGTTTGCTGGTCCAGCACATCAGGAAGGCAACAGGCAGATGAGCAGGACGTGTGTCTATGAAAACTGTGTCTCCTGTGTGAGAGCACACAAGCAGTACATGAAGGTATTAAATGGCAAACAAAAAGACCTGTGAGCACGCTGTGCAATCAGGGCGGTCACCCCTCGGCGGCTGAGGCAGAATTGTAAGTTCCAGGCCACTTGGGCTACACAGGAAGACCCTGTTTCAAACTGCACCACTGTCACTCATGATGTGGGGCAAATCTTGTTAAATGACCTCCTTTAAATGAAATATAGCTAACTTGATTTCTCTTAGAGCTTTCAAAAGAAAATAAGATGATTCAAAATAAAACAAACCAATAGCAATAAATTAAAAAACTAAATGAAAGAGAACCACACAGCCTCTGGGTAGGACCAGCAGCCAGGTTCCGCCTACCAAGTTCAGAATCCTAACTTCAGGGGCCTTCCACATCTGATGCAACATAAAGTTTCTTTTTCATAAAAACTAAATTCTTCTTCTTAGCACAAGAAGCCCATTAATTTTTTTTTACAATCTCTAACAGACAGGGAGTTGGTGTGTTTTCCATCCCAGGAATAAGATTAATTATTAGAAAAGCTAATTTTCTATCTCAGACTGGGAGTGAACAGAACACTGACAGATTTAAACAAGCCATGCCACACTTCTGGGGGTCCAGAAGCTTCACTCTGCCCCACCTCAACTCACGGAGCTCAGCCTCTGAGTTCTTGCCAGAGTAAATAAAAACCACATTTTCCCGAAGGCAATGCTCTTACAACCTCAGTGGTAAGTACGCAGTGTGACCCAGGCTAGAACTCAGGCTGTTACAAATCGCTCATTCCCACAGCTGACAGCTCCGAAGCCGGAAATTATCTGTGCAGCTCCCTCCAGACACTTCTCACGTTCGTGTCTAACACGCTAAAGATCAAAAGAAAAGCAGTGTTTACAAAATTCCCAGGCAAACCTAGCTTGTGAGAGTGAGGAGCTGGAGAGGGAAACGGGGCCAGAGACAGATCAATGCAGGCTTGCTTGTTCTACAGGTCACTTTCAAATGCTTTTTAGGGCTTCGGGGACAACTGCAGAGGTGCACACAATGCTGCCAGCTGCAGTGCCCAAGCGGAGCATGACAGCCACACTGCAGCATTTTCTCCAACATAAATAAAAGCAGTAAATAAAAGCTAAAAACACTGCCCAGAACAGAACAACAAAGGGACCACACATTTCCATCAGAGAATCAATGGGGAGACGGGCAAAGGTTTCAGGAGCTCTGCTTCTTAAGTGGTTCATTTGGCAGGGACCTGGCCCCTCGCAAAGGCATGATCACCATGTTGCTTTCAAGCCAAACAGGGAGATAAAAGAATGGGGGAAGAAATTACGTGGAGCGGTCCAAGGTCAAGAGAACACTACTAAAGAAAAGAGTCCCATGATGCCCATGATTAGGGTGACAGTTCCTAAGTGAAAGAAAGGAACATACAGGTCAGACAAAAAAACTGGCCTGAAAGAAGTTCTAGTAGACAAGATACACATGAGATAATTCTTAGTCATCAGGAAAACATTAACTACATAATCTAACTACACTACAGAGATTCCATCTAACCACAATCAGAACGGGTGCCACCAACTTCAAACAAACAAACAAACAAAAACAAAACCATAGAAAAGCGAGTGCTGAGAGCACTTGGTGTTTGGAAGTAGTTTACACAGTGCAGGTGGGAACACAGATTAACACAGCCACTGTGGGAAATCAGCATGCTGGGTCCTCGAAAAATTAAAAAAGGAACTACCACGATTCACCTACAGCATTTCTGGGTGTAGATCAAAGGAATCTTAAGTCAGCACGCAATAGACACCTTCATCCCATAATTACTAGTGTTAACCACAACAGCCAAACTCTGGAATCAGCCTGAAGCCAATGTCACAGGTGTACAGAACGGAGTATTACTCTGCCATAAAGAAGTACAAACTGGGGCGCAGAGATGGCTCAAATCAGTGAGGTGCTTGCCATGCAAGCATGCAAACCTGATCCCAATCCCTGGTCCCCACTAAAAGCTATATAGGGGAGTACTCTTGTAACATGTCCCCCACACTGCTGGCCCAGAGGGGCAGAAGCAGGAGGGTCTCTGGAGCCAACTCTGGGCTTGTCGGAGGAGCAATCTGGCTCCAGATTCAGTGAGAGATCTAATGGAGGGCCACACTGGCACACACATGCACACTCACACTCTACATAAGGTAGAACTGCAGAATGATGTCAGTTGCAGGAAAATGTCACGCTATATAAGCTATAACACTCAGACAAATACCACATTTCTCTCATCTCAATCTAGATTTTATTCTTAAGAAGATAGGAGCCGGGCGGTGGCGGCACACGCCTTTAATCCCAGCTCTTGGGAGGCAGAGGCAGGCGGATCTCTGTGAATTCGAGGCCAGCCTGGTCTACAAGAGCTACAAGGCTCCAAAACTACAGAGAAACCCTGTCTAAAAAAAAAAAGAAGAAGAAGAAGAGGAGGAGGAGGTGGTGGTGGAGGAGAAGGAGGAGAAGAGAAGGAGGAGGAAGAGGAGGAGGAGGAAGAGGAGAAGGAGGAGGAGGAGGAGAAGAGAAGGAGGAGAAAGAGGAGAAGGAGGAGGAAGAGGAGAAGGAGGGGACTATTCAGGAGGAAGGAAAGGCAGAAAGGCGATCAGGAGGAAGAGGGAGGAGACATGAGAGCATGAGGGCAGGGCTACACTCAAAGCACATTCCAAATCTGCATGAGATTTCATATAAAGCCACTGCTTCCGTCCAGTGAATCTGTGCTGATAAATAAAATGTGTAAGTGATTGCCGGTTACAACTTCTAACGGGCTAACAGACACGAGCAAGCGAAGTGCTCATTTTAAAGGGGTCTACAATGGATTATGGGACTCAGAGCGCTTGCCTCTCACAGGAAGGTGGTGCAAAGCAGTGCAGTCTCCTGAGCCACCCACAGGAAACTGGCTCCTGACCTGTACTCCAAGCACAGGAAGGGGCCTGAAGGGAGGCGAACACTTAGGCAACACCCCCCAAAGGCAGAAGCAGCATAGGCTGTTCCAGAGCACCGGCAGGGCCTTCAGCACATTCTACCTAATGGTTCCTTCCTGTGAGCTCTGTGGTATGGCATGACACTTTGAAAAGCTTACATATTGAGAGGGATGGTTCTGGTGGGTGCTTGGTTGACTTATTAAATTAGTTTGGCAAATTATATGGAGCCCTCAATAGGACCAAAAGTTCACTTGTCTAAAATTGTATTTCTAAAGGAGCGGCAGGAGCCCTGAGGTCCGAGCTTCCACAGACATATGACTGACCCCACCCCATCACTCCAGGCCTGACAGACTCTGAGGAAGATGAGCTGCGGCTCAGGCCCAGGTGAGCAGGGCACACAGCTGGTGCCAGGTTCCCTTATTATCGGAAACAGAAGCTTGAGAGAGTTCATGGTATAATTCTGAAATCTTCCAAGAAAGAAGAGGTTGTCACTTGTCCAAAATGTCCCAGGGCTATTTGTTTCAAAGAAGCCACCATTCCCACCTGTGGGCTGGCCTGGCCCTTTCCACTCTAAGCCTAGGCAGGTGTCTGCAGGAGGCTGCCAACAGCTTTGCGGGCATCCACAGATGAGATGTGAGGTGAGTCTCAAGTTGGCATGCAAGCGCGCACCTGTAGCCAGAACTTGGAAGCAGAAGCAGGAAGCCCACCATGAGCTCAAGGAACGTGAGCTCATTCACAAATTCCAGACCAGCCTGGGCTACACAGACCAAATAGTTTTGAAAAACCAAAAGGACTCCTTCCACATTTGGAAAGTTAAGAGGACTAAACCAATGTTTTTTAATTTCCTGAACTCCAACACAGACTCTATAACTGCAAATTTCAGCAAGGTTTTTTCTCAAACCAACTCCCATTGACCCACCTCTGGAAGAAACTTTGCTGGCGGAAAAGAGCAAAGCCAGAGAGAACCAAGTCTCTGCTTGTAATTTGCATGCACATCTTTATCAGGAGCATGATATTCATGTTTGAAATGAATACAAAATGAAAAAATTTAATTATTAACAAAGTTCATTAATATCATTAAAGACTCAAATTTTATAAATGAATAACAAGCAAGGAAGTCAGCAACACTTGACTGAGCACCCATGTCGTTAAATTATTCCTCAGTAAAAAGCTAGCGCTTACCACGCATTTCCACATTACTGCCTTTGAAGAGAGACCATGGGCGCTCTGCAGCGCGAGTCCTAGCCCACAGTGTTCAACCACGGCTGCCAGCTGAACTAAGTCAACAAGTGTCTGTGCCTCTAGAGGGACAGACAACTTTCCTGGCACCAACTGACCCACAAAAGAACAGGAAAAACCTGGCTTCACAGGTTCTACACTGCCTCAGGAGTTGCCCCAACTCTGTTTGACAAGTTACTGAGGGCTTGTGCAGGGCTCCCTCTGTATGTCCCGGCCCCAATCCTTTCTCTGCCTTCCCACCCTCATCCAAATATCTTCTCAGTCGGTTTTGTCCTTCTAAATCCACTTACACAAAAGGCCCAGTCACTAAGCAACAGGGATCCAAAGGCTATGTTTTTTCCCTTTAAAGAAAGAAAGGGAGTGGTGGTTTAAAAAAAAAAAGTCATTTGATTTTGAAATCATGAATGTGCCAAAAACATAAGTACATTTTTGGTCTTCCTATGGACTTTCTCGGAAAATAGAGGCCTTGGTGTAAGAGGCAACGCAGGGTGGGTCACAGGGACCAGCAGTCTGGATGGGTGGCCAATTTATTTTCATTCCCTAGTGCTACCAAAGCTGAAAGAGAATGCTAATTTAGTCAAGGTGACCTACATCCTTATCCTTCCTACTGATCCCCACACCCTTGCAGCCTCCTCCTTTCCAGAAACCTCTTTCCCACCCCTTTCCTTCCTTCTTTTGGGTCTCCACCCACTGGGTACACTTTCCCCTTTGCTCCAGTATTTACATACTTGTCCCTCAAGTAAACCACTTCCAATAGCCAGCTAACAAAGGTGGAATGGTCATTGGGATGGTGACACCACACAGGGCATCAAGGCCTGTTCTGTGCTACCCCCTCTGCAGGTTGAATGCTTTTCTTCTCCTCAACCCCGACAAGAAGTAAAGACCACCGTCTTCAAAGCTTTAGGAACTGAATGACAGTACTGATGATAGCTGGCTGTGTATGAACCTGGGCAGTGTGCCTGAAAGGCCGGGTAGGGACTCCACTGCCCACATCTCATGCAAGAGCATCCTCAAAGGGCCTCAAGAATTCCATTCATTCAAGTCCTAGTAGGTTCTGAGTACATTAGCTGTTTGTGTTGGAGACACAGTCTACTAAGTAGCCCTGACTACCCTTGAACTCACAACTCCCTAAACTCAGCCTCTCAAGGTTCCAGGATTACTAAGCCCGGCCCCCAACAACTTTATTGAAGGGCTTAAATGCCACTAAAGTACTACCAAATTTCCAAGGTAATTTGAGTTCCCTTTCAGCTCACAACTGCACTAAATGACGAGACGTCTGGAGCTATTTTAAGAGAGCTGAGACAAGAAGAATAAGCGACAGAAAACCCTGGCTGCTTGCTAATGGGGGAACAACAGAAAAAAGAATCCTTTAAAGAATCCATTCTCAGTTGGGCGGTGGTGGTGCACGCCTCCAATCCCAGTACTCCAGAGCAGAGGCAGGCGATCACTGTGAGTTTGAGGAGGCGAGTAAGGCCTACAAGACCTAGTTCCAGGACAGCCTCCAAAGCTGTCTCAAATAAATAAATAAATAGAAGAATCTATTCTCTAAGTTGATTTTGGTCCTAAAAATAAAGTAAGTTGCTTGTTCTTGGTAAAAAAGTCTTTGCTATATCCTGAGGAACCAGCTAGTATAGCTTTATTCCAGTCACCTAAGGTTCACCAGCGATGGACAGCCAGTATGGACCAGAGCATCAAGGTGACCTACATCCACTAAAAGGATGTTCATTTCCCAAATGAAGCCTGAAGTCATGGATCTCTTGCAGCTTATCTGCTACAAACACAATGTTTGTGGCTGGAATCTCATAAAGGTTCTTATGATGCTCCAGCTCCCAAGACATACTAAACCCGGGTGGTGCTTAGCTCAACCACACTCAGCAAGCAAAGCTCCGAAGTTGATCTCTAGGACTAAGGAGATTTAAAATCTGGGCGACAAAAGTAGTTCCAAGACATTCTGTAAGCACCATATGACGTCAGAAGAATGGGGTGAGGGGAAGTGCTGAGTGGCCTCTACCTCAATACACATGAAGACTCTCAAATCTGTGTATAAAAGAAAGACGAAACAAGTATTATTTCTTTTCTTAAATACTTTCTGGCCATAAAATTCCACTACGCAGGGTCAGCAAGCTGCCAGTGCTTGCATTTAGCAGACCCTTCACAACCAACCCCAGGAATCAGAGAGGAGGGGACCTGGAAAGCACTTATAATTGGAATAAAATCTTGGTTTCTTTTGTTCTGGGAAGATAAAATAGAGACTTGGGCTAAAATCAAATGTGCACAGGCTGCTAAACAGAGAAGACTCACCCACGGGGCAGGACCAGGCCCAGTCTAGTGCCAAGTGGCACCAGAGCTTGACAGGGGCCAACAGGGGGGTGGGCGCTGAGAGTTCAGAACCAAGGCCTTCCAGGAGGCTGGGCTGTGAATTCATCCAAGAGGGCTGCATTAACCCGGGGCCACAAAAGCAGTTCCAGAGTATGTATTTTTTGCTGTCTAGTATTTTCCCTGAAATGGATCCCATTATGCAAGGAAGGCACCTCAGGCTTCTCATATTTCTTTCACTGGGCCCACGCTGTGAGGGCCACTGCACACCACTCCATGAGCACCAAGTTTTAGGGGCAGCTCTTACATCGCCATCTTAAATAGAAACCCCCTTCCCCCGGGGCTTCCCTGCTTCCCTGTGCTGGCAGGGATCAGGAAATCTATTGGCTTTATTCTTTACTCTGGCATGTCTGAACCTCTTTGTACTTCCTTGGGTAGGAGCAGAGAACAACCAACCAACCAGAGACAAAACACAAGACCTAGAAAATACCGAGTTTAATGATCTACTCAGACCGAGATGGGCCAGGTTGTTATCTAGATTGGTTAAGAGTGTCCTACTGTGTGGAACAGGGATTGAGTTCCCTGGGATAGAAAGGCATTCCCCCACCCCCACCCTCAAGACCCTTGTCAAGAGCTGGTATCATTTATGCTGCCAGGCTTCAAGAGGAGGGGCTTTGCTGTTGATTTATTTCAGCCTGAGCCTCCCTTTACCCTTGTAGATCAGAAGAAACTTAAGCTTTTCCTTTCATTAAAACAACGAAGGGGGCCACAGTGGTGCATGTCTGTGCAGCACTTAGGCTGAGGCGGGAAGGTGTACAGAAATTCAGGGCAAATCTGGGCTACAGGTGGGGACCTGCCTAAAGAGACAAAGCAAAGCAAAAGACAGGGGCCTGGAGCACAGGATTCTGCAATTTCTTTCAGCCCCACCCCTGTCTCCTTATCATGCCCCTCCTCGCCTCACCCAAACATGACACCCAGGGGTAACACTGAGCCCCTCCAGACACCCAGCACTGTGCCAAGCGCTGCCCCGCTAGCTAGCAAACGTCTCAAGTTCAGCTGCTCCTTTCCAAAGCCATAGCCAGGGTCCTATTCCACAGCCCCATCTCTGAACATGTTGGCAGAGCTTTCAAAGTGGGGCCTGGTCAGCACCAAGGAGGATGCACAAACCTCAGGCTTCGATTTCCACAGCTCAGTCCCCACCTGTAAAGCAGTGAAAACAGAGGGGTGGCTACCTCAAAAGCCCCCACGAGGTTTAACCAGACACGGCGTATACAAGTATATGAAAGTGCCGTGCCCAGTACGTGATAAAAAGCCTTCACAATATGCTAGCTACTTTGAAAATGATCAAGATGTCACTGTTTAGCTGAAAAACCTTTAGCAGATGCTGTCAACAGACTCTTTCCTAGCAAGTGTTCTTGTAGTGACGCACACCAGTCTCCAGATGAAAGATGAGTTCAAATGCTGCCCTGGCTTGTCAGCTGTGCAACCTAGGACACAGCCAGCTTCTCAGCCTCAGTTGTGAGGATCACCATCAGGAGATGATACCCTCTTTGGGGAAGTTAACTAACTACACTGGACTGAAGAGCATCGCCCGGATCCTTATCCACCGGGAAACAGTCTTTGCACATACATGTCATTAGTGAGATGGTGTCAGATGTAAGGCCACACTGGGCAGAGCAGGCAAGAAAGAAGGGAGCCTAGAGCCAGATGGCCAGCCACCCAGTTACACACAGGGATAATGCCATGCCACAATGGCTACAGACTGACCTCCTGTAAGCAAGGCACTCCAAGGCAGGTCAGCAACCAGGAATGGAAGAGATCTCTATGGAAGTGTAGACAGAAGTTTCTGTCCTACCTGGTCCCACAGCCATTCAGTCCCAAAGAAACACACAGAGGTTTATATTATAAACTGTTTGGCCTATTAGCTCAGGCTTATTATTAACTAACTCTTACAACTTAAATTAACCTGTAATTCTTATCTATGTTTAGCCATGTGGCTATGTACCTTTTCTCAGTACAGTATTTTCATCTTCCTTCCTCTTTGTCTGGGTGGTGGCTATGTCTTTGCCTTTCCTGTTCCCAGCATTCTCTTGTTTGGTTGCCCTGCCTATACTTCCTGCTTGGTTACTTGCCAATCGGTATTTTATTAAACTAATACACAAGTGACACTATCCCGCAGCATGGAAGAGCAATGGTTTTGCCAACACCTTCATTTCAGACAGCCAGTCTGCAGAACTGTAATGAAGCACATTGCTGCTGTTTAAGTCACCCAGATTTCGACGACCTGGGAAACTAATACAGGAGATAACTGTAATGGAAAAATAAAAATGCTGTGGGTCCCTGGTGGTGGCAGGCAGCAGAAATGTTTAAGGTCCCCAAGCGGTGGGAACAGGCCATGTGGTGGCAGGCAGTGGGCAGGGTGTCCCAAGAGCAGCCAGTCCGAGGCAGGGATGGCACAAGAGGCCACACAGCAGGTCTCCAAAAGGCAGCTAACCCGGGCGGCGAGCCATGTGATGACAGGTGAGAGATAGATGGATAGGCACACCATGCAGGTTGGATATTTATTTAGTGGTTATGGAAGAAAGGGGAGAAGGGGAGGAGAGCAGAGAGAGGGAGGGGGAAGGGGGGGAGATAGAGAGAGACAGTAGAGAAGGGAGAGACGGAAGCTGCCTCTCCAAGAGGGAGACAGAAAAGAGAGAGAACTCAGGCTGGAAGCTGAAGATCAGCCTGTCTCAGCAGATGGGGGTGGAAGCGGATGTGGCTTGTCTCTTAAAAAGACAGAACAATCATTACAATAATACCAATGCCTAAAAACATTAAATTCTGATCCCATAAGAGACAGATGTGAAGCACTTGTTTAATGAACTATGATGCAATGTACCAGTAAAAAGACAGAACAATCATTACAATAATACCAATGCCTAAAAACATTAAATTCTGATCCCATAAGAGACAGATGTGAAGCACTTGTTTAATGAACTATGATGCAATGTACCAGTAAAAAGACAGAACAATCATTACAATAATACCAATGCCTAAAAACATTAAATTCTGATCCCATAAGAGACAGATGTGAAGCACTTGTTTAATGAACTATGATGCAATGTACCAGTATGCCTGAGTAGTGGAGCCACACAGCAAACTCCATGAAGAGCAGCAACCGCCACTTGCACCTCCATTCCACTAGCCTGCTTGTCCTTGAACAAGAGGCTCAGCAAACATTTTCTTTGAAAGCTAGACAGATCGCCAAGCAAAACTGGGGTTATTATGCAGGCACTTACAGAACCACTAAGAACATAAAAGCCATCCTTAGCTCAAGTGTTGTAAACAGCACCTTGGTACACCTGGCCCATGAGCTGCGGCTTGCAGACCTCCAAGCTATCTCCCAAGACCTATGCTGGTGGCTCCATGGTTTATGATCTACAGTCATTTTGTCTCCTTTCTCCACTTCTGTGAGGGAAGTGCCTGTCTCTTTCTCCATTCTGTGATACTGCATCTATTCGGGATTTTACCATGTCTTGCCTCAATTGTTTCAAAAGCTTCCCACACATCACATGTGTCCACCGGAAGTGCTAACTTGGCCACATTAATAGCCCCTTTCAATTAACACTTCCTCCACCACCCACAACAGCAGCTGTAAACCCAGAAGCATATCTTAAGCACTTTTTGAAGATCACTAATGTCTAAACTATATGCATTTGACATCCAGGTTCAACAAATGGGGGTCGGGGACTGGGCTGATTCTGAGAGGCAGCTTGGATTGATTTTTGCATATACAGTTCCTCTGGTCCAGGAAGTTCCCTCCCCACTTGGAAATTTACAATTGCTTTCCAAACTCATCTTAGAAGGAAACTGTGCAATTACGAATACACTTTCCTATCAGTGTATGCCATGCCTGTGTGTGTCACACTGTAATCACAGCTATTTAGACTTCGTCATGGACTTCTGTGCTGGAACCTACGTGTCGACTACTCTGTGCTTATTACACCTATCCTAAACCATATCCAAGACCAAGTGGGTACTTTCCATCCATGTTCTTCCAAAAGAATCTTTCTGAGCAGAAACTAAATATCCTCCACCCAAGTCTCGAATGCAAACTGACAACCCTCTCCATCTTCTAGATTCTCATACACGTATTCTGAGGTGAAAATGCCCTTCATCTGGATTCTCTGCACACACATGCTACCCCACAGAACTATATGAGGGACCACGCACTCAGCATCTAAGCTCCAGGAATCCAAGTCCATCGACAATGTCAATGCACATACATGGGTCCTTGTGCTCCAAATTCAACAGAAAGAACCCAAAAAAAGTACTACTACTAAAACCTACCAAAAAAGAAGTGTGTGTTTGTGACCTTTATCTCTACACGTTCAAACACCACAGTCCAGACAAAGAAATACCATGAGGAACATACTCATTTTCCTTTCTCCAGGGAATTTTGGAAAGTCACACCATAGCCACATAAATCTAAGAATTTAAAGCCACTCACATATTAATGACTTCATCCATAAAGTATACACAGACTCTATCCTTTAATTCTGTACTTTTAAATGGAAAAACAAAAACATCCAGTTAGTCACATAAGATGTCTCTCAAAGCCAGCCAAGTGGTTCATTACTGAGTGCCTGCTTCATTAATGCCACAAACATGTATGAAGCACCCACCACAAACGTGAGTGTAGCTGTATAATACAGGATCACAGAAGGGAGACAGCTAACACCAGCCAACAACCAAACCCTGCACAGGATGACTGCTCAGGACAGGACATATTCTGAATAGAAGGCTCCAAGCACGAGGTCCAGGTAAGGGTTTGGCTGCCTGTGCTTGTGATGGGGAGAGACGCAGATCCCAATGAATCTACCAGGCTTAAAAAGTCCCATCTTGTTGGTCAGGCCCCAAACCTGAGGACTGTACCTTCAACACAGATCTCTCCTAGGGCTGGGACCCCTCCTGATCACTCTACTGCCTCTCTCTTGTCAAGGCCACCAACTCCTACTCTTTTCTTGTTTGTACCTGCTCAGACCTCCGAGCCATTCTTTTTCTCTGTACAGCTGGGAAATGTTCAAATGTCACTCCTATACTCAAAATCCTGCAACAGCTTCCATCTTGCTTGAACTTTTTAAAAATAACCTATTCTTATTTTATTTGTATTAGCATTTTGCCCGCATGTATGTTGTATGTGAGGGTGTCAGATCTTGGAGTTACAGACAGCTGTTAGCTGCCATGTGGGTGCAGGGAATTGAACCCAGGTCCTCTGGGAGAGCAGTAAGTGCTCTTAACCACTGAGCAATCTCTTTTAATACATGTCCCGACAATGACCTACGAAGCCTGACCATTCTGCTCTTCTGGGATGACCTCTCTTACTAGGATGGCCTTAGACCCAACCATTGACCTCCTGGCTGTTCTTCTTTCCACCTTCCCGGTCCACAGTCACCGGGGCCTTGTTACAGATGATCCCTCTGCCAAAGCAGCCTCTACTGCAATGCCCGCTCTACTGACCTACCACCCTCCGTGACGCTACTCAAACCCACCTTCTCAGTGGGCTCTACCCTGCCCACACAACTCTGCACTCCACCCCATTCCCTGCTCCACTTCTGAACACGTATCATACATATCTGTCGTGCATTATGGTTCGCTGTGTTTATCTTTCACTGCGGCTCCACCCTGCTAGACTGTGAGCTACACAGGGTGGTAATCATTTGGGTCACTGATGTAATGTTGGCAGTGCTTAGGCTATGGTGTCTACTTAAATATTTATGCAATAAAAATCGAGTTTACTTTTTAGAGGATTGCCTTTCTCCCAACTACTGTCATCCAACTAAATGATGCATAGGGGAAAATCAGATCACAGCATGAGTGTCAACGTTCTAAGAAAAAGGGTAGAAATGAGACTCAAGTTTAATCAGATTACACACCGTGATGGGGAATTTTGATTGTCAGTTTGACTGGATTAAGGGCTTTCATGACACACACCTTTGGGAATGTCTGATGAGCTAATAAGGAAGATAAACTGAGGACCACCCAGAGACTGGGTGGGGGTCTCACAACTGAAGAGAGGAAGAGGGAGGAATCTCGGGAGCAGAAGTAGGTGAGGGGTCACTCCAGCCACCAGGGAGCTACCTGCTATGACACCTTCCCTTCCAGGATGGGCATGCCACCTGCAAACCCAAGTCAAAGCAAACCCATTCTCCCTTAAGCTGTTTTTGAGTGGTATTTGGGTTACAACACAAAAAGGAAACTGGATTTTCCTTCACTTTGGGAAAGGAGGCTGTGTTTAGAGTTCAAAATAAAGTACACTTTGCGGGCAGAAAAAAAGCCAGCATTCCAACCAATCACTTTTGCAGCCCCATTCATTACATCCCTCATTAGGTCCTAGAATTGGCGCCAGATGTTCACGGCAGACAGCTTCAGAACATGGGCGCCCCCACAGGTGGCCAGGAAACCAGGTACTTCCCTTCTAGAAACACCTGATGAGTTAAACCAGGGGTACAAGCTTACCAATCTGAACTAAATGTTTTTAACTTCGTCAGCTGATAAAGGATTTTCAAGCGCCCAGCCTGCAGTCACGTGGGTGGACAAAACACTCCTGAAGTCAGCCTGAAACAATGTCTAAACGTCTACCGCATTCTTGAGCTGTTCTACTTTCAATATGAAATACTAATGCTATTTAACAAACTAAAAATCATCTAAACAAAGTAGTATCTAGGGAAGCCCGAACTTCATCTTCACAGATGTGGGGAATGATGCTCAGAAATGCTGAAGCAACCTATCCCGAAACAAAGTTCATTTGGTGTGGGAGGAAGAACGCTGACAAGAGAAAATTTACATAAACTATCTAATGTGAGCAATATACTAATCACTCCAGGCAATGTCTCCATTTATCCCTCTGATGCCAGTAATGACTTCTGGTTCTCAATACAGGGTAACAGGGCTGTACTAATGAGTCCTCCAGCTTTTGTACCGGTGTGTGCAGTTCTGGTGGTTACAGGCTGCAAGGGGGGATGGTATACTCACTAGAACTGTGTTTCAATGGAGATTGATCCCTGTTTTAAAAGCACCTTCCTGTTCTCAAAGCCAAGTATTTAGTAAGTAGCTACTAAGCACCATAAAATCTAATCCTGGGGTGACCTTGAGGAAGTGCTTCCACTTTGCTCTGAAGATCATAGAGGTTCCAGTCATTCAGGGTTACTCCCACTCGGCCACGTACCAGCCCAGCAGGCTCCACACTGGTCCACAGATGGCCACAGCCCTGAAGCCGCACACAAGACTTCCCTTGTGCCACAGGTACACTAAGAGCACGCCCACTTTCCCATTATCCTCCAGGCCCTCAGCAACCTGGCACACCACACAGTGCCACAGCAGGATGACCACCCTTTATCTATCAGTGGTCCAGAACTCACTGAGGATCAAGAGTGCTGTCTGTGCCTCCGGTAAAGTCCAGTCTGTCTGTCTAACACCAGCTGCCAGATGGTTCCATCTGTTTCTGGATACAATCTCACTAAACACAGCACAGTTACCAGGCCACTTTATTGGTGATAATCATGTATCATAGGCGTCAGAGATGATGCAATACAATTTAATACTAAACCCTGGTTTAAAAATATTAGCTATAACACAGCAGATTTTTATAGAGGTGCCAAAAAGGAACCGAGGTTTAAGGGAAGTTTCCTGTTTCCTGGTGAATCACAGAATTTCTCGTGCTTGGAAACCCTACGGTGATCAGACAGGGTGTCACTTCCCAACGAGAAGGGAAAGCCAATGAAGCCCAGGGGTGTGACAAGTCCCTGGTGGAACTGGGAAGGAATGAAAGTCCCCTGCCTCCTCTCAGTTCTGCAGCAACTGTGGACAGTCTAGGCTTTTCAGTGGGGCAAACAGGACTGCAGAGCTCAGTCTAGAAACCACTGTCAGGGAGAAGGGAAAAGCATCATCCAGCTGTCTGAGCAGGACAGTCACAGACCAATCACAGTTAAGCTTTAATCAAGCAACTGACTCCTTTACTTCAGAAACCCCAGAGGTTACCTTTAGAGCCACTGAGAAAAGTGCAAACGGGGACAAACGCTACATCCAGAAATGAAGTCAATGCTGAGGTGGAGGTAGGAGCGGAGGAACGGCTCTGAGTTAAAAAGAACGACTGGCTTCCATCTCTGGCCAAGGGGTTCAAAAGGATGGGCTTGCAGACAGCCGCCTCCTTAGGCCTTTCTCTTTATTCCTGGCACCACCTTCCAACTATTTTTAGGACAGGAGAACAGGGCACACTGAATGAAGCCAGGACAGCAAGGCCTCACCTTGTCTGCCCTGCTGGGGCTCTGGGCTATCTTTAATTAATGTCTGAGGGACACAAGACCAGCCCTCCTCAGGGTAGTGAAAGGCGGCACAATGGAGACATTTTAGCCAGGATGGCACTCAGGCCAGCTTTTGGCCACCACGCCTCACTCAGGTCGTGGGCTATTTTGTTGTAGTTGTTGCTGAAAAGGCAGTCCCATCTGGACCACTCAGAGAGCACAGGAAGAGTCTGCAGCATCAAGGGAAGAGTACAAAAACAGGACTGCACTTACCTCGTCCTTCACAGAGCACAAATGAGGTGTCACCAACAGGCCTTTCTGTCATTGTTGACAGTTCCACTGCACAGCGCTGTCTAGTAGGCTGCGGCTTCAGAGACCCTGTTCCTAAGATTCTCCCCCAAATGAGTCATCGTTCAGTTTGTAATGAGGTTTGGAATAAAGAAACTGCCCTATGTGGCCCCCTCCACTCCTCTAGTCCATCTTACAAGCAAAGAGGAAAACAAGGGGTCTCATCATTTTGCTGTCATGGGCCTTCCTGCTGTAATCCTCAAGAGATAAATGTCAAACATTTAAACCATGGGTTGCAGCCACCCAGAAGTGGCTTTATTACATCAGAGAAGCTAATCATATCTTTGGAAACCACACTGACTATTCTGTGAACCCCACAATACTCTCCCACAGACTGCTGCACAGTTCCCGGGCTTCCACATTCTCAAAACACACTGCAGGCAAGAATGATAAACAGGGAAGATAAAATGCTCCCACCGAGGGGAACAAAATCAGAGCCCCAGGGTTTCCAGGTCAGTGACAGACCTGAGCAGAGGCATCTGGAGAGCTGAAGGGACTCCTGTTAAGTCAAGCCAAGTGTGGCTGCAATCTGAGCACATTCGAAATTTCCATCCGATGTTACTACAGACTGCAACAACCCCTCACCCTCCACTGCACTCCATTAAACTAAGTAGGTCTATTTATCCAAGAGTCCATTAGTTGATTTAGAAACACAATTCTAGAATTATCTTTTTGCTGATGGAACCATATGGCTCTCTTCACTTCTGCTCACAGTACTAAACTAAAACCTTTATTAGTCTGAGCAAAAGCCAGCCCACCACAGCTATGAGCACCCACCCTCATTCTGTCGTGGGGGTCCCCACCAGGATGGCTCTGACTCCCAGAGAAGGCTGGTGGCCAGCAGTTAGTCATGCTTACAGGGCGAGTGAGGGGAACCGGCAGCAGGGATCCAGCAGAACCTGTTTCCCTCCCACATTTTATCAATTAAGCTTACAAAGGAAGCAAGCCTTGCCACCAAATTACCAAATGAAAATGACCGGGAAAACACACTGAAAGGTAACTAATTTTCCAGACTCTTCAAAAGGGAGCTGCTGAAGTCACAGACAACAAGGCAGAACTGCTGAAACTCTGAACTATGATGAACGTGCCTAGGTCTAGTGCCCAACCTTCTGGTCACAGCTCACTTAAGCACCTGTTACTTATGACCATTTGAATGAGGAACTGAAGCTTTCATTAGATTTAATTTACCATGCATGTAAAATGTCAAAGCAATGAAAATTGCCTTCCCTTTAAATAATGAGAGCAGTTCTTCCTAAACTGAGACAGAGACTTTGGGTCACCTAAACAAAAGACTGGAAAACTGCTTGAGTTTTTCTTGTTTGTTCTTTTTGCAGCTGCTATTTTCAAAAGTCGACTGAGTCCTCTGATGTGATTAAACTTTGAGACCTTAGATTAAAAAAAAAAAAAAGAAAAAGAAACAAAAAAACAGAACAAAACTCAGGCAGCAAACAGGCTCCCAAGGGCTCAGACTGAAAAAAAGGAAGAGTCATCCCAATAGCAACTACACAGTCTAGAGAGGGTCAGGTGATCTTTACATCACCAAGTCCCTAAGCATGCTCAGAAAGCCTCCCCCACTGGGGGATAGGATTTTAATCTCATCTGTACTTCTAATAGCATCCTTGAGAGATACTGGTTGTAAGCAAACATAGGCCCTACACATAGGGCACTGGGCGCTACAGCTGTAAGAGTCAACATTCTACAGACAGGTCACGTGGAGACTCTAGCTCCAGTGCAGGACACACCAAGGTAACAGCAGAAAACACTTCACCATCAACAGTGTGCCCGAAGTAATGCCCACAGATGTTCACTGTCTAGAACTGATTAAACCACATAAAACGGCTTCAGTTTTGAAAAAGATTTCCAGGTCCCAAACAACAGGAGACAATTCACGTTTTATGGTTGAGAGGAAAAAAAAAAGCTCAATGGCTAACTGGACAACTAGACTAACTGCACTTCAAGCAGTCCTCGAGACAAACACAGCTTTTTTGATACACAGTTTCCACAGCAAGGCTTGCCAAAGGCCTGAACTACAGTAGAACCAGTGAATGAACCCACACAGAGGAGGAGCAGACAGACACCTGCCCGCCCCCCCCCCAGGTGTCTGTACTCCCTTCTGCCCTCCTTCAATTACCGTCGACATTCTGTACAGAGTCACAGAAATTCAGCGGTAGACAGCCGGCGTGTGATCCACTGAAGTCACACAAGGGAACTTAAAGGGGAAGGTGCTGCACTGGAGACTTGAAATGTCGGTTTCACTAGCACCAGCCCAGAAGGTAAGGATTCATAACAACTTAAAAATAAAAACATAAAGAATGCAGATGTGGGTTCAGCACAGGCAGCAGGAGTATTATTGCTCGAAGAACTAGTTCAATCTCGACTGTATTTATGAATCGCTAATTGTCAAGAAAGTGACTATTCAGTTAGGAAACTAGTACCATAGATAGGCACAGTGCTGTGTTCAGCAGCAGCAAGAAGGGACTCAAGACCTTTGAACGTCCCCATCCCCCCACCCTATTAAGAGTCAGAGGCCTGGTCACACTGGGAAGGGAAAAGAAAAGTGCGGAAAGGAAGGAAATGGCTGATGTCCCCAAATGTCTAAGGAAGAGATTTGTTCTGTTTTCTTCCAGCGAACCATTGAGAGAATAAGAAAGAACTCAGCTGAACCCAAGAACAAGTTAAATATTGGGGATGTTCACAAATGCTCTGTTTTCCCCAGAAGGGAAGTAAACGGGTTACCCACCCATCCACCCACCCAAGGCCAAACCTGCCTATCCATGCAGCCTTCCACCAGCCCAGGATGCTACAGGAGGTGACTGCCTGCTGCCACCTCCCCCACTCTGGACCTCCAGAGGAAAGGCCACATTCCTAACAGTAACACCTCCCCATCTCTCTTAATCAATAGAGCCATTATATGGGCCAGCCGGCTAGTGAGGAACCTCAGGTCAGGCAGGCATAACTGCTGCAGTTTACAAAAAACAACAACAAAAAAAAAAAACCACACCACCAGCTTTGAAAAGCACACTTTGACACCGGGACAGCTAATTCGCTGCTCTCAGACACGCTATTCCTATTTCCTCTCAACTAGTTTCCCTGCGCTATTCCTGAAGAACAGCCCAAACGTCAGTTGGTTGATGAATTCCAAACTCGGAGACAGGAGATCTGGGTTCCTGAAGGTAGAGAGCCTTTTAGGGCATGTCACAAGAAGTTGACACAGGAAGTTCCTGTGCCACATGAGCTTTGCGAACTGGGTTGGCCAAACTCTCCTGCCACAGCAGGAACCAAGGGGAGAGCCTGACTTACCTTTATTGGGAGACATCTATTGTTCTCCTATCTCTGCCAGCACAGCAGTGTTCAAAGGAATGCCTGGCCTGGTTTAGGTCCCCTGCTAATTCGGCCCCAGTCCACAAGATTATAGATCAGAGCAACTGACTCCCTGCCTATTCAAACTCTGAAACACATTGAGTGGCTTCTCTGCCTAAAAGGAGCGATCTAGCAATCCACCGAGTCCCAACAACAGTCCACAGCCCTAAGGGTCCCCAGACATGGAGAATGAACCAGAACCTGAAACCAGACAGTGGTGTGCTTATCAAAGTCATTGCTTTTAGCCTGAACAAAACATCCCGCCCCACCTGCTCTACAGGCCAGGCTTTACCTTTCTGAACATGGATGATGTCTGGGAAGTTGGCCAGGTGACCCTGATACAGTGCTAACAGGTCCATGACTGGGTCCAGGTCCTGCCTGGGCTGCTCAGCGAAGAGTTCGCCGATGGCGTCGTAGGCATCCCCGGTGAAGGCGATGGCCTGGTTCAGACCCACCGAGAAGGCCTGCTGATCCAGCTCAAAGGCTTGGCTGAGGCCTCGGAAGGATTGGCCCACCTTCTGATACTCCTTCTTGAAGCCAGTCACCTGCTTGCGTGCAAACTCATTGGCAGTGTGGTTGAGCTGCAAGGTGCTGTCGTCCATCTTCTTGGTAAAGCACTTGAAGCCATCGATCTTGCTCTCCACCTCCTGCAGGTCCAGGGCGGCTGCAGAGGGTGTGCTCAGAGTGAGGAAGAAGTTGGCGCCCACCATCTCATCCTTCTCAGCCTTTCGCTTACCCTGTTTCCAGGCCTTCTCGTCCGTGCTGCTGGGGCAGGTCAGGAAATGCTGGAAGACGTCGCACTGTGCCAGCACCGGGTGGCTGGCCATGTGATTCATCCACCAGATCAGGCCCTTCCTGCGCTTGGAGATGAAGTCCTCCTCGAAGCGCCCGGTGGCCTGCTTCTCAGGCAGGTGGGGCACCGAGATGACCGGGAACTTCTCGGCCAGGCGCGCATACAGCCAGTCGAAGTGCTTATAGCGCCTGTGCACTGGCACTTGGGTGTGCGTGGGCACCAGCTTGTAAGAGATGTAGCTCTTCATGCCCTTGAACTTGGTCTGCTTGGTGGGGTCGTCGATGGTGCACTGAAAAGGGTACGGGTTCTCCTGCCACTCGGGGCCGTAGGGCCCCAGCACCACGCACAGCTTGTCCCCATCCTTCACGAAGCCCGATGCCTCGCCCAGCACGAAGGCCTCCCCGCCCGACTTGACGAAGGTGGAGAAGCGATTGAGGTTGCGGCTCACCGTGGCCGAACTCTTGGCTCCAGACTCTTGATGCTGCTCAGGCGCCGAGCCGCCGCGGGAGCCCAGCGACAGGTCGGAGCGTGTGGACAGGCGGTAGCGACCAGCCGCGCCGCCGCCAGCCGAGGACGAGCCGTCGAGATCGGGGTACGCGCCGCTGCCCAGCGCGCCCGGCTCGTCGGCCACTGTGGAGCTATCGTCCCACTCGTCGTCCCAGTCATCGTCGCTGCCCTGGCTGGCCTGGTAGCCGCCGTACAGCTGCTGCGGCGACGGCTGCAAGGCGCCCCCGCCGTACGGGAAGCCGGCGCCCGACGGTTGGAAGGACCCCGGCGGCGCCTGCGATTGCGGCAGCGGCTGGAAGGCGGCGGGTGGCGCGGCGGGCAGAGGTTCGAAGCCACCGGGCGGCACGTTGGCGTAGCGGGCCGGGATTCCCGGGCCGCCGTCGGACGGAGGGCCGGGTTCGGGTGCTCGAATCACCTGCACGTACGAGGCCGGGAAGAGGCCGCGATCTCCGCGGCTGTTGATTCCTTCGAGCCAGCCCTCGATGTCCTGCTCGCTGCACAGGCTCAACACCTCGTGCTCCCGCAGCGAAATCTCCCCGGGGTTCTCGGACCTGAAATCGTAGAGTGCCCGGGCGCGCAGCGCCATGGTCCCGAGCCCGGAGCCCCGAGCCCGGGCCGGCCCGAGGGCCCCGCGGTCAGTACCCGCGCCCCTGTGTATCGAGGGGAGCTCTAGGACAGTGCACAATCCACACCTCGCTCCCTCCGTGCAGATCCGCTGTGCTCGCAGCCAGCCCAGCTTCTCAAGGGCCGCCGCGGCCGCCGGCTGGGGGCGGGGCCCGCGCCTCCCACGTCCCCAGCGGCGCTAATCCATTGCCGAGAGCCAAGAGCCAGACAAGAGCAAGTGATAGCCGAGCAGCCGCGCCGGCGCCGACTCAGCGGCCGCCGCTGCCCCCTCGTGTCGGGTATGCAAAAGTGCGCGCTTAGGTGACCACGCGGCGGATGGGTTTGTTTTGTTTTCTTTTTCAGAAGAGTATTATCTAAAATTGTTCCGGTTTTTAACTGAGAAAACATTTCTTAGAAAGTGAGTAGTTGTGTCCACGATAGCCGTTCTCCCTCTGACTGTTGAGAGTAAATGCTCCTGAAATGACTTAACCCCAGGTGAGTAAGAAAGGCTTCCGTTCCAAAGAACAGCTTTTGCACTGATAAGGATGTCCTTCTGTACTCTCTGACCTTGTTGGCAAGGAGAGGAGACGGGAAGATCCTAGCTTGACCAGAAGCAAGGGTGATGTAGGGAGAGCTGAAAAGTCTGCAGAGAGCCGCACTCGTGAGAGCGCAGCTTCAGAGCCAGGCTGCAGGTGCCAGTACGCGCTCTGACACTGACTACCTGTATGGCCTTGGGCGAGGTACTTGCTTTTGCACCTACTCCCAGGGTTGTGTGGATTCAGTGATAACGCCTTCCTTATCTTACTGCTACCTGGGGTCCCTTTCCTAAAGAGAATAAGGGTCCTAAAATTGCAGTTACAGGTGTGATAGACAATAGAGAAGGTGCGTGTGTTCACACCTTTACATTTCCTCTGAGGTCATTGACCACTCTTCTTCTCAATACATTTATAGTAGTCGATCAAAGTTCCCTTCCTGAGATTCTATTAACCCCGGTCTCCTATAGTTGCCTTGTTTCATATCTTTTTCTTCAATATATACTTTCCCAAGGCTTACTTTCTCATACTCTCTTTACGGAGTCTTAACCTAACCCACTGAAGAAAACTCTAAATGGAGCTCTACAGTCACAGGGCATTAATTTCAGCCTGTCCTATGACCATTTCTATGACAGTCTGGGAATCTGATCAGAAGAATATTCCATTATCCTAAGCACTGTGGTAATCCAAGCTGCCTCCTAATGAAAAACCTTAACTCAATCCCAGGAGCTATGTCCAGCATTTTCTGGATATGACGATTCTCGTGGAGAGCAATCATTGGGATTCTACATCATCATTTGGCATGATCAGAAACACGAAGCCAAAACTAACTAAACAGCTTACATTATATAGTAACTCAAGAGATGTTCATGTATGATAACAAATCTACTAGACAAAACGCAGTAGAATCCCTCCACTAGCACTTGGTAATAAACTTTAGATTCCAGAGTTAGTTACCATAGCTTTGGGTTTATCTCAGGTATAATAATTCCAGGAGTTTACAGGAAGCTCTCGCAGAAGAGTTGAACAACCATGGAAGCAATGACTAAGGACCACCAGGGTGTTGAGTCTATTGATAGCCCAAGGGTACACATATCTGTGAGAACTCAGCTTCCGAGAGCCGAGTTAAGGACTTTATGCTTCTTAGTCATAAGGGTTTGGGAGAGATGCTAATAATCTGTCATGGTGCTTGGCCCTGTGCTCAGACTGGTGGGAAATACTTTACCCCGAGAGGGTCAGGGATCTGGAGGAAATGTGCTTAATTAATAACTTACCATCATTCATCCAGGAGCGTGGATATAGCAATGCATTTGAAAAGATATGTCTAGAAGACAGTTTCTTAAACTGTGGGTTACAGCCCCATAGAGAAAGGCCACATAATAGAATGTGGTGGACGTGAAAAAATTAGCAACAGGAAAAATTTCCTGAAAAGTCAACAAACAAAAATAATTAATTAGAATCAAATACATTATGGCTCTAAAGTGCTTCAACTCGACCATGTTGCATGTTCAACTTCACTGCAGCCGTGGTTCTGAAGACACAATAAGTTTTGCAGGATGCCTGCCATCAGACATGTAGTGCAATGAATGCTACCCCATGTGCCCTAGCTGTGATTAGAGACCATTGTGTTTCATGAGCAGTGGTGATTTAGCATGCATATAAAGTTCTTTGCTCTTAAAGGACCATAACAGAGAAGAGAATCATTTCCCACTGCCCTTCCTCATCATGTATATGTCAAATCCTCTTTAGACTGTGTTCAAGTGTTTGATTTTTACAACAGCTGTTCGAGTTCTTAAGTTTATATAAAAAAAAATTTAAGTGAATTTTGGCTTGGTATTAGGATAGAATTGCTAGGAATCTATGAAATGGCCTTAAATATACATCTGCCATATTTTGTTGATGTGGGATTGCCCTCTGTATGCTGTGAATACCATTGGTTAATAAAGAAGCTGTTTGGGGCCTGTGATAGGGTAGAGCAGAGCTAGGTAGAGAAGACTAAACTGAATGCTGGGAGGAAGAAAGTGGCGTCAAGGAGAAGCCACGTACCCCCCCCCCACTGGAGACAGATGCCAGAACTTTACCTGGTAAGCCACAGCCACATGGCGATACACAGATGAATAGAAATGGGTTAAATTCTAGATGTAAGAGCTAGCTAGCAATACACTTAAGTGATTGGTCAAGAAGTTATTTAACTAATATAGTTTCTGTGTAATTATTTTGGGAGTCTGAGCAGCCCGGAAACGATCAAGAAAGCCTCTTACAACATTTTGTACTATATGTAATGTGAAATGACATTCTTAAGCATTGATGATTATAAAAACAAATGTCAATCAGCTCTGAAAAAACATTGAAGATGCTATGCCTTCCAGTATCAAATATTCATCCAAGATGTAATTCTTATTTAAAAACAAACAAGCACACTTACCTCATTAGTGTGTAGTTTTTATCTTTAATTTGTGGTAAAATTATATGCATAGAAAATAATTGTCTGAAATCACTGATTTATTATCAGTAAATATTTGACTTTTTATAATGATTATATATAGCCATAAATCTAAGGTTGTATAAATTTTTCTTGAATTAAAAAAAAAGTCTTAAGTGGGAAAAGGTCGAGAAGCCTTACTCTAGAACAGTGTTTCTCAACCTTCCTAATACTGCGACCCTGTAATACAGTTTGTGTTGTGGTGACCCCCAATCATAATATTATTTTGTTGCTACTTCGTAACTATAATTTTGCTACTGTGTAACCATAATGTAAATAACTGATATGTAGGCCATTGACCCACAGGTTAAGAACCGCTCCTCTAGAAAATAGAACATAATTCATAATTTAGTTCATGTAGTCATTGTAGCTATCAACAATTCCTACTTTGTTATGTTTTTATATTTAAAATTCCTTAAGGGACACTCAATGGTCCTACACCTGTATTTTCACTTTCTACGGTGGCTGCAGAAGCCCAAAGTGCCTGGCTCTTGGCTGCCTCTTCCACTGGGGAAGCCACATGGGTTTCTTTGCTCTTCTGGGGACTGCCCCTGCTTTTGCCTTTGCTGCTGTTTTCTTTCTTGAACCCGTCTATCCGAGAGATCCACCATGCTGCACTTTTTCCTTATTCAGAATCAGACCAGCTCCACCAAGCCTCACTTAATTGTTTGTTTGTTTGTTGCTTTGAAGACCCAAGAATTAAGATAGAGTACGTACGCCCTGAGTTTCCACTCCCAACCCTACTTTGTGGGAGAAAGCCTTTGTTGGGCTAAGCCACTGAACTAGCAGGGTTTGTTTGTTGAGACAGTTGGCATTAATTAACACCGTCTCCCTCCCTCCACATGCCATCCACAGCCCTATCTCATTTTCTTTGTAGCACTACTTAACATCAACACATCTCTACATACTCATTCTCTCTCCCTGTTACAATGTAAACCATTTGGGGGGGGGTGCGTTGTGTGCTATTTGGGACACCAAGGGCATAGCAATGAACTGAACGGAGTAGGCAACCAGTCAAAACTTATTTAATGTATGAATGAGAAATCGCCCACTTGTTTCCTTCCCCAAATGATGTCAACTCCGAGAAGTGACTCTTGCTGTGTCTGGACCCTCCTGGTTTGGTCCCTGCACCCTCCGGCTCAAACTAAATATTGCAAGGGTCAACAGAACAATGCTTCTCATCAAGTCAACAAACTTAAGGCTGACTCATCCACCCAGAACACCACTGCAAAATTTCTGAGATGACTGGAAATGTCATTGAATTGGCGGAATGGGTCATTATTTATTATATAACACTATATTTATGTAATTCCCTGAAACCATGCATATAATATGTCACGCATTACAGAAATGATTTTATAAGCACTCCCACTTGCATTGTGTGAGTCCCTGCTGTTTTCACAGCAGCTCCTCCAGGCAGAGGACTAACACTGCTCACAATCACAGACTGGGTGTTTGGCCAAGGCACGTGGTTGGTGAGTGGCCTTGGAGCTACTTCCATTCCCTGAGTCATGAGCCTGTGCTTTGCTGGTTCCTCAAAATTACTGTTATTGTTGAAAGGGCTGGCCACTTACTAGAAGCTGTGTCTGAGGTCTACTAGAAGGCTTGGAGTTAGGAGCAGAGCAGGGTAGAAAGAAGGCCACTAACTCTGTCCCTGAGTGTACTTGGTGACACTGGGAATTAGAACTTTACTGGGACATGTTTTACAAAATTATTATTATTATTATTATTATTATTATTATTATTATTATTATTATCTTCACTATGATCTATGTCCTGCAACTAGATTAAATATTCATCAACTGAATAAATAAATGGACAAAGTTTTCAACCCTTATTTCTCAAAAATAGGAATTTAAAAAAAAATCTACTACAGAGCCAGGTGTGGTCATACCTGCCTTTAATCCCAGCACTCAGGAGGGAGAGGCAACCAGATCTCTGTGAGTTCCAGGCAGGCCTGTCCTACACAGCAAGTTCCAGGACAGCCAGGACTACTCAAAGAGTAGTCTCAAACAAAAAACAAACCCACCTCAGGGGCTAGAGAGATGCCTTGGCGTTTAATAGTACTGACAGCTCTTCCATAGGACCTAGGTTCAACTCCCAGCACCCGCATGACAGCCCACAACTGTAACTTCATTTCTATGAGATCTGAGGCTCTCTTCTGGCCTTTGTGGTTGCCAGGCATGCAAGTGCTGCACAGACATGCATGCAGGCAAAATAGCCACATACATAAAATAAAACTTTTTAAGAACCTTTAAAATCCCCTTCCTTGGATCAGATCAGGATTTAATGAAATAGTAACTTCATACTACTAATAATAGTAAGGCAGTTCAGCTTTTTGTTAATGTCAGCTTCTAAGATTGAACAGTTTATCCCCAAGGCCAAGCTGGAGTGTTCACCTGCTTGGGTTTCCCATCACACTTGGCTTCTATAATGTTCATTTCCTTTGCATTCGTATTTACAATTGAGAACAAACAATTCTCTGAAAGTTTTTCCACCACTGCTGAAGGAATTCTTCATTCATTTAACGCCCTGGCCACCTTCATACACAGCTCCTGTCTGCTCCGAAAAGAAATCAAGAACCGAAACGCTTCTATTTCCTTAGACATGTGTTTTATTAAAGCCATGCGGTCACATGATTGATGAGTGCCTTCTTTGGGATATACTTCCCCATTTTCCTTTTAGCTGTTTTTGAATTGGAGCTTCCAGTTTTCTTCCCACTGTTAAGACACTCACATTTCCATGGTCTAGAAAGGAATGATCCCCGTTTTTTACAATCAGAAATTGTGAATTGTTAAACCAAGACCTAAATCCAGTTTAGTGTTTGGTTTGATCAACATGTCTCTACTCTGACATACAGTGATTTGACCCGAGCGTGTGTGTGTGTGTGTGTGTCTGTCTGTCTGTCTGTCTGTCTATGTGTGTGCCCTGATGTGTGTGCTGTTGATTGCTTTTTTTAATGTTTGTTTGTATGTTTAAGACAAGGTCTCATGTAGCCCAGAGCAACCTCAAGTTCCTGATCATCCTGCCTCTGCCTCTTAAGAGCTGCGGTTACACAACTTCCTGGACAGAATTTCTCATCATATGGCCAGTTTTAGGCTTTTTGTTGCATCAAAACACATGCATCCAGCAGAAATCATCCTTTGCATCGTGAACAATGATCTTTCCTGATTTTCCTGTAATGCTGGGAAGCAGCAGGGAGCCATGGTGCTTAGTCAGTCAGTGGTCACCTTGTCCCCTAAGGTGGGTTGGGCTGGTAAGCTAAGGTGTCCCATGGGAGATGCATACTAAACATTTCCAATTTATAATTATTTTAATTAACCCCAGCATATGTTGAGAAGCATCTGTGTTGGGGAGTCTTTTGTTCCAAAGCACAATTCCAACTTCCTAAGCTAAGGGGGAATCAGAAAATGTAGTCACACTAAACCAGCATCTTTGCATAGGGGTTATTAGCTTTTCTCTGTACCTGGGGTATGTTCTCTCTAGAGAATCACAGTCTCAGTTTATCCTCAATGTTTGACTATCTTTCATCTCTCTTCTGCACACAACTTCCTGGACAGAATTTCTCATCACTGCAGCATCACCATGGATACAGAGCAGTCATCCCCACAGCATCACCATGGATAAAGAGCAGTTATCCCACGGCATCACCATGAGTACTTCCCATCTCTCTCTGGTACAGTCCTCTTCTGAGGTTCACACTTATGCCCAAACATCTTCCAGATACCTCTCCCAAGACATCTGTCCTACCTTCTACAGACAAGGATACACTGGGATAAGAATATGGTGCCTGCTTCATCCCTCAGATGGCTGGTGAGTGAAACTGGTGTGGCGATCATATGCTGTAGATGCAGGAAATTCTGGGATGTGGCATACCAGGGAGGGGAAAGGTATAATCAGGGAAGGCCTTCTGAAGCTAAGGGGTCTGATTTGATTAATGTGGCTACAGAAGGAGGAGGGAGAAAAGAGATGAGGATGGCGTCTATTCCCTGAGGGTTGATGTGAATTACAGACTCAAGGCCTCATTCACTTACTGTAGCAGGATTTACAGCAGTGTCTGCTATGTGTCTTACAATGCTAGAAACAGCTGTGATGGGAATCGTCTCTATACAGATGGACTTAGAATCCAGAAGAGTCACCAGTGAATCAAAGAGGTCATTAATGAGATGAGGCGTGTGTAAGGTAAGTGGATAGATTTGGGGATAGAGTTTGAGGTGCCTTCAGGACACCAGGGAGAAAATATTCACTAGGCAGTTGTACAAAAAAAGTCTGGAACCCATGAGATGGGAGTATACCTTGAGTTAGAAGTCACCAGCTCATAGCTGGCAACTGAAGATGTGAGAGTGGGAAATTGTCAATGAATGAGCACACAGACAAGAGAGAAGAACAGACCCAGGACAGAAACATCCTGAAATTGCTCCTGTCCCTTTCCATGCCTGGGAGATCCAAGGAACTTTCCTAGATGTTCACACTATGCTCATCTAAACCAAAGACAACTGTGGCCTCGAGAGAGATGCAGATGTTCCTCCCAACCACTAAGCAAGCAATTAATTATGCAACATCAGAGACCGGGCAGTTGTATCTATAATTTAATCTTGTGTGGACACTACCACCCTAGAAGGATGATTAGATCCTCCATCTGGAAGGCTCTGTCTTGAGACTGCCCCGCTCCACAAACTTCAGGCTGTGACCTATGTTTTGTTGGTTTGTTTCTCTGCTGTGTTGCTTTGGATCAAGGCCAGAGCATTCAGCGCATGCTTAGCTTTTTAGAGCCTGGCTTGTACTTCTGATCAGCATTAAATCAAGGCATCCATACTTCCCTATTACAAGAGGAGCATGAAACTTTTTCAAGAGGCTCACAGTCCTCCCAGAGTCTAGAGGTTAGGGCTGAAAACCCAACCCTCTAATCAAGTTGAGGGCTTTCAGTGTCCAGTCCCCATTCTAATGGACTTGCAGCCCTCCATCCACTTATGAGCATAGAGATACAGTCATCTTGGCACTTCATACACTCTTGTCTGTGGCATCTGTCCCACTATGCTGTAAGGGTTTATAACCAGTCTAAACATTTACCCATTTACATGGACCTCAGCTAAGAAAAATCCAGGAGTTTCTGGTAATGTTTTTATACTGCTGGACCCCAATTTTGGGGGGGCCAACTCACGGGCGTGCATCCCAAAGACCACCAAGAACCACACCAATTGCTGCAAAACCATGAGGTTTAATCCAATAATGTTTGCAAACGGGCTTGCCCTCCAAAGCAGAGCAAGCCCCGACCTACGATTTGAAGTTGTATTTAGGAAAAAGATTATAAGCACAGCTCACAAGCACAGCTCACAGGCATGGTATAGGGTCATGGGCATATGGTGATAAGTATTCGCTATAAATCAATAGAAGGCTATTTGGCCAGTCCAAGTTCCTTTGATCCCTGAGAAAAGGGGCTCCTCGGACGCTCTCACAGCATACCAGCGGATCCACCTGAACTTTTTGGCTTGGTCTGTCCTGTTTAGATAAGCAGTTAATTGAAGTTATTTATGACCTTATCCTGTTCACAAAAAAGGAGCTCTTCAATATATCAATGGCTTTTCCTCCTGCTCCTCCTGTTCCTGCTGCTCCTGCTGCTCCTCCTGCTCCTGCTGCTCTTCCTGATCCTCCTCCTGATCTTCCTGCTCCTCCTCCTCCTCCTCCTCCTG
>JAQHUG010000005.1:8886052-8898764 GCA_028555095.1 Dicrostonyx torquatus
TGGCGAGAAGGGAGAAACAGAAGCTTCCTCTTTGAGAGGGAGATGGAAAGGGAAAGGACTCAGGCTGGAAGCTGAAGATCAGCTTGCCTTGGCAGACAGGGGAGTGGGCGTGGCTTGTCTCTTAAAGGGACAGGTCAAACCATTACACTATGTCTTACTAGTTCCACCTCAGCATACAGTATAGGGGAAGAAAGATAATTTCCTCTTAATCTTCAACAGTGCTGACTCTAAGGGAACTTTATACTGAAAAGTAACAAGAGAAAATAAACAGGTTTTTTGATATGTATACTTCCTGTGTCTGTATATGATAATCCACAGAAATGAGGAAGTATGCAGAGCAGACCTGAGATGGTTGCTTTGAGGAAGTGTCTAGTGTAGATCTATCAAGGTTAAATAATATCATTTGTTGAAAAGAAAGCTAAGCTTTTCATGTGGGAAAAGACGTGACAGCCAGGACAAAGCACCACTAATAAAGAATCTAGTAACATAATGGTGCTTCACTTCACCGAGACCTCCTTTACAGAAAGAAACTCACCAGAACTTATCAAAATTTTACATTCCTATTAATGGGCATTTCTATCATCTCGAGCCAGCTATTTTTCTGAATTGTCTTATTGTTCATGTTAATGGAAAAAAACAATTATAGCAATATGCTGCTACTGAACCTATGCAAGCATGGCTTCTGTATAATGGTCTGCTCTTTCCCATCTCTCCTTACCTCCTCTCCCCTTCCCTTCCATAACCCACTAAGTAAATATCCAACCTCACTCTGCATGGTGTGCCTATCCATGTCTCTGTCTCTCATTTGCCACGTGGCTCTCTGCCCGCTGCCTACCCTTGCTCGAGGTCCTGTGGCATGGTCTCATGACCCGCTGCTCACTCCTGCAGCATTTTATTTAATCCATTACACTCTGGGTAAACCATTGCTTCCCAGTGTTCCCATAACAGTTCCAGTATCTAGGTCCCTCATAGACCAGTTTGGCAGCCATATTGTTGCCTCTTGCCCATGGCATCTGTTTGTCAGTCAGTCATCTTGTTGCCTCTTATCCACGGCTTTATTTCCTGGCTACTGCAGGGAAGTCAGACTGGCTAGTGTGAAGCTAGCCTGAGCTGGAACAACACAGCCACACCCAGTCTCAAACAAAACAACACACTCACATGTACAAATATACATATATTTCAATACCATATTGAAAGTTTCTGCACTCCGATAAGCCCCTCCGCCCATGCCATAATCCAAATCAGACCAAATCAAACCAAATTAGAAAAAGCCCAGGATTAATGGCTACCGATGCTCCTGGATGGCTTTGAGTCCCCCAGAGAGGAGATGAGAAGGAAGACTGGAAACCGCATGTTTGTTCTCTGGGGGGCAGTTTAAATACCCTGTGGGAGAGGTTTTGAGCATCTCTGGGGAGGGGTCATCGTTTGGTGGGCTTTGTTGGGGGTGGAGTCTGGACTGAGACAACTCCCAAGGGAGGGAACTTGGGATGGAATTTCCACCCAAACATTCCAGACTCTGGTTATATGGATGCCAGTGCCTGGGGTGAAATAAAATATGAAACTTGAGTCCAAAGGCTGCTTAGATGTCTCCCTGTCCTCAGGCTTCCTATCTGCTCTTACTGCCTCCTTAACAAAGCATGTGCATTACATCATTCAAATGGTGTAATGATTTCTGCATTCCTGGCTGAAATACGACCAATGTGCATATCTTCTCAAAACCATAATCACAGTGTTTACACAAGGCAAATTCTACACAGCACAGGCTGGGTGGGGCGTTTGGTGAAGTGTTTCTATCTCAAAAAGAACTTTGAAAAGTCTCTGGCCTTTCCTGATTTCTTATCACTGAGTGTCTCCAACATTCACCCTGGCTGTCTACTACTCAGCTGCCTTTCTTAGCCATCTGCTACTGGGCAGTGAGGCCATCCAAAAGCACACCCTGCTATGAGCTCAAAGTTTCTTACAGTGGGAGGCATCTGAGCATGGCTCAGCTACATCCTGAGCTCAGGGTCTTCTAGGTCTACAAGGGGCCAGCTGAATGGTGTGCTCATCTAGAGGCCGGAATGAGGGGAAGCAGCTCCTGCTTCTGAACTCTTTCAGTGTTGACAGACCTTGTCCCTGAGGCTAGGGCACCATGCTCCATGTTTTGCTGCCGGCTGTTGTTTCAGGACCTCTGTCATCTTGAAGAAGCTATTCGTAGTTGCATGGCCCTTCCACAACATGGCATCTTCAAAGCCAGCAAGGATGTCTTTGCATCCAGTTAAGACAGTCTTTTATAACAAAACCTGATCAACAGAGTGACATCTGTGGCGTAGCCCACATCCGGACAATGGGGCAATGACTTGCTGCCGGGTCCTGCCCGGTTTGTTCATTCTTGCTTGGAGGGAGCATGTGGATTGAGAAATTGCCCGGAGAGATAACAGAGACACAGAAGAAACAGACATAGGATAGACTGAGGACCATCAGTGAATACTGAGCCTCAGGTTTATTTTTCATAGCCCTTTTATACCCAAGACAAAGGGTAGGACAAGAAGACTTTTTTTTAAGTCATAATACAAGGAACAAGCAAGAGTTCAAAACATTGAGGAGCAAACCACCCAGTATCTACACCTTAAGCCAAACATCTTGATATCTAGGCGGGACTTACAGCAGCTTCACCTTAGGCCTGCTGTTTGACCTTGAAGGAGCAAAACACACTTGAACTCTCTAATCCTAAGTCAAGATGGAGCGGAGCCACTTCTATGGGCTCCCACACATCTGATTATATTTGCAGCTGCTTTACAGTTTAGAAGTAAGTTATAGGCTCTCCCAGCACCCAGGGGGACAGGATTATACAAGGGCGTGGCTCACCTGGGTTGCTCTGTTGTGTCTACCCTACTGCCTACAGGGTGACCAGATGGCTAGTGAATGCACAAAACATCCCTTTTGAGCATGGCTGATTCTTTTCAAACTAATCTGGGTTTGGCAGATTAGGTTTTAGGAATGATAAGAGTAAAGAGTCTAGCATGTCTTTGCTAGAAGTATTAATGGGATATTCAGGCTGAGGCAAGATGGAGGCCCCAGAAGCCTGGGGCCAACAGGAGAGCAACCCTCCCTTGAAGGTGCAGTAGTGAGAAGAGAGAGAACTCCACACAGAGGGGCTATCAAAAGATCAGAAGGGTTGGAACTATGGACATGGCACCAAGTACACACAGTTAAGGTTTAAAAATAAGCATCCGGTTTTGTAAGCCAAGGTGTTTGTTCCTTACCCTCCTCTGCATTGCACCATCCTCGCTGGTTCGAAGAGGCCCTCCATGCTGGGAAGGTGAGAAGAGCAAGAAGCAGCCATTCCCAGTTTCTCCCCAAGGCCAGAAGCCACATTTTGATTCTTCTTGCCAGTCTCTCAAGCTGCTTGTTAAGCTTCCTCGCTGCGTCCAAGTTCTTCTCTGTCCTCTTTGAAGTGGGTGGCTGAGGACTCGAAATTGTGCAGACGGGTTAAATTCAGCAGCTCCGGAAGGTCCTTAGTTCCACTTCAGCTTCAGTTCCTCTTTTGCCCCTTCAACATCCTCCCCACCCAGGGAGATTTATGCTTTGTAGTTTCAGCTTTCCAATACAGATGAAATCTGCAGTTCACATCTCCAGCCTTGGTTGGAAATAAAGGATGAAGGAATGGATTCCTACTTTCAGCCAGGCCCCTTCCTGTTGGTAGCCTAGCCATGGTCAAGCTCCAGCTTTGCTCCACTTTCCCATCGGGTTTTGCTAATGTCCGGTCTGTGAAACAGGGGCCACAGAGTATTCCTTGAAACAAATCAGTGACTAACACAGAATCCTGAGACTCTGGTCATTCTTATCTCTATATCCAAACTCCTGGTTGATTTGTTCCTGGGTTTTGTTTTGAGACACAGTCACTCTTATGTAGCTCAAGCTGACTCCAAACTCATGTTTTTCCTGTCTCTGCCTCCCACTTATTAGGATTACATGTGTGTGCCATAGGACCTGGCTTAGTGTGTCTAGCTTTTCCAACCTTCCACCAACCAGACTTCCTGTAAAAGTAAAATGCTGTGGATCCCCGAGTGGCTGCATCAGGCCTGAGGAGAGACAGACAGATGGGCACACCATGAGACCACGCTGCAGGTCTCCGAAGGCAGCTGGTCCTGGGCAGGGAGACATGCAGCAGTGGGCAAGAGACAGAGATATGGATAGGCACACCATGCAGAGCGAGGTTGGATATTTATATAGTGGGTTATGGAAGGGAAGAGGAGAAGGAAGAAGAGGAGGGAGGGAGGGAGAGAGAAAGAGAGAGTAGGGGGCAGACAGAAGGGGGAAGGGGAGAAGTGGGGAGAGGCAGAAGATGCCTCTTCCAGAGGAAGATGAAAAAGGAAGAGACTCAGGCTGCAAGCAGGAAGGAAGATCTGCCTGCCTCAGGATGCAGGTGGGGCGGGGAGGGAGTGGGCATTGCTTGTCTCTTAAAGAGACAGGACATGTCATTACACTTCCCCGTCTCCCAGTTTCCCAGAGCCTCCTAAGCCCACCTATGCCTCATTCCTGTCAGCTTGTCTGCTGTGAACTTACTCTTTTCACAAGGGACCCTGCCCAGCCCTCTAGTACTTTGGATTGAGAAATTGCAAAGTCAGATGATGGGGCAGTATAGACTCAGGGATCAGACTGCCTGGGTTCAAACTCAGCTAGCTCTATGTCTTACTGGCTCTCTGGCTGTATTAGCTATGTTTCTCGTTGCTGTGACCAGAAAAACAATGAGAGCACCCTCAAGGATGAAAGTTTTATCTTGGCTTACAACACAAGGAGATGCATGTCCTCGCGTCAGGCAAAGTGTGGCGGTGGGAATGGGAGGGGGTCACACTGCATCCACAGGGAAGCAGAGAGGTGAACGCTGGTTCTCAGCTTGCTTCCCCGTTTTGGTTCAGTCTGAGATCCCAGGCTACAGAATGGTGCTGCCTGTATTCAGGGTGGATCTCTCTAACTCAATTTAACCCAGTCTAGAAACTCCCTCAAAGACGTGTTCAGAGGTTTGTCTCCCAGGTGATTGTAGAGCCTGTGCAGTCGCCAGTATCAGCCAACATGCGACACTGGGCAGATTGCTGCTTTCTGTCTTTCAGTATCAATTGCTGCAAAATGGAGGAAATAAGGTTTTGGGTTTTTTGTTTGTTTGTGTTGTTGTTGTTTTGTTTTGTTTTGTTTTTCAAGACACTGTGTAGTCCCGGGTGTCCTAGAACTCACTATGTAGACCAGGCTGGCCTTGAACTCATAGAGATCTGCCTGCCTCTGCCTCCCAAGTGCTGGGATTAAAGGTGTGTGCTACCACTGCCCAACCAAGGAAATAGGGTTGTTTTAAAGAGAATACACACACATACACACACACACACACACCACAGTATACACAAATAGCACACATATACACCCACACACATATCACACAGCCCCCACTCCACCGCACACATATATTACACATATAACCACACACACACATGCACACAGTGTCCCTACAACTAGGCCACACAATTAGAAAAGCAGATGCTGAGGAATTGTTCACCGATTCCACTGCCATAGCTTGGTTATGATACCACACCTCATCAAACAGGACTAGCAGTTACTCCTTTTGGTCAGAGTTATACATATTATTATAATTATATATTTCTGTGAATTATTGTAAATCTTAGAAAGCTCTTTGTTTTCAGTCTTGGTCATCTTAGAAAACCATCCTAGGCAAATTCTATCACACTCTAAGTTATCTTCAGACGGAGATCTGGTCAGGTGGCACACTACTACGGCCGTAGCATACTACTGGCGGGTGGAAAACAAGCTACTCTCCTTGTCATCGGCAGAGTTGAAGTGTAGGCTTTGGAGAGTGAAGGACAAACCCACTTAGTGCCACGGGAAAAGGTTGTTCATGGGATACTATAGTCCGTCCACTGCCCGTACATCACCCTGCTCCTCTAGGAAGAATAGGAGAAGAGAAGCCAGAGGCCTGTAAGAAAATGTTCTCTTCCTAAAAGTCAATACACAGGGTGAGGGCCCATTCTTGCATGGACTCTTCCACGCTGTTTTATACTGAAGAACTTCCTCCACACTATCAATAAATGCTAAAGCTGGGATTGCAGTCTGAGTCAGAGTGTCTGCCTTTGAACACCACTTTACACTGTCCTGACTGAATGTGGGTGAAGAGGAAATTGTAAAGGTCAGAAGCTGGACGCAAACCAGCCCAGTAACACACAGCTAAGGGAAATGTTCTTTACGGAACAGCTCGAGCATAGGCAGCATCATTAGAGACAGTCCCATGACAATTTCTTTTTGGAAGGCGAGGACAGGGTCTCGCAGTGTAAACCAGGCAGCTTTTGAATTCCCAGTCCTCCTGCCTCAGTCCCCTGTGCCAGGATTGCAGGACTACACCAGACATCTCAGAAAAGATCAGAAAGCCTGGGAGTGGCCAGTTGGGTGGGACCATGTATGGACAGCAAGAAGTCTTTCTGTCTCTCTTCCAGCACACTGAAATATTTTCTAAGAAGCGGGGATTGAGCTCAGGACTTCACACGCGTGAGCGAGTGCTGTACTACCCAACAGTACCCTAGCCCCGGTTTCACATTTTATGTTGAGAGAGCCTCACGAAGTTGCCCGGGCTGGCCTTGAATTAGTATGTCTCCTCCTGCCTCAGCGGCCAGCATAGTTGGGAAGAATCACAGGCCCAGCTGAAACAATTTTGTGGTGGAAAGCCCAATCACTTGTACAAAGACAGTCACAGTGGCTCATGTTTCTTTGGCAAAAAGTGTTTGTGGTTTTGATCCTGAAGTTGTTTATGTAAGTGTTTCTCTAATGAAAGGATAAGATAAGCTTCATTGTTTTATGGGATAATACAAAGGTATCCAAACCCTGTCTAGATATTAATACTTGGTTTCATAACTTTATATTTCATTTTTGTGATTTATTTCAGTCTGAATTCCAGGCAGGAAATTAAAAAATATCAATTTCTAGATTGTTTCATCTATTTCCCACTAGAGGGCACTATGTCTTCTTTTATCTTTGAACCCAAGTGTGCTGTGTCCTAAAGGTCTGTCAGGGAGGGACCAGGTCTGTAAAGCAAGCTCATTATCCTGAAACCATCTAAAGTCAACAGTTTCTAATTAATCCCATGGATGTTCTGTATTTGAGGTGACTGTCACTGGTTGGGGCTTCCTGTGGGCCAGGGTCTTATTCTGTGAATTACTCTCAGTTTACTGATGAGGAAGCCATACCTTCCTCAGCCATTGAACAACCACCCGATAACATCAGGCCACAAAGCTGGATTGGATGTGGAAGAGAAAAGGGCTGTCTTTAATGATGCCAGTTCCCTGATTTCTTGACTCAAGAAATGCCTCATGGGAGTTTTGATTTTTCATAAATCCAATTTGGAGATTCAGTTTGAGGTTGGGAGGTCAGAAGGACTCAAAGATAAATAGCAGCAACAAACTAAATGTAATTTCTAGCTGAATGGATTATAGAAGAACAGCTGTCTGAGGCTGTCCTCTAACCTAATTTGTCACCACCGTTTTACTTGAATTAATTAGTGGGATCATTTAAGGGCCAGTATGACAACTTACTTCATAAAAGTTGTGTTTCTGACTTAGACGTTCTCTACCAACTTTTCTTTATCAGGACATAAGCGGATATGCTTAGGAAAGGGCCTGTTTTACATGCAGCATCTAGGGTCCTGACTGTATAACATGGCCTGAAGCTGTGCTACACTGATGTTCTATTTTCCCACAGACATGGCTTCCTTCAGCAGTGACGTGCATCTAATTTATCCCACATGTTAAGCCCAGCTCCGTTAGAACTGATCAGTGGTGCACTGCATGCCATTGGTCTCAGCCCCTCTCCCTTCCCATGTGGCTCTCTCTGAACCTGCTTACTAAGATCATCGTGAGTTTAGAGAAATCACCACAGCCCTTGTCCTGCCTAGGGGAGGGTGATAAAAGTGCTGCTGGTACTTTCAGGAGGTGGCAGCTGAGGTGTCAGTCCTGATTACACCAGTTACAGTAGAAAAGGCATCTAGATTCACCCTGCATGAAACACATTCTACCCTCTCCCCAAAGCCCTACTTAAATGTTAATCTAGAAAGAGATGGATAAAGGACCTGCCAGTGGTGGTTGTTTCAGATACAGGACTAGAACAAGTCTACCTCCGGCTTACAGGCAGTTTCCTTACTAATGCATAAAACGTGAATGCAGGAAGCTATTCTTTCTCTTTCAGAATTTGGGAGGAAGAAAGGGCACAAGAATTCATATAATTGCATATCTCACGCACTCATTTCAGTTGAATCGGACTTCAGACACTTTTCATCTAGAACAGAGGTTCTTAACCTGTGGATCGCAACCCATGGGGGTCAAATGGCCCTTTCATAGGGGTCACCTGAGATCATCAGAAATAGAGACATTTACATTATGATGCATAACAGTAGTAAAAGTACAATAATGAAGTAGCGATTAAATGATTTTATGGTCAGGGGTCCCCACAACATAGGGGGAACTGTGTTAAAGGGCCACAGCATTACGAAGGTTGAGAACCACTGTTCTAGAAGCTGCCATTTAGTATTCTGATTTCCCTTCTCTTCTGGGATCATGGAGCAGCTGTTGTTACTTGAAAGAACCTGCTAATGCAGATTTAGCTTTTTAATTATGACTTTATTCTAATGGCAATTAAGTTAGCTAATTCTATCAACTCAAAAGCATCTATGAGAGCATTAGCACACAAGAATTTTAGTGTTTGCCAGCAGAACAGCCCATTATCATGCAGACCAGTCCTCCCGGGGTATCAGTGCAGAAGGTAAAAACTTGTGCACTTGGAAGGCTGATGGAATGGTGGATCCTTCACTGGCTTTGTAAGGTCTCAGCGCCCTCTCCTGGACAGTCTATGCACCTGCAAGGTTTCATTCTGATAGGTAATAATACAAAGTAGCAGGTACTCTGGGCAAACCCCAAAATAAAATAATCACAAGTGTAGAGGAGAGACAATATTTTACCACGGTCTTACGTGTTTTTTAGTTTAAATTAGCCTGATGCAGATTAACAGGAAAAATGCATGCAAATGGACCAAATGTACATACTGTGGGAGTCCTCCTCCCAAACAAGAGAAGAGCCAAAGATAGAAGTGTCTGCACTGAAAAGGACAGAGCATAGTACAGAGAGAGAGAGAGAGAGAGAGAGAGAGAGAGAGAGAGAGAAGAGGCTTGAAGAGGCTTGTTCACACCCTTAATCCCAGCACTAGCAATCCAGGGGCTGGCAGATCTTTGAGTTTGAGGCCATATGCTCTACATGGTGAATTCCAGAACAGCCAAGCTCAGGCAGTGGAGGAAACCATGGAAAACAGAAAGCTGGTGAAGGTGTAACTGAACAAGGGGGCCATGTTCCAGCTCCAGCAAGCAGCAGAACTTGACAGCTTTGGCCGTGTGGTCCTGGCTTTAGAGTCCAGGCTAGAAGAAAGGCATTAGGGAATCTCCTTCCACAGCTAAGGGAAGCTGCCGAGGCCAGGAATGTGTCAGGGGTGTCCCTGAATACAGGCCTGGAGAGGCCATTGTATGAAGCTGGGAGGTTGAAGCCTAAATTGCTTTATAGAACCCAAGCCGCTGCAGTTGCCAGAGCTGTGGTAGAGCTGCTGAGGAAAGCTGCTGCCATGGAAGGGAGCCAGCCCGAGAGAGAGAAGTGTGCTGCAGTCAACAGAGCTGAAAGGGGTTGGAGATCTGAAGAGCATTTTGACATCAGACATGGAGTCGCAGAGTAGGGAGTTTGCCCAGCTGGTTTTCAAGATTTCCTCACTATGCTCCCTTCCCTGTGTTTTTGGAATAATAACTTATATCCTGTGCCACTATATGTTGGAAGTATGTGACCTGATTTTGATTTTGGTTTTATAGGGGATTACAGTTAAGAGATTACATAAATCTCAGAAGAGATTCTCAACTTTGGACTTTTAAACATTGTAGAGACTGTGATAGAGTATGGGGATGTTTGAAGTTGGACTGAATGCATTTTTTGCATTATGATATGGCTGCAGGCCTTTGGGGGCCAGGGAGTGAAATATGGTGGCTTGAAAGGAAATGGTCACCAAAGGGAATGACACTATTAGGAGGTGTGGCTTTGCTGGAGTGGGTGTGGCCTTGTTGGAGGAAGTGTGTCTCTGCAGAGGTGGGCTCTAAGGTCTCACATACGCTCAAGATACACTCAGGGTCTCAGTTCACTTATTGTTGCCTTTGCATCAAGAATTCTGCAGCAGCATGGCAGCGTGCAGACTGCCATACTCCCAGATGCCATGCTCCCTGCCATAATACAACGGACTAAACCTCTGACACTGTAAGTCGCCACCAAAATTAAATGTTTTCCTTTGTAAGAGTTGCCGTGGTCATGGTGTCTCTTCACAGCAATAGAAACCCTAACTAAGACAGGGCTGGAGCTAGATTTGGTAGCTGGGCAAGGAGGTGAGTCAGCAGACATGTTGCTTTGCCAGATGTGCTTGCGCTGATTTCTGCTGGCCTCCACTATCCATCCACCACAAGAGTGACCATGTTCATTCTGCAGCAAGGGCATCTTTCACATAGCGACATCACCACCTGCTAAAACAACAGACAAGGCTAGGGAGATGGCTCAGTGAGGAAAACACTTGCCATGCAGCCATGAGGACCCAAGTTCAAAGCCCCACAAACCACATAAAGCTTGGCACTGTAGTGCACATTTGTAATATCAGTGTTCCTATGGCCACATGCATGAGTGGAGACAAGGAGAAACCTGGGAATCCCATGGACCAATTAGCCCAGATATGTAACAGTGGACAGCAAAGAGACCCTGTCTCAAACAAGAAGAAAGACAAGGACCAACACTCAAAAGTTGTTGTCTGACCCCCCCCCACACACATGCACACATGCAAGCACACAAGCGAGAGGGAGACAGACAGACAGACAGAGACAGAGGAAGAAAGAGAGACAGAGAGAGGCACACAGAGAGAGACAGAGACAAGCACACAGAGGAAGACATGAGACAGAGCAGAGAGAGAGAGACACACAGAGAGATAGAGAGATAGATACACAGTGACAGATACACAGAGAAACAGAAAAAGAGAGACAGAGAAACACACAGAAAGAAACAAGGTCGGTTCTTCCCTTATTTGTTGTTTTTCAAGCATCCTTTCAAAATGACATATTTTGGGTGACTTCTTCTGGGCCTCTTCATAAGCGTGCTAACTTTATGGCAATAATTGCTATGGCAAAATCCCATTTTCCAAGGAAAGCAGATTTCCTTCCTGATTTCTGCCCAACATCAAAATTTCTTGGGGTAACTTTCAGTTGCTATAATAGTTACTGCTAGCTATTTAAATGCAACAACTTCCTGTCCTTAAGATTCAAAAACTAACTTTAGCTTTAAGGCTACCTTATGGCTTCTCCTTCCCACCCCATAGCAGATAAGATGTGGTCTGGTTCACATATACCCATCTTCCCACCACATCTCCTACTGGCCACGGCCATGGAGGAAAGACTGAACGAATGCTTCGTGAGACTGAGGTGTTTGTACTCAGTGTGGACAGTTGACAGTAGACAGCATCGTCTGACAAGAGATTTACTTCCAAGTGGAAAGTTCCTGGTGAGAGAGATTCCTCTCCATCTGCAAGCTCAGGCCCTGATCTGGCTGCCTGGTGTCCACGTCTTTGGATGTGCGCCACATTTTTGCTCAATGCTGTCACATTCTGAGACAAGATCAAAGCCCCACATGTGACCCTACTCACATTCAACTCCCAGGACTTTCAGCCTTAAATAGCCTCCATCTTCCAAACTCTTGGGAGCTATGATTTAGTCTCAACCCCAGCTCCATCTAGCAGTTCCTCGGGCATGCCATCTATTTGCAGGGCTCTTTCTCTCTACTCTGATAATGTAGGAACGATATGACTATCCGGACAGGAGTGGTGTGTGAGAGACCTATGGGTCTGAGGACAAGAAGCAACCAGATCCAGACCCAGCCTCTGCCATCTCCAGACTCTCACTCCAGGCTCTCCTTCACACAGCAGCTGCAGGGAACCTTCTAAAACCACTTGCCACACCATAGCTTTGCTGACAATCCTCCTCTGGGCCCCATTTCTTCAGCGGTTCAGAAAGTAGTGCTTGGAAGTCAAGCTGGTGAGAGAGCTGGAGTCTGAGATGCAGGACCTTGACTGACTGACTATTCACTTTGCATTTTTGTATCTGTTATGTCCTGGGTCAGCAGCATTGATCCCTAGACCCTACGGTCTACAGGAAATCAGGATGCAATGACAACGATGGCAGTCACAATCTCAGACCTTAGGCAGCAGAGTGAGTTGGCTAGATTAGTAAAGCTGTCACAGCCATGTACCCTCAGCCCAGGAGAATGACAAGGCTATTCTTTCTACACATACAAGGTAGGGTATTTTAGTAGTACTTGTACCCCTTTCTATTAATAGACGGCATTCTATTTATGAACATACTTTTCTAAATCTGTGGAACAAATACCTTGGGACCAAAAAGCACATTGTTTCCAATTCATCACAACAGCAAGCAGAGTGCTCAGACCCCAGGTGAATGCTCAGACACCACAGTGAGTGCTCAGACACCATGGTGAGTGCTCAGACACCAGGTGAGCGCTCAGACACCATGGTGAGTGCTCAGACCCCAGGTGAGTGCTCAGACACCACAGTGAGTGCTCAGACACCAGGTGAGTGCTCAGACACCACAGTGAGTGCTCAGACACCA
>JAQHUG010000005.1:8899073-8912917 GCA_028555095.1 Dicrostonyx torquatus
CCCCAGGTGAGTGCTCAGACCCCAGGTGAGTCCTAAAATGTAACCATTGCTGAATGAAAGCAAAAAAGAATGGGTTTCAGTCTGACTTTCTACATAGCCACTTACAAGGCTCCCTTCATTTCTTAATAAAATCTCGGTTCCATAATTTGCATCAGAATTAGGATAGAGGTTTTCTGGCTTCTGGAGTGGTCTTACAGACATGTCAACTAGTCATTGAGTGTTACTGGAAATAGGAATCCTCCCTAGGGAAAGTAAAGAGACAACTGATCATTATCTGCACAACTTCTAGAAATAAAACGGATCTGTAGTCATCGACTGCTATGTTAGCAGAGATTCATGGTACATTATTCAGCATCATCTTTTACCAAGGACACTGGCATGCTCAAGGACCACCTGAAGATAAGAAAAAAAAAACTCTTTTACTGGAACAGTGAGGGAGCACAGTGGAGTCTGTGTGTTTGGTCCAGGCTGATACCGCTTTACTTCTATGGCAAGTTTTGGGCAAGAACATGAGAAGTCCGGCCAGGTCTCCTCTGCAGTAAAATCCCTCAACCCTGCACTTCAGAGTGGTAGGATGCTTCCCAGAAGTCTTGCTGTTACTTCCTCAAGGTCTCCTCCTATTCTGTCAGTTAGTCTGCAGCAGACTAGGCCATCACTTGCAATGACTTTGGTCCAATTCAAACCCTTCAATTCTGAAGCTTTCCCACCCCAGCCCCACACAAAGTGGAGTCTACACACAACCTCAAGAGCATATGACTCAGCCAGTGGTGGGTGGTGGTGGTGCACGCCTTTAATCCTGGCACTCAGGGAAGCAGAGGCAGCAGTTCACTGTGAGTTTGAGACCAGCCTGGTCTACAAGAGCTAGTTCCAAGACAGGCTCCACAACTACAGAGAAACCTTGTCTCACAAAACAAAGCAAACAAATAAACAAAAGAGCATATGATTCTTAGGATTTACTTGATTTTTAATATCGACTTTAAAATCTCTTTTACTCACTCTCATTGTCCCTTTGGTTGCTCAGGTAATTAGGATCTTGCTAGTTGTTGGCTTTACTTGAATTTTTATTCTCCTCCGCCCGTTGCTAGTTAAGAAACAATAGCAGCGCAGCAAGCGGCTTCTGACCCCAGGTGCTCTTCCCTCCATGTTTGTACCCGTAGATTATCTCCCCAGGTTATGTGCTAGATCAAGTGCTCAGTCACCCTCACTGGCCTGCGACAAGGGGCTTTCTATAGGACGGCCACAAAAGCACTGCTGGTCAATAATGGCCACTGTCTGGAATAACAGGAAACTTTGGACCAGAAAAACAAGGAATGAATATGAGAGAGAAAGTGGAGAAAGGGGAAACAGATTGACAGGATAAAAGGAGTCATTCCTAGAAGAAGAAAATACCGGAAAAGTCAAAGAGAGACAGAGCTCTGGACAAATGAAGCCTTTGAGGCCTAGTTTAAAATATGTGAGAATAATCTTGGAGTATTATTGGAATAATCTGAAGAATAAACCACTTGCATGCAACTGACAAGAAGTGGGTAGGGGGACAACCGGAAATATCTTCTTCTGTGTGAGGCTATTTCTTTTCTTTTAGGAGGTCCCTTCTCTTTCCTGGAGTATGTATAATATAGTCTTGTATAGCGTTTGGAGGAAAGACAGAAGTAAATCAGTTAAAAATAGTTGCTTGTATCGAAGTACTCTTAGCCCTCAACCACAGGGCTGTCATCTCTGGAAGATTGCCAGACCAGCCGATATTCGGTCAAGTTCTTTGGCGTAACTGTAAGAGGCTATGCCGTGCAGTTAACCTATAGCCAATGAAGCACGTCAATGACTTAGAGAGTCTCACTCAAGTATTTTGCAGTGACTGGTCCCTGTGCCTTATTGGGTTTCCCCTTTTCCTCTCTCTGTGTCATCAAGGAAGGATATGTTATTCTTTGTTCTGCAAAGGATAAGCTGAGTGCCAGTCAGCACAGCTGTAAGGTAAGTAGGTTTAAATAGGTTGGTCCCCCCCTGAAACTCATGCTGAAATCTGATTACCCTTGTGGTGCCTTTGAAAGGATTGGCCCATGAGGAGGGATTGATGGCTTTCAAGATGAATGCAAGCAGCAGAAAGTCCTCACTACAATGGTCCTGGGCTTACCAGTCCCATCCCATAAGCCAGAAATCAGCTTGTTTCTGTTGTAAGTTACCCAGTCTCAGGGATTCTATCAGTGCAACAGAACTTAGAGGGATATGTTTCCTTCCCTGAGCAGAAAGGGCCCCATGCTCCATTGCTTCCTGCCTCACACAGTAAGCATGATTCCTGTCCCTAGAATTTTGTATTTCTTTATTATGCAAAGGCCAAACTTCCTTTGACACTGGCCATTATCCACTTGGAAGGAAGCTAGCAGGTACACAGGGTGTGGTAAAATTTCCTTTAGTGTGACAAAAGGCCTGTGCAAATCAGTTTAGAAAGAGAACAGATTCGTTTTGCTCAGCACTCTGTAGCTGGTCAGCACCATTGTTTTGGGCCTGAGTCCCACATCATGGTTCCAGCACACAGTGAAGCAAACTGTTCCCCTCAAAGGCAGAAAGAGCAGGGACAGTGTTTCACTGTCTTCTCCACGGGATTCCCCTGGTGACCAAAAACCTCCCTTGAGGCCCCACATCTTAAGCTCTTTGTCACCTTCCGAGAATCCCAGCCTGGGAGCCAAGCCCTTAACATGTGGGTCTTTGTGAACAGAATATCCCAGCTAGAAACTGCAGCACAGGCCCCACCCACTGCGCTCTGCTTTGGCCTTGTTTGCGCCTACAGAGCGGTTTCTGTGGGGGACCACTGTCTGAGTCTTTTACTTTCTCTTCTTCTGTTTGATGTATCTGTGCCATGTGTCAGAGCAGCCCAGAACTTCCTGAAGGCTGAATTTTCCTGTGAGATGCAGCAACACACAGAATGAAGGTGGAAGCAAGTTCAGGGCAAGTCAATCTGTGATGTCCTCCCTCCTCGCAAAGGCTCTATCCCTGCTGCAGCAGATACAGCTAAAAGTAGCTCTTTTCTCCCTTTCTCCCCTTCTCAGTTGCCACTCCTAAAATAGAGTGCGGAAGTTCCCTTAAGATATTTGAGACTCGACCCTTTTCCCTCCTGCAGAGTTTGCAGACTTTTTCACTTCTAGAGCAGGTCTGTGGGACAAGATAGTGCATGGCTCTTGTTTTCTTTCTTTTGTAATCGCACTCATATTTGAAGGAAGTCTGGCAGATTCACAGTAGCAAGGTGAATCACCTCCGAACCCAAGAAGCAGAACGTAAAGGGGCTTTGGAAATACTGATGTAACTTCAGCTCTCATTCTTTTCAATGCAGTACTGAGGAGAGGTGGATTAAAGATGCCAGAAGGTTCTTAGACCCCAGCTCATCAAGAGAGAAGTCTGCCCTCTCCTCCAGAGCAGACCAACACACTAGGATGGGAGTTGTCCTTTTCTGCCTATGGCTTTGAGTAGACAGACTGTCCAGTGTGGCACCCCGTGACACACTGCATCGACTGCTCTGCTCTTCAAGCTGCTGACTGGCATCTCCTGTCCTTCTTAACACTGATCCTTCCAGGGTCAGGTTTCTCTGTATTCTTGTATTTACTCTCCAACGTCAGTGTCCTTCATTTCCCAAAATAAACATTTCAAGGCTCTGGAAAACTCAGTGTGTCTTCAATTTTCTGTTGCTATTGAATGAGATATAACCAGCTTCTTGTATAATTTTTTTTAAAATTCAACAGCAGATTTGAAATAGCTTTTTTGGTATGAAGTCCATAGAACAACGTGATCCCAGGGATAAGGACAAAATAAGGAAACCTATGGCTTCGTGGACAAGACCAGAATAACTAGGGAAGTACACTTTGAAAGCAAACAAGTTTAAACAATTAGGAATTTGAGATCCAAATTTGTCACTCTCTAGTCTGGAAATTTTTGGGTAGTTTGCTCACCTAAATTTCCCATCTGCAGAATGGGGACAGCTATAGTACCCATGCTGTGCCCTTGGGGATTGTTTCGGTCATGATTATGTCTAATTGTATGGATTTGTGAGACACAGTGATCATTTGATACATACATAGTATGTAATGGTGAAATCAGAGTAGTTGACATTCTCATTGAAACATTTAAAATTTGTGTTAACTGTAATTATTTATGTGGTACCATGTGATATCTCAACATATGTACACAACACACATTATATTATAGTTCTGAATGTTAGATGAGATGCAGATATAGAGGAGCCAGTGGGTCAGGCTCACCCTAAGGGATTTCTCAGGACACAAGACTTCACAGAGAAGTTGGGACATCACACACAAACTAGGATATCTGGCCTTCATATAAGGAGTCAAACCCTTGACATCAAACATGTGGGAGTTTAATAAATATGACCTATCACTTTGTGTAGTTCAAATGTTTTTGAGAATATTTTCCTAGCTATGTTTTCTACATAGATTAACAGAACAACCCACTCTATAGGACTGAAATGTGTTAACTGAGCCCTAGATGAGTAACATATTTCTAAGCTTTTATCATCTATTTTTTGTTTTGTTTGTTAAATACAATTTCCCCAGAAGTGAAAAAATACCAAAACACAAATAAACTGAAAGCACCAGAAACTACACTATCGCACTGAATGTAGAGCAGGAAGATATGGTGGCACTAATGTACTAGGAAGTGGTACTTCTGGTACTTCGCTTAAACTAGATTAAAGCTAAAGCTTCCAAAAGGAAACAGGCTTCCATAATAATTTAAGGAACAATCCAATACAGAGAAATTATTAATTTTTAATTTACAATTATATACATTTATAATGACGAGCCACAAAAATGTACGAACACAACAACACAACCTGGAAATATATGAAAAAAAATGTTGGCTCCCATTATTTCTAAAGCCTGAAAATGACCTTTTCGAATTGACTTTAATATGCTAATCTGTGTTTCTATTGACCACCAAGAAAAACAGACATGAAGAATAACATGAAAAACAGAGCGTCTGAGCGACAGGTCGCAAATAATGGTGTCATGGGGACTATGGTGCCTCACATACTGGATGCCTGGTGTCTTTGTCCTTCAGGCTGGAAAGCAGCCTTTAGCGGGATGGCGTTTGTGTAAACACAATCCATTAAACAGGAAAAGTAACCACCAGTCACATGGAGCCTTTTTTTTTTTTTCAGATTTAAAACACCACTGTTGTTTTGTGGAAAAATCTAGCCAACTAGTTGGCTAAGACAAAGACTTCCTGTTCAAATGTAGTAGGTGAGAATCCAGCCTGGTACTACAAGCCTATATCATGCCCGTATGCCTAGTCACCGAGGCTGAGAGAGGAATATTCTGAATGCATAACAGCCCCTATCCAAAAAAAAGAAAGAAAGAAAAGAAAGGGTATAAACTATAAGTTAATACAGGGAACCACTATTTTAACCTTCTTTCCACCCTATTATTTAGTAACTGCTAAAGAGAACAACAGCTATTGGTGAAAAACAGATTTTTGTCAAGCTTGAAGATTTTTTTAAACCTGAGGTTGTAAATCATTTATTTCCACAAGTAAGTTTTGACATGCTAAATTCCACTACCAGGAGTTTTCATATCATTATCGATAAAGACATTTCAGATCCTTAATAAGAACAAATAGGAATCCTGTGCCACTGGAATTGCTAAAATCATTTGTTCTCTGTGGCTGTTTATACTTTAGATTGTGCATACAGGTGCTATTTATGTATTTTAACACATGGGGCTTCCATACATGCGGCTGTCCACCCCTGTCCTCGCTCCCCACCCCTGTCCTCGTTCCCCACCCCTGTCCTCACCAGAGAGTATTTTCAACAGCAGCAGCTGTGCATCTACAGGAATCCGGTTCAGGAACAAGAAACTGTGACTGCCCCAGATGCTTCAGTCCAACAGACAGGATGAAAGTGGAGAGTCAAAGTCCCTGACCAAGGCCACCTTCCGTCCTCACCTCCAAAGCGTTTTGTAACTATTTGCTGAAAACATCCTTGGGAGGCAAGATAGTAGACTTCATTTTTTTTCTTTTTTGGTCTAATGACTGGAACAGCACGGTGTTAAGCAGGATTGTATTTCAAAAGGTATCTGTGGAATTCTCTTTGAGTTCCTACTTTTTTCTAAAAGTACATTCTTGAGAAGCTTCCTGGCTGCAAATGTAATTAATCTTCTACTCCTGCTCCTCCTCCTCCTTTTCCTTCTTATCATATAAAATGCCAAACACACCAGACTCCAACCAGATACAGAATTCTATTTCTCAAGAAAGTTTAATGAGCGCACCATCTATGAAAGAGTGGCAGAGACAGGGAATTGGCAAGGAATGGAGTAGTACCCAGGACAAGAAGGTGAGAAAGCCACACCTTCAGCTGATGAGACTGGTGTTATAACCCCAGAACTCCATAAGACTGGGAGTAGCCCTGGGGAGCCTGTCTGCAGAGGGGCACTGGCTGTGGTGAAGTCTCAGCTGCCTGTGGAAGTAAGCAGAAAAGCAAGCCCCAAGTTTGTTCTTCCTGTGAACTAGCTACATTCCCTCTGTTCCACTCTGTGTCACTCACTGGGTGAGGGGCAGCCCGTATATGGTGGTTCCTTCTGTTGAACTTGTCCATATATTGGGTTTCATGGTCTAAGTTGATGAGAATGACTGACCAGGTCTCTTCTTCACTCATTGAGTGAAACCAACTGGAAGTCAGAACAGTGTGGCCATCATTGGAGAATGAAGCCCATGGGGTTAAGAAGCACAAAGAATGGGTTTGAGTTGATGACAGTGGGGACAGTGACCAAGGTAGCCAGGGTGTCAGATTTCATGCAAGAGTAACTCTTATTTTGTTAAAAGTGATAAGGAAACATGAACTAGATATTAATGGTGGCTGACAGCAAATCACTTTACTTTTCACAGTGTTTGGAACCTAAAATAGCCATGTATGCCTTTCAATTTTATCTTAGAAAAAAAAAAAAAGGCTAACAGGATGATGTGTCAAATTTTAGTTTTTAAAGGAAAAAAAATCCTCCTGGGTAGAAGGAAGGTGTAATGTAGAGGAAAATCAAGACCAGATGATGGTATAAGAGGTCCTTCTGTCTATGTGTTGCTTTCATTGGTTGAATAAAGAGATTGCCTTGGCCTTTTGACAGGGCAACACTTAGGTAGGCTGGGTAGGCAGAACTGAATGTTGGAAAGAAGGGCAGACAGAGAGCTGCCATGGAGCTGCCAGAGGCAGACATGCCAAATCTTTCCCAGTAGGACACTGCCACGTGGTAATATACAGATTAACAGAGATGGGTTAAATCAAGATGTGAGAGTTTGCCAATAAGAGGCTAGAAATAATGGGCCAGGCAGTGATTTAATTAATACAATTTCTGTGTGATTATTTCAGGTGTATTTTGGGTGTAAGCTAGCTGAGACTACAAGCAGCCTGCTCCTCCTGTAACAAGATGAAAGGCCTCAAGGGGTTCTTTGTTTCTCAAAACACAACTGGTTATGTAATTACTCTGATGGCAACAATGTTTGGTAGGGGTCAGATTGTGCCCCACTTCTAACCCTTTCCCCAGATCTGGCAACCCACTCCCACCTGTTAGAGTTTGCCACAGTGCTGACCTGTGAGATTCAATTTCTCAAACAGTGATGTCTCACCCTAGACTTCACACCCAGATTGTCAGCCGTGGACGTGAACTTCAAATAAACAGATAACTTCCAAATCCCTTCAGTGTTATTTAAAAGAGTTTGATTTTTGATTTTTGACTGACTCACTCCCTGATTGACTCACTTCCTGTCTTCCCTGTTTTAACTTGACTCCAAGGGAGGCAGGATGGAATTGCACAGTGACAGAGCTGTCCACTGTGATAGGGGTGTCATCCACACTCCAAGTTCTCCTGCTATTCTTAGCACTGTCCCGGGGGCTCCGCGCTTCCCCCACAGGAGTATTTCGACTGTACGGGATGAGATAGCAAATACTCAAAATGCCTATGAGCAGCTGTTGAAGGCAAGCTTCCCAAAGCCAGAATTCTTAACCGCCACCAGCTCATGCTTGAGCCAAAGCAGCCATGTGGGAGAACAGAGGCACCAGTTTAGATGTGACAAGCGTGCGCTGTATGAACTCAGATGGCTGCGTGAGCTTGGGTGGCCTCACCGGCCGCAGAGCTATTTAAAACTTTACAGCAGCAGACAGCAGATGTGTGACGTGTGCCCTCTCTGCTTGGTCAGAGCAAGGATTGAGACCTACTAAATTCAGCAATTCAATGTTTTAGGCTCCTACACCTAACTTATGAGACAATATACACTGTGAGTCAACAAATAAAACACACAAGTAATATACACTGTCTATGATCAAAAGTCCTGGTTCAGTTTAGTTTTTAAAAACTGAGTGAGGTCTGGATCGGAAGTTTTTAAAACCAAGCTAACTGAAAATTCCCTCTGATGCTTGGGGGAGGAGCAAGAACTGTAGTGACTGACTCCTAACTAGGTTCAGACCCAGCTCCGAGCACTGCGTTCTACCTGTCTGACTCTGTATTTACAACAAGGGTCCTCTTTAAGTAAAATTCACAGAGGTAAAAGCTCCTCCTTGAAGGGGACCCCAACTCTTTCCAGCAGTTCAGAGACCTTCCATGAAATGAGTAAGAATAGAATCTCTTTACTGAACATGGCTGCTTTGCCATAGATCATACAAATTGCCTCTCTGGAATGTTAGACTCACCAAGGAAAAATGCAGGGTCCTCTCTAGGACCAAACTAGAGTCTGCTAGTTCTCTGGTGATTTTCTTGTAAAAGTAACATCATTTCAGACACATTTGAAAGCCTTCCTTTCTGACCACCGATAAGAAAGACAACCTCCACATACCAAGAGCTGTGGATACGTTTTAATCCTCATAGAAGTTACAGCAAAACCATCTCAAAAGTTAAACATCCGGGCATGCCGCTGCCTTTCATCTCATCCTGCAGTATGAACAAAAACCAATTTTACTTGGTCCCTACTGGGTCCTTTACTTCCACCACCAAGATCCCATCGTGACAGAGAATGGCAGACAAATCTTTGGTTTGGACGCCATCTGGCAGTTTGTACTGTCGGGTGAAACTCCGGGCTATAAACCCGTGCTCGTCCATTCTGGTTCCGTGCTGCGCTTTTATCAGCAGCCAACCCTCGAAGGTCTGGATGATGATGTCCTCCGGCAGAAACTGGACCACATCCAGCAAGATCTGGAAGCGAGATTTGCCTTCTCTGAGTGGCATCTCGGTAGAGGCTGAGTCCCCCTCAAGAGCCTGGGGCGTACCTCTGGTTTTCCTCAGGTCCTCAATGGTTGGCCCCGGCAGCGCATAGAGAGCATGATCCAGTCTGCAGTCTTCCAAGCCTCGAGCTTCAAACTCCTCCTGATAACGCACTGGGGTTTCTATGAGGTGCCTCAAGATGATTTTTGCCATAGCAGAGGCAAGTCCAGCGTTGAACAGCTTCCCTTCCGTGAGTGTCAAGCCCCTGGCGGTGCCTGCGGAATCTTGTTCCAGTCCCAGCCGCTTCGTTTACAGTCCTGTCCACACAGCCCTTTAATGGGGCCTGAATCAGACCAGCACACACTCACTCTTGTCTTTTCTCGCACACGCTGACAATGAATGGCTATTTATAGCTGCCTCTCTGGGTTGCATTTAGCTCAAAGCCTGCACAAGTCAGCCAGGCAAGGATCGCTCTTACATTCTCAATTAGCCTTGGCAGTCCTGTCTGCCTTGCTGGCCCCAAGAGACAAAGGAAGGCAGAGCTTGAAGATCTCTAGGTTCCACGTCCCTGTGAGCCATGAAGTGTGCGCTCCTCTCTGTGTGAGCTAGTTGGGCCTCTCCCCTTGCCTTGCAAGCAGAGAGAGAAGATTCTAGTTGTGGTTTATGAGAAATAAACACACACACACACACACACACACACATACATACACAATCAATCAATCCATTTCAAACAGCCAATAAACTCCACTTCCTTGCCATATATCTTTCATTTTAGTCTTTGTGCTTAAGGGACTTCTGAGCCCCATCACTCGGTTGTACATTTGACTCAGCAAAAATGAGACAGGTTGATTGGGAGAGGAAAACTTCTCAGAGGTGGGCAGAGGAGCACAGGGTCAATGGAGACTCTTAGTGCTCCAAATAGTGAGAGCAGAGAGAGGAAGGTCAATGCTTTCAACTATTTCTTATCAAAGTTCATGAAACGAAGGATTAATCTAGCCGATGTCCTGCTAGTAAATGGGCAAAAATAGACCACATGTCCTGTTTCAACTAAAGCACCTTCCATTGAAAGAGAAGGAGGCAGCCGCTATGGAAGATCTCCAGGTATGTTAAGAGAGTGTTGGTGCTGATCCAGTGCTCTACCACTGAAGTACATCCACGCTACCTCACAGCCCCACTCTGGCTTGCAGGCTGCATTCAAGGCTCCTGTTTTGTACTCCTGCAGTTAGCTACCAACAGCTCCACCCTTGGCTAGGTCAAAGGCAGCTGAAATTTATTGTTTATGTCATCGTTATTTTCCTTAGGCTCTCTAACGTTTGACATAAACCTGTCAGCGGGAACGAAGGGAAACTAGTTGATTTGTTTATTCGTAACTATCTTAAGAGTAAAGTCTTTCTTCCTAAACTTTGTTTCCTGAATTCTCCGCAGAAGTCAAATTACTCCCAGGCAGGAAAAACTATAGCTTTTATGGAAAGAGAGAGGGGGAGAACAGGAATAAAGATGTAGAGAGAGAGAATATATAAGATCTCAGATACTGTATAATTGTACAATGGTTTGCCACAGGACACAAAGAGCCACCTGCGAGTCTGTGGCATTACATTTTCACAGAGGAGATGGAAGGGAACTAGGGTGGAAGATAACCAAAGATATCCCTAAGATGGGACAATGGCCCAGTAATTAAAAGATGAGAAACGCTGTGCAGTCTTCTTTGCTAAATGCTTACCAAGGCTTCCACGGGGGATGCCAATAGCAGTTAGGCTTGTAGTCTGAGGACGTTTTCTAGAAAGAGCCATGCAATGACATATTTGGGGTACTTAAGTCGACAGAGAGCATCGTGTTCACAGAAGACAAGGGCATCTGCACAACCATACGCGGACTTTAAAATGAAAAGGACTGACTTTAGGGTAGAGAGGCCGGCAGGGTCAGAGCAGGAAGCCTGAGGCCTAGTTAGTTGTTTAAGGAGTCAACCAAAATTCTTGTTCTAAAGAAATAAAAAAAACTTCACATTTTGATAATCAAAAGGCCAATTATTTTTTCCAAATGAAATTTAGATTCTAGCCTAGAATAAAGGCATAAAGGAGTTAAATCTGTGCCTTGGTTACTTTTCCGGTCACATCTATAAGAAACATGCTTGCCACCATGACCCACTGAGAACATATGTGCATCTGGTCCAGATCATTTATCTTTACTGCATAGAAACCATCTGAGGATGGCACTTGTAACCCTCTTAATTGGTTTCATGATCCCAGATTAACAAGTGATTGTTAAAAAACAAAACAAAAAACCCCACCCACTTAAATGTCTACAATATCAGGTAAATTTTAGGGTCTTGGTGTAAATTTCTCCTCTGTATAACTTAGTGATTGATTTGGTCTTCTGTCTGTGGCTGTGTACGACTTTGAACTGGTAGAGGAAGCAGCGTAGCGGTGGAGAGAAGCGTGGTTTGGAGGTGAGAGGATAAGAGAGGAACCGGGCTCAGGAGCAGGGGTCAGTGGTAAGGCAGATAAAAATTAAACCATAATTTGTCCAGAAATACTCATTGCCTTCAGGTCACAGCCTCAGATAAATCAGGTGAGGAGAGAGAGACAAAATCAGCCAGGAGCTAACATCTGCTTTGTTTAGTTTTAATAAGACATCTTTAAGAAAGCAGACTATTGCTCTGTTTGCCGGGTGGTGGTGGTGCACGCCTTTAACCCCAGCACTCAGGAGGCAGAGGCAGGCAGATCTTTGTGAGTTCGAGACCAGCCTGGTCTACAAGAGCTAGTTCCAGCACAGGCTCCAAAGCTACAGAGAAACCCTGTCTCAAAAACAAAACAAAACAAAGAAACAAAACAAAACAAAAAAAAGCAGACTATTGCGCTGTTTGAAAGGACGGAATAGCAAGAGATCCTGTTAGACCCTCAAGTATGGTGTCTGACCCGTACATGGGCAATGCTCTATTTCAGATATTTCTTTTAAACCCAATAGCTTCAGCCTGCCACCCTCAACTTTTCCTTCAGTGAGGGTCCACTCCACAGTGAAATCCAGCCTTAAGGAGTTAAGGAAGGGGTATCATGTACTCTGTAGATCCGAGCAAAGAGCTCTTATTTATGATTCCGGTGGGAACAGGGCTAATTTTCTGGACAGTTTAGTGAAACCCAGATGGTATGTAACTGAGTAGATATTGAATTTCTGAACACAGAAGAGTGCTTTTGACTATGCCACTAAATATTCAATGGGCATGTCTACACTCCGCCAGTAGGTCAGTACAAAGCATATGTCTCTGGTCCATTTTAACATCACTATATGAAAAAATAGCTTCTATCATACGCTCCTCCGAGCGTTTATGTATTTTTTTAAAGTTGGCATGACATGTTAATTTCAGACTTGAAAGAAACAGATATTTTCAGGATGTGAACTCAACTATGAAACCAAATCCAGATTTAGTGTGATCTAACATGATCTAACGTGGTCTAATGTGGTCTAATGCTGAGCACAAATGGGCTCATTTTCAATGTTGTGACTTCCCTCTGGTGGCCGAGATTGGAATTTCATGAACAGAAGACTGATTCTTGAGAAAAAACTGGAATTCCAAAAAAAGAATTTTGCCTTTTGCCTCCCGACTGACTACATTTTCCAAATACATGTTTGCGTATACTGAATTTTTATGACTTATGTTATATTGTAGGAGGAGAAAAGATGGAATATGAAATTTTTCAAGGATGGATTTTGAACTCTTGCTTTCTAACCGAAAACTACTAAGCTTAATATATGTGTGTTCCACACATATATTCCTTTACCTACTTGAGCCAATGTCAAGTCACAATCCCTCTGAGGCTTGCCTTCTTTTTTACTTGTAAAATGGGAAAATATACCTTTTAGATTTGTAGTGAGGTTAGCAAAATAAAATGCATAGGATAGAAGAACCCTATACGCAGAAAATGTGCAAGAAGAGCTAGACACTTGGTATTCAGGGTGTATTACTGGAAAAGATCAAGGTCCCTTGGAGAAAAGATTATTTCATAAGACCCATTTCAACTTGCACTGCCGTGTTTCTTTAAACATTAATTGAGGCCTTGGAAAACGCTAGATGTTACTGGATAACTTTACAAGCCATAATTTCTACAGCTGGGCTAGGCCAGGCTAGACTGGAGGGAGGAAGGTACTTTCTTATCTCAGTGGTGCTGTCTTTATCAACCAGGATCAAATCGTTTTCTAAATTCCTTCCATTAGCTCAGAAGCCCTTCGGTGTTGGTAACATGATTCTTGAGTGCCCCGGCCACTGCTCTTGAGGAGTTCAAACCTACTTTTTTAAGCCTGAGGGAAATTCCAAAGAAATACTCATTACAGCTTGCTCACAGTAGTTCCCAGGGCTTTATGAGTTCCGTCTTCCACAACACAGCTGAATTCCACATTTCAGCTCAGAGGTCAGACAAGGACAGTGAGGTTAAAGACAATGTGGAGATGAGAGAGTGAGGTAGAGAGAGGAATCAGTGACCAGAGGGGACAGAGAAACCAGCAGCCTGGGATCTCAGTTGGCAAATATAATACTGCTAAGGAATGGGCTGGGCTTATAAGGCTCCCTTGAGGTAGAAGAAGAAGAAGAAGAAGAAGAAGAAGAAGAAGAAGAAGAAGAAGAAGAAGAAGAAGAAGAAGAAGAAGAAGAAGAAGAAGAAGAAGAAGAAG
>JAQHUG010000005.1:8956432-8988723 GCA_028555095.1 Dicrostonyx torquatus
CCTCAAAGACACAAGTCTCTCTTTGTTCCCTCCCATTGCCTGTAGGCTGAAGCCAAGGTGAGCAGCTCCACCCCAAGCCATGAGTCTGATTGTTACAGATGACTCAAAAACTGTGAGACCCTTGCAGCAACAAAGTCAGTTGTCTAGTAAAACCACAACACGGTCCTATGAGACTTGCAGTGGCTTTTCCAGGTGCCCTATTGATGAAATCCCACATCAATTCTGGCTTCAAAATTTGGTCAAAGAAAATCTTGCAAAGAATTCCATCCACAGCAGAGTCTTGGGGAAAAACAGATGAAAAGGAACTTGAGAAAAAAAAAGAAAGAAAACTATAAGAACCAGTTGGTCTGTGTTCAACATGGCTGTCCCGTGTACATTTTTGGTAGAACCTGAGGGGAGTTGGAAAGCACAGCACTGAGCTGAGAGCAGAGTTCCAGCCTCATGAGAGCTCTCCCGAGCATTGCTGACTTAATGTAAAGACAGACAGTCTTCAAAAACCTACAAATGTTTTCTTCAATAGGAGGCCTGGGATTTCTCCATGATGTCCAGGGACATGTGTCTCATATCTCCCCTTGGCTAAGGATCTGACTAGCCTTCTTGCTGTGCACACTTTCTCTCCTGGCTCAAGGTATCCCCAGACCGCATCCCACATCAGACTGGGTACCACATCCCACTGAAGATTCTGCTCAGGGCAGTGATATGATTTGAGGAGAAGAAAAGGAGAAATGAACAGTGGCTTCTGCAAGCCAGAGAAGGAAATAAAGGGGGGTGAGACACTCAAGTAGGAAGGAACTGCAGTCCACACCTACAGCGTTACATGCTGACATGACTGCCACACATTTCCAAACTTTGAAAAGATGTACAGGTTCTTTCAAAAGATCTCGAAAGGATTCCATTTTGGAGAAGTTGGGGCCCTCTGGGAAATTTGTTTCCCACAAAAGCATCAACTTGGCCAGTCTTTTGTGTCATCGAGATTTTAGTCGACTTGCCTTAGGCTGTTCATACTTTTTCCAGGTAGAGGTAGCCATGTACCGCTAAGGGATGGGGCATCAGCTGTACGTGAGCTGTGTAAGCAGAACGCCTACTGCCTGCAGAGCTTTCTTCCCAGACAGTGTAGCATGCCCAAGGAATGTTCTAACCAACAAGACAGATCTCCAATTGTTTCCTACAACGTGCTTCCAGACCTGAGTTCTCAGTGCCTCCACAAGCTAGAGAACAAGCTCTTACATGTTCTAGAATGGAAAGCTCTGGACGCTTAGGGGCAGTCTGTTTTGCAAATGTAACCAATTGGAGGTGAGAGGCCGCGCCTTTACCCAGTGACAGAGAGGATGATCAGTTATGAACACTGCGAGCATGCACTGTTAGGGGAGAATGGAGACGTTGTTTAAAAATTCTTTGGCTTTCACCACCATTCAAAACAAGAGTAAGAGGCAAAACAATGTCAAGAAGGACACAAGAGATTTGAGAAAAAGAACAGATAAATAGAAGTTACACATGACACTTGCTATTCTGAAGTTCTGGAGCTATACTGAGTGTCTTCAAAATAATTTCACACACACATATACACACACAAAACAAAAAACAAACAAACAAACAAACAAAAAACAAACCTTAAAATAATTACCACCAACCTTCTAGGTTCTATATAAATTAATAATAAACAGAGTAAAAATTTTTGGCTCAAAATTTGGGTAAAGTTTAAGAATATTCACATTCCCAAAGCCAGCCCAACTTAAAAGTTTTATATGATGCTTAAATGGGATTGTTTCCAAGTTAATTCCAGGAAAGTTTTCAAGTTTATATGCCTACCTAAAGTGATCTAAAATAGAGGGAGTCATTATGACCTTACTATTTGGAAAGTTTCTGGACTTTAGTTTTACTTCTACCAGAAAGGGAATCCTAATGGGAAATGCAAGGCTCCCTCAAGGATGTGTTCCGAAAACACTGGCCTCAGCTATTATTTATCCAAGAGAGTTTATATGGTGTGTGATATAAGTTTTCTAAATGTATTTGAAGTGTCTATCAATTATCTGGGGTTGCATTAAAACCTTAGTCCCGAATTTAAGAGCTTAAAACAACCCTTATCTTGCATAGTCTTTAGGGTCAAGAATCTGAGCAGCCTTGCCATTTAAATGATGTCCCGTTACTACCTGATTCCTCAGACACAGTTTCTTCAGTCCTATGCTCATCATTTTTCTTATTGCTGACAGATCAATCTAAGAAAGAAATGGCTTACTTTGATTCCTCTTGTTGGGGAGGTTGGTGGCAGGGTGTGAGGCAGCTGGTCACACGGCAAGAGTTGGAGAGCAATGGATGATGATGCTCATCTCAACCTCCCCTTTTCATTTAGTCTAGAACCCTAGCTCTGGAATGGTACCACCCATGTTTAGGATATTCCTTCTTCCATCAACTTCCTCTAAAATCTCCTTCACAGATGTGCCCACAGGTTTGTCACTAGGGGACTCTAGCTACCGTTACATGGACAAGCCAAGTGACCCACCACAGAAATAGTTGCCATCAATTAAAAAAAAAAAACGGCAAAAACAAGACTGGAAAAAGAAACAAACACACATCTACCATACAATATCAGATCAGGAACAGGATAAACATTTCATGTTTTAGTATTCTAAAGGAGATAAATGGGAGACACATGCATGTTTACCGAGCAGCTCTCAGATCCAACCAAAATATGCTGAATGAGGGTCAGTCCTGGTCTGGGACTATCCCATACCTCTTGACCATACCTTCTGAGCTACCCTTTCTTTTTCTTGAAATTTCATATATGGACATGTGATGTGGTATTCCCTCTATAAGCTGTGAATATGTTTTATTACCAATGGTTAATAAAGAATCTGCTTTGGGCCTTTTGCAGTATAGAATAGAGCAAGGTGGGAATTTTAAGCAGAGACAGAGGAGAAGAGAAGGCAGAATCACAGAGATAACATGTAGCTGTCAAAGAAGACAGCTGCCCAGGAACCTTACCGGTAAACCATGAGCCTTGTAGTAAAATATAAAATAATAGAAATGGGTAAATTTAAGATATAAGAGCTAGCTAGAGATATGCTTAAACTATTGGCCAAACAATATTGCGATTAATATAGTTTCTGTGTGATTATTTCAGGTCTGGGCAGCTGGGAACGAACAAGCAGTCTCCATCTACAGACATGAATATTTTTTTTCTCAGCTTTTGGTACAATAGGGACAGGGTGGGTACTAAGGCCCCTTGACTTTCTCTATCTCTTTGAGTTCTTATTAGAAAGATATTTGCTGATTTTTAAATGTTTTTTAATTTAAAATATTTTTTAAAAATTTTCATGAATTGCCTGTGAGTTTTATCAGGTGGCTTCCATTAGACAAAAGTCACACAAAGGTGTCTACAAAATATTTAATCCATTTTTCATTTTTCATTCTGTGTAGGCCAATGTTCTTAGACACCCTATTGGTGTAGGAGGGTCCTTCTGTATTTGGGTTGCTTTCATTGGTTAATAAAGAAACTGCCTTGGCCTTTTGATAGGGCAAAATCTTAGATAGGCAGGAAGGACAGAATGGAATTCTGGGATAGGGAAGGCTCAGGGAGAGCCACCATGAAATCGCCAGAGTCAAACATGCTAAATCTTTCCTGGTAAGACCACTACCTTGTGGTGACTTACAGACTATTAGAAATGGGTTGATTCAAGATGTAAGGGTTAGCCAACAAAAGGCTAAAACTTATGGGCCAGGCAGTATTTGAATGAACACAGTTTGTGTGTAATTATTTCGGGTATAAGTTAGCCAGGACCAAAAGCAGGCCTGTGGCCAGGAGCTGGGAGCCGGGAACACAGCCTGCTCCTTGGCGAGGACACAGCCGCCCCTCCTTACAACACCTTATTTTGAGAGAATCTATAAAGCATAGCCTCAAAAACTTCAAAGGACTCCTTAGTTTGAATGGTGATTCTCCCACAAAGGTTCATATATTAAAGGCTTAGTCCCCAAGGGGTGGCAGGTGACACTATTAGGAAGGAGTAGAAACTTGGGGCTGGAGAGATGGCTCAGGGGTTAAGAGAACTGACTGCTGTTCTGGAGGTCCTGAGTTCAATTCCCAGCAAGCACATGATGGCTCACACCCATCTATAATGAGATCTGGTACCCAGAACACTATATATATAATACATAAAAATTTAAAAGAAAAAAGGAAGGAGTAGAAGTTTATGAGGCAGGGACATGAGAGATCTTTAGCTCATTGGAGGTGTTCTTATTTTCATTCTCTGGACATCTAATCCGCCGTCTGCTTTTCGCACTCTTCCCCCATAGCCATCCACCATTAAATGAGGCAGTCAGTGAGCTTTGCTGAGCCTGCCCTCCCTGCCCTATTGGGAACTGGAGCCTTCAAAACTGTAAGCTAAATATATGTTTCTTTTTGTAAGTTAGCTGCCATGACTATCTCTCTGTAGTGACGCAAAGCTGACTGGTACAATAGTCTTTTGTGTGACTAATATTGTACTCCTTAGGCATGGCTTTTGATGGTTTTAAGATCATAGCAAAGAATTTATAGTTGTTCCCTTGGCTTCAACTTTGGGCCACGTTGCCATGACAGTGCCCTGGAATTGACCCTTGCTTTTAAGGAATTTCTCAATTTTTAAAATTGTTCATGAGTTCTAGAGGCTGAGACTCAGCTCCTAGCTCCCCTCTAATGAATAGTTCTTCTCTCTACTCTGTCTCCTCCTACATCTTATAGAGGGCTAAGGGGAGCCAGATGGTTCCTTCAACAGGCTGCCTTGAAATTTCCTTAGCTGGATCATCCGGTTCTTTATTTACATGCTCGACTTTGCACATCATTACACACAGCGCTGTTGTGAAGATCTCTGGCTCTACCTCATAGGAATCAAAGATCTGTTTTCAACACAGTTTTTCTCACTTTATTTTAAACCTCAACCAGAACATGAGTATGGTCCTGAAATTCTTTCCAGTTGCCTCCTCCTTTGCCTAGTTCCAAATCCATGCCTACATTTTAGCTATTCATTAGGGTTGTCTATAGCAATATTATAAATTACGCCAAAACTGGTATAGTAAAATAATAAACACTTATTATCTCACACAATTCCAGAGAACCAGGAATCCAGGAAGAGCTTAGTCGAGATTTTGGGGCTCAGGGTCTCTTATGAAGCTTCAGTCAACTGAAAGCCTGGGTTGAGTGGGCCTGAAGGTTCCATTACCAGTCTCACTCATAGGGCTGTTAGCAAAATGATTGCCCTATGTGAATGCACAATGCTCAGCAATGAGAGAAAGAGAGAGCGAGAGAGAAGGGGAAAGAGAGAGAGAGAGAACAACATCTTTACAATCTGATCTCAGAAGTTGCATAGTGTTACATCTATAATATTGTGTTGGTCATACAGATGAACTCATAAATGGGGAGGGTATGAATACCTGATGTGGAGATTATTAGGGGGTATTTTTGGAGGATATCACAGCATAAACTCTCTCTCTTCCCAGAGCCCATTGAAAAGTAGCTGCAATGCAAAAATAAAGCAAATAAGTAAAAATCTTAACTTTTGTTATTGGAAATCTAATTAGAGGAGGCTTAGCTGTAGACACAGAGGGCATCAATATGGCACCCCAGAATTAGGATTGGCCAGCTAAATAAGAAAGTACCAGACAATCATTTTTTGCCTCCTCCAGAGTTTATCACATAGACAGCAAAGCATAAAATACCTTTGGTGTAATTAGGAGGAATCTATACGAATAGTGGTAAGTCAGAATGAGCACCGAGAAAGGGCGATGGTGTACCTCTCTTCCTCCTCCACACTGTCAGGAGACAAATCCTACTATAATTCTGTTTTCCAGCAGATCACAAAAGGTGTAACTTGGTTCTCAAAGTTGAATATGTTCATTTCTAGGCCCCATCCCTCAGGGGTTTGCATTCCTTTACAAGCTCCTAGGAAATGCTGATGTAGCTGGTCTGAGAACACTAGTTTGGTATTAGCCAGACACCTACAGTGCATGGGTGTCTTAAATGTCTGCCACGACTTACAATTCCATCAGTCTTTGTAACAATGTAAGGGCGGCTTCATTGACCCCTTTTTTGCAATTAGGCCAAATTTCCATCCTCCTTGCCATGCACAACCAATTTCCCAACCAGGTCTGGCTTCAAAGTCTGAGCTCTTTCCTCTGAAGCAGATTGTCATCAGTCACTAAGAAGGGAGTATTAGTAAGAGCCTGAGACTAAACAGCAATTTCCTAGAACTATATTTCCTCCACTTCTGATCTTCTTACCCTGTGGTCACCAACACCACCTGCTCCACTTCACTTTACAAAGCAAATTGTAGGGCTGGGGAAGCAGGGAAGCAGTTCAGCTAGTGAAGGTGCTGCAGTGTAAGCCTGAAGACCCGAGTTTGATCTCGAGTACCCACGAACAAAGCAGATCATGCTGGCAGATGCTTGTAATCCCATGGAAACAGAGATGGGCCCTAGAGCTTGCTGGCCAGGCAGCCTAGTGGAACTGGGGAGCCCAAGACCCCAAAGAGAGATCCTGTCTCAAAAATTAGCCCTAAGGAAAGATATCTGAAGATGATCTCTGGCCTCTACAAGTATGAGCACATGCACGTGCACACATACATATACATACACATGCTCACACACACAGTATATTCTGCACATACATATATGGATCTCACACCATATATAAGATGAACATGTACAGTGAGCTAGGACCCTGATGATTGAAAAAGAAGCTAGGAATGCCCAACACAACAAGTATCTGGTTGCTTCCTCTGTGTTGCTTCTCACTCTTTGCTACACCAGCAGCCTGCTTTGCCGTTTGACACTACTGTGATATCCTCCCCAGTAGTGAGCAGAGACCAGAAGACTCTTCAGTTCCCTTCCAGAGAGTCAGCTCAGACTGACTCCATCCTCCACAAAGGGAGCCCTCCAGGGGTACTGCCCTAAAGAAGCATTTCCTTTCAGTTCTCCGCAACTCCTGTCTCTGTCCCTTCAGACATAGGACCTGTACCGGCCCTCAGAGTTCTGCACGATCCATGTGGTTTCCCACTCCTCACTTACATTTCTGTGAATAATGTTCTCCTCTTGCATGTGCTCATTGAAATTTCTATTTCTTCAAGACCCTCCCCCCAACTTCCTCTGGCCCATGAACATCCCTCAAGAACCCCCCCAACCCCTGGCTGGTTGTACAGTTAAGAGGTTCACTTTCTCCAATCCACCCCAGTGACTTAGTTTAAGGTTCTTGCCTTCTTCCTGGAACCAGGGGAGTCCATGGCCTTCCTGCTGCTGTCCAGATGGCCAGCCCTCCACTAGCACTCTTGGTTTAAAGGTGCAACCCCCACTTCTGGCCCCATATGTTTACTTTGTAGGTCCACCACATGGCGGGAGAACTTGGAAGGTGCTGCTGGCAGAATTCCTGTCATCAAAATTCCTGCTGTGTGTTAGAACCCCACAATTTTCTCTCTGACACCAGCCATTTATTCTAGCGACAGGTAAACCATCCCTGAAAGGAAAACAGAGGTAAAATTGTCAGTCAAGAGTTTTGTGCTGAATGAGTTTCAGCTGTTTCCTATTTTGGCAGCCAGCTGCAAGCCAGGTTTGACAAAAGGAAAAGAGACATCTACCTAGATTCACAAACAGTGGTGCTCAAGGTGCGTGGAGAGGATAATTCTGTCTTCTGGAAGGCATCTTGGAAACTGGGGGAGGGGAGGTGGATCAGGGGCACGAGATGCTTGTCAGCTTGCGATGAAAGAGATGGTCCCAAACAACAGAGAACAGCCCCGCAGGAACGTAAATGTTTCAAGAATATTTATGTTGCTGAGAAACCTGTTTATTGCAATTATCTAGGCAGAGGGGAGGCAGGCAAGGGAGTGGTGAGCTTGTCTGTATGTAGAACGCTAACATTCACTGAAATCCCCATGAAATTCAATTGCCACAGAAATTACTGCAATTGTAGCATGTGCCTTGTTGTTTTGTTTAAATTTTACTGATTTGTGGAAACACTTCTCTCAGTGTGCATGAGTAGTTGCAGCATTTAAGGCAATTCTATAACAACAGTTTTGAGTGCCTGACAGTCAACTGTATTATATGTCAGTCCCAAGATGTTGTAGTCTCTTGTGATGGTGGTGGTGGCTTTTACAACAGTATCTCACGTAGCCTAGGATGGCCTCCAACTCACTATCTAGCAGAGGCTGGCCTTGAACTCATATCTCCACTCCAAGTGCTGAGATTACAAGCTTGTACCATCACAGTTAACCTGTGAAATTGCATTCTACTATACATAAAGAAAGCTATAAAGAAAATATTTCTACATATAGTATTAAAAATCAACAACACAGTAATAAGAATATATACATATACACATATAGATGTTTATGCAAATAAGACAGTTTAAATATTTCTTTTCAGAGCCTGGAAAGATGATTCATTTGCTAAAGTGATTGCCATACAAGTATAAGGGCCTGAGTTTGGATAAATCCCAACACTGGGGAGGCAGAATTGGGAGCATCCCTGAAGCTCCCTTACTAGCTAGTTTAGTCAATCAGTGAGATGCCGGTTTAGTTAAGGGCCCTGTCTCAAAGAAGAAAAAGAAAGAAAAGTGGAGACTAAGGAAGATGATTGACATCAGCTTCCATCCTCCACACCTCTCACAACTCCCCTACATTTATGTGCACCCACATAGAATACTATTTTAAGATGTGTTACATTTGTTAATGTCGTGAAACATTTGTTTAATGATGCAAAGGTGTGTTGCATTCTTTTATGTTGCATTTGCTTAATTCTCTGAAGCTGTGTTACTTTGCCTGTCTAAAGCACCTGATTGGTCTAATAAAGAACTGAACAGAAAATAGTGAGGCAGGAGAAAGGATAGATGGGACTGGTAGACAGAATAAATAGGAGGAGAAATCTGGGAAGAGCAGATCGAGGAGCAAGAAGGAGGACCTTAGAGAAAGGTAAAAGCCCAGAGGCAAAAGGTAGACAGGATAATTTAAGTTACGTAAAGCTGACAAAAAAAGCTAAGTTAAGGCCAGACATTCATAAGAACAAACAAACCTCCATGTGATTTATTTGGGAGTTGGGTGGAGGGCCCCCAAAAAGTAAAGAGTAAAGCAACCACCTACACATGACCTTATACCACACACACACACACACAAACACACACACACACATATACAAACAAATTTCTTTCCAGAATAGTCCAAAATATATGACAAAGTACTTACTTGGTTTAAAGGTGCAAAACACCCCCTTCTCGCCCCATATGTTTACTTTGTAGGTACACCAAATGGCAGGAGAATTTGGAAGGTGCTGCTGGCAGAATTCCTGTCATCAAAATTCCTGCTGTGTTTTAGAACCCAGAAGCTTATGCCTCATACCAGCCATTTATTCTAACAGTTTTAGCAGTAGTAGAAGCCTAATGGACCTGTGCTCTACTCTACCCCTTTCCCAGACTCCGTCTTCCTGTGTCCTAGCTCTCAACATTTCCCCTGCTCCTCCCATTCCTACCCTTCATCGGCTTTCCTCGGATCTAACACATCCAGAGACATCCACTGAGCCACAGTGATAAAGGTAATTACTCGATTGCCTGCTTGTTACTCCTGTGGACCCTTGGAGCTTGTTCATCCTTCCTCACATACCTGACCCACAATAACTTGTCAGTGTTTGTTGCTTGGCAACAGTGACTCACTGCTCACTGTTCCAATGAAGAGCCAAGGAGACAGATGCATTTTCCATATAGTCTTGGTCCATTTTTATGTTGCTGTTATTCAGTACTACTGACTACGTAAGTTATTATATATATATATATAATAAAATATATAATAATATATTATATATATATATATAAAATTTTGGCTTCTATTTCATGTTCAATCTTGAGGTAAAGTGCTTGGTGATTACATTCCTTTTAATTTTCTTTTGGATTTATTTATTTATTACTCATGGGATGGGTGAATCACAGCACATGTGTGGAGATCAGTGGACAACTAGAAATCAGTTCTCTACTTCTACTGTGTGGATTCTGGGGCTTTGAACTCAGGTTAACAGGCTTGGCAGCAAGCTTCTCTACCTACTGAGCCATCTCACTGGCCCTGCTGATGACTGACATTTTTACTAGATAAGATCTATAACAGTGTGAAAGACTTAGTTATATGGGCTTTCATTGAAGACTTACTACCAAGATAACATATTAACTTATAGAGTCCCCAATTCACTAACTGCATGAATAGATTAGTCCGTTCATGGGGGCAGAAACTTAGTCACTTCTTTTTTATTTATGTGTTTATTTGTCTCTTTTTAGTTATGTACACATATGTGGGGTGCACATAATTGTGTTCATGGAGGCCAGAAGAGGGTGTGGAGCTGCAATTGTAGGTAATTGTGAGAAAGCTAACATGGATGCTAGGAACGAAACTCTGGTCCTCTGGAAGACCAGTACATACTCTTTACCACTGAACTGTCTCTTCAAAGTCCCATTTGATCCCTCCTTTTAATATGTTATAATGGAGACTAGATTTCAATCTGAGTTTCAGAGGTGGCAAACCATATTCAAACCACACAGAGTCGGCCTGGTCCACACTGAGCATCATTTGATGGAAGTTCCATGCTTTTTCTACCTTCTCCTTGAGCCCTAAACCTTCTCTACCTTATTTATCAACTTGACCTCCAGTGAGTTTGGACCTGGTGTTTATGCAATTCTATGTCACTTATTTGACTGTCCTATTTGGTGTAGAGGTTCTTAAATTTTAGCACTCGGGGCCTGCCCTCGAGAGTTTCAAGTTTAGGAGGTCTGAGGTGGAGCTGAAGAATTCTAATGTCACCAATTTCCCAAGAGCTGATGGTCTGGAGACAATAGCTGCTGAAACATTGGCTGACTAGGAACACATTTCAGTTACCCTGACTCCAGGCACTTGTCTTCAAAGATCCCTCTCTGATCATGAATTTTAAAACTCTAGTTTCAAGCTGTGAGTGGTGGTGCACACCTTTAGTCTCAGCACTCGGGACTTGGGAGGCAGAGGCAGGTGGATTTCTGAGTTTGAAGCCCCCTTGGTTTACAGAGTGAGGGACAGCTATGGCTACACAGAGAAACCCTGTGTATTAGTCAGAGTTCTCTAGAATCACAGAACTTATGGAATGACTCTCTCTCTCTCTCTCTCTCTCTCTCTCTCTCTCTCTCTCTCTCTCTTCTTCTTCTTCTTCTTCTTCTTCTTCTTCCTTTCTCTTTTCTCTCTTTCTCTCTCTCTCTCTCAGAGTAATTCTATTTTATTCTATTTTAGCCATCATACCCTCCAGAGAGAGAGAGAGAGAGAGAGAATTTATTTTACAATGGCTAACTGTGACTGGAAGGTCCAAGAATCTAGGTTGCTCAGTCCCACAAGGATGGGTGTCTCAGCTGGTCATCTGTACATGCTGGAATCCTGAAGAAGTGGGCTCCAATGCCAGTGAAGGAGTGGATGTGCTAACAAGACAAGGGTAAGCAGATGAAAAAATGAACCCTTCCTTCTTCCATGTCCTTATATAGACTTCCAGCAGAAGCTGTGGCCCAGATATCCTGCCTCAAGATTTGTATTAAAGGTGTGTGTCATCTAGCCTCAAGATCCAGATCACAAGTGTGCCCTCCATTTCTGGATTGTAGTTTATTCCAGATATAGTCAAGTTGACAACCAAGGCTAACCATCGCACCCTGTCTAGAAAAAAAAAAACAGCAGAAACAAATTAGTCTCTGTCTTAAAATTTGCAGCTCTCAGGACTTCGAGAGGATCAGCAGTAGCAGTGGTTTCCTGGACACATCCCCAAATCTTCATGGCAAACCTGGTCCTGCCCTTTGAGTTTGATTCCTTCCACAATAGCTAAGTTAAGACCTAGTAAGAAACAGAGTTCTCTAGACCCCAGAAGCCACTCATCGCTGTGTAGGTCTGTGCACAGAGATGCCACCTCACCTTGACCTCTGACTGAAAGGGGACATCTAAATTCTTAGACAACTTAATGAGACTCAGTCATAAAGTAAAAAGTAAAGCAAGGGCTGGAGATACAACTTGGTAGTAGAAAACTTGCCTGGCATGCCTAAGGTTCTGGATTCCATCTTCAGTGGAAATGGTTATAAGCCCAACTCTGAAAACTCTTTAATCATCTACTTCCCAAAGCATTTATTATTTAGCTTACATATACTTCCTGAGAGCAACCAAGTTTTTAAAAATTTGCATCTTTTAAAATTTATATTTATTTGTATCTGCTGTGCATGGGAGCAAGAGCAAGTCTTCACATGCATGTGAGAGACATAAGCACATGACATGGGAGTCTATTCTCTCATTCCACAATGTAGGTTCCTGCTATGGAATAATGCTCTTCTACACTAGAAAGATTAGTCACTCATATTAGTTTAATAAAATGCTGATTGGCTAGAAGCCAAGTAGGAAGTTTAGGCAGGGTGACCAGACAAAGAGAGTTATGAGAAAAGGCAGAGTCAGTCACCAGCTAGATGCAGAGGAAGCAAGATGAGAATGCCTAGAAAAGGTACCAAGCCATGTGACTAAACATAGACAAGAATTATGGGTTAATTTAAGTTTTAAGAGCTAGTTAATAATAAGCCTGAGCCAATAGGCCGAACAGTGTTTCTTTGGGACTAAATGGCTGCGGGACCAGGCAGGCAGAAACTTCTGTCTACAGGTCCTTGGTATAAGCTCAGATCAGAAGATTTGGTAGCAAATGTCTCCATCTTCTTCCCACTGAGCCATCTTGCCAATCCTTGAAATACATTTTTTTAATCAGTCCACCTTCTCTGTCTCCCTCCCTTTTTTCTTCCATCCATTCCTTCTCTCCTCCCTTCCTTCCACTGAGGACTGAATCTCAGGCCACACATGCTGGGCAACTGTGCTTACAATGCCAGTCCTCTTAGGTTTTTATCTTTATACTTGATCCCATTGAGTTGCCCAGACTAACTCTGGCCAGACTGTACTAAGTCTACCTCTCCCCCACCTATGCACCCCCACAGACACGTATTATGTCTCCATTTTCTGTCTTGTTTCAAGCCATCATAGGGAAGAGACCTTTCTAAGAAAGTAATGTTTTTGAAATAGCAACTAATGCTTCCTGCCCACCTCTGCCTGGCTAATACAGGTCAAGCTTCTGTTGTCACAGAAGGATTTCTGATCCATCGCAGCAGGGCAAGAGCATAAAGAGCCATTCATGTGGAAAAGCGCATCTTAAGGGATCAGTAGCATCAGGTCAAGGAAGAGAGTGGAGCCAGATGGGATTTCCAGGACACAGCACCCAAAACTTTCTCGTTCTTTGTCACTGTGGACTGGGGCCAGAAGGGGACTTAGAAAAGCTGTGGATCTTTAATAGAGTTTCCCATGCAGCTGTGTTTGGAACTGGGACTCACACCCACCAGACATGAAAACTCAATAACTATGTTATATTGTCTAGTAAAGTTTATAGAGTTTCTTAAGTTGGGACTTTGTGGTTTCCTGTCCTTAATCTCTGCAACATATCATTAGGTACCCTTTGGGGACTAATCAATGTGCTGCCTTTTCCTCCTTGACAAAACATTGTGAGCATCCAGACTCTCTGTTTAATGCTTACCTGTGGAGTCACATGGCTTGAGAAATCATTCCAAGTTAACCAGAAACTCTGTGCACTGCAGTCCTGTGTTCCTTTCCCAAAGCTAACATAACCAGGAACATCTTGCCTTATCTTCAAAAGAGAAGCCCTATAGATAGTGGTATCAGTATCTACATTGCTCATTTTAAAATTGACATAAAAACCACAGTGCTTATCACCATAGTTCCCCTTTCTCTCATCATTGTGTTGAGGCAGAGCCATATGCCACAGCTTGCCTGCCATGTTCCCAAGTGGTTGTAGTATGATTTTCAATATTTCGTTTTAAGAAGGAACACAATGGCTACTTAGAGAAATATCAACTTTCAAGCATGTTCAAAGCCTTATCTAGGATACATGCTAAAATAATGTGGCTAGGCTGTAGGCTAAGCTCCAGTCAAGTTGCCTCCTGAAGTGGTTTTGCCAGGTGCACTCCCATAAATGGTGTTTCCGTTTGCCTACTTTTTTGCCATTGGATTGTGCTGGTTTTTATACTTTCAGATAACCTTTCGAGTTTGAGATGTTATAGTACTATTAAATTGTATTTGCCTCATTACTAGAGAAGCTGCGCATCTTTTTCTATATGTTTGGTGACAAATATGATATCTTCTGTGAGGAGTTGTTTAGCAGTATCTGGGTTTTTATGTTTTGGTCCTATTATTGTTTTGTAAGAGTCCTCATTTTTTTCTTAAATTAACTATGGTTTGAGAACATATTTTTGAGTCTATCCTTTCTCTTTATTTTTGCTATTTTAATGCATAAAAGTTTTTTAGTTTTGGGTAGCAAACTTTAGGCTTTCCCATGTGTATTTTTATCTTGTTTCTCTGACCTAAGAGATAGCAAATATTTTCCATCCTAGAATTTGTCTAAAAGTTCTACCTTTCACATTTATGTCTGTAGCCTTCTTGGAAGTGATTTGTGTGAGTTAGGGGCTGTTGTAATGGAGCTCTTTGCTCCTGGCCAGTAATATTGGTTCTCAAAGAGCCTGAAGTCATGGCAACAAGATAAGCAAAGGGATACAGTGAGAGCAAGGTTATAGTAACCGCGGTGGGACTGTTAACATGCCTTCATAAAAGGAAAGGGCTGGCACCAAAACCTTATTCCATTCTAAATGTACTTTGTTCTGGCCACCAGCTGCACATAGTCTTGGGCTGCATGGGGGAGGGGCATTGTTGAAGTCAATAATGTGGAAAGCTGACTTGAGGGATGCATCCTTTATGGGTCATCATCCATGTTAGGGTGGGAGCATTCGGTGATACAGCTGTCACCCACGCTCCTGTAAATAACTTCAATAAATTCATTGGCTCTCTAAATTGAACCTGTATGGAATTGCTTCTCTGGCTTTTTGGTACCCTATTTCAGGAAACTGCCTTCTTTACATCTCCCCAGGAAAAGTGACACAACAGACTCCCGTTTCTTCCTGTGAACAGATGTCAACATTTTCTTAGTGAGATTTACTCATTTGTGAAATCATCACTCACATAAGATATACCAAAAAGCATAGCATTGAGGTATGACTCTCCATATGATGGCAATTAACACGTAAAGCGATGGCCCACAAAATCTTCTTTAGGATCTCCAGCATTTTGGATGCATGGTTCTTTGTCCTCCCACAGAAACAGTACAATTAGTAGACGTTCACAAACAACAACAGAACAAAAACAAATGTCTACCCTGGTGTTCATCAAACTAACTTCTAAAAATCAAACATTTTTTACAAAAAGCTTTCATTCCCCATGGTGTTGTTCATGCCTAAAACAACCGTACATTTGCTCGAGACCCTGCAAGCCCTAGGAACAAATGTTCTAATACCCCTGGAACCATTTCCGTGGTAGCTCTGAGACAGAATGCTTTGGCTGAAAGCTTTATTTTTTCTAATCCCAGGGAAGATACAAACTCAGCAATAGTGTGTTGCTCCAAATGAGCTGCCCAAGGACCTCCCACTGAGAGCTCCATAAACTTACAGCTTGGGTTACTCAGTTAGGTCACCCCATGCAGGTCGGTGGGCAGATGGCCAAACTTTGATACAAGGCTGTAATCAGATTCCAAAACAAGCACACACACACACACACACACACACACACACACACACACACACACACACATAGCCTTTTCCTTGAGTCTAGCTTAAACACGTGGTTTATACAAGCTGGAAAAACTCCGAAACAGAATACATCAATTCAACTTGGAATAATGCTTCCCAATAGTTGTTTCAAGTATGGTTTCAGGGACCGTCTATAAGAATGTTTTCACCCACATGTAATTTTCTATTACAGCAAGATTAACTAACAACTATCCTATTTAACTTAAATTTCACATAATTCACAAGGACATATAGAACTAGGAGAAGCTTAAAGAGAATTTAGTTCAGTAAGAGCCCCCAACCTTGACTGTACTACTATTTGTAGCGTTAAAAATATATCTATATCTATTTCAGAGTTGGAAGACGGCTCAGCAGGAAAGGCCCTGCCATTAGACCTGACAGCTTGAGTTTGGTCTTCAGGAGCCACATGGTACAAGGAGAGACTCTGTCTCCCCCACATATTCTGCAGCATGTATATGCCTACCTCCACACATACAAAATAAATAAGTCAATAAGGCAATAAAAATATCAGTGCCAAAGCTGCAAGCCAGATAGAGTGATTTCACTATACATCAGAAAGTCAGTGGCCCAATTCAAACATTTAGTACATCAAGAAAAATAAGATTTGGATAGTTTAAGTGACTTTTCATTATGCTTTTAAATTTGTCCAATTCTATATGGTAGCCATTATGTAGCTGTTTAAATTTAAATATATTCAAAGCAGATAAATTTAAATTTGCATTTCTTACCCATATTTTACAAGTACTCAATATTCCACATGTACCTAGTGGCTACCATATTAAACAGAAAAAATACAGAGACAGCTGTCAAAACAGTACTTTCTCTTAGGTATTGCTATAAAGAATGGTAATTTTATATGTGTTCATAAACATCTTTCTTTAAAGCATGGCAAAGGATGCTCTTATGCCTAGTTAAAGAGTCTATGTAAGCATTAATCAACTTTAAATTACAAGCCATTATTCCACAATGGTTAGCATAACAAAATACTTTTAAAGCAGGAATCTCTCACCAGTAGCATGGAGCTCAATAAAGCACCTAATACCATAATAAAGATGATAGCTTTCTAGGCCAGCATAGATGTCACTCATCCCACCTCCACCCCTAAACCCACAGATGACAATCCAAAGGAACAACCTGTTTCTTTGACTAGTGAGCAAGGCAGATTGGAAGAAATGGAAAAGCTATTGTTCTCATGGAGTGGGCCCTTAGACCCTAAGTCACTTCACAGCCTTGACCCCAAGGGTGCATACAGGAAGTTAGGAGAGGACAATACCTCCTTCTTATGGATCCAGAAACAAGGCACAGCTGAGGAACCCAGAGGAACTAAGCTGTCTCATTCTTAGTAGAATAGGATTCATCAGACCATTATCATGTTTTTAAATTATAGAACAGGTTTTATCCCTTAAAATACTTTGGCCTCTTAGAGGAAACATGCCCAGGACAACAGAAGAGCAGGTGCTGGTGCTGGCGGAATTTTTGTTGAGTTGGTAGGATTTTTGTCAGGGCAACTGTCTTTAAAAAAATTGCTAGCTTTGTTTTTTCAGTTGTGTTATGAAATTGAAATTTAATACCACTGTTCCCTGTGAATACATTATTCCTTGTCATGGGGCTCAGTGTTTCCCCATTCCCAAGTGTATTACATCAAGTCATGAGTTAAACATGCCTAAGATTAAACTAGAGGAAGCCAGCTAGCCAACAGCATAAGAAGCCAATCTTGGAGATTACAGTGTCCCAAGCATTTTACAGAGATTGCATCATTTAATTCCCAGAACTCACAATGAGCTAAGTACTAATATTATTCTCTTACAGAGTCTAAACAATTTAGTTAAAGTCACACAGCTATGGCAGGATTGAACTTTGAACCCAGGCAGTCAGGGTTTTAAATTTAGTGTTATACTGTTTTCAACATGGATGTCATAAAAAGGCCATACTTGCTTTTTCAAGGTCAAGATCACAGACACAGGAATGGACTGGCCATCTGGGCAAGGGAAAAATCTCTACCTGATAACAAGGTGTGGGAGTGAGCTTGGACAGTTGGGATTCCAAGATTTCTAAGATTGCTTTGTCAGAAAACGAACGGCCTCATAGCCAACTGGACACTGATATTTTCTGTTCTCTGGCAACAATAGTAGTTGCAAAAACCAGAGACTAGGGAAGAGAAGAAGGGGAGGACATAAAACAAAATGCACTAGCTGTGGGTGCCCCTCCAGTGTTATGCAATATTCCCCAGTGTCTGGGCTCTGGGAAGATGCGGGGGAGGTAAGGTTTCCTGCCCCAAGGCAGGGGGCCTGAGATGGAGAGATCACTGCATTAATTAGATCGTTATATAAAACATCACCTTTCTTCAGGCCATACTCTCTCTCTGGCAACCTTTACAAATCTCAGCGTGTTCCCACATCTCATTGACAAATGCAAACAAGAAATGCAGTCAGCTCCAGTGTTACTAGCATCCCAGCTGGAACAAACCAAATTATTTTCTCACCCAGGCAGCAGCTGGAGGTTCTTATCGACTTCAGAATGTTCTTTGCATCATCGATAGCCACTCTTTCTTTGCTTACTGTATCATAGACTAATGCAACCTTCCCAGTGGTCTTGTGTAAAGCCCTTTGCACTTGCCTGTCTTCTTCTATAAAGTCTCAAGGAGTTTATTTTTTCAAAGTTAGACTCAGATGGGGCTGAAAGGATGACTCCAGCTGCTAAAAGTGCTCGCCGCCTATGCCGGGGACCAGAACTCAGCTCTCAGCATCTACCTTTGGTGGCTCACAACTTGCTGTAACTCCAGCTCCAGGGGATGTGACTCCTGACCTCTACAGGTACCCACACACATACACGTGCATACAAATGGACATTCATACAGCAGTAATAATAATCAATAAAAAGAAAAGAAACTTGAAAAAATGGCCTTTAAGAGGAGTTTGAGTTTCACCTCAGAATTGAGTTTCAATACATGCCTGCATGTTCTCTCCACACCTCCTGTATTGTCAACATCTCATACAGAGCAGCCCATTTATTACAAGTACTAGTATCAACCGAACTAGTATCAAACTAGTCCAGCTAGTATCAATGAAACATGCACAGTTTGTGTTGTACATTCAATGGAATTAGACAATGCACAATGAATGACAGGAAGCCACCATTATAACATTATTCAATTATTTATCTTTAAATAGTATTGAGTTTTCAACTCATGATTTTTTAAAATAGACTTTATTTTTCAGAGAAGTTTTAAATTCAAATATTCAAACCAAAACTGAGCAGAAACTAGAGAGTCACCACACATACCCTTCCTTCACATATACTCAGTCTCTCTTATCATCAGTATCCTACAACAGAATACATTGGTTACAATAAGGACCCCTCACTGACCAATCATTGTAATCCAAAGTCCACAGCTTACAACAGAGCTCGGTCTTCATGGTGTGTACTCTGTGGGCTTCGAACAGATGTTTAATGGCATCTATCCACTGTTATCGTATTATTCAGAATCATTTTGCTGCCCTCAAATTTTCTGTGCTCCATCTATTTATCTCTTCCTCTTGTTCTGGCAATCGGTAACCACAGAATATTTTATGATCTCCATAGCTTTGCTTTTTCTAGAACATCAGAAAGTTGAGATCATATAGTACATACCATAAAGTACATAACTTTCCAGATGGCCCTCTATTGTATAGTAATATGCATTTAAGATTTAAGTTCCAAAACCTATGTATGCTTCAGAGCTCTTTTTGTTTTCCAGAGACAGTGTCTCGTGGATTCCATGTTTGCTTAAATTTGAAATGTTGCCAAGGATGTCATTGAATTTCATATCCTCTTGCCTCCACCTCCAAAGTACTAAGATCTCAGGCACAAGAGGTTTTATGTTATTCTGGGAATTGAAGCCAGGACTTCATACATGCTAGGCAAGCACTCTTTCATTGGAGTTACACCCCCAGCCATCTCATTTTCTGTGACCCTTGAGTAACACCATATTGTCTGGAGACACTACAGTTTATTTATCCATTTGCCTACTGAGTAGCATGTTAGTAAAAGCTATGGCAAACTTTTGTGTGAAAAGCTTTATGTGTGCTTAAATTATTATCATGTTTGGTTACATACAAAGAGTTTGGTTGTTGGATAATTAGCCCATAATTTTTATATCTATTTAAGCTAGGTATATTTACCACTTACTTTTTTTTTGATGAAATTCTACTGTATACATCCAAACTTGTGGCTGATTATGACTTAGCATGATGTGTGTTTTCCATCACAGAATATGAGAGTATGGGCAGTTCATAAAGGACTGAGTTATTTCACTGTTTGTGGAGATTGGGACATCTGAGATGAAATCACTGCTGAACTGATCCTTCTCTGGTTCCAACATGGTACCCTGTAGCTGCCTCCTCCAGAAGAGAGGAAAACTGTTTTTACATGGGAGAAGAGAAGACCAAAGAGCCCCATGTGGTTCCTTAAATCCATTCATGTGGGCAGAATGTTCAGAACCTAAACACCTTCCAAAATACTACAAAACACTACACCTGCTGAAGAAGTTGTTGCACTGTGGATTAAGCTGCCAACACATGGATTTTGGAGGAGACAGATACATCCAAACCACAGCAGGTACAGTGTGTATCCTCAGTCCTGAGAGTCCCTGCTTGTTTTTGCTAGATAGTTCATGGATTGTCTCATTGTTTCTGGGAAGCTAATTGACTGTGAATTCACTACCAGTGCCTTTGTGCTCGCTCTGACAGTGAGTGACAGCAGACAAGGTTGGGGCTCTGAGATACTCCTCAGGCAAGCAGCCTAAGAGCCAGAAATCTGCAGTTGCCTTGGCAACAGCTGAAGTTTCCCGTCATGGGCTGAAAAGCACGATGTCTCCTCATTTGTGAAAAGTCTATTTTACGCTCTCAATCTGCCTGCAGCATAAATATGCCGGGAATGAGACCCTCAAGGCTGGATTTCCTTCTTCTGGTTTGGAAATACAGAGTTAAATCTCATAGTAGAAGCTGAAAATGAGGCCTTCACACACACACACACACACACACACACACACACACACACACACACCCCTCTACTGCTCAGGTACAAATACTCCAGTGCAGGCAGAATTCACAGTCTTGAGGTTCCAGCCAATTCTATTTTAAACACAAAAATTGGTTTAGGTCATCATGGAGAGAAAAAATTCAGTGATCTTTTTTCCCCCCAGGGACTCCCTATGTAATTCACTGCAGTTTTAGATTCTAACACAGTGTTTTGAATAGATAAAAAATTTAAAATATCCTTAATAACTACATATTCGACAGCACCCACTATATCTTAAGTCTTGTTGGAAGAGTTCTGCATATTCTCCAGTGCAAACTTGCTCTTGTCTAGATTACTTAGGAAGCAACCCCCAGCCTCGCATGTACAACTGGCATTCTCTTCCTCTCAACCTCATTTAATTGATGCTTCTGTTTGAGCCCAAAGGGTTGCAGTTTCCTTGATTGTCTCTCCCTCAGAATTCCCCAGACTACTGCTTATCCCAAAAGCCTAAATTTCTGCCTGTGCCAGCTACAGGTATGTAAATAACATTTAAGCTTTCTTCCTTCCTTTGAAGAGTTAAGTACCAAGTCCCTAACAAACATCCGCCAGATTTTAGAACTAAGAGAGTAACTGGATTCCCTAAAGCAGCAAGCTTCCTGAACATCAATTCTACCTTGAAATCATCAGGGTGGCTACCACCTAAGTAGATGACATACCCTGGCAAGGAAAGTTTGATGGGAAGACAGAGGAGGACATTTGTGTGGGTGCTCTATGCTCCAGCAGTTCCAACAGTCATACCTTGAAATCAGATCTGTTCCTAGTACCCTTTGCTAACAAGAGGAAAAACTGAAGACAAAACAGATTTTATGTGGCTTCTCCTTTGCCACAGCGGAGGATAGTAGGAGGCCTAGTGTTGTAACATCCAAGTGTCCCAGTGGCAGTGAAGAGGTGACAGTGGAGAAGGTTAGGTGTCCTGAGAAACGTGTGACTGACTCTAAGGCAGTCTCTGTTCACTGGACCCCTTCCTTCCCAGCCTGGTCTGAGATAAGGTGACGTTTCATTCCTGGTTGATGGGAATCTGCTGCCACTGATGTAGTAGCTAATCAAACCAAATTAATAAATCCAGGTTTATTCTGAGCAAACATTCCTAGATGGCACCAGGTAAAGATGAGAGAACCATGAGGGGAAACCATAAGGTGGGGACTTTTAATGTCCTTGGATGTGGAGCCACTGATGGTGGGCTTTCTCAGGGGTGGAATCTGGACTGAGGCAATACCAGGGGTGGGGGCGGAACTTTCATCCAAACAATAAGCATGCTGTCTCTTTAGTTGGGGGTTTTAAACACACTTGACGCTCTACAAAGGATTCAGTGTCCTAGAGGGTCCTGCACTGAGAAACAGTAAAGAAACCTGGTTCCTTACCATAAGGAGCTTCAAAGGTGGCTGTTGACATACTTGAATCTCAAAACACAAACACACACACACACACACACACACACACACACACACACCATGACACCATGACTGGAGGCTGAACTCTCAGAGGAAGGGTTATCTAATTCATGGGAGAGGAAACATCACAAAATAACATTCAGAGTTAGATTAAAAGAAATAGAAATGAGTGCTGTGGAAGAATACTTTTGTACACTGTGAATATGTTTTGTTCTCATTAGTTTAATAAAAGGCTAACTGGCAGGAAAAGGTTAGGTGGGAAACCCAGACTGAGAGAACAATGGGATGAAGAAGGATGGAGACTCCAGCCAGATGCAGAGGAAGCAAAACTGTAAAAAATGAGGTTGCAAGTCCTGAGCCATGTGGTAATAAATATGGGTTAATTTAAGTTGTAAGAGCTAGTTAGTAAAAAGCCTAAGCTATTGGTCAAGCATTTATAATTAAAAATAAGTAACTGTGTTGTTATTGGGGAGCCAATGGTATGGGGGAAAAAACCCTGCCTACAAGTGAGGCAGATTGAAAAGAAAACCAAGAGAGGTACTTTACATCTCCCTCCCTACAAAAATACTAGCAATGTCACAGAAATCTCGGGGTAACCTTAGGGAATATAAATTATCAAATTGTTAATAGAGCAGAAATGTTGCCACTGTTTGACCAATGGAGGTAGAACTGAGTTGATAGAGTAAGCTTTTCCTTAGCACAAAGCTAAGACAGAGAAATCAAACACACCAGAAGATCAGACATGAAATAAAATGGTATTGCAAAACATATGTAGAATATTAGCAGTGTCTACAAACAATGAATTTGAATTTAAGAACACCAAACTTGCCAGTCAAAAGATTTCATCAAGCAATATGGGACAGGCCCCAGGGAGAAAAGAAACCTCTCCTTCTAAGATATAGACTAGTCATCATGAGATAGATTATCTATTTGAAAAGAACTGGTCTGAGCCGGGCGGTGGTGGCGCACGCCTTTAATCCCAGCCCTCGGGAGGCAGAGGCAGGCGGATCTTTGTGAGTTCGAGACCAGCCTGGTCTACAAGAGCTAGTTCCAAGACAGACTCCAAAGCTACAGAGAAACCCTGTCTCGAAAAAAGCCAAAAAAAAAAAAAAAGAAAAGAAAAGAACTGGTCTGGAGAGTAGAAGTCATGCAGACAACAACAACCAATGCTAAGATTGAGGGGCAACTTGGTGATTGACACATCATCTACTTTAAAAGTCCAGAGAGTAAGATAGCTTGTCTACTTAGGGGCCATGAAAGGCATGAATACATTGATGCATATCATAAGTGATAATGAACGCTCCAAAGTCACCAAAGTGTATTAAGACATGAAACCCAATAGTTTTATCAATGTACTTCAGGGTCTTTCACCATGGTGACTTAAAAAAAAATTGGTACAGAGTAATTGTACATACTTATGGGCTCCCATGTGGTAAGCCAAATTTTGTATATATAACTTTTAAAATGTCATATATCCTGTAAATTTAAAGGTACAGCTTTAAGAAACTTGTGTTTATTCCTTATGCTATATACTTAGATTTATATATAAATAAACAAGGCCTTGATTGTATGCATAAGATATTCACATTATGAATAGAGTCTACAAATACAAAGACACTTCCTGTCAGGTGTCAGAGCCCTGTGATTTAGACACTGGAAAGCACAAGTCTTGGATAACTTCATCTGAACATAATTTTGTAGGTTTGTGTGTATTTGATGTATTTTGAGAGGGAGGGAACAATAGCAGTCATTATTATGTCCTTTCCAGTGCTTGGCAAAATACATGCCCAACACTGGCTGAAAATAGATTATGAGTTCTGCCTAGAAAATAGTCAGGCTCAGTCAGCTTTGAACTTCTTGACTGGTATACACCAAGTGCATTCCTATGGTCTAGAAGCCTTGGGTATTCCTGACTTGATGTTACCCAAGGGAGAAAGGATACCAAGCTCACTGGGAACAGCTTTAAAGTCTGCTAGGTTGGTTATATACTGAGTTGCGTGTATTCCTTAAAATCTTAAAATTGTAGTCCCACACACATGTATTTTCAGGGGAAAAATCAAATTTCAAATAGCTTCTCCAAGATCACTTGTTGTGGGATATTTGCACACTGTGTGAAGATGTATTGCTGTGATTGGTGTAATAAAAAGCTGAACAACCAATAGGTAGGCAGGAGAGAATAGGCGGGACTTCTGGGCAGAGAAAGAGAAACTGGGAGGAGGAATTTAAGCATGCCATTTCTCCAGTAGACTTGAAGCATGTTGGATCGCAGTACTAACAGGAAAGGTAACAGAGCCATGTGATAGAATGTAGATTAATAGAAACAGGTTAATTAAGCTATAAGAACTAGTTAGGAAAAATCCTAAGCTTTCATAATTAATAACAAGTCTCCCTGTCGTTATTTGAAGTCCAACAAAGTCTGATGAGAAAGCTTGCTACAATTGCTAGTTGTTGTTAATTTTTTCATAAGTTAGGTTTGACTCTGAAACACAGACTCTTTTTTTTCTTTTTTTAAAAAATAAAACAAGCTATTTTTTATTATACATACCAATCCTAGTTTCCACTCCCTTCCCTCCTCCCATTTCCTTTCCTTCTCCCCTGCCCCACCCCATCCACTCCTCAGAGAGGGTAAGGCACATTGCTTTGGGGAAGGTCCAAGGCCCTCCCTACTATATCTAGGCTAAGCAAGGTATCCATCCAAAGAGAATAGGTTCCCAAAGAGCCAGTACAAGCAGTAGGGATAAATCCTGGTGCCACTGGCCCCATAGTCTGTCCCAACCATGCAACTGTCACCCACATTCAGAGGCACTAGTTTGGACCTATGTTATTTTCCTTCCCAGTCCAACTGGAGTTGGTGAGCTCCCATTAGCTCATTAGTAGACTGTTTCAGTGGGTGTGCCTATCATGGTCTTGACCTCTTTGCTTATATTCTCACTCCTCCCACTCTTCAGCTGAATTTTGGGAGCTCAGTCCAGTGCTCTGATGTGGAAACCCAGACTCTTGTAGTGAAATAAACAAATAAATAAACCCAAGGTATTTTCTATTGAGAAGGAAATAAGTTGACTTGGTGAACCTGAAAGATACTCTTAAGTGGAAATTTAATGATGACTTGTTGATTTTTTTTCTCCTTAAACAGTTTAAGTTCTTACAGGTTTGGTGAGAAAACCAAGTTACATATCTCTGATAACATCTGTTTTCTTAATCTGCTAAATAAGGTGTAATGGAAAGAAATGTGACCCTGCCTTATGGGTACGCAGTTAGTACATATCTCCCCATGCCATATAGCCCCAAATACTTGGCACCTTCCCTGAACTCTACACCAGCAAAACAGGATGGAAAATGTCAGAAAATTCTCTTTAAAGCTCTGCCACTCCACACAAGAACAGTTTTCCGATGCTAGCAGAACCTTCTCCAGGCCATCTGCAGAACTCTCAGCAGCCAGTCTGCCAGGAAGCCTTCCTCACTTGGGTCTCATGTGTGACTTGGAACAGGCTTTGCAAGATTCCATTAGCAGGTTTTTTATTTATTTTTATTTTGCTTCTAACCCACAAATTGCACATCAGCAGTAAGAAGTGGCCTATGGTGAGCCTACAAATGTTGCAAGATTCTGAACATCACCAGAGTGGCACTTTTTGGCAAGAAAAACCCTGAGCTAATTGAGGAGAGAAAATGAAAGCTCAATTAGCTAGAGAAGTGGGGCAGGGGTGGGGGGATGCAGGACGTATGCTGATATGGATGCTAAAGAATTGTGGATGTGCAGTAAAAAAATACCAGTAGACCAGGGATACATAAATAAGGTTAAAAAGAGAGAGAGAAAGTTTGAAGAAAGACAACGTAATTGTTCAAAATTATATTTATTTATTTATCTTCTATGTATGTATATGCATGAGATACGGTATGCATGTGGCGGTCAGAGGACGACTTGCAGGAGTTGGTTCTCTCCTTCCACCACGTGGGGCCCAAGGTCATCAGACTTGGTGGTGTCTTTGTCCACTGAGCCTTTTTTTTTTCTGTCCAGAAAGAAGACTTGAAGGGTCCAACTCCATTCACTTTTATTGTTTTCACTGTGATTTTTTTTCTAAATAAGGCTCTTAAACTATTTATGGGGACACTGTTATAGCACATGCATGCTTTATAGCCCCCACTGACTCTGTGAGGCGAGTTTTCTCACTTACTTCTCTGTTGCTGTGATAAAACACCTGACCAAAGCAAATTAGGAGAAAAAGTGTTTAATTTCAGATTCACAGTTCTAGAGAGTGAGAGTCTATGACCGTCAAAACAAGGACCATAGTAGTCGACAGGCAGGTATGACTCTGAGTCAGGAGCTGAGAGCTCACATCTTGGCACAAGAAAGAGAGAGTTAAATGAGAATGGCACAGACTTTTTAAACCCCAAAGTCTTCTTCCAGTGACACAAGTCCACCACCAAGGCCACACCTCCTAATCCTTCCCAAAAGAGTCCCATCAACTGGGGCCAAGTATTCAAATGTATGAGCCTCTCATTGAACACACTAACACACTAGTATGACACTGATATCAATGCCAGATAAAATACAGCAATAATAAAAATGCTGGCCAATGTATCATATGAACACTGATGCAAAAAATGATCAACAAAATATTAGCAAACACTGTCAGCCACATCTTCAAGGATGCATATACCTAGTGGATTTTAATTCTGAATTTTATTTCTCAAAATACAAAAAAAAATTAACCACAGTATATATCACAGTAACAGTATGAAAAGAAAGAATATAGGTTTCACATCTTTAGGACAAAAGGGAGGGAGGGGTATAGATCTCACATCTTTGGCTTTGTGTTATATTACAGAGTCATAGTAACAAAAACAGACATGCAGATCAGTGGAACAGCACAGAAGACTCTGGTATAAAACCACACAGTTGCAACCACCTCATTCTTTTGGCTAAAATGGCAAATAAATACATTTTGTAGAAAAGACACTCTCTTGAACAAACGTTACTGAAACAAATGGATACTCATGTGTAGAAGAATGAAGCTAGATTTTTGCCTTACATCTTACAAAAAGACAACTCCAAAAGGATCAAAGACATTGACATAAGACCCAAAAGTCCCAAAGCTTTAGAGGAAAAAGGAAAAACACTTCAAGATATACCACAAGCAAGCTCTTTGTGGATGGGACTCTAATCAATCAGGAAATAAGGGGTCAATAACTGAAAAAAAATAGGACCTTGTGAGATTTAAAAGGCTCTGTACAGAACGGGAAATAGTTAAATGAGTAAAGATACAGTGTGCTGAATGGAGGAAATTCTTTGATAGTTAAACATCTGACATAAGATTAATATCTAGGATATAGAAAGAATTTAATTTTTTTAAAAAATAAGAAATCAGACAACCCAATCAATAGATTGGCTAATTGAAGGAAAAGACAGTTCTCGAAAGATGAAACGCAAATAGCGAACATGTCTATATAAACATTCAACCTCACTGCCATCTGAGGAATGCAAATCAAAATCACAGTGAAATCCTCTTGCCCCCAGTCATGATGCCCAAGACACAAACATTGGTATGTGGACAAATGCACAGCGGGTGGGAATATGTGTAAGTCCAGCCAACATGGGAAGCAATTAAAGGCTTCTTAAGTCTAAAACGGTCATATTCTAAATGACTAACCTATACCACTATTGAGAATTTACTAAAAAGACTCTAGCTGGGCAGTGGAGCTGCATGCCTTTAGTTCTAGACAAGCACTTGTGGCTGGAGAGGTCATAGACCTGAGAGGAGAACCAACTACTGCCATTTTCTTACGCAGTATAATTTCTAACTGTATTCTAAATATGAATACCTGATGTGGGATTCCCTTCTGTATGCTGTGAATATGTTTTATTCTTTGTTTTATATCTTTGGTTAATAAAGAAGCTATTTAGGCTCATGACTTCGTAGAGTAAAGCCAGGTGGGAAATCTGAACAGAGATATATAGAGAGACTAGGCAGAGTCAGACAGACTTCATGTAGTTGCCTAAGGAGAAGGACATTGGAACCTTACCGTAAGCCACAGCCTCATAGTGATACACAGATTACTAATTTAATTAGTGGGTTAATTTAAGATGTAAGAGCAATCTAGGAACACGCCTAAGCTATTGGCCAAGAAGTGTTGCAATTAATATAGTTTCTGTGTGAGTATTTGGGTCTGAGCAGTTGGGAAGTGAATGAGCAGTCTGTTTACACTTATCCTCATACCAACAGGTAAGTGCAGTTGTGACCCCATATCAAAGAAGCATCTTTATGCAACAGATAGAGACAGTTGCAGAAATGCGGCTATGTTCAAAATGTGGAGAATAAATAACTGTTGGGGCTCACCTCCAACTTATAACATGTGCAATGCTGCCCCTACACTGAAGGCTCAGGTAACATAGTAGAAGGTGGGACAGGATGGTTATAAAATCCAGAAACCTAGGATGCCTGCTCCTATAGATAGTCTGTCTCCTGGACATGACAGGGAAAATGCACCCATGAAATCTCAACAACACGGTTGCATGGCAGCACCAGTGAACATGTCAGTGTGCACAAAGGAAACTCCATGCTAGTAATCTCACTGCCAGATGAAAAGCTACATGTGGTCAACAGCTGTGAGAGATGAGTGCTTTCTCCAGGGCTAAACTTCTATATTAGATGTCCAACCCCAACTGCTCAGCCCTGGACTGTTGTGACATTTTGTTTGTGTTCTGACAAAGAAAGTTTGCCTTGAAATCAGAGGTCTGGAGGTCTGCACAGACAGGAAGTGACAACATAGGATGGAGAGAGGAAGTAATAAGGCAGAGGTGGTAAGTGACAGGAGCTCGGCTTTTCCCGTCTGGGGATTCGGAGAGGTAAGAAGTGACTATGGCTGCTCCTTTGCTTGTCTGATCTTTCAGATTTTTATTGACAAGACCAATTAGTATCACGCCTCACTGGACACATGTGTATATGAGCAATCCTAAACAGTCTGACTCAACAGGTTGCGTGCATATGTATATATGTGCAACAAAAAATAAAGAAGATTGTGAATTTGGGAGATATGGGGAACAAAAGGATCTGGGGAAGGGAAAGGCAGGAGTGATAGAGATATAATGCTCATGTATAAGCTTCTCAAAATTTTATTTTAGAAAAATCTTTTTAAATTTTATTTTAGGGCACCTTTAATTCCAGCACTTGGGAGACAGAGACAGGCAGATCTCTGTGAGTTGGAAGCCAGCCTGGTCTACAGAGTTCCAGAACAGAGTTCCAAAGCTACAGAGAAACCTTGTCTCAAAACAATTTTTTTTCAAAATGATGGCCCCCTGTCTTCTACTTGTAACAGTCTGCTCTTAAAATAATTGCAAGTATTTTTGGTAAAGGTTGAAAGATACAGGTGTAGCAGATTTTCTTGAACGGCCAGTCCCCAAATCATGGCACAAAGATATTATTAGTTATGAATGCTTGGCTTTATCTTATGTTTTTCCCACTAGCTCTTATAACTTAATTTAACCTGTTCCTCCACACTTTGCCTTGGGGCTTTTTACCTTTCTTTCATTTTGTACATCCTACTTGTGTGCTTCCTCCAAGGCTGATTGTCTGACAGCAGCCTGGCTGACTGGTTCCAAGTGTCTCCCTTTTTCTTCTTCATTCTTTCCTTTCCAGCCTAGGTTCATCCTCCTAGATTCTTCCTCCTACTTATTCTCTCTGTTGTCCAGCCCTGTCTATTTCTCTACTGCCTAGCTATTGGCCATTCAGCTTTTTATTAGACCAATCAGGTGCCTTAGGCAAGCAAGGTAAAAGCATCACATCTTTACATAAATGAATGCAGCATGAGCAAATGTAATACATTTTTTATATCTCACAAGTAAAATAAACATTTTTAGAAATAACACTTTTACCCCAGGGCTACATAAAAGCTAAAAGAAACTTTAAGTCACCAAGACCATCAAAAATATTCAGATGTTCTAGGCAAGTAAGAAGACTCAGGGGGTAAAGGTGCTTGTTATGACACCTGATGGCCTGAGGTAGAGCTCCAGGACCAGTGCAGTAAGAAGAGAGAACTGTCAGAAGCTGTCCAATGACAACTATATGGGCACACGGACATTCAAATAAATAAATGTTTAAAGTTTTTTTTAAAATTCAGATATTCCTTCATTCTTTTGGCAAAGAAATGAAAATGAAATTTAGATCAAGGGGCTTAATACCTTGTAGATTCCATTTATCCAGCAAAAGGTAGGCATTGTAAACAACTAATAAAATTATTGCCGCTTCTTTTTAAGACATTTGCTGGGATGTTGAAGTTTTGTTTCTGTGTTTCTTTTTAATTTAGGAAGATAAATTCTGTTGAACCCACTGAAGCACTATGTCACACTTATAACCAGATTTGGGCTTCAGTTCCCCTGTAACAGAGTGTAATCATGAAAGACCCCAGAGACCTGGGTGCCTTCAACCCACCGTCAAGACGCAAGACATCAGAGGCCAGCTGGATGCAAAATGCAAGAGGGTTCATTTTCTCAGACCTGAGGATGCCACAGCCTGAACTGAGCATGCCTTTACAGACTAGTGTCAGTATTTATATTTTACATGAACAGATGATTATACAGTTTCTATTAGCTACTTTGAGGCGAGGGAAAAGTTCAGTTATGTCAGCTTGACCTTGTCTAGGTACATCTTGTGTTCTCTATTCATCCTTTATCTCTTTGTTAGCTAGGCCCGACCTTCAAACTATAGGCTTACTGTTGCCGTGGGTCCAAGTGGCCTTGCTCTAAAGATACCAAGGCACCTGGAATCCTGCTTCTGCTAGCAGGGAATCTTGGCTGATGTCCCTATTTTGGGTTAGGAGAAGGGGGAGTCGTGGCGTTACCGCTGCTGTTAACCCATTCCATTTCAAGCAGGAACTTTGACCATTTCAAAGAGAAGGAAACACAGGCACAGAGTCCCCCCAAATGATGAGGTCGTGCACTATATGAGATATGTCCAGTGGGTTCTGGCCCTAGTTCTGTGTTCTACAGAGAGGCAAAGTGACTTGGAGGAAAGCAGAGCAGGAGTCAGGCATTCAGAAATGCGTTCTCAATCTGCAAGAGAATATCTGTCCGACTGAAAGACTGTGGTGACTATGTGGTGCCCCAGGGGCTGATTAATCATTAAGGCTGGCTGTTGAACTCCAGTCTAAGCAGAGAACCAAGAGTGAGAGGGTGAACTCTGAACCCTCCAGAGCCACAAGGAAAGAGGGTTTTCTTTTCTTTTTCTTTTTCTTTTTCTTTCAAGACAGGGTTTCTCTATGTAGCTTTGGAAACTGTCCTGGAACTCACTCTGTAGACCCAAACTCACAGAAATCCACCTGCCTCTGTTTCCTAAGAGCTGGGATTAAAGGCATGCAGCACAACCACCTAGCTCACAAAAAAAGAGTTAAGATTTATTTCCTGACTTTACTTGTCAATATTTTTTTATTGTGAACATAAGACTTATTTCTTTAAACCCTAGTCTCTTCCTGAGATCCTTTGCTGGGTTCCATCTCTAGATCCTTCTAGATCCAGGTTAGACATTCGAGACACATGGGAAGATCATGGGAGGTTTGTGTGTTCATGAAGTACTTTGTGACGCCACAGTTGGAAGTATCCACTGCAGAGCCCATGTGTCCAGCAGCTGTGGAGTTCTTTGTGGCTCTGGGGCACCAACATCCTGAGGCCCTGAAGGAAAGTGTGGGAGTGGGCGGGGCTGCATTACTTGCTATTGGTTGTCTCATTCTTCTGTGCTACTCTCATCATATCACTTGCAGAAGAGATTCAAAGTCCTTGGTTTGTTTGAAGGAGTGGTAATTACAGGAAAATTATTTAATAACATAGATTAATACATGTTTAAAATCTACAACGGTATTGTGCATTTTCTAATCTCTTAATCTCACAGGCCAGGGTCCTTTTGCTTTCTTCAGCTTTAATTGTAACATTTAATAATCCCTGACTTCCTTACTTGCTTTGTTGCTGACACAAAATGGCCGACAAAAGCAGCTTAAGAAAGTGTTTGCTCGGGCTTCAGGTTTGAGGATACAGTCCATCATGGCAGGAGAGGGGTGATGGCAAGAACTTCAGGATCGCATGCAAGAGGGAAGGAGGGAGGGAGGGAGGGAGGGAGGGAAGGGGAGGGGAGGGGGAGTCCATACACGCAGAGGACAACTTGCAGGAGTCAATTCTCTCCCTC
>JAQHUG010000005.1:9017967-9031464 GCA_028555095.1 Dicrostonyx torquatus
AAACACTGCTTGACCATTAGCTCTAACTTCTTATCGGCTAAGTCTTACATATTAGTTTAACCCCTCTCCATTAATCTGTGTATTACCATGTGGCAGTGGCTTACTGGAGATCCTAACTGGCATCCATCTCAGGTGGAGGATCCATGGTTTCTCTCTGACTCTGCCTTCTTCCTCCCAGCATTCAGTTCTCTTTTCTCTGCCTACCTAAGTTCTGCCCTACCAAAATGCCAAGGCAGTTTCTTTATTCATTAGCCAATGAAAGCAACACATGAACAGAAGGACCTCCTACACCACACCAGCCCCTCTTTTAGTGCTTATTCCCTCTCCCTTATTTCACTTATCCTATAGAGTCTAGTCCAGGGTCCAAATCCCAGCTTAATCCTTCTTTTGACAGTTTGGACAAGTGACAAACTGTTTTTAATCTGTAAATGGAGAGGATTTAATATATTAAGATCTATTAAAATATTATTGTGGGTTTATGATATGAACAGTGTGTTGTATCCAAGAAAATATTGACAAATTCAAAGTTACAAAGCTATTCCCTATGTTTTCCTCTAAGAGTTTTATATTTTTTATCTTATATTCAGTGCTTTTATTCATTTTCAGTTAGTTTAACATGTGGTATTGAAGTAAGGGTCCAACTTGACTCCGGTGTGTGGATATCCAGTTCTCCCAGTATCATTTGTTAAAGACTATCCTTTTATTTGCCAGTCTTGGTAGCATGTCAAAACTGCCGGTCCATATATATAAGAGCTTATTTCTAGTCTTGCCATTCTATTCCATTCATCTACATGTCTTTGCTTTTATCAGTACCATGTTATTTTAACAACTGAGGGACTGGGGAGATATCCAATCAGCTAAGAGCATTTGTTGCACAATTGTGAGGACCAGGGTTTAGATCTAAGCAGCCATGCAATAAGCCAGAGGTTTTACTCATAGCTGCAGCCTCAGTTCCAAGGGTGGCAGAGACAGGAGAATCTCTGGGGCTTGCTAGCTTCTGATCTAGCTGAGAAAATGTGAGCTATGGGTTCAAGGAGATAGGTAGGGAGTGATGAAGGAGGATACCCAGTGCCCTCTTCTGACATCTAATTTTGTAACCTGTCCCCCCAACACACACACACACACACAAAGAGTTGCTGTGGTCATGGTGTCTCTTCACAGCAATAATACCCTTGCTAAGACAATTTCTTACTGTTTTGGCTTATTGTAACTTCTAGAATTGCCCTGATCCAATGTCACAGCACCTTTTGGGAAGCTAAAGAAGTAGGGGTGAAAGTTAATCAGTCTGCTGTAGCAGCTGATGCCTGCTTGGGCCAAACACTGTACTATTTAAACTAATTAAAAACAGAAGGTTATAAAGTGTCTGCAGCCATATTACTTTAATGACTACAACCTTGGAGAACTATTTTGCTATTTTTAAAGTCAGTCATTTTTTCCATGCCTACCTTCTGTTTGCCATCATATGCATGTGGTGAGAATTTTTCCATAGCTTTAAAAATAGAACATAGCATTAAGCTAAGTTTCTCCTTTACAATTATTGTTGTGACTACTTCGGTCTGTGAGATTTTTCTTTGTCCCCCTGCCCCAATTATGTCTCAGACCTTTGTTCTTTCTGGTAAAAGTGACAGCAGTGATGATAGTTAAGGTGCTTGATCAAAGTGGTGGAAACTAGTAAGGGTCCTAGCTGCTTACTGTGGCAAAGACTGTAGTTGAAAGCACTTGGGAGGAAAGGATTTGTTTGGCTTACAAATTACAGTTCGTCATCAGGGGAAGCCAAGGCAGAAAGCTGGAGGCAGGAACCCAAACACAGATCACAGAGGAACATTGATTACTGCTTACTCCCTATGGCTTGCTCATTCTGTTTTCTTCTACAACCCAAGACCACCTGTCCAGGAGTGGTACAATTTACAGTGGGCTGCCTCAACCCCAACATCAGTCACTAACCAAGAAAATGTCCCCCTAAAGTTGCATACAAACCAGTCTGATGGAGGCAATTACTCAGTAGAGATCTCCCAAATATGTTGAGCTTTGTGTCAAGTTGACAAAAAACAGCAACCAGAATATAGCCATCCTTTTATTCCCTAGGATTGTATTTAGGCTTAGCGTGGGCTGCTTTTAAAATTACCTTCGCTACGAAGCACATAGGACTAGAATTAAGTGGAATCACCCAGCTTAGAATAAAACGGGCTCCCACACACCAGACTGTGGCTCTGGGAAGGAATCAAAGCACTGAGGACACAGGAACAAGGAGCGGGGCGGGGGGCTTTTCTCATTCTTCCTCAAGAGGGGCAGCTAGGCCGTAGCACCTGATGCCAAGAAACTGAGTGACCTCAACCACTTTCTCAGCAGAAATTTGCTCTTTCTGATGAAGTACTGATCTGTTTATTGGTAGCAATTTAGAAGATACAAACATGCTCAAAAATTGTAAATTAAAAATTATAACCATATGCTGGCAAGAGAGCTCATCAGGTAAAGGTCCTTACTTATAGACAAGGCTGGTGACCTGAATTCAATTTCTGGAACCCACAGAAAAGTGGAAAAAGAGAACTAGCTCCAAAAAGTTGTCCTCTGACCGTTACACACTGTAACATGAATATCACTCCCTGCCACATCATTTACACACAGGTATAAACACATATTTTTAATTTTAAAAACTCTGACTTAAAAATATCATAACCAGAAAGAAGCATTATTTTCTGGGTTTTGCATCAATTCCTCTTAATTTTTTGCAGAAAAATGGATATTACATGAACAAAGAGATGATAGAAATATGATTAGCAGAATTGAAGGTCTAAGAAGTGTATAGTAATTATTGTCCTACAGTTCATGGTCTCTTTGGAGCAGACTCGCAGAGACATATAGACCAGCTTCCCTGGATTTATGCTCCAAGGCTCTATAGTATGGCATCTTATCACAGATAAATAATTCTACCAGGACAGTAGTAGAAATCCTGACCCTGTCTTGTCTCACTTCTTCCTCCAGTCCTGCTTCTCTTAGCCTGAGATTCAAAGGTTCTAAGAGAAAATAGTACCTACTCTCTATTCAATGGATATTCACTGTCCATTAAGCAAGCACCTACAGCCACTGGCCAAACCAAAGAGTCTCCTCCAGGTCAGACACATGTAAAGGCGAGATATGGTCCAAAGCAACTGATAGTTCCAAAAGGAAACACTGGGTCCACACTTAATATGCTAGACATGGTAAGGTGCCTGAAGGAATAAACCAGGCAGAGACTTAATTGCACTGTGGCTCCAGGCTCCCTTGTAACATAGGGAAGGTGCAGAGCATGTTATGGGTGTGTATAGTTATAGAGTGAGTCTAACATGTTCTTCACTTTAAGAGTCACTGAGATGTCCTTCTGTTATCAGGAATTCCTTTTCCAGTGACTGAGGCATGAGAAACTGCGGGGGAAGGAGATGGGACAGATGATAGTTAATAACTTTCCCCTTCAAAAAGGTAAGAAACTGAAAAGTGGTGAGCTCGGGGACATAAGCTTAAAGGCTTAAGGCATTCCTTAAATACTCCTACCCCAAATTACGGCAGGGCTTCTCCATCATGGGCATCAAGGAAAGTACAACTCAATTGTATAAGCAAGAAGCCTAGGTACCTGTGGCTACAGGGAGCCTCATGGAGAGTCTCTGTAGCTGGCTAACCAAAGACAAAAACATAGGCAATTCTGCATCATTTCCCATCACCACACAAATGTTGGTAACCACAGCAACATACCTGGGTGACTAGTTCATCTGGAGCAGTGGTTCCTCATGTCCTGGTGAAGGGGAGTGGTCTTGGCCATTTCGGCTTATAGCCATGCCCCACCATTAGGTAATTATTCTGCCCCCCTAATTAGCTGTTAATTAATTAATGGGGCTGGACCACCAGGTCCCAAGAGGTATAAAAAGATAGGCCCACGTAGAAAGCGCTCTCTCTGCGGATCGCCGACCTGCCTGCTTCTTTGGAGGAGCTCTGTTTGGTGGTACAGTAACCTGTGTGTATTTTGCCCCTAGTAAACTGTGTGTCTCAAATAAACTTCCACATCCTGGTGACTCCCAATCATAAAATTATTTTTGTTACTACTTCTTAACTGTAATTTTGCTACTGTCATGAATAGTCATGTAAAATATCTTTTGTTTTTTGATAGTCTTAGGTGATCCCTGTGGAACGGTCATTTGATCCCCAAAGGGGTCACAACCCACAGACTGAGAACCACTGATCTGCAATTCAAGATGGCTCAAGATTTATACTGATTATGGGAAACAGCTAACAGTTTAGGTGGCTAATCAGGGACTGAGAAGGAATGAGACAGGAAGACTGTGCCTGGGAAACCAGAACGCGAATTGTCTGCAGTCACATAAGAAGGTATTTCTGTCTTATACCAATACTTCTCCAGGAGCAAGACCAGGAAAGGATATTAATTATTAGGTGGACACATTCGACCTGTTGTCTAGGTTATGACTAGCCTTTTCACAGCCAGCCTTTCCCTGGGCCTCTGATCACACAAGGATGAAGTCTATGTATGGGCTCACAACATGGGTTCCTTTTTTACCACACCTAACCAGCCTAAGACTGTTCTGGAGTGTACAACTTCTGAGCAATACACACCAACAATGAACTCCATATATGGTACCATTCCTTAAGGGAATGTGTGAGGACAGGGGACGTTGTAACATGAGGGCCTGCTTGTTGGGGTTTCTGTCCTACTCAGTTCCCACAGCCAGTAACCCCCAAAGAAAATCACACAGAGAGTCTATATTAATTATAAATTGATGGGTCCATTAGCTCAGGCTTCTTATTAACTCTTGTCACTTATATTAACCCATTATTCTTATCTATGTTAGCCACATGGCTCAGTACCTTTTTCTGAGAGCAGGTGACATCCTGCTTCTTTGGTGTCTGGACAGGACTGCTTCCTTCTTCCCAGAATACTCCAGTTCTTCTTGCCCTGCCTCTTCTTCCTGTCTGGTGGTCCCGCCTATACTTCCTGCCTGGCTACTGGCCAATCAGCGTTCATTTATGGGCCCATCAGTTTATAATTAATATAGACTCTCTGTGTGATTTTCTTTGGGGCTAAATGGCTATGGGAACTGGGCAATACAGAAACCCCAACAAAGCAGGCCCCCATGTTACAGGATGTAGCTAGTCACCTGATTCCAGATTGATTACATTGAGCCATGTTCACCATAGAAGTAGAAATACTTTGTTCTCAGTGAACGAAATCTCCAACTTAGATGAGAATTTTCCCTTATCTTTCAATGCTGGTGTTGAAACTATTATGTGAGGTTATATGCACTGTATTTGCTGTCTTTTACAGAGCATTGCTCTGGACAAGAATCTAATTTTACAGCAGACAAGGTATGGCAATGGATTCAGGACTTTGGAATTTATCCTGTCTACATGTTGCTAAAACAAATGACCTGAAAGAATGATGAACCAGGCTTTGAAGAGTTATGTCACCAGCTTCAAAGCAACACCAAATAGGCCCCCAAAATATGCCCTAGAATGTAATATACAGTGTAAGTCAGATGGACTTCCCTCCATAGCCAGAACTTTTGGAATCAAGATTAAAAGTAGGGATGGTTCTTCTTGGTGTTATTTTCAGTGAGTGACACAGAGCAGAAGTTTGCTTCCTGACCTCAGAGCTTCGGATTCTATTGTTTGAGAGTTCTTAGTTCCCCAAAGGAAGAACGCTTCTATCGAGAAACAAACAAAAAAAAAAATCAGTAATTTGGAAGCTGAGGTTGCAATGTGTATTGCCATTTGTATTCCTCATGTAATAAGTCAACAGGTAAAAATGGTAGTTCCTGCCTGGATTGACAATGCAGATGGAATTCAGGTCATTTATTTCTACAAAATGAGAGAAAGGGGTACCTCTGAAATGTAGGTTTAGGCATCCCACTATTCTTCTAGACAGAACTGCTTCTTAAAACATAAGGTGAAATTTTAATCCTTTGTAATATAGAAACAGGGTCTTTGGTGATGTAACCAAGTTCAAATGAGATCATAAACAATTAAGGTGGGCCCTCATCCAGCGTGGTTGGTGTTGTAAGCAGAGACAGAGGGAAGATGGGCATGTGACAACTGGTATTGCTACTCTTGCCAAGGAATTCGGAGATTTTCTGAAAATTGCCCAAAGCTAAGAGAGGGCTGGGATAGTGTGTTCACTCTCCTCACTTCCAAAACAAAGCCAAACCTGATGATATTTTTCTTGCAGTCCTCTTGCATGATGAGGGAATAGATTTCTTTTGTTTGAAGATGCTCAGCAATGGTCATTTGTATGTCAGCCTAAGGAAGCTTTATATAAACTGACAAAGTTATATGAATATATTCTTAATAGTAAATTATGAGAAAACTACAAAACTCAATCCATATCAGGTTGTCAAAGGTTCAAATCCTCAGGTAATACAAAGGACTTGTGTCTCTATAATAGGCAATGCCCCAGGGCAAGATTTAAGTGCTTGTTGTGGGCAAAAAGAATACAGATGACTTAAAGCTACATAACCACCTGTAGAAACAGGATACTTTTATGTATTTGTGCTTTATTTTGATGTGAATACACACACAATTTTGTTCATTTTTCCCCATTCCCTATTTACAGTAGTAATTAAATTTATATCTCTATATTAATTGTATCAACAGAAAGTAGACTCAGTCGAAAGAGGAATGAACATGATCCAAAATTAATAAAGGGGCTTTTCTCTGGGGAAAAGCACTGAGGCATTTTTGCCATGTAGTGTGGCAGGAATGGTAGTGACTTGTGTAGAAGTTAGTAGTTAGTAGGTAGATTGTAAGTATGGATAAGGAGAAATGTGTAGATGGCAACTATAAAAAAAAATGTACTAGGGGGGCTTTGAACCGTTAGGTTTCCTGTGCTGGAAGATCCTCCCCCTCCTAGATTCCCATCTGTGTTCCTGAGCTGACTCTGGGAGTGAGAGAAAATTCTGAAGAATTTAGAAAGCAGAAGTAATGCTACAGACAAGTTACTTTGCACCCTAGATGTCGGTGGAGAGTGCCACGTTGCGCTTGTAGACTGCTCACCTCAGACAGATAAAGCAGCGCGTATGCCCCGGGTACTGCCTGCTTCCAAGCTCTTCAAATCTTGTCAAAAGTAGGTGCACTTTGGTGGTGATATATACAAAACAGATATACGGTCCAGTCTATTTCTAGAGATCCCAGCTAGTTCCCGGTAGTTTAAGTTTACCTTTGTATTTCTTTCCATCCGCTGGTTTAGCTAAACTGGTGGCTTTGAGCTCAGAAGCTGAGACTGAGCAAGACTCTATAAACAATGTGTCTACACTCTTCCACTGGCTCCACACTGCACGTCTTAGTCGTGCAACAGATTCCTTTTCCTACTTACTCAAAGCAGTGCTTATCCTGTCATGAACGTTTGGCACATTTGTTCAAGTCCATGATTTGTATGTACTTTCTTGACTTCATGGTTTCCTTTAAATTTTGGTTATTTCACAATATCTCATAACATTTAAATATCTTCCATCTAGACACAGTGTTCAAGCACACAGTTACATACCTAAACCCTTACAAAGGGTGCCCATATAACATGAAGCTTCGTGAAGTTACCTGTCCATTTGGAATGTCTGATTACATCCGATCATTGCATCATTGCATAATCCACAGGGAATGGGTTTTACTAGAAACCAGGAGGCTGTTCTGGTTTGGTAGAGATTTAATGAAGGGACTGTTTACATTGCTATGGGACTGGACAGTGGAGTCAAGAGAATGGTAAAGCCCAAAGAACTGTCTGGAAAGAAGTCACTATCACCTCCATGAACGAAGGGACAGAGGACAAATCAAATGTCCCCATCAACCCGCTGAGCATTAAATCTCTGGGAGGGAGCTACCAATAAGGACATCGATGCAGAGCTCTATAGCTATTGCCACGCTGCCACACTGCAGGATAGGAGTATGGCGGAGATAGAAACCCCAACTGCTCTTCAGTTCCCACTTTGCCTCCAACTGACATTTTCCATACACGAGAGTGGAAACGGGGTGACTGTCTGAGAGTCAAAACTCAAATTCAGATAAAATAAAAATAAAGAGGTAATTATGGCTCATCTTGAACAAGTGACTTACAGTAATCCCCACAGTGCTACACAGTCAAAGGAGGGTGAAATAGGGCAGCATATCCCTCAGCCAGCCTGCTGAGGAGTTCATTTGCAGGACCCACAGCGTCTTTTGAGAGTACTGTCCTGTCTCCACATGGGTAAAATAGTTCACCCTTCATTTCTTCAAAGGAACTGAAATCTAGTACAGCTAAGCTGGCGAGTGGGGAGGGAATTCAAGTTGTCTCCTGCAGTCTCTTCCTGCTTCATATGTTCTTCTCTGAAGGGGAGAGAATAGACAGTATTTCTAAACACTAAGTGCTTCGCAACTGAATTCGCTCCTGTGGAATATAATATACTGTAACACCCTGACAATTTATTAAGGTAAAATCTGCAAGAAAGTCCAAAGGAAGGAGAGAGAGAGATTAAGTAGCTTTAAAGATTTTAATCCTGGCCCACTCCCAAGTCTCTGGCTCATGTTCTGCCTTCACAGCAGCCCTTGCGAGCAGTTAGTCCTTCAGGTGATCTCCTTACAAATAGCCCATATGGAGGCGCTCTCCATTGTCAGTCATTCCCTTGCAGCTCTCAGAAGTCCTAACCTCTCCCTTTTAAACCTCTCAGTTTCTGACATGATGATTCCTGAACTATCAGAAACAAAGGGCAAGGCAGGTTTCCAAGGTCGCTCTTGACTGTGAAAGCATGTCATCTTCCACTTATCTACTTCTTCCTACCTCAGCTAGACAGGGTATGCCATGGCTGCGAGCAGCAGCATCTTCAAGCTTCTAGAGACTTCTGGGCCTCCCTCTTGTTGGCTCCCTAATCTAATGTCCCACCTCCTTTTTCTGTGCTTAGCATCCACAGCCAGAACTTCACTTATTCATTCTTGCATAGGCCTCAATATCTTTTTAGAGATTATTTTGACTCAAGTCTCAATATAGACCCCAGGTTGGCCTCGAAGTTGTGAACCTCTTGCCTTAGCCTCCTTAGCGTTAGGGTTACAGGCAAGGGCCACTATGCCTAGGAGAGCCTCAGTATTTTTCAATGGGTTTTCTGCTGCTAGACTGACTCTTCCTCAAATTTCTACCCCACGTTCTAGGCAGCAATACCATTTTTAGAGTATGCCTTAAGGAAACGGCAATGGTTTCCCGTCAGAACTGGATTTCCTCATCATTCCAGCCCCCTGTTAGCTGGCCACATCTTGTTTGGACGAGGAACTTTTCTAACCAGATGTTGCCACGATAGATAGGCTGCTCTTCTCAAAGCATAAAAGTAACCCTGCCTTCTCCAGCTGCTTGACTATCCCAGCCCTCCCTATAGATCCAATCCTTTATCTCAAATCCCTCTATGTCACACTTCTTTTCAAACCTGGGTTGTCAGTCTCAACAACAGCCCTTAATTAACCCTACGATGATCCAAGTAATCCTTTAACCACGGGTGAGAAAAATTCCTTCTAGTGCTCGCTGTGTGACAGCCACATAACATATATCCTAAGAGCTTTGAGTTTTATGTGTTCACTAATTTGATGCAAGCTCTACACAGGCAAGTCCCCTTTCTCTTTTTAGTTCATTGTGTTTAGTTAGCATACAATGAGTTTCATCATGACATTTCACAAGTGAGTTTCCTTGTTACCAATTTACAGTTAGGTGTGGAACACAATTATTTGCCCCCAAACAACTAACCCATCAAAGAAGGACTGTGAATTCGAACTTAGCATTTGTCTCTAGACCGGTCTGGTGGAATTCTAGGTCACTGGGAGATCTCTCTCAAAGAAAAGTTGGAAGGTCCCTGAGGAACAACACCAGGGGTCAGCCTTGAGGTTGTCTCTGACCTCTACGTGCACAGGCACTCACATGCATGCATACTCACACGTGACCATGCACACATGCGCTTACACATGTGTGCATGCACACCCCCCCCCCACACACACCCAAGATTGTCTCTAAAAGTAACAATGTCAGTTACCAATTTCATCTTCATCCCGAAGAAACAGGGCTGGCCTTTCATGGCCTGTTTCATACCAGAGCAAACAATGTGGGGGATATACTAATATTTAATTATTCCAGTTTCCTCTAGTTAAATGGTACTGTGAACATCATGCAAATTTTGTAAGGTGTATGACTGAGCACTTACAAATTCATATGGAACTCCACACCTATAGTTCTGTGAGAGGTAACATCTTCTGAGCAGAATGACAGGCAGATGAGACCAGCAGTTCATTCCCTAGCGGGGACTGCCTCAGCTTTGGGCCACTTGATACATTGTCTACACAACTTTTTACTCCTTGAGACTGATTTAACTGACTTCATTTTGGGCTTGTCAGACACAAGGAACATGATGAGTCCTTCTGAGTTAGATTTATCAGAAACATCTGTTAATGTACTAAAAATGCACACAGCCTGATTGTCCCCTAAGAAAGCTGGATCGTGTTCATCTGTGACAGGTGTCTGCTCTCTTCTTGAGGACTGCATCCATGACGTGAGGATACACCCTGCAACTTTTATCAAGTCACCCCCAGCCCCTTTTCTTTTTTTGGTACAAAAGGTGTTTGGGGTTTTTGAACACTTGGCTTTTCACTTTTGCTATGGCACATAATGGCGTTCTCTCCCTGGTCCATAATCCAGAAGCATTCATTTTTGCTTAGAATCCAGACCATGACAAAAAGTGCCATTATTTTTCATCTGTGCTGCACTAAACATAAAATACCTGAAACTTCAGTATCTCATATGGGCCGAAAGGTAAAGAAAGACTTAAGGAAATGCAGACATTGTAATTTGACTCTCTCTTTATCCACTACCCCATTCCTGTGAATATAAATATTGCTAAAAGTAACCAGCTATATTAGTAATGGTAATTTTTGGTAGAGAATTTTCTGTATACAAGTAGACTCACGTTTTCACATGTGATCCTGGCATTTTTTTTTAATGCTTCAATGGCTTTATTGACTTGCTTTTCTCAGGTGTAGCAGGCAACACTTAGCAGGAGAGCTGAAAGGGAAGCTGGGAAATGATGGCCTCAGTATGGGTCATTAAAGGGATACAGAGAGTGTCCAGCATCTCTGGGGACCATCTTCCCATCCACCGTAATCATGGGCATGATGTACTGCCAATTTTTGTTTAGAGCATCTAATTGTTTCATCTCCTCGGGGCTAACAGTGAAATCAAATACCTGAATATTCTGAAGGATATGCGAAGGAGGGACGCTTTTGGGGATGCAGATTACTTTCCGCTGAACCTGCCATCTGAGCAAGATCTGAGCTAGAGATTGGCCATGTTTTTCAGCAAGTGCAGGACCACTGGATCTTCAGGACTGGCTCATTGGGATGGTGCCAAGCACGATCAGAGGAACCCAAGGGACGATAAGTGGTCACCTTCAAGCCTCGTGCTTGACAGTGGGCAATGAGCTCATTTTGGGCCAGGTATGGATGGCATTCCACCTCCAAGACAGCTGGGTGCACAGAGGCCACAATGAGGACATCATCAATCTGCCGACTGTTGAAGTTGGACAAGCCCAAGTGCTTTCACCAGCCCCTTTGTCACCAGTGCCTCCAGAGCCTTCCAGGTGTCATTATAGTGGATAGAGTCATATCGCATGGTCCCATCAGCACTCTTGGGAAAGGGATTGTCTCCCCACTCAAAGGCATGAGGCCAATGCATCAAATAGAGGTCCAGATACTCCAACTGGAGGTCGGCCAGTGTCTTCTGGAGGGCACCTTCTACATCCTCAGGGTGGTGCCTAGTGTTCCACAGCTTAGATGTCACAAACAGCTCCTCTTCAGGCACTGCTTTGCCTGGTTCCACATTTTCCTTCAGGGCCTCCCCAGTCTCATTCTCGTTGCCATAGACAGCAGCACAATCAATGTGATGGTAGCCTACACTAAGGGCATGGCTGCTTTCACCTGGCCGATCCTAGCATTCTTGAATTATAGACATTTTAAAAAATAATTCATCAGGTTTTAGGAGGGTGGCATGCCAAGTCATTTTCAAAAAATGAGTTTAGTTTAGCCTGAGAACTAAGGGTTTTGCTATTGCTTTGTGCTGTGAAATACTCCATGACAAACAGCACATATAACTGTGACTGATGGTGGTTTGCCTTTTCCTGAAAGACTTAAAGACACAGAGCCCCGTGGCTGCACCTACCAGTCACAGCCAAGTATCTGCTGACTGCCACTTACTTCTGATAAGAGCAGTAACAGAGGCAGGGCAATTTGAACCTCTTATTTTTGATATGAGCTGCACATGGTCTTAAGGTTACTATAATTTCTTTATCTTGGTGTTTAACTTATTGAAGTCCCCATTTGTATCAGAAAGCAAAATGTTTTATCTTATGGTAAAACAAAATATTAAATCTGCTATGTCATTTCTGTGTTTTCTAGCCCTCCAGTTTTCTCACTGAAGGATAGCACATTTGGGTTAGAGTGCTGTGGAACAATCCTTTTGTACACTGTGCACATGTATTGCTCTCATTGGTTTAATAAAGAACCAACTAGCCAATATCTAGGCAGGAAGAGGTTAAGTGGGAGAAACAGACTGAAAGAATGCTTAGAAGAAGAAAGCCAGAGTTACCAGCCAGATGCAGAGGAAGCAGGAGATGAATATGCCATACTGAAAAAAAAGGTACTGCTACATGGTAGAGCATAGATAAGAAATATGGATTAATGTAAGATGTAAGAGTTAGTTAGTAATAAGCCTAAGGTATTGTATGAGCATTTATAATTAATAATAAGTCTCTGTGTGGTTATTTGGGAGCAGGCTGGCAGGACAGAGCTGACCAGCAGTCCCAGTGAAAAACTCCACCTACACTATAATATCTTTATAAAGGGTATAAACTGAATTTTTTTTATTTTTTAAAAATTTTAAAACAAATCTCATTGCAATTATATTATCTGGCATCTCTAGATAATCCCCTTTGCGAGTAGTACTTTAAGACAACGTGCCAAATGGATAACTAATTGGAATATGATGTTTCATGCTTCATGGAACATCAAATAACATATAAATACCTAAAGCACATCAAGCTATGTTATGAGATATACAGATGATTGCTGATAATCCTACTTTATTACATCTCTTCCAAACAGATGAAAATGCTGCTTTTGATACACACATGAGGTATTTAAGGTTTCTTCTACTTCCTCCTACTAAGCATTTTAACATTAATGTTGTTAAAAACATTCACAAAACAGGACACGTTGAGAGTGTATCCTCAGTCCTTAGACTAGTAATCAACCTGCTGACACAGGAGGATGATGACTTCAAATGTAGCAATGATTAATTACTGACGTCCAAGTCAGGCTGGATAAGAAGCAAGCATACAATAAGGGAATTTGTGAAAATGTGCTGCGGAAGCTCCTTCTGCTCCTTCAGCCAATAGCCTTTAAGATACCAGTCCACTTGGTTGTGGTCTCTTTAGCTTTAAAAAGCAGCAGTAGCCCTGCTCTCTCTCT
>JAQHUG010000005.1:9041562-9092303 GCA_028555095.1 Dicrostonyx torquatus
TTTTTTTAATACAACTCAGGACCATGGCCTTAGCAGTGTGGCACTGCTCAGAATGGGCTGGACCCTTCCCAAGAATCATTAATCAAGAAATGCCCCACAGACTTATTTATGGGTTAGTCTGAAGGAAGTATTTTATCATCTGAGGTTCTTTCTTCCCAGATAAACCTAGCTTGTGTCAAGTTGACACACATACACATTAAAAAAAAAAACTAGCCAGCACAGGTCCTAATCTCTAAAACCTATGATGTCACTTATATGGAAAAAGCAACTTGGAAGATGTGGCTATATTTCTGGGCAGGGGGAGATTATTTTTATCTGTGAGTCTAAATGGAATTAAAAGTGTCTTTCTAGGCCAGGAGAGATTAGACTAGAGAAGGGCAGGTGACAATTGACCAGAATGGCAAAGACAGAAGTGATACTGCCAAAAGGAAGGGGATGTTGGCCTCCTCAGAAGCTGAAAATAATGCCATGACTAGACATTTTCTCAGTGCAGTTCCACAGTAAAACAGATCTCAGGATGGTTTCCTGCTTTTCCTAACTGGACCCTTTTGCAATAATCATGTGAAGTAGATTTTCTTTCATTACATTTAAATTGGCAACTGATAACAGGGCATTGGGGCAGCTACTTACTCTAGCCTGTCTATTGTATAATAATAGTTCAGGCACACTAATCAGCGACAACAACAGCTCAGAGAGAGTAATCTTTGTTCTTGACATTTGCAGGCGAGAGTAACACCTCATCGCTAGGTGATTACCATTAGATATACATCATTTGTCTAAACCTCCATCCGTGAGCAGGGACCCATCAGTTTGAGATCATGGCTCTCCTATTTATAACTAATCTGCCTGCAAATGAGTTTCCCAGCAAGATGGCTGTTCAAGGATAAGGATTCCCACCTTCTCTGACCAGCTATCTGACTGTAATACAGCTCTTTATTACCACTGGGCCTCTCAACTGACTGGTATCCGTATGGAGTCTGCATGGAAGCATTAGGATAAAGAGTTGTACATAGGTTCATAAGCAAACACTCACTGCAATATTTATAATATGCTATGTCACAGAGGATTTGTTAACATAGCACACTTATGAAATAGGACTTTATGCAGCCATTAAACATTAATGGAGCATTTCCTGAGCCAGTGAAGTTCAAAGTTACTGTGTATGATACATAACTACAGTTCTCATCCCCAGGTCATGTATTAAGCAAGTGAACAACGAAAGAGTAGGTGGAAATGGCCACTCTTGGTTTTCCAGGACAGTAGAATTTAGAAGACCAGGCTGTAAACTTAACATTTGCTTATGTTGCCCACTTTAACAACAGCAACAACAAAAATTTCCTCTAAATTTGGCTCACCAGCAACCTATGTGGGATTGGAGAGTATAGATAGGGAAGGAATTTCTCCTTGCTCTTAATAGGCAGCAGCAGAGACGAGGGCCCTCCCATCCTGTGCAGTAATGCGATTGCCTCATGAGTTTGTACCTGTTTTCTTATGCATCTGGAAGAGAGTTATTGTTCTTACCCAGAGAAGGCAGGACTAAATGAATGAGATCGTGCCTTACTGAGAGGGCTGAAGCCGGATAATTGGCATATACTACACTGAGTTGAATAAATGCACCCCAAATCTCTCCATTATTTTTTTTAAATTTTTTTTAACTATCCTTTCTCATTTTACATGCCAAATCCATTTCCCACTCCCTCCATCTCCCCCCACCCTCCATCCCACCCCCACCCCATCCACTCCTCAGAGCTGGTAAGGCTTTCCATGGGGAGTCAACAAAGCCTACCACATTGATTTGAGGCAGGACCAAAGCTCTCCTCCCTATATCTAGGCTGAGCAAGGTGTCCCTTCAGAGAGAATGGGTTCCAAAAAGCCAGAATAAGTGGTAGGGATAAATACTGGTCTCACTGCCAGTGGCCCTACAGTCTGCCACAGCCACACAACTGTCATCCACATTCAGAGGGCCTCGTTGGGTCTGCATCATATGCTGGTTCACTTGCTGTCAGGCTAAGTTGGAAAGGCTTCCATTAGCTCAGGTAAGCTGTTTCAGTGGGTATCCCCATCATGGTCTTGACCTCTTTGCTCGTATTCTCACTCCTCCCTCTCTTAGACTGGACTTTGGGAGCTCAGTCCAGTGCTCTGCTGTCGTTCTCTGCATCTGCTTCCATTAGTTGCTGGATGTAGGTTCTATGGTGATATTTAAGATAGTCATCAGTCAATCTGACTACAGGATGAGGCCAGTGCAGGTATCCTCTCCACTATTGCTTAGGGTCTTCGCTGGGGTCATTCTTGTGGATTCCTGGAAATTTCTCTAGTGCCAGGTTTTTTGTAGTCCCATAATGGTTCTCTCAATAAAGATATCTCTTTCCTTGTTCTCTGTCTCTGTCCTTCCCCCATCTCAACCATTCTGTTCCCTCTAACTTTCCTCCCCCTCCCTTCTCCCCACCCCGTCTATCTTCCCTTTTCTCCCAACCCCCACGCTCCCAATTTTCTCAGGAGATGTTGTCTATTCCCCTTCCTCAGGGGATCTATGTATGTTTCTCTTAGGGTTCTCCTTGTTACTTAGCTTCTCTGGGGTGGTGGACTATAGGGCCTTATCCTTTGCTTTACAGCTAGTATTCACCTATGAGTGGGTACATGCCATGCTCGTCTTTCTGCATCTGGGTTACCTCACTCAGGATGGTTTCTTCTAGCTCCATCCATTTGCATTCAAATTTCAAGATGTCAATTGCTTTTTTACTGCTGAATAGAAAGTACTCCATTGTGCAAATGTGCCACATTTTCTTTATCCATTCTTCGGTTGAGGGGCATCTAGGTTGTTTCCAGGTTCTGGCTATTACAAATAATGCTGATATAAACATAGCTGAACAAACAAAAAAAAAGTTCCTGTAGTATGGTTGAGCATCCTTTGGGTTTATGCCCAAGAGTGGTATTGCTGGGTCTTGAGGTAGGTTGATTTCCAATTTTTTGAGAAACCACCATACTGATGTCCAGAGTGGTTGTACAAGTTTGCATTCCCATCAGCAATGGAGGAGTATTCCCCTTACTCTGCATCCTCTCCAGCATAAGCTATTATTAGTGTTTTTGATCTTGGCCATTCTGACAGGTGTAAGATGGTATCTCAGAGTTGTTTCATTTTCTTAATATCATGGACTCAATTCACCTATAAAAAGATACAGGTTAACAGAATGGATATGTAGGCAGAATCCATCCTTCTGCTGTGTACAAGAAACATACACCTCAACCTCAAAGACAGGCATCACCTCCAAGTAAAAGGATGGGAAAAGATTTTTCAATCAAATGGACCCAAAAAACAAGCGGGTGTAGCTACCCTAATATCTAACAAAATAAACTTTAAACTAAAATCAATCCGAAGAGATGGAGAAGGACACTTCATACTCATTACAGGAAAAATCCGTCAAGTTGAAGTTTCGATCCTGAACACCTATGCCCCAAATACAAGAGCACCCACTTATGTAAAAGAAACATTATAAAGTTTAAATCACACATCAAACACCACATACTAATAGTAGGAAATTTCAACACCCTATCCTCCCCAATGGACAAGTCAACAAGACAGAAAATTAACAGAGAAATAAGAGAACTAACATGTCATGACTCAAATGGACTTAACAGACATCCAAAGAACGTTTCACCTAAACACAAAAGAATATACCTTCTTCTCAAGCACTCATGGAACCTTCTCTAAAACTGACCACATTTTCAATAACAAAGCAAACTCAAAAAATACAAAAAGATACAAAAATTGGAATAATCTCCTGTATTTTATTGGATCACCATGGTTTAAAGTTAGAATTCAATAACAACACTAATTGCAGAAAACCTATAAACTCATGGAAATTGAGCAGTGCTCAATTAAACCACCCCTGGGTCAAGGAAGACATAAAGAAAGAAATTAAAGACTTCCTAGAATTCAACAGAAATAAAGGCACAAAACATACCCAAACCTATGGGACACTATGAAAATAGTGCTAAGAGGAAACTTCATAGCACTAAGTATCCACATAAAGAAAGTGGAGAAATCTCACACTAGCTACTTAACAGAACACCTGAAAACTCTAGAACAAAAAGAAGCAGCCTCACCTAGGAGGAATAGATGACAGGAAATAATCAAATTGAGGGCTAAAATCAATAAAACAGAAACATGGAAAACAATACAAAGAATCAATGAAACAAAGAGCTGGTTCTTTGAGAAAATCAACAAGACAGACAAACCTTTATCCAAACTAACCAAACAGAGAGAGAACATCCAAATTAACAAAATCAGAAATGAAAAGGTGGACATAACAGACACTGAGGAAATCCAGGAAATCATTAGGTCATATTACAAAAACCTCTACTCCACAAAATTGGAAAATGTAAAAGAAACGTGCAATTTTTTGGATAGGTACAACACACCAAAATTAAATCAAGACCAGGTGGACAATTTAAATAGACCTATAACCTGCAGGGAAATAGAAGCTGTCATCAAAATCTTCCCAACCAATTTTTGCTGAGGGCTTGATGGTTTTAGCACAGAATTTTACCAGAACTCCCAAGAAGAGCTAATACCTATACTCCTCAAATTATTCCACATAATAGAAACAGAAGGAACATTGTCAAACTCTTTCTACGAGGCTACAGTTACCCTGATACCAAAACCACATAAAGACTCAACCAAGAAAGAGAATTACAGACCAATCTCCCTCATGAAGATGGATGCAAAAATACTCAATAAAATACTGGCAAATTGTATCCAAGAGCACATTAAAAAAAATCACCCATCACGATCAGTCAGCTTCATTTTCAGAGATGCAGGGATGGTTCAAGATTATTTCCAAGATGTGACTAGAAGGACCTTGCTACTTGACCCCCTCATCAGCTACAAGCACTGCTTTATGAGTGGCACGTGCTCAAACCATCAGAATGAAGTTACTCTTTCTTCTCTATTCTGTGGAACTATGTCACCATCTCAGAAGACACCTAATTGAAAAATTATGCTCCACATGGAGATTTTTTTGGCAAGTTTTTTTCCAAAATGCAAAACAGGATTTGAAAAATACATGAGACTGAACATGAAGTTTTCATAGATGACAATCATACGGTGGATTAAAGTATCAGGATACAGTGGGGAATTATTCTTCCATGTCTCTGCATTGGGTCCATTTACTGTTTCTGATTTCTAGCAGCAGCAACAACTACTATTTAGCCTAAAGATCTTTTCCTTTTCAGCTGCTAAGGGAAAGGCAGAAGCCAGCTGCTCCCAAGTGCTCATTTTCTGCATAGATATCACCAAGCCTCTTGTGACTTTACATAATCGCTAAGACATGGATAGAAACTTGTCTCTTTGCTAATTCAAGCTCTTTACCTCATTTGGGATATGCTGTTTCACGGAGAGTAAGAAAACAAAAATAAGAAAAAACAAATTGTTCCTTGACTGAATTACTTTTGCTAGACCTTTGAAAGGCTTTTGATTTCTGTAGTTTCAACCAGCTATGAAAAGACTAGGTTTATGGAAGTTTTTCACCTTCAGAATCCAGGTCAAAAATCTTTATAAACTTACATATGACTACTCAGTCAGAATGCTGAATGCCAAGAAAAAAAAAAATTGGATCTAGTGACTTAATGGAACTGAGACTCCCTAGCCCTAGACTGAAAACAGAGCAAAGCAAAACAAAATACCCTCTCCTCTCAAGAAGTTACTACTTATACACATCTACCCTGGAACTTGGATCAATAAAGGCAAGCCCTGAAAACCCTCGGCCTGTAGGAATTTCCATTTTGCATGTGAGGAAACAGGCTCAGAGATTAGATAATACTTTCAGTCTTGTGGCTCAGGAACCGGGAGCAGAAGGGGCTACACACCCTTCCTGCTTAGGTGTATATTTAGGATGAATTCTATGGTTTTCTATAACAGAAATATTTTCACTGCCTTGAGGTAAACCTGCGAGGATATCTGTTACTTGAGGACACACAAGTGTCAAATGGTGGGGCTGGAGTAAAATACCCAACCCCCTGTAACATCTGGACTAAAGATTTCAGCTGACATGTGATTGGCTATGCAAGCCCTATTTACCAACACAGGGGACATCAATTTCTCTCTCCTTTATTGTGGGTGGTGGGGATGGTAGAAGGAAGCTTCAGTCATCTCAGCTCTAAAGGATAGCGGTGTCTGGCAGGAAATAAAAAATTGTACTTTAGCGACTTGGTCTTTCAAAGTCTGTCATCTAGAATACTTCTTTGACGTGATATTTTAATAACTTCATCATAACAGTTTCATGTTATAAAACATGTTTAGCAGCTGTATAAAGTTGTATTGTGCAAGTGTGCCATGTTAACAAATCATTTGATTGTGTGTGTGTGTGTGTGTGTGTGTGTGTGTGTGGTGTGACAGGGTTTCTTTGTGTAGCCCTAGGAGTCCTGGAACTTAATCTGTAGGGTAGGTGTCCTGGAACTCAGGGATCTGCCTGCCTCTGCCTCTGCAGTGCTGGGATTAAAGGCATGCACCACCACACCTGCCAAGATTCTATTCTAAACACTGCAGCAAATGTTCGCTTATAACACTGACCACAACTCTTAGCCTATGAATTTCTAGAAATGGAATCTCTGGCACAAAACTTAAGGCACACTTCTAATACTCATTTTTGTAATGAGTTATATTTTCTCACCATACCCAACTCCTTGTCCTGTCTCATTTTTGCCTTGACTGAATATATGCCCTTTATAGCCTGAATCTTGGAGAAGGATAAAAAATCCAGCAAATTCTTGTTTGACTCTGGTTTCACCCAGCTCCAAGTTATTTACTGGGAAACACATACGTCTCAAGCGCATCTGCTCTTAGACGTTTTTCCCTTCTTAAAATAAGGGTCACAAATAGTATTACTTGGGTCCTTAAAAGGGCTTTCACCAATCCCTCTGCTCGTTTTTATTCAGGGGCACTGGATATTGGTCAATGTTACTGGACTTAAACGTCTGCAAAGAACCGACTGGTTATCTCCTCGGAGTGTTTGGGTGAACAACTTGTGACTTCTCCCGAGGTTGTCTAGGGTTCTAAGAATGCCTCCGGACTACGCTGGTGCAGAGCGGCAAGAAGATCACGTTCAAACTGTCCGCCTTAGCAGACGCCAGGGAGCGTCTTTGCGTGCTCCCCCCCCCTCCGCTTGCCTGTTAAAGGGCGTTCGCCCTTCTAACCCGCAAGTTCTTGGTGCCTCAAGGCCACAGGCAAGGGCTCAGGGGAGAGAAAGTAAGTTTCGGTGGCTATTAAGCCTCCCAACGCCCGGAGCGGGTTTCCTACGAAGGTGTTGGGCGTGGGCACCGCCGCTTTCCAGCCTCAGGCTGGGAGCTTCGCGGGGTCTTCAGGCGCCTGCTGGCCGAGGGAGCCCGCGAAGCTCGCTCGGTTGCAGAGCGTTTCTCAGTGTCGGGCGGGCCGGCGCTTCCGCTCGCCCGCCCCTCCCCCCCCCATATACAGGAACAAGCGCACTACAAGCTCCCGCGCTTCACTGCTACCATCCGCCGGGGGCATGCCTTTTATAGGCGCTTTGGCCAATGAGCGCTCTCCTTTCCTTCTGCCCGCCCTCCCGGCCAATCGCCGCTCCCCTGGTGTAATCTTCGGCTCCTCGGCTGCTCTCGGCGATTTTCGCTGTTGCTGGCTTTTACAGGAGCTGCTTGCTCGCAGCCCGAGACGCTGCTTTTTTTTTTTTTTTTTTTTTTCCGGGTTCCGAGCCATTCCGGATGCTTTAGGCTGCCGGATGTCTGATCTCCGGATAACTGAGGCGTTTCTGTACATGGATTATCTGGTAGGTGCGGGGGGCGGGTGGCGTGTCGCCTCTCGGATCTCGCGGTGGCCCATGGCCCCCGCCTGGAGCAGCAGCCTTGCGGCTGGCTTTCTTTCTTTGGGATGGGATGCCTTGGGCTGCTTTCTCTCGGGGCTGGCTCTGAGGGGCGGCGTCGGGGGAGGCCGGGTTGACAGGTAAAGGCGCGGCGGGAACCGGCGGGGCTGCAGGCAGTGAGGCCACACTCCGCGCGCCTCTCCACGCTCCCAGAACAGGACTTTCTTTCCGGGGAAACTGGAGTTTTCCGCTCTCCCCTTAGCAGGACTCCGGGTGCTATTAAAGAGCCATAAGCAGAATGGCTCGCTAAGTGCCCCACAGGTCCGGTCATTTGGTTGTTATTAGATCTCTAAAGGAATGACCTGGGTCGAGGCGGGATTTTAAAAACACATTACCAGAAAGTAGACTGGACTAAACCACATTGCAACCCGGCCTGATCAGGATTGGGCAGGGACAGGCATTGCCTGTGGTGCATGCCTCTTTTGCTTTGTGCACTGCTTGGCACCCGGGTTTCAATCAGCCTTGTGCCGGGAAGTTTAGGTGGGAAAAGTTTCTTTAGCACAGCGCAGGAACGGAACACTTGTACGTGTTTCTAGAATTGTGCAAGCCTTGTTTTTGTTCCAGAAATTGTCTTTCCACAGAGCTGCCTGTCTGTGGTCAAGCAGATTCTCTTTGACAGGAGCAGTGTTCGATCCCATACAATTACTGTGTTGATGGCGGGAGGCTGAACCGCTATCATGCAGAGCTGAAGTAGAGGGTTAGAAGCCTTGGCCCCCCTGTCATCTTGTAGGACACATGGTTTTCCACTGCAGACTGGCCTGGCAGAGACTCGCCAGTGCCTTCTAGGAATTGCACTTGAGGCTGTACGGAGAAAGTCTGAGCGCTTTTCAGATCAGGAAGGATGGGCTGTCTTTTAATGTTACCTGGGTATGAGGGTTTGTTTAGATATGCAGGAATATATGTTCCCGCTGAGGCTTCATAGTTTGATGAACTTTCTGGCAAGGATGGAGACCTGTACATGCATGGGCTGGAGAACTGAGCTGAAATCAAAGATTCTGAGTTGAGATTTGCTTTTGCTGTTTACATACATATTTATGAGAGCAACTTCTAGCTTCGTCAGAAAGGGGTGCTACCCACTCCTTGCTGTAGCCAGTTTAAGTGGGTTATCTGTTTATGAACATTCTTTATAAAGTACAATGTGCACTGTAGGTTGATGATTCTCAAATATGTCCGGAAGACTGTTTTCAAAATAAAATGATTGATTGAGCTTATCCCATACAGTGCTATGGCTAATCTCTTGTAATCTGTCCCAATAAAAGCCAGTTTGTGGAGCGAAATTTCCAGATAAGAAGAAAGTATAGGATCCATCACTTGTGCCGCTGGAAGCTACTTTTGGGTACCTAACTCAGTAGTGCTTCCAAGAGGAATTCGGAAGATGGTTCTCATCATTTTCCCATGTTTGCTGAGGCTGTGTTAGAACTGCATCACATCGCTGTCTTTGAGGTGCCAGGCCTACTCAAAGAACTGAGGGAAAACAGTATCAGAAATGACTCAGGTTAACCTCCACCGAGTCTTAGATTCAGGATGGGTGGCTGAATATTTGTAGGCTTAAGGTTACGCTGAGAGTTTAGGTCACAATCCCTGGGTCCTGCTTTTGACTTGACTGTTTGTTTTACCTGCTATGCCCCAGCTCCTTGGTGGCTTTAGGATAAAGTCATTGTTCTGTCCCTTTAATTATGCTTTCTAAAATTCCCGAGTGCAGTGAAACAGTCCCATCCGTCATGGGCTATACTCAGAGGGGCAGAAAGCAAATCTTAGAGGAAACAGTTCAGGTTTTATGAGTGTGTTAGGCGTGCTGTGAAAACACTAAAGAGAGTCCTTCGCTATTAAATGGACTGGAGGGAAAACAAACACGTGCCAGCAACTGGGTGGGGGCTTCATTGTGCTTTTTAATGCTCATCAACTCTCAGAGACAAGGGCGAGCTATATTACTCCCTTTTTCCTGGCTTTAGGTTGATCTGTGCTCATGTATCATCTTTGTGGAGTGTTTATTTAAAAATCCCATTTCTGACAATACAGGATCGATTTCTTTGATTGTGCCTATTTGTAAAGTAAATCGATCCATAAATTCTTTTACTTACTTATCTTACAAAAAAAAAAAATCTGGTTCTTTAATTCCAAGATGGGTTGCAGGCTTTACTGAGTGGGCTCCAGGAAGTGCTCTCTTCTTGCTCTTGAAGGGAGTAAGGGTGTGGTGTGTGCCCTCCTTTCTTCTCTTTGAAAGTATTCTGCATTTTTTTTTGTTATGTTGGAAAGAAAAGCCGTGTGGAGATATTGTCCATTGTTCTTTAGTTGGATATCATCACTTAGTTGTTCTTATTTGGTCTAAGTCCAAAGGAAGGAAGAAAGAGGTGTGCGTGTGTGTGTGTGTGTGCGTGTGTGTGTGTGTGTGTGTGTGTGTTGTACTATTTTTAACAGCTCCTAATGGGATAGAGATGAGAAGATGAATGGAGGGAGTTCTCTGATCTTAGAGGTTGCAGTTAATTTCTTGAATGTTCTCAGAGGTGACAGCTGAGGCGAAGGCCCTGTCTTAATGTTTAAGGCAGAGGTTTTATTGCTCTTAGTTCAGGGAAAGAGTGATAACTTGCAAATCCTAAATAATTGCACGCTACACCTGGTACCAGCCTGGCTTGGTGCCTGGCATGAAGTTAGAGCCCTGGATGACATGTTGGTTGAATGAGTGTGAGGTGGGAGGGACCATTCTGTTCTCTTTTCTGGCTTCTAAACTGAGACAAGATAGTATCTGTTTGGATTAGGTATTTTGATTTTTGGAATGCAGAATGTATCCTTGACACTTAAGATGATCAAGATAGAATTTGTTTAGTAATTTAAACATAAAAGTCTTATCTTTTCTAGACGATGCGGGTGTCGTCTGGGAATGTCACATCATTTTCCTTTCCCTTGGAGGAGTTTATAAGTTGTGTTCTAACCAGACAGGTGTATGGTTAGGTCTAGCTGTCACCAGCAGGCGGTATACCTCTCTCCCACTGATGGGTTATGGCAATGTTTAAAGCTTTGTAAACAGAAAGATTGGGGCAGAATAAGTTATTATAAAAATAAGGTTATTTATTATTATAATTAATTAATATTATTATAAGAATAGGAAAAAATAAGATAGACTATTATAAGTAAAGTACCATAAGAATAAAGCTTATAATGAGAGAATGACACATTATGAATTTCTCTTTGGGAAGGTGGACAGGGTCAATTTCTACATTCCTTTTAGTTCAAAGTGTCTTTGCCTTGTGCATTAATTGGTGTGGATTTCACCTTTTCCTTTCTGGACCACCAACCCAACAACTATAAAGTTCATTATTCTCCACAGAATACCAGTGTTGATTAAAAGAGATAGTGGAGGCAAATTTATTTATAAACAGTCCATTAGTTTTCAGATAAAAATGTTAACACGTTATGATTGTGCTGCTGCATTTTAAACCAGTCTCAGTATATTGAAGAATTGGGAGGGTGTTCAGGAAGCAAGAAGTGATGAGACTTTTGAGGGTCAGTCAATACCTCTGAAAAGTATAGCCACAATCTCATATTTATAAAGGCTTATCTGTATTATATATATGTATATATAATACAGACAAACTTTAAAAACTCATTATGCATATATATAAAATATAAATAAGTGTTTGCCTTCAAGTATGTCTGTACACCACATGCATGTAGTGTTTGCAGAGCCTAGAAGAGAGCATCAGATCCCTGCAACTAGAGTGATAGACAGTACGATCTGCCATGTAGAGCCCAGGTTTTCTGCAAGGTCCATCTCTCCAACACTCTCCTATGTTCTTTAGCCCATTCAACAAATGCTTATGCAACCCCTCTATTTGTCCATGTTCTGGAATCACAGAGAATGCATTACAGGGCTCCCCTTGGTTGCAGGATTGCAAGGCAGATGGCTCTTGGGGAGCCTGTGGCAGGAGGGGTTGAGGTGACCTATGGAGATAAGGCAGGCTCTGACGTGCGCTTTTGCTCTGTAGTGTATTTCTTTCTTGCCTGTGTTTCTTTGTTTTATTACAGCATGTGATGTAAAGTTAGACTTGCGGATGTGTCCGACATGCTTGATTGGTCTTAGGTACTGACAGTCGTTCATCGTGTTTGTCTCTTCTGCTTGGGGTTTAGGAGAGTTAACTCACTAAGTGCACTGATGAATTTGGCTTACTTTCTTGATCACAGGCTTTCTCTGCCCAAGGAGGGTGTGTACACACACACGCGCACACACACACACATACACACACGCGCACACACACACATACACACATACACACACACACATATACACATACACAGAAAGAGAGACAATTTTCCCAGGTTCATACAACTGGCAAGTGAGTGAGTTGGCCCCCTTTTCACTGTCTCCACCTCCAAGCCCTTCTCTCTAACACAGGACAGGGATGCAGGCACTTAGTGTTAAAAGCTGATGGAATATAGTTGGATGTTTACATGCCTCATGAAGGCTGGCTGGAAGGTGTTGTGTGCTCAGCTTTCTGTCCCACACTGTCTTTCCTCTGGTCACTGAAGCCACCAGATGCAGATGGGTTACTAAGCATTATTACTGTCACTCTCAGGACCATCTCTGCCTTCTGCTCTAGCTCCTCTTGCTCCTGTTACCAGCACTCAAGATCTACTTGTTAAGTCTGTTGTACGCCTTTGCCAAGTACAGCCTAGGAGATGAGGCTGACTAGCAGACACTGGGCCACAGCAGGCTATGGCCTTCAGCAGAGGATATTAACTCTCAGGGATTTGTGAAAACAACTGAAGAGAAGGCAAAATATCTATTTTTTAGTGAGGTGTGATGATGTCCCCTGTTATTTTTCATAAGTTGAGTTAATGATGACGTATGATGAAGTATTGGGTAGCTTTTTCTTACTGTAAGGATGTACCAAAGTCTAATAGTATTAACAACATCTTTGGGAATTAAACTCCTGTATGAGTTGGAGGTAGAAGCAAGGACAGGCTATTTTGGAGCCTGCAGCTACTTCCAGTTTTGATGTGGCATCTCCCACAAATGCTTCAGGAGTCTAAGAAACTGGGCTCTGATGGAGCTCCATCACTATCTTGATAGCCTTGATTTTGAGCAAGGTGTTTTGTGTTTTCATTTGCATTGTCTCCCCCAACTTCTCTGGCTGGTCCTGACTTCTTGTGCTGAAATGGAGATACTCCTAGAATCTGATCTGTAGCCTGCATCCATGCCAGTTCCCTCACTGCCTTCATCCCTCATCCATCACTGAATTCTAGCCTGGTGAAGTGGAGGAGTAGGCACCAAGTATAGTGAGGAGGGTTGGTTTTTTTTTTTTTCATCTTTGAATTTAATCATGCCACAGTCCTGTTCATCAGATACCGCTTACAGCAGGCTTAGAAAAGAAGAAACCAGAGACTCTGAAAGGTTGAGTATTTGCTGGGATCATGTAACCAGTGGAGAGGGTCAGGGCTGGCATTTAAATCCAACTCGTTAGATCCCAAGCCTGTGCTTATGAACACTGTTTGATAAAGCTTAGCTAGCACAATGAATTATTGTGGAGGAGGTATCCAGATGCAATGCTGGAAATTGAAGGGTCACTTGATTGCTGTTGTCACTTGGTTTCCTGAGAGGCCCTCTGAGAACTCCAAGGACTTGTGTGGGTGTGTGCCTTGAGGCAAGCACCTGCTCACACCTATGTCCGCCTTTAGTTTTTGCATAAACATTGGCCTCTGCTTTTTGACTCACAGCCCAGCACACCTACATAATTCTGAGTGGCCACTTGAAAGGCTGAATTTGTAGGACAAGCTCCTCTGGTTCCACTGTAAATTGGTTTGCCGGGAACTAGTCTGACCACTGACCTGCTTCTCCTTGGGCCGAAGACTTTCTCTGGTCTTAGAGAAGAATTCCTGTGGTTCTTTGTCTGTCAGGACAGTTGCTGATTTTGCCCCTAAGTCTTGGGAAAGAGCATGTGAGTGTGGAGCCACTTGAGGACCATTGACTGCAGCATGGCCAGTCTTCGTGGTCCAGCCAGCCTGGATATGAAGTCAGGAATCAGAAGAAAGGAAGGGAGTGTAGCAAGCTTTCTTGTCGGACTGACTGTGAACCACCAGCCCACAGATAATGACCAGGAGACTTCTTGCTAATTATGAAAGCTTGGCCTAACTTTCATAAACCTAGCTTAGACTTGTTCCTGACTAGCTTTTATAACTTAAATTAACCCATTTATATTAATCTGCGTTCTATCATGTGACATTACCTCTCTTCTGTCTCCTGGCATCTTTGCCTTTCTTCTTCTCAGAGTCCTCTCTGTCCCCAGAAGTCCCTAACCACTTCCTAGCTGTTGGCCATCAGCTTTTTATTGCACCGATCACATCAATATATTTCACACAATGTACACATACCCACAACACGGGAACAGTCTTTTGTGTCCTTGCTGCTTTGATTCAACAGGTGTTGATATTTTGCATTTTAGCTTCAAAGCTTCAGCGCTTCTTAAAATCAGACGGCAAATCTCTCTCTCTCTCTCTCTCTCTCTCTCTCTCTCTCTCTCACACACACACACACACACACACACACACACACATACACACACACACAAAAAGGAACTTCCTGGCCACAGCTAAGCCTCACACTCTTTCCACACTGGTGACAGCTGTCCAGAAGTTAGTGGTCTCGTTCTCATGCCTCTTTAGGACAAATGGATGGATGCTTAAATTATAGAATAGTTTGTATGTTAAAGTCTGTAGGAATTGTGACACACCACTCTTTAGAAACCTCCTTTTAACCTTCTCCGAGGATGTTTTTGAACTCGATGAATGTTGCTGAGATCAGTGAGTGTTTGATTCATGTTTCCGGTTTTGATGCTACTGCTTTGGGCTATCTATAGAGACGCTGCCTGCGTTTGGCCAGGCACTCACGTCAGGGAACAGGGCTGGCCCTGAGAGGCGTGTGGAGTTCTGATGACCTGGAGTCATCAGAGTGGAGTGTTGCTGTACCAGTCGCTGCGTCTGTGAAGTCCACCAGTTTGTTTTCTTTGAGTTTTGAAGTTGCTCTTCTCATCGCTTTAGCCACCGCTGAATGCAGGTGTGTCCATGCTGAGATGATTTTGATAACATCCTTGTTATTAAAGTAAAACCTTAGAGAAAGACACAGCAGAGCACAGTGGGGCAAAATCGGACAGACAGTTGACACATGTTTTAGTATGTTGTCCTGTAGTCTGTATGTAGACTACTACCCATATAGAAAATCATCCTGGAAGTATAATGGGAAAACTGTTTTATACACCTGTACTTACAAAGTTTTCAGTTTAAATTAATTTCTGCAGCATGGGGTTTCTGCACTGTACCCGTGAATGGTACTTTGCTCACCAGCCACCTTCCCTTAAGAAGCACATGTTTCCTCTAGTTTTGGCTAATGTCTTGAACCCCGTCGACGACTTTCCATGTCTTCTAGCTTCATTTCGATTGCCGTGATGAAACACGTCCACCATAGGCAACTTAGGGGGAGGCCCATTGCAGCTTAGAGTTTCAGGTTGTCGTCTGTTGTTGAGGGGAAGTCTGGGCTGGCACTCAGCTGGTCATGTCATATCCACAGTCAGTAGCTGAGAGACATGAATGTCCTATGCTGCCTGCTGCTTCCTTCCAGCTGGCTTTGTTCACTTTTCCACGGTTCAGGGCACAGCCCATGGAGTGGTGCTGCCCATAGTGCCCATAGTTGTTCTTCTACATCAGTCAGCAGTCAAGATAATCCGTCGTGGACACCTACAAGTCAAGCTGATCTCGATAATTCTGACTGAGCCTCTCTTCGCAGAGGATCCCAACGTGGATCCCAATGTATGTCTAGTTGACAGCTAACGCTCACCAGCACGTCCCTTCGGGTTTTTCCAGAGTGAATTGTGGGTGTGTGATTGTGCTGTGAATCTTATTCCAGAGGGGCTCCAGTGCCAGAGAAGTCTGGAAAGCTGTCAGCACTGAACAGGTTCCTACACTGTCCACGGAACAGCTGGCCATACCTGCTAATGTGCGTGGTGATGCTCCAAAAGGGACACTGTTATAGGCAGTGTTCCTACTCCTTTGAGGGTAACTGCACTTTGTGATCAAATCCTAGAAGTAGATTTCTTGGGTCAAAAGAAATATATTAAATAGTCAAAAGAAATATTTTAAGTTTTTTGATATTGATTAAATAATTTAATATTTGCAGGGTACTTAGAATTGTTTCTGAACACACCTAGCCACTTCTTGTTATGATGAAGTGTTGAAGTGAAGTTGGCGATGGTAATGCTAATTACTATTGATGGACGATGACTCGGTGCCAGATTCCGTGGGAAATGCTAACTGTCTGTCCTTTCAGCCACCCTGAAAGAGGTGTTAGTTTTCTGTCTGCTGCCTGCCTGTCCCTTTTTTAAATGGTTGAGGGGACCAAAGCTCTAGAAGAGTTGAACAGTCATGACTGTCCTAGTTGCTGAAAGACTGGCGATGTCTTAATCTGTATGTATTTTTTGTTAGAGAATAAAACTGAGTTTGAAGTCTGCCCACGATGTTTCATCTATAGTCTGCGTAATATGATGTAGTTCTCAAATCTCAACTGTGGCAACACAGAGAAAACAGAGGAATATTACTTAACAATTCTAAGTTAATTTATGTATTTTAGGAAACTGTGTCTCCAGATTTTTTGTGGCTATTAGATTAGCTTTCCCATTTGATATGATACCAATTGCTACTATCTCCTAAAATGTTATTATAAGGCACAGTTAAAAGATGAAAGTTTGTATGTAATTTTATTTTTTTTGTTTTTTTGAGCCTGTCCTGGAACTCATTTTGTAGATCAGGCTGGTCTAGAACTCAGAGATCCGCTTACCTCTGCACCCGAGTGCTGGGATTAAAGGTGTGCGCCACCACTGCCTGACTTGTATGTATTTTGAGAAAATACTTATTTCTAAAACTACAGATATTAGGGATGTGATATAATAGAAATCATCGTGGACCACCAAGCTCTCATTCACAAAAATTAGCTGTATTAGAGCCTTTGTAATGATTTGCATGAGTAAAACACAGTCACTATATTGGAAATTGGGTTTATTAATTTCATTTTTTCTGTTATTTGATGTACTTCCTGAAATAGTGATCCTTGCTTTCATTGTAATTCTATGATTTACATGGACTATAAAATTGGTTTTGCATACTTTATCTTTTGTTTACTCAGTGTACTTTTGTTTATAAGCCCTTTATCATCTGTGCTCTAGGCACTAGAGATATACAAGGGTACAAACGACCTTGACTTCCCTTCAGATTGCCTAAGAACTCTTGTGCAAAGAAAACTAAGCAGTTGCCTTTTGGTAACATTGACTCTTTAGAGGAAAATGAAGGAGTTGAATAAATAATGGAAATAAAATAAAGGATACAGAAAGAATAAGAAAAGGGCATCCCAGCCTAGACTTGGGGACCAAGGAGTGCTTCCCAGAGGGATTATTTTTAATTTGCAACATTGAAGTAGAGTAGGGTTGGTCCACTGACATGTATGGCCAGGGGCAGGCAGGGAGCAGCTATGCAGAGACTTGGGGGGGGGTGAATAGCGTTGTGACTTCCAGGCCTCTGTGTCACTGGGACAGGGTTTGGAGTAGCTGACTTCACCCAAAGCTGCAGAATCCAGGTAAGTAGTTATAATTTGGAAACCTTCAAAGGTTGCCTGGAGTGACACCTTAGACCTAGCTGTGAAAGGCAAGCAGAGGTCAGGGAAATGCTGTCCCGATACAGGAATGAAATGGTGGAATTCACAGTCAGGTGAGGGCATAAAATAGATGGGCCATTTCAATAGATTAGGATCATTTAAAAATTGCAGAGATTTATAATTGGATATAGAATATGAGAAGAGATCTCAAAGGCAAAGTCTTGAATTAGGGGTTGAACATTGTTTTGGTTAATTATTTCAGAAAAACAAATGACTTCAAAACACAATAACTCTTTTGCTTATAAATCGGTTTGGTTGGCCATGTTTAATGGAGGAGTGATTCCTCATGATGTATAATCAGGCGATAGCTGGGTTCATCTCAAAAGTTTTTTCATGCACGAAGTTGGCATCTGGCCTGGGAAAGCTGTAGTGACTGGATGGTGGCTTCTCTGTCTGTGTGGTCTTTCTATGTGGTTGCCCCTGGGTAGCCTGGCTTCTTATGTGGAACTCAAAGGCTTGCAGAGCTAATGTACCAAGAAAAGCTGTCAGACTCTACCTGGCTTTCTTTCTCTCATCTGTCCTCAATGTCATTACTTGGTATGCGTTTTGCTGTTCTGTTCATCATGACTCTCACAAAGGCATATGAGAGACATCTCTTGGTGGGAGGACAGTCAAGAATTTATGGACATGTTTGAAAGCATCGCAAGCATTGAGGTGACTAATGGCCACATACTGTCATAAGGGACAGGGAAGAACAGGTTGGAAACTAAAGTGAAATTGATTTCCGAGTAATTGGGTTTGAGGTTCTTGTGTAAGATATAAACTGGGTTTTAAGTAGGTTATGAAAACTCAGAGGTGAGGTCTGTTGATAAGGTTAAAAGTCATGCAGGATGGGACTGGGACGATGGCACAGATGGCAAATAAAGTGCCTGGCATGCAGGCGTGAGAATCTGAGTTTGGATCCTTAGCATCCATGTAAAATGCTGGGTGCTGCCCCATGTACCTGTCATCCCAGCACCGGGATGCAGACACAGGAGGGTCCCTAGGGCTTGCTGGCCAGCTAGTCTAGCCAAATCTGTGGACCTTCAGCTTCAGTGAGAGACCTCATCTCAAAAATTGAGTTGAAGAACAATTGAGGAATTCACTTGACATTGACCCTACATGGACACACACACACACACACACACACACACACACACACATGTTCATCTGTACACACATCAACACATATACCAACGAGAGAGAGAGAGAGAGAGAGAGAGAGAGAGAGAGAAAGGCCTAACAATGGTCACTCACTGTACTACAGCCAGACCGTAGCCTGCTGTTAACACTGTGGGAAGTGTAGTGCCATGTCATTTTGTGTTACTTCTTTATTGCCATCACTCGAGAAATTAGGAAACTGAGGCTTAGAGGAGTTGGCTGTTATGGCTAAGATCTGACGGAGGGAGAATTTGAACATAGGTCTGGTTCATGTCCCCACCTGTGAGACTTTCTGGTGCTGTTTTTAGGGCTAACTTAGACAGATACACCTTTGAGACACTGTACAAGCCCCTGAGGTCCCTGTTGTGAATGGGCACAGAGGTTGCCACTAGGCTAGCCTTGGCTCTGTATTGGACCTTTTTTCCCTAGGACAAATTACATTGTGTCCAAGTGAAGGCAGGCTGCAGCTTTGTAGTGTCCTCAGAGTTTGGAGCGGGGTACACGGGATGAGGCACCCTAAACAAAGGGTTGGATTGAGAGGCTGCCTAAGTAATGGCTAAGGGCACTGATTATGGAGTACACAGAGTATTACTATTCTGGTTTTGTCCTCACCTTCGATGTAGCCTTTATGCATCAGTCTCTTCTCTGCAAAATGGGTATAATGGCACCCACTTTATAATGGGGAGTGTTCACACACACTGTCTGATGCTTCAGTCTGCAGTCAGGTATATGTGATAGTAAGCACCGTATCTCTTAGTGACATTGTAGGTGTCTTAGTTTGTGCATATGTCTTATTTGATGTTCGCATAGTGGAAAAGTCACACAATGATGTGTTTTCTCAGAGCATATTATTACAGCTAATGCTTCACTGTGTGTGTGTCATTTAAAAGAATGCGGCACTATTAAATGCTATACAAATGTACAAGGACATACACTCCAGTCATCACCAAGCAGTTGTACTTCAGTTCCTATGCGGCCTTCCACTCTTCTAGCTTCCATCTCCTGAGCACAGCACAGGGTAACTGGGCTAAAGATACTAGAGCCGATTGCTGGCGTTGTAAGTGGCAGCTATTTCTGATTTATAAGGGTGAAAGGTGGCCCATGTCTGCTCTTAGGCCAATGCCGAGAACGTATTATGTAAGTGCGGGCAAATGAGATGGGCAGCTTTCCTGTGGAATTGTGGGCTTGTTTGGAACTCTCAGCTCCTCTTCGGTTGGAATCAAACAGTTTGACAGTCGAGCTTCTGCTCTGGGGAGTTTCAAGCCCTCTCATGTGATTTATTGGCTGTTCGTTTATCCTTTCTTTTATGAAGGTTTCCTGAGCTGCTGCCTTGTGGAAGAAGGGACTGATTTATGGTAGACGGCTGGTGTTCTTCATTATTTTAAATGCTTCTGAATGTGACCTTGCTAGATGGGGTGACTATTGGACCACTTTCTCTTTGTTTCATTTTGTGAAGAAATATTGTCTTTCTGTATTGTTCACGAGTCTTATTTCCTGCCTGTGACATTGCCCCCTATGTGTTGTGGGCCTTTTAAGATGGGATTTTGTTTTGCTAAATGACATTTTAATAATTATCCATCTTTCTGAAATGAAGCATAATAACCTAAAAAGGTATTTTAAAGACTGGGTCACCTTCTGGCTCTAGAAAAATTCCCAGGAATTTACAAAGATGACCCCAGCTAAGACCCTAAGCAATAGAGAGGGTGCCTGAACTGGCCTTGCCCTGTAGCCAGACTGATGAATATCTTAAATATCACCATAGAACCCTCGTCCAAAGACAGATGGAAACAGAGACAGAGACCCACATCGGAGCACTGGACTGAACCCCCAAGGTCCAGTTGAAGAGCGGAAGGAGGGAGAGTATGAGCAAGGAAGTCAAGACCATGAGGGGTTCACCCACTGAGACAGTGTGCCTGAGTTAATGGGAGCTCACCAACTGGACTGGGAATGAACAAGCATGGGATCAAACTAGTCCCTCTGAATGTGGTTGACACTTGGGGCAGACAGGGGCCAATGACAATGGCACTGGGATTTGTCTCTACTGCATGTCCTGGCTTTTTAGGATCCTAATCTCTTTGGAGAATACCTTCCTCAACCGAGATGTAGTGGGGAGGGCCTTGAAGTCTCCACAGGGCAGGATGCCTTGCCCTCTCAAGATTGGAGCCGGGTGAGGGAGGTGTGTGGAGGGAGTGGGAGGGAAGTGGGAGGAAGGGAGGAAGTGGGAGGGAAGTGGGAGGAGGGGAGGAAGTGGGAGGGAAGTGGGAGGAGGGGAGGAAGTGGGAATTTGCATTGGTATTTTTTTTTAAAGTAATAAAAACAAAGACTGAGTTATTTATCTGGGAACATTTGATGCTGCTGGGTTTCTGGTATTTGTGATATTTCTGGGCCCCTACTGTCCTGGCCCTGGGCAAGCAGTAGGATGGCCTTTGCGGCCAGCAGGACAGATTCTTTGTCATTTACAGGGACATGGGCCACCATTTTTCTGCAGCTTGAATGTGTAGAATGGGGTTTTGGACTAGTGATGTTTCCTTTGTATCCAGATATATTTGTTTGGGGGTAAGACTTAACTATATAGGTCATTTTGAAATATTCATAGGCAAATATTTTCCATGTTTACTGCCCTATTAATAATTGTGTGAGCTTAATATTTCATTTTGAATAGTATACACATGGGCACAGGCACATGCATAACCCCCTACCTACACATACACATGTATACATATACATACAAGAGTGTAACAGATTTGATTCTTTCCTCCTCTGTTTTTAGCTAGTCCTTTTTTGTTATCCAAATCTAGACTGTTTAGGAGTTGGTTCATCACCTGGAAAAGATGATTTTTCCTAGTGTAGTAGGTGATTTTAAAACAATGTTGCCAGGCAGTGGTGGAACACACCGTTAATCCCAGCAGTGGGGAGGCAGAGGCAGGTGGATCTCTGTGAGTTCAAGGCCAGCTTGGTCTACAAAATGAGTTCCAGGGCAGCCAAGGCTACACAGAGAAACCCTGTCTCAAAAAAATCAAGGAAAAAAAAAACCAAAAAACAAAACAAAACAAAAAAGCCCAACATAATAGCAGTAGATGAATATACTTCTAAAAGTGAGTGTGGGAGAAGAGATAAAAATTAACAAGGGTTTTTGTTTTGCTAAATGACTTTTAAATCTTTGTTTGTTAGCCTAAAGTGAAGCACGGTAACTTCAGGTCATTCATTCTGCTTCTAGCAGACTCCTGTGTTGAAATATGCGACCATAGCTTGGGAAAAGATCTGCTAGTTTTTAAAGTGTTCAGTGAAAGGAGGGTACCAGGGAAACCCTAAACTCCCTTCCTTGCAACCTCTGTGCTTTCGGCCTGACTTCCTTTTCAACAATTACATATTTGAGAGCTTACTGTTTGGCAGGTACTCAGCTAATACGGGGAAGGCGGTTTTAGCTACTAAGACTAAAGCCTGTTCCGTTGAATGTCTTATACTTCTTTGTGGTGGAGAAATCCCAGATTATAGGGTAAGATAGGGTGGACACTCTTCTGTTTGAATAGTGGTCAGCTAGTAAATTTGTAGGTTTAGGCTCAGGGTTTCTATCTCAGTTATTCAGTTCCACCATTGTAGTTACAGAGCAGCCACAAACATTAAGCATGTGGATGTGGCTATGCTTTAATAACTTCCTGGCTAAAACAAACAGTAGACTGGATATGGTCTGCAGATTGTATTTTCTCAGTCACTGGACTAATAGAAGAGAAGCCATATTAGAGCGTATTTCTCATTGAATTTGAGTTTTACTTTCTGTATTTTGAGAGTACACACACACACACATACACACACTGCACAGACACAACATATATATATATATATATACTTGTATATGAATATGTATATATGTATGTACACACACATACACGTATGCCATGACATTTGAAACCAGTGTAACATAGATGAGGATTCTAATGTTTCTTTTCACCTGTGGAGTTCTTTCCTCCCACCCATCTTTATACAGACTTATAAAACAAGCTGTTTGTTATGTGATTATTAGTAATCATATTTTCTTCTTATTCCTGAGAAGAGGCTCTTTTAGATGAACACAGGCACTGCCCTGAGATGTGAAGACCGACCCTGGAGATGTGGCTCGCGGGTACAGTGCTTGCCTAGCCTTTGTGAGGTACTAATACCCAGTTCTGGAAAACCAAACAAAACAAAAAACAAAAGCAGTCAGGCTCAATGGTAGAATACTTGCCACATTGGAAGCTATGAAGACTTGAGATTGAGGGTTCCTAGTTCCTATTCTAGTTGGTTGGGTTCAGTGTTTTATTTTTTAATTTTTGGCGTGGTATTAAGAAAAATGTAGATTCCAAAAGCAGCACTGTTGGCAAATGTTAAGGATTGCGAAGTTGCTTGCAGTGCCATCTAAGTTAATCTTCAGTCATAAGGCAGAGCGTAGGCTTCACCATGAGGCCGGCACCCTCCTCCCCCCGCCCTGCAGAGTTACTCTGGCACACGAGTGAGTGTGGGGGCGGTTTTCAGTGCCTTGAAGTTATAACACAGAGCATTTGAATATGTGCTTGTCATCATTTCAGTCTCTAATTAGAGGTAGAAGTCACCTTTTGTTCTAAAAACCTTTCTCACGCATCTCAGTGCCCTTTGCAAGTCCATTTTAGGGACGTTTGAAATGCCTGGTGTTCAGACACAGCCTTAGGTGAAAGTCAAGGTCCTGTCATTCAGGCTTTGGGTTAGTGGCCCTCAGCTTTTTCTATCTGACAGAGAAACCTAGAGATCCTCAAGCTGTTTTCATTGATGGTGGCCTGAGTGTTGAAACACCCAGCATGTGCTAGTCCTTTCTAAATGTCACCCCCCTCCCTTCTGTCATGACTTGCAAGATAAGGTCAGCCTTTTTGGTGGAATGCTGTGTGCTTGTTTGACCTCAGGATGTCTGGTTAATAGGTACTAGTCCTCACTTTAAAGGAATGCTTGGATAGGAATTCTGTCCTCAGAAATGCTTGTTCACGTGGAAGGAGTGGCCTTCCAGGGAGTTGTGATCCCATTTTCTGGCCTGAGATGACAGGGGCTGGTGACAGGTGGAAAGTGGTTTAAGAGGCTCCCTTAAGTATGTCGTCAGAAATGCAGGCAGGCACACAGCCTTTCATTAGACAGTCTTATGAGTAGACCTGTATGGAAGAGGGACCATGGATATGTACACTTTGAAGACACAGGATGTGGACAGCAAAGAAGTGAGGAAGAGATTGCCATCACTTGACAGCTGGTGGTAGCTAAGTATAAATTCTTCAAGACTGAGAAAGAAGTGGAAAGGGAAATAGGCTGAATGCCCAAGGGTAGACGTACCCAAGTCCAACAATCCAAGATGGGCACCTAGAGGTCTAGAACTTACTGAAAGCCTCAAGCGATTCTCTGACAATACTGATTGGGGGATGTTTGTCTTTAGCAGGTAATATGGCTCTTCAGACATATTGTGGAATCTGTGGGATCAGATATTAAAGAGTGACCCAGAGAATTGGTTCTGAACCCAGACCCAGCTGGGGGAGCTTGCTAAGACCCTGCTGCTGAAGATGAGGTGATATCTGGACTTGAGTTCCAGGCTTCAGTAGGAGTTGATGGGTCCTGACTTGAGGGCTGCAACCTTGCTCTGGCTGAAGATAGAAGAATGAAGTGGACAAGGCCCAGAAGGGAACTCTCTTTGCTGAGCTCCTGGTGTTTCCTTATGTGATCCAGTTGATGAGTGGTTTTAATGTGATTCCTCTGTGCATGTATGAGGGCCTATGATTGACAGTGAGATGGATAACTGTATAGACAGAAATTTCTGTCCTTCCCAATCCTACAAGCATTCAGTCCCGAAGAAACACACAGAGGCTCACATTAATTGTAAACTGTTTGGCCCACTAGCTCAGGCTTACCATTAGCTAGTTCTTACAACTTAAATTAACCCATAATTTTTTTTTTTTTGCTGCTAGGTATTACATTTATTACTAGAACAATCACTGCAACTTAAATATTACATACAATTCCCACCATTTTGCAATTTAGAGTAAATATAGTTTTTAACTATACAATTGTCACATAGGCTCGTGGGCTAGGGAGGCTGTACTATTTTAACCTTATGTTCTGTTTAACCTGAAGACACCATGTTAGACATCAAGATTGAACCAGAATTAGGTGTTGGGCAAATTGTCCTTGGGTGATTATATAGTGTTATGGTCAAATTCTACTTTGGGAATGTAGAGATGATTTCTTTTTTTTTCTTTTTTTTTTTTTTTTAATTTGAGACCCGACTACAAAGGATTTACATTCAAATCATAGTAAAGTCTTTTTGAAGGTAAGTAATATAAGTACAATTCCATTTCTATTTGCCAATTTTTCTGATTTTTAGATTTAAGAAATGGAAGTGTGTAGTTACCCATAATTCTTATTTATGTTTAGCCACGTGGCTTGGAACCTTACTCAATAAGGCATTCTCATCTTGTGTCCTCTGTGTCTGGTGGTGACTGCAAACTGAGCCTTCCCTCTTCCCAGAATTCTCCTAGTCTGGTCACCCCACCTATACTTCCTTCATGGCTACTGGTCAATCAGGTTTTTATTAAACTAATACAAGTGATCAGTTGGTCTCTACATTTTGACCAGTTGTGATTTTTCTGAAGTGGTCTCTGTCTGCTACAAAGAGAAGTTTCCCTGGTGAGAGATAAGAGCTAGACTTACTATGGTATCAGGTAAGCTTTACAATGCAGTTAGAAATCCTGGTGACGTAGTGAGGTGGAGGTTGAAGGTCCTGTAAGATCTGTGACCTCACTAGCCGGGTTTGCATTCTAGGATCAGGTGTGATTTCCCTTGTTTTGAGCGGAGCTTGTGACCATTTAGACAACTGTTGGTTGCCCCTGAGAGAGGAGTGCTACTGTTGCATTTTTAGGCGATCTTGCCATCCCGGTCATTGCTGTGATTCATAGGCATTAGGGCTGGGTAGATCTGTTGGTGGTTTCCATCCTTTGACAGCTTGCATAGCACCTGTAGTACTGTGAAAGCTAGACCTTAGGCTTTTAGCTCAAATCTAGCTCAAACCTGCTGAGTCCTTCATCTCAATCAAATCTGTACCATCTTTAGCATTCAGGACTTACCTTCAACCTCTGGGAGGTAACCAAAGGCAAAAGCAGCAGCCTTTGTTGCTTTTGGAGTCTCTTGGATTACCAACACCTCCTGGGTTTTTGTTAGATAGTGTATGTTCTTGGGGAGAGCATTGTCAACCCAAGTGTTGTAATTTCATTTAAGATATGCGTGTGCATGTCACATGCGTTCCACTCCTTTGAAGTGAGTCGGGTTCATGTGTTGGGTTCTAGCACCTGTGCTCAAGTCAAGAGGTAAAGAATGTGATTCTTGTTCTTCCTGTTGGATCACTTTCTGGGTTTTGCCAGCTTAGCAGGGACAGGTGACCTGCTGGTGTGACACCTATGGGCCTCTGCAGAACGGTGACCTGTTAAGGGAGTGCTTGCTGTATTAATTCGAGTAGATGTTGGGTAGTGTGTCCACAGTTGCCAGTGATCAGTAACTGATGTAAAGTGAAACGTGGCCATTCAGGAGGAATAGGAGAGCCTCAGGGCATGGCCATCAGCTCCCCTGTGCATGCCAAGGCTGTCATTTCTGTCGGGATTAGACTTTTCCCCTTTGGACCCCATTTTACCTCTTAATGTTTTAATTATCCATGCAATAGACTAGAGAATCTCCTGATGCCTCTAATTTGTCTGTCATAAGAACTTTTTTTGTCCAGAGTTGGAAGAGTGATGACTCCAGGGTTTGGTCTCATGTATTATTTCATACTTAGTACTTGCCAGCAAGTGAATGCCACATGACGGGTGCTCTGCAAATGCTTCTTTCTGTCCTTCCCTTTTTGTGTGGAACCTTAAGGCCCCAGTCCTAATAGATAGTGAAGGACTGTTTTCAGGGCAATTACTCTTCTTGTTTTCTTTTGTTAAATTAAAATAGTTCTCCTTTTTTTTCTCTCTTCTTTAAGATCAGAGATTTCATAGCTTTTCTTGCCTTTCACAGCAGGAAAGAATTTAAGTTAAAAGTCTGTTTTTCTTTGTGCAGTGCATGGAATTTTTAGTGGTATCTTGCTAAAATTTTGCTGCAGTGAAATACATGCATTCTAATATGATCTATATTAGGTTATTTTGCTGGGTGAGTTTTCATATCTGAGGTTATGTGTGCAGGTGACCTTTCAAGTCTTGGTGAGTTTTACAAGAGGCTGGTGATTTCAGGCCCCTGATTCCAACTGTGAATGTTTTAGGAATATCTTAGGATGCAGATAGTCTCGTTACAACTGATCACCTTAGAAAATATCCAGAGGCCAATTTGAGTGGCTTTGGTTATGTATTTTTTTCAGGTCCATTATCATCATTCTTTTCCCAGTTTGAAGACGCTATGGAATACATGCTGAGGAGCAAGCCTCCACATTTTGAAAATGAGACCTAATTTTATTTTGTAATGAGGCTTTTTTTTTTCCCAAAAGTTATTTTTCCATGTGAGGAAATAGCTTCTGAGTCTATGAAGGGAGTTGTTGAGTAATTCGCTGTTAATGTTTGCAATGACAGCACTAACAGAAGGCCATGCCAGTTTTAAAGTAGGTGGCCTTCCCAATCCCGAGTAGTTACTGAAGAAAGGCAGATGGGCCTTTATTCAGAGGTGCCATTCACACGCTTCTGCAGAGTTCCCGTGCACCTTGGAACCAGTCTTGGCTCTTCACTTGCCAGCCTGCATGCCGCCTTGTGTCTTTGCCTCCAGCCCATCTGTATGTACAGAGATGCCGATGTGAGGAAACGCCTAATTAGACTACTGTATTTGGAAACAGGTGTCCCAAGCCTGGGCCCCATTCCAAGGGCTTTCGCTCACTCCTGCTTTCTTGTTTTACCAGTTTTCCCATCTTATTTCCAGGACTCTGGGCTTGGCTCTGTTAACTTTGTATTATTACAACAGAGGGGACAGTAAAGGAAGGCCATCTTGCTTGATATCAAGATGAAGGACTGCATAGGATATCAAAACTAGAACTGGCCATTATGTTAAACATTTAAAAAGCAGCTCTCTTAAAACATTGGTTTTTCATCCCTTGATAGAACTGAAATTATATCTTAACATCAGATTGTTTTTGTACTACATGCTAAATCGCTTTTGTTTTCTGTCATCTTGTTGAAGGTTTTCTTCCATTATTTTCATGATTACCTTTTATGTTAGTTTGAATGTAATTGGCCCCCATAATCTAATAGGTAGTGACACTATTAGGAGGTGTGGCTTTGTCAGAGTCGGTATGGCCTGTTGAAGGAAGTGTGTCACTGTGCGGGCAGGCTTTGAGGTTTCCTGTGCTCAAGCTACTTCCAGTGTTATAGTCGACTTTTTGTTGCCTGGAAGATGTAGGACTCTCAGCTACTTCTCCAGCACCATGTCTGCCTGTGTGCTGTCATGCTCCCTGCCATGATGATAATGGACTGAACCTCTGAACTGTAAGCCACCCCAATAAAATGTTTCTCCTTTATAAGTGTTGATGTGGTTATGATGTGTCTTCACAGCGATAGAAACCCTGAGACACCTGTAAAATTTCTTAAGGAAAACAACTGAAAGATTAAGTAATCATATTAATTTGATTTTTTTCTGTATTTTTCTTTTGCACACTTTTAAGTAGACCTATCTTAACATATTTGAACCCATCTGTGGTTTGTCTTTGACAATCTGTCTCCCCTCCTCAACCCTCACACTTTCCTTGGTTTAAATAGCAAAGATGTGATTGTTTTTGAATTAATGTTCTTTAGTTCTTCCCCTGCCCAGACCAGGTGTAGATTTGTGAACGATGACTTTGAAACTCCAGGGTCAGCGTTTATCTAGCCTTCTGTCTCTAGTTGGAAATAATTACATGCACAATCCTTTATTCTGAGCTGTTTTCTGCTGCAGAGATTTGCATTGTCTTTGCAAACAGTCCTGAGCAGGGAAGAACATGAGGGAGAATCATGTAAAATTTACTGGCGGTTGCTCTTTCACGATTAAAGGATGCTTGGCTTTCAAGTGCCTCTTCATATCCACCTCTCACTAATTAGAGGGGAGAGGCCATCCGAAATACCATTGTTAGGGTGAAGTTGGGGTCTGAGTGGTGGACAGCCACTTGGGCTGAGGTAGGACGTTCAAGGGTTTGGCAGTATTTATGAGGATTAGAGGTTAGAGAGAGAAGAATGAAGTAATGGCGCTCCCGTTCGTTCAGGAAACCAGTACCCGAAGGCTGCTGAGGTTTTTCTGGGTAGTTTTGGCAGTTGCAATAGCAGCACTTGAACTTTAGGGGGCTGTGAGAAGGAAGTGGGTGGAAAGTAGGTTCTCCTTGACCGAAGATTAACTATTTCCCTCTATAAGACACGGCACATTAAGAGTTTACTGACAAATGCTGGCATCCTGTCTTGTGGTTTGGGGGTAGACTGGTTGCTTTTCTGCTGCTGTGATAATCCCAAATCAGAAAAGATGAGTATGGTATGTACTCACTCATTAGTGGACCCTAGCCATTAACAAAGGACATGAAGCTTATAGCTCACAAGCCTAGAGAAGCCAAATAGCAAGGTGAACCCAAAGAAAAACATATATAGATCCTCCTGCAAGTCGGAAGCAAACAAGATCACCAGGCAAAAGTTGAAAGCACGGGTGTGGGTATGGGGGTGGAGCTAGGGGTTGGGGATTGGGGTAGGTAAAAGGGAGGGGGTAAAAGGGAGAAGGAAGAACTGGGGAGAGCCTGGGGGTGGTGGAAGGTGGAGATAGAGGAAGGGTGGATATTGGAGAAGGGAATAAGATATCTACATTAAGGGAGTCATTTTAAGATTGGCAAGAGACTTGTCTCTGGAGGGGATCCCAGGTATTCACAGGGATGTCCCCAGCTAGGTACTTGGGCAGCAGAGGAGAGGGTGCCTGAACTGACCTTGTCCCATAGTTACATTGTTGAATATCTTGATCGTCACCATAGAAATTTCGCATGATGGATGGAGATAGAGTCAGAGACCCACATTCACATTAGAGCAAGGGATTGAGCTACCAAGGTCCAGTGGAAGAGCAGAAGGAGGGAGAAGAGGAGCAAGGAAGTCAGGACTGTGAGGGACTGGCCCACCAACTGAGACAGTGTGCTTGATCTATTGGGAGCTCATCAAATCCAGCTGGACCAGGACTAAATGAGCATATGACAAAACCGGACTCTCTGAATGTGGCTGCCAATGGGGACTGACTGAGAAGCTAATTATAATGACACAGGGACCTATCTCTTCTGCATGTATTGGCTTTTTGGGAACCTATTCTATATGGATGCACACCTTCTTAGACCGAGAGGGAGGGGGGAGGGCCTTGGGCTTCCCACAGGGCAGGGCAGCCTGCCCCATCTCAAGGAAGCAGGGGGAGGGCGGTGGGTTAGTGGGGGAGCGGGAGGGCCTGGGACAAGGGGAGTAAATGTAAATTTTTGTTTTAAATTTAATTTAAAAAAAAGAGAAAATAAAAACACCCTGATAAAAACAAGTTAGGGGAGAAAGGGGTAGACTTTGGCTTAAGGTTCCGGAGGGATGGTGGAGAATGCATGGCAACAGTCAAGGAAAGGTAGCCACAGGAGCAGGCATCTGGCCAATCGTATTGTCATGCACAGGAAGCAGAGAGGGAGAACAGGAAGTGGATCCATGCTGTAAAACATCAAAGCCTGACCCTGTGATGTACTTCCTCTAGCAAGGCTTCACCCACCTAATGATTCCTTCACCTTCCCAAATACTACTGCTGGGGATTAAGTGTTCAGGTACACACGCCTATGGGGGCTGTTTCTCATTCCCATAACACTAGAGCACATACTTTATAAAGGATCTATTTATGTGTATGGTGTGTATGTATGTGTGCACGTGCGTCTGGTACCAATAGAGGGTATTAGATCCCCTAGAGCTGGAATTACAGGCATTTGTGAGCCTCCCAAATAGGAAGCTCTCTTATCCGCCTCATGGACATACTGCTTAAAAGACGACATTACTTGTATCAAGTTGGGTTGGCTTGGACTGAGAGATGTGTGCAGAAGTCCTTAACCAAGGTAGAAGTATTTTTCTGGTTACTGCCCAAAGTCTGGACAATAAAGGCATAGTAGCTCCTGCCATTGTCATCTTCAGGCTCACTCAGCCTTGTGTATTTGTCATTCTCTTTGTGCCCATTGCAAGTCAGGATTGTCACCAGAGATGTCAGCTACAGAGAGCAGAAGTAGAACAGAAGAGAAGAAAGGGCATGGGGGAGGCTAGAGAGTAATTTTCCTATTCATCTTTCAGTTATATTTCATTTCCAGGCTTAGTCACATGATACCTGCCTCCAAGGAAGGCTGACAAACAGTTTTTTATTTGGGTGGAATACAATTAATATTTTCAATAGGGAAAATGACTTTTTCCAGCTTACTGAGTTATTAAATAACTATTATATTACAAAGGTGTAGCACTGAATAATTTCCAAAGATAGACGGAAAGAATGGATGTTGGCCAAGTTCATGAGCATTTTCAGCTTCCTGGTTTGAGGAAACCAGTGGCGTCGCCCCAGGATAGCTCGGTCATACATTCACTAAAAAGAAGCCTAGTAGTATTGCAGTTTATGATAATGAGAACTTACTATTAAGTGATTGCTAACATTAAGTGACCTGCCATTTATTTTAATAATAGTACCAGGGAATGTTTGGAAAGTTCTGTTGAGCCAGTGACTTTATCCAATCAGTTATCATCTCAGGCTGATATTCCATTCTGTTTATTTAAATATCTATGCCAATAGTCTTTGGTTTTCCAATCTTTTTCTTACCAACTTCCCCTCATACTGAATTATGGGAGTCTTTGTTAGAATTAGCTTGGTATGACTGGTTGGCCTTCAGTATGAGTCATTTTTCAAAGCCATCTTTTCACCACCATGGGAATCTCGGGAGCCCTCTACTCGCGTCTTCTGTGGTAAGGCAAATACAACCACCCAAGGTGAAATTTGTGGCACTGTAAAACTGTGGAGAAGCTTTTACTTGACAACAGTAAGCCATGATAGCAATGTTAAACTCTATAAAACTAGGGTTACTTTGACTATGTACCAATTTAGTGTACTAAAAATATCCAGCTTAAAAAAAACAAAGGCAGAGCATCCAGCATTCATGTTCAGTGCGTACAGTTTGGGGATGGGCATGAGTTCTAGGAACTTAATCTTGGTTTTGGGCAGTGTCTGTGCATCATACATTGATGATGAGATAACCAGTGTATAATCATGAGATCAAGGACTTCAGCCTCTCAAACTTGAGCCCTTTCAGTGTGTTCTGTGAATGGATGTTTCTCTTGGTACCAGTTTCCTTTCTGTCCATTACAAGGATTGTAGGCACTTACAAACTGAACTAAAACAAGTGCTAATTAAAACTGTGTCCAAGGGGCTGGGGAGATGATGGCTCGTTCAGTAAAGTGACTGCTGCACAAGTATAAGGACCTGAGTTCAGGTGCGACATTAGGTACCTGTAATCCCAGCACTGAGGGAGGAAGGTTTAGGACAGCCTGCCTTGTCAGTCAGTGAGCTCCATGTTCAGTGAGGGGTCCTATCTCAAAAAAATAAGGTGGAGGGATGAGAGGCGAGGTAAAATGAGATGAGAGATTACTCAGTGGTTAAGAGCACTGGCTAATCTTCCAGAGGACCTGGGTTCAATTCCTAGCACTCACGTGGTGACTCACAATCTGTAACTCCAGTTCCAGGGCATCCAACACCCTCTCCTGGCCTTCACAGGTACTACATGCACATGGTGTACAGACGTACATGCAGACAAACATCCATAAAATGAAAATGAATGACTCTTACAAAAGAAAACATAACCTCTGCTTCAGGGCAGTGAAAATTAAGGAATAAAAAGGAGAAACCATTGTAGAATATAGCAGACACCAACTGGCCTCTTGGTGCACCTGCATGCACATGTTCACACCCACGTGCACGTGTGCACACACCCATGTGATCCATCTCTACATACATACATATAAAGCATATCAAAGACTTTAGCATTGAAATTGGTTATAAAAATAATACCTAAAACAGATGTAATTAAAACACCATAAGTCACATTCTATATTTTTAAAGTTTTGCAAGATAGGTCTTCTCTGTGCATCAGCCTGGCTATCCTGGAACTCACTCTGTAGACCAGGCTGGTCTCGAACTCACAGAGATCTACCTGCCTCTGCCTCCCAAGTGCTGGGATTAAAGATGTGCGCCACCACCGCCTGGCATGAATCACATTCTTCAAATGATGCTTTTGCAGTTGAAAATGGAGTGTCTGCTTAAGCTTTCATGAGAACACGGCATTCCCCATGTTTTATTATCCTTGTCTCTCCTATGATCTAGCCTAGGAAAAAGCAGATAGAGGGAAGAAATTCAACCACCTGCTCATGAAGCAGATATTCAAATAGAGCATATTTTCATCAAAGAAGAGAATGACAGTGATGGGCATGAAGCCAGTTCTTGGGTACAAACATTTAGTTGTGCTTCCCTAGTCCCATTTTATTCATGGAGTGTGTCTGAGGATAGCCAGGTCTCATTTGCTGATTGGGGAAGTGGTGGCAAAGTATATCTCATAGTACCAAATGTCATTAAGAAAATAAGTCAGTGAAGGACTAAGTGTTGAAGAACATGTGGTATGCTGGGAATTGTCCTCCACTGCCCAATTTTGGAATATACAGTCAAACATGAGCATCTTCTGTAAGTAATTCTGCTCTTAGGTATATAAAGCGTTAAAGAAGTTATCTACAAGGCCTGTGTAGGGAGTGGTTTTAGTGGAAGTATTCATAGATGCAAAGTGTCAAAAGTATAAAATGATGTCAGTAATAAACCGGATTAAATGAATCATGGAATTTTCATTAGTATTTGTCTTAGTTACGTATCTACTGCTGTGACAAAACATCATGACTAAGGCAACTTATAAAAGAAAGTGTTTAATTTGGGGCTCACAGTTCCAGAGGGTAGAGCCCGTGACCATTGTGGCAATGATCATGGCAGCAGGCAGGCATGCATGGCACAGGAGCAGTAGCTATGAGCTCCCATCTTCACCACAAGCATGAAGCAGAGAGAACTAACTGGGAATGGTGTGGGCTTTGGAATCCTCAAAGCTTGCCCCCAGCACACACTTCCTCCAACAAGGCCACACCTCCTAATCCTTCCAAACAGTTCCACTATCAAGAGATCAATTATTCTAGCTTAAGAGTTTATAGGGGCATTCTCATTAAAATCTCTACAGTTGTTCACCCTACAGCAGAAAAAAACAATATAGGCACAGCACGCCGTGGATGCATCTCTTAACCATGCTGAGTGAAAGAAGTCATAGTACACGCATTCATAGAAACTTCAAGCAAAGTTCATCTTGTGGTTGTTTCTAAGGCAGCAGTTCTCAACAGCAACTTTGCCTACAGGGATCCATGGCAACATATAAAGGACATTTTTGGTTGTCACAACTTGGAGTAATTATGAGAGGCTATCAGCATCTAGTGAACTAAGCCAGGAGATTGCTACATATATCTAACAGTATGATTGTAATCTCTAAGTTTATCTGGAATAAAATGTCAGAAGTGTAAGGTTGAAACTTAAGGGGGGTGGGGAAGGAAATGAGCTTTATATAAAGATATAGTTTGTTGTGGGAGATTATTTTAAGGCGTGTTGCATTTGTTTATGCTTTAGACTGTTTGTTTAGCAATGCAAAGAAGCGCTGCTCTTGTTTATGCTGCGTTTGTTTAACTCTGGGAAGCTGTGCCTCTGCCTGTCTAAAACACCTGATAGAGCTGAAAGGCCAGGCACAAGGCAGGAGCAAGCACAGGCGGGGCTGGCAGGCAGAGAAAATAAACAGAAAGAGAACTCCTGAGTAGTGGAGAGGCAAGAAAAAGACAAGGAGCAAGATAGAACAAGGAGCGGAGGATCCTGGGGCAACCCAGCCAGCCACAGAGTAAGAGTAAGATATACAGAAGTAAAAAAAGAAAACAGCCCAGAGGCAAAAGGCAGTTGGGATTATTTAAGATAAGAAAAGCTGACTAGAAATAAGCCAAGCTAAGGCTGGGCATTCATAAGAAATATTAAGTCTCCATGTGTGATTTATTCGGGAGCTGGGTGGTGGGCCCCCTAAAAAAGCTAAAAGTCAAAAGAGTAGACAAACCAACAACACTAGTTTGTAACTTGACTGGAATTCATGTAGAGTTTATCCTATTCTGTAAACTGTATTTCCCCTTTACTCTGTATTTCACAGTGCAACAATACAGAAAAAAATGAAAAGCATTGATTTTCATTGATCAATGATTGATGATTGGGGGTTTGTTTTTGTTACAAGCTGGGTGAATAGACTGGGGCCTCGCTCCACTTTTTTCAGGAGTATGGAGGCATCTCTGCTGGTGACCACTGAGGAAGTCTTTTTAAAAGATCTTAAGATTCAGTGACAAAGTGTCTTGGCATATTTACTTTAAGGTCTAAGATGGGGATTCTGAGACTGTAGGCAGGAGGTACCATGTTTACTTATAATGGCAAATTATGTTTTAAGTAAGGATTTCAGAAGAGTTACCTGAAGTCATTTTTTTCTCACCCACTTTTCACACACACACGCACACAGACACACATAAAGATATGCTATATATCTGTACATATATATGTATATATATATGCATGCACAGAAGATATGTACATAAGGAGCTTAAGGAAATGGTTTAAAATGAATGAATGATTAGGAACTCCAAGGAAAAAATAAGAACTCAGATTGTCCCCAAGCTCCTTGAGAACAGGAGACTGTCATCTTGTGTTTGCTTTCGCATCTTTTGTGTACATTGTACAGTGCCTGGCACATGACAGATGCATGGGCGTTGAGTTAAAGTGAGCCCCGTTTTCTTTTAGTCTTCATTTTACTTTATGAGAACAGTTATTCTACTCTTTGGTTAGTTGCATATCACAGGTGGATATTTGTCCCCAGAAAGATGTATCGCTGACTTGGGAGGTACATGTGCCCTTTGGTATTATATGGAATTACTTGCTGTATAGTTTTTGCTCTTCTGAGAAGCAAATTGCACGTTCGGGTTTGATGTACAAAAATGAGTTGGGGGGGATATTTGTGTGGGAGTTTATCAGTTTTGTTTTTGTTGTGGCTACATATCTGAGGAGAGATCTTAAAGGAGGAAAAGTTAGCCATTGACCTACTTCTGTGGTGCTCCGCTGTCTGAAGTCCCTCAAACATACACATAATGTCTACAGCCGGAGGCTTACATGTTCAACACCCAAACCTCTTGGGACATTTCAGATTGAGATCATAATGGGGACCAGCAGACGGCAGAGAGAACCTCTGCGCATTGCATATCTATAAAAGTAAAACAGGGAGGAAAGAGGGTAGGGAGATAGATTAGATTCTAGCCTGTTGTACAGTTATGAGGAGGTTGTGGCTGGATGGGTGGGGCTTCCCTGAGCAAAGTTATGTGCTATAGAAACCCCAGGTTGGCAGGAAAAATCCCGACTCCAGACCTCTTACCCTTAGGCACTGGCAGATCCACAGCTCAGCACGAAAATCGTGGTGAGTCCCAAGTGGCTGCTGGGAGCTGACAATCAACTGTGCTTCTCTGGAAGGGAAATCTGAGTGTCACATCTCCATGGCTGCTGCGGTGAGTCAACACAGCAGAGTGTAAGTCCAAAGAGACTAGATGGAAAATTCCAGAAATAAGTTTAAAATTGCATGCTATTCTTAGCAGCAAAATGAAATCTTGTGTTGTCTTGCTCTCTCCTGTAGTGTACGAATCTCTTTTAGGTCTGGTGTATGTATGCTGTATGTATACACTCTCTGCTCACTAAGGTCATTTAGTGGCTGTCATTGTTTCCAGATTTGTCACAGTATCATATTGCTTATGTTCAAGTAATCTATATTTTAACAGTAGTCCGAAGGGCACAAAGCTAGTGATATGAGCAGTTTTATTCCAGTGTATTTATCCTATTGAGTCATTCTATTTTATTATTTGTTATTAATTGCTTGCTATGTTTAATTTATGAATTAAGCTTTGCCATAAGAATGTATACACTAGATAAATATGCCACGTACAGGATTTGTCACTATCTGAAGTTTCAGAAACTCATTGAGGGTCCAGAAGATGAAGGTGTACTTAGTCATTTACATTTAGGGTGGGAGTAATGGGACTGCCAGTAACAGTCATTCTGTGATTCATATGTAAATACCTAGCATTTAGACTGGACCTGAGCCCCTGCTGGTGTTCATCTCTGCTTGCTCAGTGAAGAAGAGCTGCCTGAGATTCATTTGAAGACCCCTAGAAGGAAGTGCTGTGATTTGGAATCTATCCCCTAAAGAATTTGTATGCTGAAACTTTCATCATCAGTGTAATGGCACTGAACATGGAACACTGAGAGATGCCTGGGTGTATATGAGGGCGTGAGGATGGGGTCTTTAGAAGATTGTTCCCTGTAGGAAGAGACTCCTTAGGCTTGCTTCCTGTCTCATTGTCTGCCCTGTGAATGTTGGCAAAAAAGCGGCCCTCTGTAAGTCAAAGCAGAGTCCTCCCCAGAGTTTGACCGTTGTTGGCATTCCGATGTGAGAAGATTTCTATTGTGTGAGACACTCTTTTGTGCGAGTGTTGTGGTAAAGTAGACTAACGTGGTGAGGGAAAAAGAATTACGATTAATTGTAGACAAAGAGCATATGTCAACAAAACTTTCGTAGTTCTTATGGAAAGAATATGCTAAATTTCAAGTAGAGCAGAGAGGGGATGGACATTTAAAAGGTCCAGGCTAGTTTGTAGATAAAAAACAGGATTACATGGCTGAGGTTTTTCCTAAATGCTTTTAACATACTGCCAACTGGCATTTAAAATGAAAGAACAAAGCACCATGTATTTTACATTAGGAATTCTTTATCTGAAGTTACCAGGTCCAAAATGGAGCATAAATTGAACAGATAAAAGAAATAAAAGTAAATGTGTTGTATAGTGGTGATGCACTCTGCAACCTTAAGCATTGAAAAACTCAATGAAGTCAAAGTTACTCAAAACCGCAAAGGCCTATGTGTGTTCTCCACTGTCCCCTCCGAGGCTTGGAGTAGATCAACCATGGTCTTGACACTCCTGTATAGAGGATGGGAAAACCTTTAGGTACAGACACATTACCAGGGGTATATTAATAATGGCTCCTAAAACCAGAACAAACGGAAGCAGTGATATGGAGGTAGAGATGGGGGTGGGGTGGAACAAACCAAACCAGCTTCACAACCAGGAGGCTGTCCCAGGAGATAAGTCCTCACTTCTTGTGGGTGTGGCTCAGGAGGCTGTGGCTCTCTTGTAATATGGGGATGTATTACAAAGAGGTTTTGAGAGTCTGGAACAAAAGAAGTCCTGTTGTATGGCTCTAGACGGCTTTGGGTGTTAAGTAACATTCATATGGTTCTGGTCAGGAAGACAGAAGGGAAGTAAATTTAGGCCAAAAGTTTAGAGTACAATTGCGGTACTATGATTTTACGAGATCCCGGCAATGCAGAATGGCCAGGCTTAAGAATGTGACTTGGTTTTCTGCAGTCAGGTGTGGATGAACACTGGGTCACAGCCATGCACCAGGGTCTTGCTTTGGACTTCTCTCTTGAGCTTCAGGACAAGGGCTCTTCAGGGGGTCCTGCTGTAGTCTGTGAACTTAGCTGAGACCTGCAGCCGTCACAGAGCCAGAAGTGCACTGCAGTGCATTCTAACTGGTACTAGCTAGATGTAGGATGAAGATGTAAATACATTTAGCTCCTGAGCCCCTTTGAAACACCGGCCATGGGCAGGCGCAGATGCAGTAGGGGTTGGCTGTGTGACATCTTAGGAATGGTGCTCTTTAAGACACATGGCAGCCACTGAGCTGATTGCTTGCTTATCATTCCTCAGCAGCTGTGCAGACTAAAATTCAACCAAGTGGTGAGTGTGATTTGAACTAAATAGTAGGAAAAATGTGCCTGGGTTATAGGTTTTGGCTAGCAATAAGAGGTTTAAAAACTCTTTAAATTCTGGTTTTCCTTTGCAGAATCATTGATGCTTTACCAGCAAAGAAAGTCTTCATATGCTAGGTGAAGAACAGTCTGTAAAAAGGACACTGCAAGATGATAAGGGTAAATTTTTACTAGTAGCACTATTAATAATGTTTGCTCATAGTGATGCTTTAAATGCTTTTATTAAGGCACTTAACTCCATTCTGATTCTGTAGGTCTGAAAAACATCCTGCTTGACTTGCCATTCAAGGTATATAATATGTACTGTGGCATATGAGGACACTGTTAGCTTCCTATGACTGCTATAACAGATAACCACAACCTTTTTGACTCGATGCAATATAAACTGTATTCTCTTGCAGTTTTGGATAGCGAGAGCCTGAAGTGAGTTTTAATGGGATAAGTTCAAGGTGGTAGCAGCGCCGTGTTCTTCTTGGAGGTTCTAGGAGGGAATTCATTCCTTGACACCTTGAGCTTGTTGCGTTCTTCTGTGTTCCATGACTTGTGGTCTTTTCCAGCATTGCCATCCTTCCAGCTTTTGTTGGTGCTGTAATCTTTTCTGTGACTATGCCGTCCCTAGTTCTCATCTCCCAAGTAACCATTGGTTAAATCAGGCCTGTCTGCATAATTGGGGATATGTATAGTTAAGTTTCAATGGCAAGATCCTGAATCCCGTCTGTGGAGTTCTGGTAGCTGTGTGACTGGTTTCTGTTGCTGTGATGAAACACTGCAGTGAAAAGCAACTTGGAGAGGAAAGGGTTTAATTTGGCTTACATGTCCCAATCAACCCATCACTGAAGTCAGAGCAGGAACCTGGAGGCAGGAACTGAATAGAGGCCATGGAAGAAGGCTGCCTACTGGCTTGAATTCATGCCTTCTCTTGGCTTGTTCAGCTTGCTTTCTTATACAGCCCTGAATCATCTGCCCAATGGGGCACTGTTCACAGTGGGCTGGGCACTCCAACATCAATCATTAATCAAGAAAATGACCCACAGAGTTCCTACATTCTTTTAGTGGGGTTCTTCTTTCAATCGAGGTTCCCTCTTCCAAGATGACCCTACCTGGTGTCAAGCTGACAAAACGCTGATCTTGTAGCTGGCTCTGGATGTTTTGAGGTATAGTTGAGGGAACATTGTTCTGCTTACCATAACATCCATGGGTGGAGACTACACCTCAGTGCAGTCTGTCCTGGAGGAGAGGATTAGTCTAAGCAAGCCTGATGTTGGGACTGGAATGCCAGCATCACACCAAAGTTAAGAATTTGTCATGTGAACTCTACATCCTGCACATGGACTCTGCAGATACTAGCTCTAGAAATGTATTCAGGAGCAGATTGAACATAACCACTGTGGAGAGGAGTGGTACTGACTCCCTCTGATTATTAAGGAAGACTCCAGAATGAACATTCACTATGAACTGTGTGGGCCGCTGAGTTGTCTGTAGTCAAGATAAAGGAATGAAAAATATCAAGATAGAGCAAGGCAGAGATGGGACCAGCAACAGGACTGTGCTTCCTGAGGCCTGCTTGCACTGACCTACCTCTGCCAGCCAGGCCCCACCTCTAAAGATTTCACAACTCCCCCAAACAGCACCACCATTTAGGACCATGTGCTCAAACACTTGTGGGGGACATGGGGACATTTCATATTTGAACTTATATGCCTGTCTGTGTACATACACACACACATACACACACACACATGCCATAGACAGTTTAGTTAACACAGGTAGTGTTTGTGTTGTTTCTGACAATTCTGAGGAGTAAGACAAGGTTGCATGTCTTGAAATCTAGACAATGAGAGTTTATATTGATTTCTTTTTACCTCTAATAAAATAATGTCCTCAAGTAGAATAAGAATCTGACTAATGTCCCTGACTTTCCTGGCAGGTGAATCACAGTTTTAGATTTAATAGACCTGTTAAGAGCTGTCCTCATTCCCTTTTATATAGTAAATAGTCACAGTATGGATTATAATAAAACAGTTACACCATGAAATGTATGTGACTTATGGGAGTGCCCTTAAAGACAGATTATCTCTTGAAATTGGATCTCAGTAAGAATAAGATGGTATCTCTTTGGTTTGGGTTATTTTATGTGGGGAATGCAGAATGTATTTTTTCCTGTCACTTTCAAGACTTCCTTCTGCAATACCCCCTGTGTCCCTTTCTGTGAGTCCCCCAGAAGAGACTCTCCATTTTTCTGACCATATTTTTGCTCATGCCCTGTACTCCTGTAAGTGTCAGGCTGCACTGCCCAGCTTGCTGCACAGCCAGGAGCTGGACCTAGGCTCCACTTCTCTCCTGCTTCGCCATCTAGGCTCTTGTCAAGTTTGGGCTCTTTGATTCCAGTTCCTTCCCCCCCCCCCCCGACAGTATCATTTTGCCCATGAAAGACCCACGTGACCTATTTGCATTGTAGAGCTTTCCACCAGTCAGATTATTACTTGATTATATCACAGTCTTGGAATTGTTTAGTATGCTTTTTCTAGCCTGGGCCCCACTGTAATCTCCACCACCACCACAATCGCTAAGGCTGCCATCACCACCAGCACTACCTTCTTCCCTCCTCTTCTTTTTCCCCTACCCCTTACAATTCCTAGGTGCCAATCACTGTAGCCCTAGTGTCCTGGAAATTGCTATAGAGACCATGCCTACCTCTAACTCAGAGATTTGCCTGCCTCCCTAGTGCAGGATGAAACGTTGATTCTAGTTTTTCAAAGAAGGACCTATTGATGCTCCTTACTCACGATGTCCTTACGTATTGAAAAACTCAGGATAAGTCGAAACTGCACTGAATAATCCAGTTCGCCAAGCATCACTGCTTAGCAACACAACACGTTGCAGAGTGCTGGTTATTTCCCTCATGACTGTACAACTGATGGGGAGCTGTGGCTCTTTCTCGATGCTCAGCATCTCCAGCGAGTGCTTGATGGCACACTGCTAGGCTAGGACCAGCACTGGGAATATGGATTTGTGCCACTCACTGTAGCGTCCCAGCGTCATTAAACTGAGATACTGTAAGTTGGGGACTATGTTGGCTTTTTGTTTCTGACAAATCCCCGAGATCACTAACAGTAACACCTGATTCTGTGTTACCCTCTCGATACAGTTTGTGTGCCACTGTACCGTACACGAGCCGGGCAAGGGCCTGGAGATTGAAAGAACACACAAAGAGACCTGGGTCATTCTAAAGGCGCTCAGCCGAAAGCCGTTTATTGAACTTTGGGGAAATCCTTATATGCCTAGCTGCTGCACAAGGAATTCCCCCCAGGCAGGTGGGAAATTGCCACACCTAAGCTGGAGTAAACAATGCCCTACACCTAATCACCAGGCGGGGCAGAGGGAGCACAAACACAAACAATCTGTTTCAGCTGGCTGACCAGAAACTGTCCTCAAGTAACCCCAGGAGCAGGGGAAGAACAGGGCCCTACAACTAACTTATGAAGAGAAAAGGTTGCTTTGGCTCACAGTTTGGAAGTCTCCAGTCTATGACCTGTTCTGTTTGCTCTGTTGCCTTCCGGTTGTGAGGAGACATCATGGTAGGGGTGTGCACTGGAGCTGATCTGGCTGCATCACAACCTAGGGAACGAAGAGAAGGAAGGGAAAGGTCAAGATTTACCTGGTAGTTTCCTCATAATTAGACATGGATTGGAAATTTTAGACAGTAATACTGTAAAGGTTGACATTCTGTCCTAAGTGTATCTCATCAGGACCATGGTAGTTTATTCTTATTGATGATTGTGTTTCCTCAAGTTATAAACCTGAATTCTCTTTTCTTGCTTTGTTCATAATTTATGAATTGTGCACATTAAGAGCCCATAATATCCCTTATGCGTTCTCTGTGTAATCGCTTATTTCATTACATCTCTGCATATGTTTAGAGATCAGATAAAAAATTAAGTTGTCTCTGGGTAGTGGTGGTGCACACCTTTAATCCCAGCACTTGGGGGGCAGAGACAGGCGGATCTTTGTGAGTTCAAGGCCATTTTGGTTTACAAAGCTAGTTCCAGGATAGCCAGGGCTGTTACACAGAGAAACCCTGTCTTAAAAAACCAAAAAGAGAAAGGAAAAAAAAAGTTAAAGTTAAGTTGTCTTCGTGTTGCTGTTTCATATAGAAAGAAAATGAATCAATTGCTCACAGTTCTGGAAGATGTGCGACCCCTTAGGTTAAGGTCCTCATGTTGCATGGGAACTTGGTGGGAGGGATTATTTGGGAACAGTGAGGGCAAATAAGATAACATACTGAAAAGAGCTCACTTTTATAACAAAGCTTTTTTTCTTTTGTATGGAGCCCATTATAATAATGATATTGATATTAATCCTGTCATGGGCACAGTGCCCTCACAGCCTAATCATCTCATCTCCTAGAGGCCCCTAGTATACGGGCAGTTAAATTTTAGTATGGGTTTGGGAGGGAACATTCAAACCATAGCATAAGGTTAGTAGGGCTTGCTGAGCTTTGGAGTGTTTTTACAGTCCTGTTATTAGGTAGTATTTCCCCCTTGTTAGATTGCAGTGTGGGTCCTTTCCTCAGTGGGTTTTCTGGTTAGACTTCTTCACTCACATTCACTTTTCATGTGGCCTGGGCGCTTTGTATACTGTTCATCTCAGGTAAGTACCACCACCACCACCCTCCCCACCCCACCACCACCATCACCCCCACCCACACCCCTTTCCTTTTCAAGGGTGAATGGTATGTGTGACACAGGGACTATCACTGCATTGTGGAGATGAAATTTGACTCTATGTTAACTAAACATTTCTTTTCCTTTAACTGGAGTTTTCTTTTAAAGTTACAACAAACAGACTAGGACCACTAGGGTTACCATCATTAATAAAGGGCCTTCCTGGAGTGTCTGCTGTCATAAATTGCAGCTATATGGCTAGGTGGAAGAGACTCGCTCTTGGTAAGAAACAGTCCATTATTTAATGTAGGAACTTAAGATATTCTGAACTCTGCAACCTAAGTGACACACTAGCTCTTAATTCTTACTGTAAATATGTCTGCCTGATGGAAACGTCCATCCTAGAAATATGCATTCTATGTCACTTCTTTTTAAAGATGGTTGGTATCTTGATTTCTTTTTTTTCACACTGTGATAAAACACCCTGACAAAAGCAACAGAAAGAAGAACAGGTTCATTTGGTTTGCAGCTTGAGGGAATACAGTGCACATAGCTGGCCAGACAGTAGGCAGTAGGCAGAACAGCCATGCTGGTGCATGGCATCCACAGTCAGCAGGCAGTGAAGGAAGAGAAGATGGTGCTTAGGAAGCCGCACCACCTGCCCCAGTGACCGACTTTCTCCAGCAAGGCTCCGCCTCCTAAAGGTTTCTGCAACCTTCCCACATAGCACTAACAGTTGGAGACCAAAAGTTCCAATCTGTGAGCCTGTGAGGCATTTGACATTGAAACCACATCAGCTGGCTTTGTTTTCTTGTTAAACCATTGATTTTCAGGACCAATACTCTTCTCTTGATAGGAATAATAACTTTTATCTATGTCTGAGAATTATATAAGACTAGTCACAAGAAAGGAAATATTTTATTCGTAATCATAGTTTGGGAACCAAAAAAAAAAATACGTTTTAGGTTTTAGCCAAAGCTAATGGGTTAATATTATTGCTTTCTTAGGGTTTCTAATCCTGTGGTAAAACACAATAATCAAAAGCAACTTGGGGCTGAAAAGGGATTTTTTGGATTACACTTCCATGTCACGGTCCATCATCAAAGGTAGTCAGGGCAGGAACTCAAGGCGTGAACCTAGAGGGACACTGAAGCAGAAGCCATGGAGGAATGATGCTTACTGGCTTGTTCCTCATGGCTCACCCAGCCTGCTTTCTCATACAACTCAGGACCACCTGCCCAGGAGTGGTACCACCCACATTCAGCCAGCTGGGCACTTCCACATCAATCATTAATTAAGAAAATGCTTGCCTATAGGTCAATCTGGGGGCATTTTCTCATTTTAATTTTCTTATTTCCAAATGATTGTAGCTTGTGTCAAGTTGACAGAAAACTAACCAGGACAGTTATCTATACAGAAAATGTAAAGAGATAATTTAGTCTTTGTTTAATAGAATTCAAATTTATTTACAAAGTAAATTTAATACATTGCAAAAATGAATCAGAATGAGACTGTATTTGTCTTACCTGTAGAGTTAGTTTGACTCCTCTATAAATGTGGGTTAGTTAAGACTCTGGCATGCCTTAGGTCCTGGTAACTAACTAGCTCTATCATCCTCTGTGATCAGAAGAGAATGTCCTGCCCAAGCCCCCTCCCTCCCACTTCCTCCCTGGGACACTGCCATAGCACTGGTTTTGACTGTTTAATAGATCATTGGTCTAGGATAGAGAGAGGGTCTTCTGAGTCCCCTGTAGATACTTGTGTGACTCCAGTATCCAACATGAGGAGTGAATGAAAGCACGAATGAATTCAGTGTTGGGAAGTCACTACTGACCTGTACCCCTCCCCCCCAGAAAAATCACTTGTTGCCATTAGGAGCCTCATTCTGAATGTGTTACTTGGGACAGTACACAAATTACATTTTATTCAGAAGGTGGCTGGAATCAAAATGGTTCAAGTGAATTTGAGTACTACCAGAGCTAGAGTCAAGGCCTGTATTTTAGAGAATTTTCATGGTGTCTTTCATGACTTTACTATTGTAGGATGTGGTGGCTAATTTTTTTTTTTTTTGGTTTTTCGAGACAGTGTTTCTCTGTGTTGCTTTGGAGCCAGTCCTGGAACTAGCTCTTTTAGACCAGGCTGGCCTCGAACTCACAGAGATCCACCTGCCTCTGCCTCCAGAGTGCTGGGATTAAAGGTGTGTGCTACCACTGCCTGGCTGTGGCTATTCTTTACTACATCTGGAATTAACAAAAATCAAAGTGGCTGGGTATATTTTTTTCTTAATTAAATCATGAAGTGGGAAGATCCACTTTTAATCCAGATCTTTTGAGGTGGGAAGCTCCGCCTTTAATATGGGACACACCTTCTGGTAGCAGCCTGTATAAAGGATGTGGAAGAAGGAGGCTTTCTCTCTCTGCCTGCTTGCCCGCACTCTCAATGACAATCCTTTCCTTCACTGGCATTAGAGCCTATTTTTCAGGATTCTGGCATATGATGGAGACCAGCCGAGATATCCAGCCTCATGGATTGAGCAAACTGGGCTCTTGGACCTTGTGTTGGTGGACATTGTTGGACTAGGTGGACCACAGCCTGAGAGCCACTCTCAGTCGTGTTCCTCTTGAGATCCCTGACTAACATATAGGGGAATTTCATTCTTTTAGTTAGTTGAGGATATGCTTAACTATAGGCATTATAGACTCCCGTTGTTACAAAGAAGCTACCAGAATTCTGTGGCCAATGAAGGCAGTTTGGGGCAAAAGCTTTTAGTAGGACTGGCAGTTAATAAAGTGTTAAGGGGCTTTCAATGTGACTCTTAAATCCCAGTGTAGCTCCTTATCAGGAAGAGCACTACTTGTAAACTTGTAAGAAGTTCTGACTATTTTTTAAAAGGCCTTTTGTTTCATGGATACTTTCTTGGCAAACTTAGCTGCAGGGCATTCACGTTTTTAAGCAACTTCAGAAGGGAACCCTAAAGCCTTCAGAAGGTTCTTGTAACAATGTAGACACGGGGTGATTAGCTTCATGAGCAAGTGCTGGAGGAAATGAAAAGAAGGAAGAAACTTTTTGAAGTTTGGTGACCAGGTCTCTTGTGCAATTCTAAAAAAGGTTAGTAGAGGCGGAAATGAAGGAGAGGTTAGATTTACCTGACTTGTAAGTTAGTGGTCCAGTTGGGCATGATGTTGCTTACCTTCTTGCAATCCTAGAACTTAGGAGGCAGGGGTATGGTGATTTGTGACCAGTCTGGGCTACATAGAGGATTCATAGCCAGCATATGGGTTCTAAAGAAGACCCTTTCTAAAAAAAGTAATGGCCAAGACAAATGAGTATGCTAAGTGGGACAGTATTCTAGTTTGCCTTCTTTTGCTGTGTAAATACCATGACCACAAGCAACTTGGGGCGGGAGGGGTTTGGCTTAAACTTCCAGATTCAGTTCCACCATTAAGGGAAGTCTGGGCAGGAATTCAAGGCAGGGACTGATAGAGGAAGCTGCTCCCTGGCTTACACCCAAGTTTACTCAGCTCCCTTTCTTTACCACCCAGGACCACCTGCTGGGGGTGACACCGCCCACAGTGGCCTAGGTCATTACTAGAGAAAACCTTCCACAGGTCTACTTCCAGGAGAATCTTATGGAGGCATTTTATCAGTTGAGGTTTCCTTTTCACCAATGGCTCTAGCTTGTGTCAGGCTAACAAACAACTAACTAGTGGGAGCACAGAGGTGGAGTAGTTTGGGGAACAAAAAAAATGACCTTGGCTTCCGATGTACAAATGGAAGGTGGGGACCAAAGCAGCATTTCTGTTGGAGGTTTGATGGGCCGGTCTGTCTCTGCTTGTTTCACAGTTGCCCCTGCTGCTCAGAGCTCTGCCCACCCCAGAGTTAGCATTCAGTGCTTATTTGTCAGATGGATGGATACAGTTTTGAGAGTCCTCCAAGTGTAGAGTAGTGCTGTGGAACACTCTTGCTCCCTTTGATTCATTACATGGCTTGCTCCAGTTTCCTGTTTTCACAGAATCACAGGGTTATAAACAATGGGTGAAGAACCAAGCATGCACGCACACACACACACACACACACACACACACACACACACACACACACACACACACACCCACCCACCATGGTTAATACCTTCTACATATGACAGCCATTCCTCTCATGAACTGTGGTTACCTGCTTGACCCAGTCAACATTCCAGCATGAATGGGAGGGGCTCACAAGATCTAGCTCTTGTGGAGGATCTTTGGCAGTTGATGGCTTCTGGGAGAGGATTTTTCTTTAGGAGTGTAGCTCCTGTATGCTGCCCATTTTCAGTGACTGACACAAGAACCACAAACATATAAATGGCACTAATTGGATTCAGTGGGTTAAAGAAACTAAAGGGACATGAAGTTAGGAGAATGCTTTGGGGACACTTCAGGAGAAGTCCAAGTTGGGTGGATATGAGTTGTATTTATCATGAAATTCTCAAAGAATATATGAAACTTTAAAAAATACTATATTTTCATTGATTCCTTATCTTTTTAAATGAGGTAATTCCTTTTGTGTTTCTGATTACACTGTGGAGGAAAAACACCTTTAAACAAAATTTCTTTCTCATGTCTTAATTTTGTTGCTATTTGAACTCCCATTTTTTTCAGCCTTCTCTCGTACAGGTTCAAATGCAAATTGTTGGAGTTGGGATATTGTAAAACTAATGATAGTAAAATTCATTTTTTCCTAATTTTTAGGCATTTATAATTCACTTCTGCCTATTATGTTTAAAAAACAACAGCAAAAAATAAAAGACAAAAATCAAAATAAAACACTGTGCTTTCAACTCTGCAATGTTTGCCTGACATTTTTTTCCCCATCAGTTGCAAGCAGTGCAGTGGAAAATTTGGTATATTGTTACCCTGCTTTCCACTCCGTCCAGTGAAGTCAGCCTGGCTAAGAAGATAAGCCAGGAGTTTTACTGCCCAGTGACGCCCTTTGTGCCCATTATGTTCCCAGCCGCTGCTTCTGGTTGCCAGAGTCTGGCCAAAGGAATGCAAATGCCTGCTCATTTCACTGAATTTCGTCATCTGATTTCCTGTCTGAAGTGTTAATATGAAAGGAACATAAACAGATTTTTTTCCTGGGTGGGGAAAATGAGTGAACTTAACAAACAACTGGATAAAACCTCTAAACCGTGGGACATGAGAAATGTTCTTTCCAGTGAGATGACATGAGGAGAAGTAGGGGCTCTTAGCTCTTTGCACAAAAAGGAAAGGCCAGGGTTTTTGTTTGTTTGTTTGTTTTTTAAATCAATGTCTTATTTAGGAGATAGAAGAGAGTCATTATTCACTGTAATAAGAAAGGGCAAAACTAGTACAATCTAGGCATGGATATAAAATAGAAATAGAGGTACTAAAGGAACGAAGGTAGTAAGAAGTTGAGTTTTTCTTTCTTTTGATAGTCTATATGTGTAGGTTCCATGAAAGTGGATTCTGATTCAAGCCTTGATTTTTAATTGAGTGGTGCTGGGCAAGTATTTTATATCTTAGCCCTGACTTTTGAAGGTTATACAAAACCCTCACTAACACTCCCTTGTAGAGCTATGTATTATTTGCTGCTCACCTGTTCCTTCTCCCCTTTTTCCTTTCTCTTTGTAATCTTAGCTAGCCTTGGACTCACCATCTTCCTGCCTCAGTTTCCCAAGTGCTGAGGTTACAGGTCATCCACTAATTTGGCTTTCTTTTGAGTCTATATTTGGTTGTAAAGGAGCATTGAAACCAGAAGCTTGAATGCTTGAATCTAAGGAAAGAGAAGAACAGCCATTTGAGTTTAGAGTGTATGGGGGAGATGAATGATTTATTTATAGAAAAGTCTGATTGAAAAATTGATTTCATAAATAAAGAGGTTAATAGATTTATCAGATTCTGAAATGAAATGGCTCTTCACTTGCATGTGAGTGTTTTAAAAGCTCTTATTTTTCCATTGATTTAATGAGTTTTCAGGAAAATAATTTATATTAACAGCATGCACTATCCCAGATACACTTAACATGTTAGCTGAGCAATTAAACCAGCACATTGTCCTTTGGACACATTAATGTGAAACTCAATTTACTGGAGTTTATTTCCCTAATTTAGTTATAGAAATAAAAGGAAATGACTTTCTTCCCCTCAGAAAAAGTGGTGGTCATTAGGGAGTATTGTGCAGTGTGGCTGTGTTAGTCATATGACAGGTAAATATGGGCAGTGTGTGCAGTGTGGCTGTGTTATCCATATGACAGGTAAGGATGACCTGTGTGTGCGGTATGACTGTGTTACCCATATGACAGGTAAGGATGACCTGTGTGTGCAGTTTGGCTGTGTTACCCATATGATAGGTAGGGATGGGCTGTGTGTGCAGTGTGGCTGTGTTATCCATATGACAGGTAAGGATGACCTGTGTGTGCGGTATGACTGTGTTACCCATATGACAGGTAAGGATGACTTGTGTGTGCAGTGTGGCTGTGTTACCCATATGACAGGTAGGGATGGGCTGTGTGTGCAGTATGACTGTTATTCATATGACAGGTAAGGATGACCTGTGTGTGCGATATGACTGTGTTACCCATATGACAGGTAAGGATGGGCTGTGTGTGCAGTATGACTGTGTTATTCATATGACAGGTAAGGATGACCTGTGTGTGCGTTATGACTGTGTTATTCATATGACAGGTAAGGATGGGCTGTGTGTGCAGTGTGACTGTGTTACCCATATGACAGGTAAGGATGGGCTGTGTGTGCAGTGTGACTGTGTTACTCATATGACAGGTAAGGATGGACTGTGTGCAAGGATAGGCTATTCTCTTGCCTGTTCCCCACCCCAAGTTCTTGAGCCTCTGTAAAGCACAATTATCCTTTCATACATCTTTTCTTCTATGCAACTAATTAATTCTAACAGGTCAAACTGTAAGAAGCTTTCACCTTGGAGATCACCCTGGAGAGAAGTAGGTAAGCAAGAGAGACTGCAGCTACTCATAACGACTGTGATACTGACTCTCTGCCATGGTAAAGCTGATCATATAAATGTGAGTTAAAAAGGAACAGTCTAATTAGCTGCCAGTAGGATAGCTACAAGGTCGATTATGGCAATGCTGGCCAGCGCTCATAGGTAGCAGACAGTCAAGGTCAGTTGTTAATGATGTACAAGTTAGAGAGGGACAGAGAGGGGCTTTAGTTATCTCTCTGGTGGGTAACATATACACAGTGCATGGTCACCATCTTCCTTATTGGATAAGGGGCTATGCGTAGAGTTTGTGGGCCCACCATTGTTTTAGCCCAGGCTATCTCAGAGAACTAACCAGTCTTCTATCAGTTGTCTCAGCTTTTGTGCAGTTTCTGCCATGGCTCAGACAAAGAAATTCAATAGCTTTTTTTTTTTTTTTTTTTTTTTTT
>JAQHUG010000005.1:9092373-9107064 GCA_028555095.1 Dicrostonyx torquatus
TATTAGGAGGTGTGGCCTTGTTGAAGAAAGTGTGTCCCATATATGCTCAAGCTACTCCCACTGTGATAGACAATTTACTTCCTGTTGTCTGTGGATCAAGATGTAGAACTCTCCGCTTCTGCTCCAGTACCATGTCTGCCGCATGCTGCTGTGCTTCTTACTATGATGATAATGGACTGGACCTCTGAAATTGTAAGCCAGCTCAAATTAAATCTTTTTCTTTGAAAGAGTTGTTGTGATAATGGTGTTTCTTCACAGTAATAGAAACCCTAACTAAGATACTTTTCCACTCTTGAACCTCCTCCCCCAACTCTCAAAAGGCTCTCAGTTTTCCTGAATTTCTCACTTGTCCTAAATTTCTCACTTTTCCTTAATTCTTCTTAATAAAGCTTGTCTCTTATTTTCTTATTCCCCTATATTTCTACATATTTTACCTTCACCTGAGTGACAATAAACTTGGGCTACTGTATTAGTCTGGTTTTTTTATGGCCATTGAATTTCTAGCATCTTCAGTCCCTGAGTCAATAACAACTGGACTGAGAGGTCCTGCCATACTTAAAATTTCTCCCACAGCACTATTAAAAAGCCTATGTAGTTAATCATTGTAGTTCAACTAGACTGTGAACTATAAACCTGTTAATAAGTTTAAAAGGTAGGTTGGTTGGTTTGTCTGAGACAGGGTCACATTGTGTAGCTCTAGCTGTCCTGGAACTCACTGTGTAGACAAGGCTGGTCTCAAACTCACAGAGATCTTCTTGCCTCTGCCTCCAAAGTGCTAGGATTAGAAGCATGCACCACTATGGCCAGTTTTAAAAAGCTAGGTTTATTGATGAGAGTGTCTGCTAACAAGGAGAAAGCGTGCTCTTTATAGGGTAGATGTGGCTGCAGTCCTGGAATGTCAAATGATTAGTTGAGCGATGGCTATTTATTAGTGTATTTATTTATTTAATGTGTATGAGTATTTGCCTGCATACATGTCTATGTACCACATGTGTGCCTGTTTTTGAGGAGACCAGAAGAGGGCATTGGAACCTCTGGGACTGTAGTTGACCTGCCGTATAGGTGACAAGAATTGAGTCCTTGTCTTCGGCAAGAGCAGCTAGGGCTTTCAACCACTCACTGAACCATTTCTCCAGTTCCAGTATGAGGGCACTTAAGAAGTCAACTATAATGTTACCTTCTGACCTGGGGACACTGCTCCCCACCAACAGTATCTCCTGATAATTGGGATCAGGATCTGTTGGCTCCCAGCCTTTCATTAGGAGGAGGATAGATGAGAAACTGAGGGAGCTTAGTTTTTAGTTTGCTCATATTATTTAGGACTACCAAGAAAAGCTTTACCCGTTGTCTAGGTTACATCCCACGCTCTGAGATTGGGTGGTTCAAAGGCTTAATGGTTACTTAAGAGGTCAGATGTAGTACAAAAATTTAGAATGGCTTTGGATATGTTTCTTCACTGGCTAGCTCCTCAACTGTGAAACAAGGGGTTTGAACTACGCCATCAAATGTGTCCTGTAACTCTGTGGTTGTGAGTTCAGGAGGATGAGCCATCAGTTCTGTTCAGCACCTCAGTCTGACAGCAGCTGGGTGTCACGCTAGATGGAGCACCCTGCGTTCTGGGAAAGGAAACATGCTGCCTGCTTTACAAGGACTTTCTCAGGGCTTGACATTGGTAGAATTTCAGTTTCTCTGGTAATTACTGAGTTGGCTTAACCAGCAGTCTCCACTGCCAAGCCATTTATGTGTGCCTGTGTGACCTTGAGTGGAACTTCAAGAACTAGTTTGACTTCTAGTTAGCTTTTGAGGTATTGAAAGTGAGAGACTTTACCAGCTCCACTGAAGTTTTAAGGGAAACAGTGTGGAGTAGTGGAGTCATTGCAGTATGTCTGTAAATGTCAAAGATAGAAGAGGTGGCTTATTATGTGTTTGTGACAACAAAGCCCTTAGGTGAGAGTATTATGGGATAGTGATAAAAGGAGCCACTTACAAAAATTATGTATATGAGTGTTTGCCCTCATGTATGTCTGTGTACCGTGTGTGTGAGCAAAAGGCGTAGGGTCCCCTGGAAGAGCAACCAGTGTTGTTAACTGCTGAGCCTTCTCTCCAGCACTGAAGGCACCCAGTTATGTTCTCTAACCTGTTCTTCTTCCCTTTCTGCATCCACAGAGAAACATGGCAATTTAGACAAATTCTGGAGCCGTGGGAATAGGCTCCATAAGAACAAAGGAAGAACGGAAACAAAGAAGAAAGGAAAACAGTGCAGGACACACATTCCAGAGTGGCATAGTTAAAGACGCCTATACTGTGTATCTTAAAGTAATGTGGCCAAGGGAAGGAGTTAGCATTTTCCACCAAGACTATAAGGCTGAATAAATGTTCCTGTCAGATGGAAAGCTGGTGAGACTGGGTCCATTCGGGGAGTGATTTCAGGTAGCTGCATGAATTCTAGCACTTCCTGCATTTCCTATGTGTGTATCTGCTGAGTCACCTGTACCAATAAAAGGGCAAGCATCCTAAGATGTTCTGAGTAGACACCCTTTACTGTGAGTTTTGCTTGATGTTGAGTGTCTGCATCACAGCCGAAATGCAGGTAGGGAATGAGAAAGTTCTCACTATTAATCAGTGTTGTGGTTTTATGATGATGAAGGTAACACCATAGCACATTCTTATTTTGCTGTTTGTTAGAGAGTATGTTACTGGGTCCTTCTAATACGTTTGTATTTTTTCTGGGATGTGAAAAATATACTTTACCTACATCTCTCAATGTAAGCATCTCTGAAGAATGATAGAGTTTTGAATGCCTAAATATTGATGACCCCCCTACCCATGAGCTGTTGAGGTCTGGAATGATCTCGTTTTACAACTTACCCCTTTCTTGGTCCTTCTTCCACGTACGCTCACTTTGTGAACTTTCCGCCAGTTTCAATACAGGGAAGGAGAAATTGTGTGAGATAATTCAGCAAATATTGAGTTGTTTTCTCTGTCCTAGAAAAACGATGTTGGCATAAGCTGTAGCTTTTCTGCTAATTCATGCCAGGGCACACTTACAGAGGTAAACAAGAGTAGGTGGCAGCACCCAACCCTCAGGTTAAGTTTCTGTGTGTATCAGTGCACACGTGTGTGAAATGTGTGCGAACATGAGTGGGCTCTGCCTGATCACATTTTTGAGCACCCAGGGGTCATACTAGATTGTTCTGTTCCTTACATAGAGGCCTGATGATGGCAGGGTCATGCCTGAAGAGCACCAGGTACACTTTGTTTCATGTTCTCTGCATGATCAAGCAGTTACTTGTGTAGGAGTCTGCTCTGAACGGAGAGCCCATAGCTTGGCAGGATTGAGGGTGTCTCTGTTGGCAAATGAGAGTTCATGAAGCTGTCCTGGCATTCTCCCTTGGCCTGGTCTGTGGTGGTTGATGTTTTAAATGTGTATTTGCCTTGCAGAGCCCAAGACAGCCGCCACCAGAATTATGCCCTTCCTACCCCACTGCACCATGCACCAGCTTGCTGGGAGGGTACTTTTGGTCCATGGTGGTCTTGGTGTTTCTCAGTAGAATTTTCCTAGCCATTAAATTTTAGTAAGAAATTGAGGCCCTTTGTTCTGGCCCCTTGTCCCATTTCTGTAATCTGGGTGACTTTCTGTTGAAGAGGAAACCAAACTGCTTATTTCTCAGGCTCCTGTGATACTGTCATTTTAGTCTTTGGTCTGTCCTTAGTTACTATGCCATCCCCCTCCCCCAACCCTTGTTACTTCCAGGTGACTAGAATCTCTCAAGCTACTTTAGACTTTGGAAACAAAGCAACTTCTCTGACCTTGACCTTCACCTGCCCTCATTCCTCCCCACTCCATAGCCTTTCCTCAAGGCAGGCCATAAAAACTAAAAATATACCTTCATTTTCTCTCACCTTTCCGTTTTGGAGCCTGCCATAAAGAACCCCTGACATAGCTTATATAATAGAGGTCATAGGACTCCCATTCCAGAAGAGGTCTTGCCCTTACCAGGGGGGAGCCGTGCTCAGCAGAGAGTCAAAAATCCTAACAGAGAGGCCTCCCTGGGTTTCTCCTCCAGGTCTATTAGACTCAGCCATACTCTTTTGCCCAGTCAGTGATGCAGATGCAACCTCATTTGTAAAGAACCCTAAGGAAGAGGTTGGCTAGCTTCCAGAGAACAGGACTTGCAGAGGTTTCTCTGGGTGGCTCATCCATGGAGGACAGGAAGCCCTGTACCTCTCACACATGCTCTCCTCTGCATCTTATATCTGTGTCTATGTAACAGTCTTCTTAAGAACCTGCTAAAACATCCTATGAACAGCTATAGAAAGGAACGGTAAGGACCCTCATGTATGGCACAGACTTTCCGCTAGGAGTCTAGAAATGATCTGTGTTGTGTATGTAGTAGGAGGGATAAGTGGAGTGCGGTTTTTTGGTTTTTGTTTTCGCGCTTACTAGGCAAGCACTCTACCACTGAGCTAAATCCCCAACCCCTTGTTTCTTGGCTGTATTGGTAGAACTGCTGACTTGTTTGAGTGTTGGGGGAGTTCCCACATTCTGGAGCTATTCTAGAGACAGTGTGGGAGTAGAGTTGAGTTTAGGTTGTCATCCAAGAGTCCTGCAGGTGGGCTGGCTCTCTGAGAGTAAAGGGTTTATTGACTAATGCTTACTCTCTTCTGAAAATCTCAATCTTCTCTTTGAAAAATAGGCCTAGATAGAATTGTAAATGGATAAAATAAAATCTTGCTGTCCTTCAATGAGAGTCCACGGGTAACACGAGGATGGGTTGCTTTCTAATGTGCTAGACACCCATAGTTATGGGACAATGGGACCAACTTAGCTCATCTCTACAACACAACTCCCACATCTCTTCTATGTATATTTTGCAGAAACAAGGCAATACTGTTATGGCAGCAAGTATTGTAAGTCAGTGCTCCCGTATTTATACACAGCTCTGCAAGGAAACCCACAGGAGAGACAAAACAAACAATTGTGGTTTGCAAATAAGTACCTATCGCTTCCTTGCTGGTGGCATTTGCCTTATGTGGGCTTGGAAAGGACACAGGTGTGTTTTACCACCAGGAAATCAGTATCTTCTCTGATACGCAACCATCTGTATGCTTATTGCGGGTTATTTCTTGTCCACATTTTTTTGCACGCATTTTAAAATTTGAAAGTTGAAAGTAATTATAATGAAAATGAATCAAACACTTGTTTGTGTTGAACTTGGCTGTGCATTCCATAGGGTCACTGACACTATCTCTGAATTGCAGTCTCTTATGATGTATATCCTACGAGTGTGATTTGGTGGTCAAATAGGAATTGCCTCTAGAGGCTAATCTGGGTAGTTGGCGTGACTCGGCCCAGAAGCCCGGTGCCACCTGCCAGTGGCTGACTTAACTGTGGATGGCATGTTGCCTCTGTTCCCCCACTGCTGCGTCCGTTTATCAAGAATTAAGGTGTAATTACCCTACAGCAGGACAATGATTTCAGGATGGACGATTATTTATTTTAATATGAGCACTTAGGGTCATTTTTTAAAAATATGTTTTTAGGTGCGATAATTGTAGGGATAATGGTATGCTCCCTGAGAAATATACTAGCTTATACTTCTACCAGGGAAGTATGAAAATGACTACTGTCTTCCATGTTTCAACTCTAAATATTATAATTTAAGTCAAAATAAAACAAAAGCATCACCTTAGATGCAGTAGTATCTTGCCTATCTCATGTTTGTATTTGGGTTCATTTTAATTGTAGCTTTGCATTTTGTACTAATGAAATGAAATTTTTTTTATGAAATGATTTCTGTGTCCGAAATTTTACATTCCCATTTCCTTTTCTTACTTTTTTACTTTTTTTTTTTTTTTTTTTTTTTTGAGATAGGGTTTCTCTGTGTAGCCCTGACTGTCCTGGAACTTCTGTGTAGCTCAAGCTGTTTCAGAACTCGGAGATCCACCTGCCTCTGCCTCTGCCTCCCGAGTGCTGGGATCAGTGGTGTGTGCCACCATGCCCAGCCTGACATAGTCATTTTTTTTTTAACATCCATTTCTAGCCATTCTAAAGTGAAAGAACAAGAAAAACTGTAAACCAATGATCTGGAGTAGTTTGGAATATACCTACAGTGATTATATATAATCCATTTGGGTAATTAGTCTTTCCTGGGAACATGAAACCAGAGAATTGAAGGATTGGAATAGAGGGGGAAAGTTACAAGGCCATGCCCCTAATTACCCAAGATGGTTAATTTTGTTCTGTTCTTGGCCCAAGGTGATTAAGGTTAACTTTACCCTTTTTATAAAACCCTCATGGGAGTTTTTGTGATTTGTAGCTACAGTGCTTACTGCTGTCTAGGACTTAACTATTAAGATCAGTGAGAAAAGAAATATAGACCCCAAACTATTGCTCCACTTGCCTTCAAATGCATAGCATGGCAACCAAACTAGAAGAGCTGGAACGCCGGAAGTTACGTCATTGCTTTCGTGGCATCACAAATGTTGAAGAAAATAAGCTTCAGGTCATTGGATATAAAATCTTGCAGTAAATCAAAGTCATTACTTAAGAAGGGCCTGTGTAGACAAGCTACACTGCGAGTCCCCAAGCACATCACAAAGCTGAGACCCATCCTGTGACTGCCCTGTGGTGGCTGACAGAAGAGCTTCACTGGGATAAGGGCCTTCTCTCTTCTCGACACAGACCATCAGCGTCACATGGGAGGAGAGTTTTGGTTGTCATTTTTTAACCCAAATGGTACTTTTCATTTTTGAAAGGCCATCTTTATATAAATACCCTGTTTTTCTTGGCTATTTTAACCACCATCCAGCTCTCATCACCCAATATTCCATTTCTTGTTAGCGATCTTAAAGGGCCACCTAAGTTTGAGGAAGTTCTTTTAACTTAGAAAAGCAATAACCTTATTGATTTCTTAACCTTGCATATGTATTTATAATGTGCCTTATTTTTGAATAAGCCAATCTTTTATCTCGTTTGTGGGATCTACTGTACCTTTAAAAGAAACTAGTTTCTTATTCTCTCTTCTGATTGGCAGAGAAGCCATTTGTGTCTAAAGTGAAGTCTTGTCCTTGGGTATACAGATATTGTCCTTATTAAAGACTTGCTGATTAAAACTCAGAGAGCTCAGAAACAAAGTTCAAATGCAACAAGTATATTCCTTCTAAAAAGAAGTTTGCAGCCTTTGACTTAGAAGCATCTGAATGCTCTTTTGCACCTGAAAGGCTGTGAAGAAATGAACTGAGTTGCACAAAGTGGCTTAATGAGGGAAGTAGAAGGAGAAGTTTCCATAGCTATTAAGTTTACTAGCAAATCTTTTGCTGGGGTGGTGTCAATCCTTTTCTCAAATGTTAAGTGCATTCCTGAGTGTAACTCAGTGTTGGTTTCTTTATGATGTCTATCCAGGTACTCAAGGCAGCCACACCTCTTACTGCTAGGTGTGTAGTGCATATTATTATTGCTGATAGAGTATCATTGAGTTGTTCTAGATTGCCATTATAATTTATTCATCAGTTTTTTGGGCCCATCTTTTCATGCATTAATTTATAGTCATTACTATGCCTTATGTAAAGTATATGCAGAATCCATGCTCTGTGTCATTGTGTCACCCTTGACTGGCAATTAGAATCACACGGATGGCAAAAGGCTAGAGGCAGCTGTGCAGGTTTGCATTTCCAACAGTCAGGGCTGGGTCCAGAGCAGGGTCTCTATGTGCACAGCCCTGGGTTTCATCCCCAGTCATGAGAAAAGAGAAAGGAGAGGACAGACAAAAGATTGAGGGTTAGAGTTGTTGATGGAATTGTTTGCTGTGTAACTCAGTGTGGAGGGTTTGTGGTTGGAGTTTTGTAATGTTCCCTAGGTGGTTTTGGTGTGTGGAAGATGGTGCCTTAGGACTTCTGAATAGTGTGTTATAACATTCAGAGTATAAAGTTTTTTTTTTTTGGCTCCTTCCTTCTTCCTTAGATTGGAGGGATTTTGTTAACCGTTTGAAAATACACTTTTGAACAATCTGAAAATATTATGGGAGGTATGCACATGCCATAGCATGTGTGTGGAATTAGTTCTCTTTGCACATTGGTGTGTGCTCTGGGGCTCAAACTCAGCTTGTAAGGCCCCAGGGCACACGATTTCCTTCTGAGCCATCTTCAGTACCCTAACTGAGCTCTTGTGGGACGACAGTGCTAGGTTTTATGTTCTTCAAGCCATGCTTAATGAATAGAAAAGGTGCTCTCATTTATTTTAGTGCTTGAAGCAAAGTTACTAAGCAATGTAAAACTAACTTTGTATCCATTTGTGCCTATTTGTAATTCTAAGTCTCTTCATAGCTGCTCACTAAGAGAGGAATTTCTAGTTGATTCTGCCTGTTTTACACTAGTACCTCTGACTCTGTCTCCAGTATTCCTTCTCCTACCCCCAGCAGCTGTGGTGTTTGTCAGCCCTTTTCCTCACATTCCTACATTTTCCCTTCTTTGAACTGTCATCTTCCTTTGTGTGCCCTGGTCTGCAGAATCAGGTTTGCTGATCCTCACTAAGCTTGGTTTTGAAAATCAGAAGTCTTTTTGGTTGACCAGTTTTCTCAGCCCTACCCATACTGATACCTCTGCTTCTCTGCTCTGCTTGGCCCCTTGCCCAGGCATTGTTCACACTTCAAATGCGCCAGGAGATGTAGATGTCAGTCCCAGCCATTGTCTTGTAGAAGAATGTTCCATGCTGCTTTACAGAAAGCTATCTGTAGCTGTGTATCTTGTGCCTGGTATGTGCATGATAGCTTCTTAGGAACCATGCACACCCTGCCTCCATAGATCTCACCTTCTGGAAGGGAAGATCCACAATTAGCAAGTCAATAAGCACACTTGGGATAGCAGGTGGTGATCAGAGTTAGGACACTTAGTAACTCAGGGGGAAGACATTGTGGGTTGGGGATCAGAAAGAAAGGAGGCTAGGCAGAGAAAATAGCACAAATCCTGAAGCTAAGAGGGTTTGCTCAGTTGGGGAAACAGCCAAGTGTAGCTGGAGGACAATGAACTAGGGGGCAAGGGAAAGAGGGGAGGAGTGGAGGACCTGGGGGGATGGAACAATGAGGATAGTGTCTTGTCATTATACAGAGCTTAGTTTTGATTCTGAGTACGGTGGGAAGTGATTGTTTGGCACCCTCCCCCTCTCTCTTGAGGCTACTTTGTTAACATCCTTCCCTTTTATCCTGTTAACCTGGGTCAATGCTTAGCATATGTGTTTTATGGAGAGGGCCCCTTTTTCATCCTGGCCTCCTGGCTAGCTTACACCTGAAATAACTACACAGAAACTGTATTAATTAAAACACTGCTTGGCCATTAGCTCTAACTTCTTATTGGCTAACTCTTACATAATAGTTCAACCCATCTCCATTAATCTGTGTATTGCCATGTGGCAGTGGCTTACTGGAGATTCTAACTGGCATCCATCTCAGGCGGAGGATCATGGCTTCTCTCTCCTGACTCTACTTTTTTCCTCCCAGAATTCAGTTCTTTCTTCTCCGCCTACCTAAGTTCTGCCCTATCAGTCCCAAAGCAGTTTCTTTATTCATTAACCAATGAAAACAACACACAAACAGAAGGACCTCCATTTCTCCTTTTCTGTTTAACCAAAAAGGAAGGCTTTAACTTTAACATAGGAAAATTACATATAACAAAACATATCAAATAAGAATTATAGTTACAATATATATATTTCTCCTCCTCTCTCAGGCTTTAAATGTGGTGGAAGTAGTTCACCTCAGCTCTAGGACTGCTGGGTGGGAGCCATCCTCACCACTAAACTCTGGGTAGCACCATGCATATGTGATTCTTATCTGGTGTTGGAATCATTTGTACTATTTTTTTTGGGGGGTACTGTTGTGGGGTGAGTCAGTCACAGAAGGGAAGGCACTGATAATTGGTGGTTTACTGGGCTCAGCAATGGTACAGGAGGGAAGATACTGGTTGGGTGAGGGTCAAGAGGGGTTGAGATACCTGAATCAGCACCTAGAAGGGTGGTGAAATGGAGGGTGGATACCCTTCACAGCAAGGACCTTGTGCCAACACCTACAGAAGTTAACTTTATCTAGAGAATTAGGAGCTGTAGACAGCAAGTGATACTAGTGTTTGGAAGATTATTATGCAGTGGACTATGCAATGTCGGTATTGTTTAACCAGATAATTAAGGGGATTCCATTCATTTTGCTAGTTCCTGTGGCTATGACTTAGTTACTCTAAGTTTTAGTTTTCTAAAACTTTGAGGAAACGATGCCCCTTTGTCTGTAGCGTGCTGTGGATTAGATGAGCTGTTCTGCATATGCAGAATACCTCTGCAGTGTCTGCCATATGGTAATTGCCTCATGTTTGCTGTCTCACTTTGTCTGTGTTCTCCACCTCTCATTTTGAATTTTGTAATAAGACTAGGAATGGGCTGGGGCACAGCTGGGTGATAGAAACACTTGCCCAACCTGTATGACTCTCTAGTCTTCATCTGTAGCACTATGGTGCTTCCCCCAAATGAGAAAGCCAAAATCAGCAGGAAAAAAAAAAACCCAAGGACTTCTCCCCCAAACAACAATAATAAGCTCTCATAAAAGATGAAGTAAGAAATTGATGTCTGTCTGTGTCTCTGTCTCTTGGTTATTTATTAGGTATTGGCCAGGGCCCCCACTTCCACATGCTAGGTAAGCACTCTTACTGAGCTATGTCTTTGGTTCTCTCTTTTCCTTTGAGATACCATTTCACCAAGTTACCTTTCAACTCACTCTTTAGTTCAGTGAGACAAGCCTTGAGCCTGGATTTTCTTGCTACAGCCTCCTGAATTAGCTAGGATCACAGAGCTGCTCACTAAGCCTAGCTAGAAATTGACTTTAAGGATACATAAGAAGTAAAAGGAATTATTAGAATTGATTTAAAGAAAGAATTGATATAGTTTAGAAGATAATTTCCTGTTGGGTGTGATGGCCCATACCATAATCCAGCACTTGTTGGGTGGAGGCAGGAGCATCACTCCAGTTATACAGTGAGTTCCAGGCTAGTTGGTCTACATGAGACTCTATCTCAAAACTAACTATCTAGCTAGCTAGCGAACAAACTAACTTAAAAGCATTGTTGCCTCATTTTAAAGTGAAATAATTTGTGTCTTTCTTGAAATGTGGTAATTAATTTTAAGTATTAAAAATGGATGTGAGATGGATATTTGGAAACTAATTTATCTTGATGCTCATTTTTCTTCTTCTTAATTAGGGATTTCAGCTTTGTAATTAGTTCCACTGTTGAAATTTCTTGAGTAACTTTCATTTACTTCTGCTGGAGGTTTCCATCATCTTCATTTTAGAATGAAGACTCATATTTAGTTTCTCTTATATTGAATACATTTAAAAATGTTCCATAGCCTTTTCTGTTTGTTTGTTTGATCTGACTTTGCCTGCTAGATCTAAAACTGACAAACAAGACAGCACAGGTTGGGAGGGGAGACTCTAGTTTGACTGATCTTCCTTGAACTTTGGGGAGCCTCACTTAGGACGTTTGGACCACTCTGCTCTAGGAACTGAGGTGTGTTTCCGCAGGCTGCTGTTTCAGGACTGAAGTGGAAGGCTGATCTAGATGACCCTTCAGTGCCAGGGTCTAGGAGTCACAGCTAAGGTGTTTAAACCTTCATGACTTGAGGCATCCTGATGCATATACTAACTGGCTGATTCCCAAAGATGCCAGGCAAATCCTCTTTTATGTTCTGTATTAACTTGCTACCAGTTGACCTTGCTTGAACATTTATACCAGAGAGTTGCTGACTGCCAGATAAGACTTCTGTAAGACTTCTAAATGAGTAAGGCATCTGAAAAATGAGATTTGCGTGCTTATTAGAAAAGCCTGAATGAATAGATGGGCAAAACACAAAGTGCTCAAAGGGAGGGGCACCAGGGATTTTTATTCTAGAAAATTTTTAATTCTGTGGGAAATACTTGTTTCATTCTACTTGGTTGCCGCTTAAAGTTCCCAGCAAACATTTTCAACATGGCCTGTATACCAGGCCTGTGTTAGACCCAAAGATGATGAAAGAACTATTTCTGGGGACAATAAATACAATTTCCAGACAGTGTCACAATGGCTGAGCTACAGATACAGGTAGGGCTAGGGCACCCTGGTCATGTTAATAGGAGAGGAAGATGGCACTGAGGCCTGGGGAGGCTGCCATTGATGGAGGTGAGGGTTCTGGTTGACCAAGTGGAAGCCCTTGGAAAGTTGTTTTAAATGATTGACATAAGCAAAGACAGACAACCTGCAGCATGAAGGGTACTACAGGTATTCTTTAGTAGGATTTGAATGACAGGAAGCATAGAGAGAGAATTCTAGGAGAGGCTAGCCCAGTATGCTGAGGTGGGCAATTTGGGGGTGAAGGGGTGGGGCACAGCACCTAGGCTAAGAGTGCCCGCTCTGGAATTGGACTTCCAACATGTACTAAGTCATGCCTGCTCCATAGAATTAGTACCAGTTTAATGTATATTGTGTCATGACTAGCCCCTGATAGTTTGCACTTGTAGCTAAAGTTGCTATTACTTTGGAAGTCTACAAACCTATTGAAGGCTTCTGAGGAGAGCCTTGCTCTTTAGCCATACATACATACAGACTAGTGTGTATGCAGATTGGAGGATGGATTTAAGGGGACAACAAGGGACCTTCTAGGAGGTACCTCAGCTGTTTGGTATGTTTCAGTGAAGATCTGTGCTGGGGCAATGGACAGAGTTGAAAAGTATATAAGGGGTAAAAGTGATAGGAATTGTTTGCTTAAGTGTTAAGCAGGATCCGCCCATTTTAGCTTGATGACATGACGGTGGGAGTGAGGTGCTTCGAATTGCAATGCAGATGATGGGAGGAGGACCATGTTTGGGGAAGGGGAGGGTTGGTTTTGAACGTTAGTTGAGGTGAGTATGTCTTTGTGTAAGGACAACATTGTAGGAGAATCGGAAGCTTGAGGGGAGAGTGAGGCTATATGGAAAGACTTGAGAGTACAAGCTTCCAAAGTGGGGAAGTGGAGCGAGTGGATAAAACTATTGAAGGAGTGTGTAGATGAGGCTCTGGGACCGGTAGAGATTGAGGAGGAGGCTGGGGAAGAGGGCAGGCGAGAAATGGGGACAGGCTAGTGGGGTAGGAGCTGAGGAAAAGCACTGAGAAGGCTGCTGTGTGGAAATGTAGGCAGCTAGAGAGCATTCATGCTGTGGATTTGGCCGTGTGGAGACAAGTCATAAGAGAGCTTTCTCTGGTGCTTGTACCACTCTGCTCAGGAGCCATAACAAAGTACCGTAGGTTGAACAGCTTAAAGAACAGAAATAGATTTCTCATCATTCTGGAAGTCAGAACTCAGAGATTAGGATGCTAACTTGTTGGGCTCTGATAAGAGCTGTGTTTTTAGTCCCTCACTGACAGAGAGAGTGCTGGGGCTGTCCTCTTTTGAGTGGCACTGGCCTCTATACCCAGTCTTCAAATACAGCCTCCTGCGGGCTAGGGATTCATCCTGAGCTTGGGGAAGACATAGTTTAGTTTGTAGACAGAGAGTCTCCATGGAGGTAAACGTGTCTACTTTGCCATTGCTGCTTCTTGTTTTGTTATCCTCTTCATCTGCCCTGTGTTTGGGGCCTCCCTTACAAAGCCAGAGTCTGTCTTCATCCTGTGGGGCTTTTATCTTTATCTTTGATGTCTCACACTCTGTTTCTGGAAGCGGTCCTGCTATTATTTGTGGTTTTCTTTATTTTATTTTATGTTTTGTGTGCTATATCAGATTTCCATATTCACAATTGCTTGGCCTGCCAGGCACTGGTCTGTGGATTAGCCTGTTGATAGTAGATAAAGATGTCATGCTTGTCAAAGAGACATTGCAGTATGATACATGTTTTTGTCGTCTGACAGCTTGTTTTCAGATTGCAAAGAAGAATTCATGGCTCAGTTTCAGAAAATAAGAGAGGACTATTGACGTGACTTCACAACATACCTTTGTTTTTAGACACTTTGGTTGTTCTGTATTTTTCCTCTCCTCCTTTGTGTTTGAGTTCCAAAAAGGACGTTACAGAGGAAGGGGGATCGTGACGTTTTGTTTGTTTTGAAGTTGTTGAGTTTAGATTGTGTATTCATTTGTGGTGTGTGAATTGCAGGATGTAGTTCTGGGGTCCTCCCTGCATCAGACCCCCACATCAAGGTTATTCTGGGAAGTCTATCCAAAGCTGACTGTAAAATACAGGGCTGAACTTTGTCAAACAGGAAACAGATATAAATAACTATTCAGTCTTAATTCAATCCAAGCAACTTTCTCACACATACTTTAATAATGCATTTTAAAAAGTAATTTCCTTTTTAGAAAGAACACTTGAATGTTTCCAGGTCACTTTTAATAAGAAACCTTAATGTGTGTGTAGTGGCTCTTATCTAACAGTAGGAAAATTATATTTATTGGCATTTGAGGCGCAAAATAGATTTCTGAAAAACATTGAAAACATTTCTATATGAGCTCTTTATCTTACAGTTTTTCTATGTGCATTTATTTCTTTAGTCTTTGGCTACTAATTAGGAACCATAGAGCTAGCATGTTTAGCATTTCTCAACTGTTCAGCATTGCACCCTCAGCCTCTCTACACACTTAGTTCTCAGTGAGCCACCTTCACAGCATGTGAATGCTGCAAGTTAACAGTTCTGTATGTGTTTATGTGT
>JAQHUG010000005.1:9107455-9191262 GCA_028555095.1 Dicrostonyx torquatus
TGTGTTGATATCCTCCTGTATGTGTGTCTATGTGTTGATATCCTCCTGTATGTGTGTTTATGTGTTGATATCCTGTATGTGTGTCTATGTGTTGGTATCCTGTATGTGTGTCTGTGTGTTGGTATCATGTATGTGTGTTTATGTGTAGGTATCCTATATGTGTGTTTGTGTACATATCTACTCTGTATATGTAAAAAGAACGAGTTTTGGTTGTTTCCTGAGTATATGATGCTTGCCCAAGCTGGATGCTAACACGTGAGTGAAAGTAGTTACCTGAACTTGTGATGGGTGGCGGTTGAAACAGATTCTAAGTGCATAGAAGAGGTGAGGAGGGCAAGTGACCTTGTGTATGGGTTTGCTGATTCAGGTCATGAGGAGGGGCAGGTGTTTTCTTGGACCCTGGCTCCATGGTGGAGTTAGAAATAAGTTTGGGGCCACAAAGAAGGAGACGGCCACTGTGGTTGAAGTGCCTTGACAAGGTAAAATGTTCAAGAGGGTGTACTGCCACACCAAAGCAGAAGAACCAGCACACAGGAACTGGAAGTGTGCTTTTGGGTTTTCATTCTAACCCAGGTGGTGACTGTGTCCTTTCCTTATTGGCTGAGGTCAGACTTAGTGTTCTAAGGAGAAAGGCGCCCCTGTGTCAAGCCATCTAATGGCTTGGTGGGTTATATTTAAACATTTGCATGGACCCCCCCCCGAGGTTGGGGAAATATCACACAAGTTTTAATGCTTTTGATATTTAATGTTTTATTACCGTGTACACACCGGGAGGGCCTTGCTGGGAACCGGGATGGAGAGCATGGAGAAGGGGCTGGTTTGGGTTGGACACGGTGAGCTGGAGCTTGCTTGGGAGGTCCAGGCAGATTTTGGTAACAAGTTTGAGAGAAAGCCTGTCCCTCTGTGAAGTTGGGCTGTAGAGCAAGCTGTGTGGGGATTCTGTCTTAAAAGCAGTCAGATGTTGATGCTGGACTGAGACACACAAGCCCTTGGAGGATTGTGTGGGTTAGAACAGCCTGGGGTGGGGGCTGAAGAGGTGGGGGGATTTAGAACCATACTAAGGAGCAATAGCAGAATTTGTGGAGTTTAACTTATTTGTAGAACTTAATTAAGATATTTGTGTTTTAATTTGGCCAAAAAAAAGATATGGGATAAAGTGAAACCCGTTTTGTTTCTAAGTGGTGAGAGTCGAGGTCTGATTTTGTGAATGTATTAAATTTGAATGAGTGTAAGTTAAGATGATTTAGCTCAGGAAATCCTGAAAGAATCCCAAACTTTCTAGGGCACAACTCTGGTTTCTGGGACATTGTTAAGACTGAAGGGATTTAGACCTAGAATTTTATCAATTAGCCCCCCCCCCAGGTGGGAGTGAGACTGAACTGACAATGGGGTGCCCCGTTGTAAATCCTTTTGACCTATTTTAATACCATGAGAGGAATAGATTGCTATTGGAAAGGCCTACATTGTGATAGTATGATAGTATTTGGAAAGTGAGACACACTCACAACAGTGCTCAGAGCCCAGGTACTTCCGGGAGCTTCTTGGAGACTACAGCACAGCCAACACAAGGGCTAGCACCCAGGTCACTGTGCCTCTTCTCTGTTCTTTTGTTACTTTGTCATATTTCCTCTTTAATAAAGATGACTTCACATTTAGAATTTCATTAATCCCAAGGGTCTTTCTGTTCATGTAATCTGAAGCCCCTCCCCTTCTTTTTTTTCCAGTTTTCGGTTGGTTATCTCCTGCCTGGTTAGAAAGGGGGGGGGGAGTGTTTCTTTGATGCAGCCCGCTCTAGAGGTTTCTCTTACATAGTTCTTTTTACTTACCACAGAGTGCTAGTTACATATATCAAGTTATTAATTTCTTTAGAATATCATACAATACTTTTCTTCTTTTTTAGACAGAGACTCACTTTGAAGTCCAGTGACTTTGATTTGGAATCCTCCTGCCTGAGCCTTCCCATTACGGGGGCTCTGGGAGCTTTAATAGTTTCTAGAGGGTTTTTCTTTCTTTTCTTTCTTTCATTCTCTCTCTCTCTCTTTTTGAGAGGGACTAAATTAAGGGATGAGGCATAGTCTTAAGTTTAGGAAGATAGCAAGAGGAAAGACTGAAATGGACATAGGGTAGCTCAGAATGTAATTATATCTAGAAATAGTATTCACCTACTGAGTTGAGTCTGGTTCCCTATGGAAAGACTTGGGATCATTGTTAACCTTTTCCCTTTATTCATTTAGAAGTCAGGTGCATTGAAAATTAATGCTGATAGTCAAAATTATAGTCTCAATTAAAAATATTTATGGGTGAGATGGCTCAGCGGGTAAAGGTGCTTGCCACCAAGCCTGGCTGCCTGAGTTCTATCCTGAAACTCACACAAAGGAAGAAGAGAACGAATTTCCCCAGCATGTCCTCTGATAAGTGGCGTATGCACATGCACATGTACGCACACAGACACACTTTCAGAACAAACATGAAAAACACCAGCAGCACTAATAATTGTAATCCGTGGCTACCATTAACCTTTCGATGATGTTTTTATGGCTGCCCCTCTCATTGTTCAGGGCCTCTGTGGAGCTAGGGAAATCATTAATGGGGGAAATGGCAGGGAGGAGCCCTGAGTGAGGACAGATAGCATTGCCCTGAACTCAGTTGTGACAGCCTTTCCATCAAATCAGTTTCTGATTAAAGTCCCATTACTCTCTGCGGCAGGAAGATATGCTGCCTCCGTTCTTACAGACTATTTCTCCACTTGACCTTTATTGTGTTTGATTTTGTAATCTCAACTTTTTTTTCTCTTTTGTTTCTTTTTAAACATTTGGGTGTAGATAGGAGGGAATTCCTTGCTGTGCTTTAGGGAGTGGCACCAAAATCACTTTTATTTTGTTCAGTAGTTCTGCTCCATCTTTCCTTACAGATAAAGACCCTTTCTTTCTGTGTGATTGTGAGAATATTAGGTCTGGGCGTGCCCTTCTGTAATGGTGTTTGACATGAAAAACTGCATTTTAGAAACTCATTAAACTGCTATGACTCGGGTCAGGAAGCCCATTAGCTTGTCAGTCATTTTCAGGGAGACCTGTCATGGTCCTCATTATGAAGAGTAGAGGCAGGTGGGGCACGAGGGTTCTTTTGAGGGTTCTTGTGGGCATTATTAAATAGGAAACCCTAGAATTTTTTCCTTATGAATGGTCTTTCAGGGAATTTGTGTAAAATGGCAAAGATGTAGTCCTGAAGGGAACTTTCATATTACTTATTTTACGCAGATCATTTTATGGTGAGGTCCAGAGAGGGAAAATGATGTATCTGTTCAAGATTAAGAGAGGGAAATTTAGGCCTAACTGCACGTACCTATTCTTTAAATGATTGCTCAAATTCTTGTCCACACCAGACCGTCCTTTCTCTCAGTTCCTTTTAAAATTAGGTCCAAATCTCTTGCTCATGTGGACCAAGGGACAGCAAGCAGTCCGTGAAAATTTGTATGGAGTTTCTTGATCTTAAATGTTGACAGCAAATTTTGAAGACCTGTAGGGTGGAGTCTCCTGGTCCACAGATCATCATCATCATTATTATTATTAATGCCAACAGGTTTCATAGGAAGTTTTGTGGCTTAGGTAGGCTCATTCGTTCATGAGCTTCTTGATCACTAGTTGTCTTTCCGTGACTCAAGTGTCTGACCTGCTCTCTGCAAGTGTCTGCAACTGGAAACATTGCTGCTAGTCACGTAGTTTTTGACTGGTTTTACAACATATTGCAAGCTTTTTTGGGAAACCTATTTTTATGGCAATCTATTGGTGCCTAGACCAGCAAGGCTTTGTTTACAACATAGTCTCTGTCAGGCAAATTAAAAAAGCTGTATAATTTCAGTTTGTCAACCCAGATATGTGATATTTTTACAAATAACAGGCTTCTGAGTTTTCCTGGGCTGCTGTATTTGCAGTGGGCTCTCACCTAGGTTTAGCAGAATGTTTTCAGGATTTCTTTGGTTTGCATCTTCTCAGAAGATCTTACCAGGGCAGTTTCCTGACACCTGTGACAGTGTCACAGAGCTGGTTTGTCTTTCAGTGGCCTGTCACACGGTTTTGTTTTTGTTATGTTTTCTTCTCCCTTCTTTTAAAATCTCTGTCCTGAGCAGGTAAGAAAATCCTATTACTGTTTATTCTACTTGGAGATAAAATATTTAGTTAATTAGATGATTGAGTATTCATTGCGGTTGTGTATACAGGCAGACATTTCTCAGAGAGAGAGAGAGGCAGCCATTTTTAAGTTGCTAGGGTTGCTGTGGAAGTGTGTGCATCCAGAGCAGCGGTTCTCAACCTGTGGGTCGCAGGTCAGATATTTACATTAGGGTTCACAACAGTAGCAAAAGGACAGTTATGAAGTAGCCACGAAGGTAGTTTTATGGTTGAGGTGAGCACAATGTGAGGCACTAGATTAAAGGATCACATGCGGCATTAGGAAGGTTGTGAGCCGCTGATCTAGAAGTTTGGCTCTAGAGCTCGATTGACACAAGTAATACACTGGAAAGGTCTGAAGAAAGCCGGTGCCATCCCTTGTGAGGGTCGCAATCTTAACTACACTTGCAGTGTTTGAGGGACTCCACATTTCAGTTCTGGTGTTGCAGCCTTGTACTGCAAGGCGAAAGGGCTAGCCGTCACTTCCAGTTCTTGTGACTTCAGAAAAGTAGAAACATTGTTATTGGAATTTGGGAGTCCCTTTATTGTTACCAGATGATACAGGGACATTTGTTTCCCCTTTAGGAGTTCTTAGTCTCATTAATAAAAGAATTTAAGAATGAACTCAAACAGAAGCTCAAGGGCAATTTTCCTAGGATTTCAAAGAGAAACCTTAGGGTAGGCTGGCTGTAAGCTTCAGCTGCTGCCCAGGGAAGGTGGATGGAGGGAGAAGGGAAAAAAGCCCTGCTGCTTAAGCTAGTGGAAGGGTTAGACCATGGCAGACAAGCAACCATATGGCAGCCAGGGAGACTTTAAGAAAAGAATAATTCAGAAAAGCAGTCTTTAAGAAAAGAATAATTCAGAAAAGCAGTCTGGACTTTGGAGCTGTGCTAGGCAAGGGGATTCTGGGGAGGGACAGTCCAGAACCTCATTAGAGGGAAAGTGTCCTGCCTGTCTCAGCATGGCTAAAGCAAGCATCTCTTCACAGGGGTAGTCTCTGAGCCTGTTGCCAGGACTCCACCCAAGTCAAGGAGTTTTTACTCCAATAAGGAACTAGAACCGAACAGACTTGCTTGTCCTTCTTTTCAGTCCTAAACTGTGGGCCTTCACTGATTTGGGGAAATTAAACATCCAATTAGTAATTAAAATTAGTCTAAAGATCAATGGATTGAGTTTGAACTTTCAGAATACATATGATGTGCATATTATAAAAAGGATGAAGATAATCAGAATAATCAAAGGGTTGAACTAGTGCTGGGTAGAATGGTAGATGTCTAAGGACCAAAGATACTAAGAGGAAAGGAAGAAACTCCAGCAGGCCTTTTCTTGAGAGTCAGGAAGCAAAAGGCATCTATGAATGCGTGTGTTCATGCACTTGTATGTTTGCGCATGGGGGGGCTTAGGAAGATCGTGTTGATCTGAGTAGGCCAAGAGACTAGTATTAGGGTATTTAGCCTGTCTGCATGACCTTGGGCTGGTCGTCATCTTAGTTTCTGTGTTTGTGAGGGAGGGTGTAGGGGGGGCTGTACTTACGTCGAGTTCTTTGTGTTAAATACACTGACTAGTTATAAAAGAAGTCCAAATGGAGCATGATCGCCCTCGCTGATGCTTGGCCTTTTAGTGGCAGCAGGCCTCTTCTCTCCCAGAACCTGATGTTCTTCCTGAGACTTAGAATATCCAAGGAGAAGCTTAAAGGGTTTGCTCTCTCGGTTTCAGGACATGTTTACTGCTCATTTGCGATTCAAGAGGGCAGGCTCAGGGCCTCTCACACAGCGGGCAAGCGCTGTACCACTGACTCATGTTCCCAGCCGCACTCACATTTTCTACCCATAGATGTTTGCCGTATAGCTTGTCTACACATGCCTCTATTATACAGGAGTCTGACTTAACACAAATTACATAATTGCTTACTTTGAGAAGACCCATACTCTAGTGCATTTGAGTCATGATAGAAGGCTGAATTATATTCTGTACCCCATTTAAGAAGGTAGCAAATTATATAATAATACCATTATCCTGACTTTTACTGGAAGATTATTATTTGAGAAGCACATAAAAAAGTCATTTGATCTTGGGCGGAAATGCATGTCAGCTTAATTACCTATATTCTATCAGTGAGGAAATAAAAGACCAAAAAAGCTGAATATAGTATAATTTAGAAGGAATCTTCTTACATTAAATTTATTTTCTATGGTGGTGAGTAATGATAATACTGGGGGTATTTTAAATACACAACTTTGGGGTAGACAGTCCTAAGGTTGTTAGAGTTGTCTGGTGCTGGCTATTCTGTAGGCATAAATTTAACAGAAGAATTATGGCTCAGAGCATTGATCCATTATCTCTTAGGTAGAGCTGTGCTTCATCGGTAGTTCAGAAGTTAGAAGGCTGTACGTATCTGGCCGTAGCAACCACCACATCTAACTAGCCTTTTGAGAAGATTTCTGATCCTGAGAAAACCTTCCTTGCTAAGGGCCATCTTTCATTTGTTTGCTTGGTCCAGGGCAGTCTTAGTTGTCTGCAGGGCACAGCTTAGGGTCATCTGACAGAAGACACTTCAGTTAAGTAATTGCCTGTATCACATTGGCCTGTGAGTGACTCTATGAGGGAGTGCCTTGATTACTAGTGATGAAGGGGGCCTCGCACATGGACCGTTCTGTCCTCAGACAGGTGGTCCTGGGTTATATGGGAAAGCTGACTAAGCTTGAGCCTGTGAGCCAGCCAGCCAGTAGCATTCCTCTGTGATTTCTGCTTCAGGTTCCTACATGAGTTTCCCACAGTGCTGGATTGTGAACTGGAAGTGCTTAAGTCGAACGAGCTCTCTCCTTCGCTAGTTGTTATTGATCAGAGTATTATCATAGCAGTGCAAAGGGAACTCTAATGGGCTGCAGAGATTTTCTGATTGCCTGTTATCTAGGCATAAAAGACTTGATGGCGAACTAGACAAATACTTGAAATGCAATGTGTGTTGGGCATTCTAGAAAGGATAAGAGTAAAGTGTTGTATGAATGCAGATAAAGGCTCCCCAATGGACCCCTTGTTCTATGTATGTGTTCTCACGTATATACCCATAGTCCTTTTTTTCCCCCTAAGATGGGGTTTCTCTGTGTAACTTTGGCTTTGGGTGTCCTGGAACTTTCTCTGCAGACCAGGTTGGCCTCCCATTCACAGAGATCCACCTGCCTCTAGAAAATAAATCTAAAGGAAATTTGAAATATGAAGGAAGGTCTGACGATACCTATTGAGCTCTCCGAGTGGCTTTGGTAGGGCAAAGCTCTGAAGACCGTGGGTGTTAGATCCGTTGGTGTTAGGCTTTGGAAGGGAGAATCTGAGGTTAGTGCGCTCTTTCAGGAACCCCGCCTTCTGACTCGTTGCTTCCCTTCTAGCAGTGCTTGGTTGAAGCCTCGTTGTCCAGAGTAGCTGCTTGAGCTCAAGCTGTTTTGCACACGTTTCAAACTTCAGGAAGGAAGAGGGGCAAGCAGTAGTCTGCTCGTCTTGTTTAAGGACACATTCTAGAATTCCTATTCATTTTTACCTTCAGAATTCAGAGCATAAATAAATGGTCAAACTTAACTGCGTGCAGATAAAGCCAAAAATACAGTTTCTCTGATTGTGCTAGGTAGTCAGTCCTGTCCTGTCTAGAGGAAGATCCTCTTGGTACCCCAGAAAAAACAAGGACTTAGCATTCGTGGGAGTAGGCTGTTCACACATTGTATTCGCTCAGCTCCAAGAGCATTCATGTGGAAGAGAGACTGCTGTTTTATTAGTGACATACAGACCTGAAACTGTAGAGGTGATGCTTGAACTGTACATTACTTACTCGTTTTTGTTTTGTTTCTTTAGATAATAGAATTCGTTGCTTCTAGATTGCATCATATAGAATTTTCAGAATAGTATTAATAAAAGCTCACTGTCCCACCACAATGATTACATTTCATACCTAGCAATAGTTACACAGCTACTTTTAGTATCTTTTTTTATAGTACACACTGACATACATGGCCTATATACCATTTCCATCATAGGGGGTGCTGGAGGGCAGAACAAAACACCCCTAATTTTGACATTTGGAGGCCTGACTTAAATCTGTGCCCCTTTAGAAGCATCATGCCTGGCCCTGGAAAGGTGGCCCTAGGACATTTGACCCTGTAATGAGGGGTTAATGCTGTGAGTGAGGTTAAGATCCAGGGCTAAGGGCTCTAAGAACACCTGTTGAGCTCCTGGGTTTGTTAGAGTAATCTGAAAACGCTTCAACATTCACTCAAGGGTGTTCTTGTCTTTGAAGTGGCACTTGGGCACAATGGGCTTAATGTCAAGGTGAAATTCTTGAGTAAGAACTGGTAAAGAGTATGAGTTTATAGCAGCTTTGAGGGAACAGTGACCTCTAGTGCCCAATCCAACCCTCAATGAGAAACAGGAAGGTGTTTGCAACTCAAAATTAGCAGTCTTGGGTGTCATATTCCTGGTTTGTTTCAGAAGCCAAGGAGGGAAGAAACACTAGCTAGCAGCTTCCTCTTTCTCTCCTTGCTCCCCTACCTTCACCCGGTTACCTTTTGGTGATGTGTATTGTCAGACTGGTCTTGGGGTGAAAGCTACAGGTTCAGAACTGGGAGCCCTCAGTGCTGGAGTGACCTGCACTTCCAGAATGCAGAGAGTTCCCAGCCCTGAGACTGGATTTACCTTTAGCCAAGAAACTTTGAATGACCAGCTTGCTTCATGTTTCCATTCCTGTTTTGCTTTCTATCTGTGTTAAACTCGGGGATAAAATAATGACTATGACAGCAAGGATTTAGCAGAGAAGGATGATTTGTGAAGATTAATCAGAGACTTTCCTTTGAATCTTGGTCCCCACACAGAAGAATGTACCACTTTCAGGGCTAGAGAGATGGCTCAGCTATTAAGAGCACTCACTTTTCTCCAACAGGACCAGGTTCAGCTCCTTAAACCCACAGGACTGCTCACAAAGGTCTGTGACTCCAGTTCCAGAGGCTCTACTGCTCTCTTGCGGCCTCTCTGGAAGTGCATTTATTTTCATGTTCTTAAAAATGCATGCCAGCATTGGTAAAATCCCAGACAGATAGATGTTCTGGAAGTGATTCCAAGCGAGGTAAAATTGTATCCTCTATTGGCATTTGAAAGATGGCACTGGACTGTTGTTTTCCCTCGTTTGCTGTACCACACTTGGAGAACCAAGTTATATTGGTGGACCAACCAGACCAAGAATTAAAGAAGCCCTTTGAACTACCTGTTTCCCATATAATTTGAATGTGCGATTTTCAGTGCTACTCAAATTGTGCTGTAGTCCAGTCACTGCTCTCTCCGATCTCTAGTTTTAAATTTGTTTTGCTTCTTTTAAAGGGGTATAGCATTTGCATTTTCTTGAGGCAGGTTAGCTGACCAATAAGAAGTTGCAGTGGATTTTGGTCATAGGAAATGAATTTCTAAGCCTAAGTCATAATTGTAGCCTTAAGATGGGGTAAGAGATGAAAGGACTTTGATTTCACAAAGAGAACTGGTTGTAGTGGATGCCAACGAGCACGGTTATCAGAGGGAAGCTGATGTGCCATGAAGGACCAGCAGAGTTTTAGGAACAGTGGGTCCTGCCTGCCTGTGTAGGCCGACTTGGAGCTATTGTGTGCTCAGGAAGAAATAATTTTGAAGCGTATCTTCTTATTTCTTTGGTAGCTAGTCCTTAAGACATAGTTGGAAGGATGTGCCCCCTGGTGGCTCCTGTGTGTCAGTGCCACTGAATATTCAGTTTTTCAGGGCCCCTGGAGCAGAGGGAAGGCAGTTCTCACTGGGAGCACCTGTACTCATTACACTGCTGGGAAGCAAGTGTACAAAGATTTCAAGTTCAAGGACCCTCTGTGATAGTCTCAGCACTTCATAGACCCAGAATGTAAGAGCTAATGAAAGAATACTCTTTGATCTAGGCATACAATAGACATGGGGCTAGAATAGCTGTCTCTGCCAGTTGTTGAGTTGTTCTGTGTCACCAAGTGTGTACCCTCACTGAGGAAGTAAGATGTTTAGTTTCTTTGGTAAACATCTTGAAAGCTCTTATTACAAATACCTGTCCTATTTTAAAAACCAAATAGATTGTTTCCGTGGTTACTCACATCCTTGTGAATTAAGTTAATTTTCATGAGATAATGCATTAAAAATTTTCCTATTTGATTATTTTTTGATTGAAAATGCTTATAACCTTTAAATCGTATGTTAACCTTTAAGCAGTAAAATCCTCCCACTGCCTTTTCTGTTAGTATGTGTCCCTTCCTTCAAACAATAACTGCATGCTTCCACAAATCCGCCTGTGTCCTTGTGTCCTAAGAACATAATTAGATCCATTACCTAATAGCCTATAGCTGTTTTTCAATATATATTTTAAACATTTTCCCTGTGTTATTATAATTTTAAAGTATTATGTTTAAGTTGAACATGTATTTGCACCTATGTATAAGTTGCATAGAGTTAAGTTATTTTGACATTAATCAAAGGGATACCTCAAGTGTTAATTCTAACCTTCCAACTTCCAAGGTCTTTACGGGCCTTTCGGAGGGCATTGTGTTTTCATAGGTGTGGAGTTGAGAATGATTTTAATTTCTGGAGGTTGGGCTGAATTTTATCTATTTGAAGCATAATTGCTCAATTAGTAAAATATAGTTTAGCTGATTATTTGGGATAGCTCTTGCATAATAGTTACAGCTTTTCTTGGTTGTCAACTTGGCTACAGCTGGAATTAACTAAAACTCAAGCAGCTGAGTATATCTGCGAGGGATTTTCTTTTTCTTTTTTTTTATTTTGTTTTTCGAGAATGGGTTTCTCTGTACCTTTGAAACCTGTCCTGGAACTAGCTCTTGTAGACCAGACTGGTCCCAGACTCAGAGATCCACCGGCCTCTACCTCCTGAGTGCTGAGATTAAAGGCGTGTGCCACCATCGCCTGGCTGAAGGATTTTTTTCCCCTTAATCAAATCATTTGAGGTGAGAAGACCCACTTTTAATATGTATCTTTTCGGGTGGGAAGATCCACTCTTAATCTGGGTCACACCCTCTGCCGGCAGCCTATGTAAAGGGCACGGGCGAAGGAAGATTGCTTTCTGCCTGCTTGCTCTCACTCTTGCTGTTAAGTCCATCCCTTCACTGGCATTAGGGCCTACTTCTTTGGGATTCTGGAGTATACTGAAGACCGGATGAGACATCCAGCTTCACAGACTGAGCAACTACTGGACTTTGAGTCTTGTATTGGTAGACTGTCACTGTTGGACTAGTGGACCACAACCTGTAAACCGTTCTAATAAATCCCCTTTCTATATTTCTAATATACATCTATAGATATAGATATATAGATTTATTCTGTAAGTTCTGCTCCTCTAACCCTAATACAATAATCAACTCATAAGACTTTATGAAGGAGGAGCTTGTTTTGTGATCTCTTTGGCATTTAATTATTGAATCATTCTCAGTAAGAGTTAGTGTCACATTTTCTTAGTTCTTAAGCTATACCATCAAAAAAAAAAGTCATTCACATCCTTGTCTTCACGTTGCATTTTATTATCTGAACTTTTCTTTGGTGAGGGGAAATTTCTTGTGTTCTATGGATCTTTTAAGGTCCACTAGAGGGCGCCTTTCACTTCTTTGGGGCCGGGTGGGGAATGCAAAGCAAGTTTAAGTGTATGCTTTTATTTTGATTTTTGAGAGCTAGTTCTGTTAAATCTCCGAGTAGATTCACTACAGTTCTTAAACTGAGACATGAGTAGACTGTCATGTATGGCCATTAAACAAGTAGTCTTGGTAGTGAATGCTGTACCGTGGTTTGGGATGGTTGTGGAAGCCTGGTGGATAAGATAGGATCTAGCGTAGCACTGAAAGACTAGCTGATGTTACAGTTTAGGGAGACTTTGGTACCACCAGAAGTTAGATACCTGGTGTGTGTGTGTGTGGGTGCAGTGGGGTAAAGGAATCAGATGGTAAAACAGACAGACCTTGGTTAATCCAAAGGGCACCGAGAAGTATGTGTCTCCAAGTAATTCCCCAGGAGAAGGCAGTGGGGAAGGAGGGAGACGGAACTGCGAGGTGTCTTTCCCCAAAAAGTGCTTTCCAGTGCCAGCTGCCTGGGGGACCAAGGGTAATGAATTAGAGAAGGCACTCCACTAAGGGGAGAGACTCAACTTCCAAACAGCCACTTGGTGGGACCTTTCTGCTAGTTCTGGTTTTCACTGTGGATCCCCTTGCTGGCCTAGAACAAATGGAGATCTGCTTTTCTCTCCCTCCCGAGTGCTGGGATTAAAGGTGCGTGCCACTGCCGCCCTGGCTTGCCAGTTCCTTTGGAAACGGAATCTGTCTTGATTTGAAGTTTACTCTTCGTGAGCCTTCTTCAGGAACAGCTTGTCACAGCGTGTCCAAGCCACCCTTTGCCTCCATTACAGTGTCTGTACAAAAAGTTTGGGAAAACATGAGACACGGGGCTCACCTCCCAAGATTCGGATCTGGGTTGGTCTTGGATGGGATCTGACTGTGAGCCAGGAGGTCCTTGGATACATGTGTAGAGACATAGCCTTAGCTGACTCCTTCTGAACCCTGTTTGGATGTAAGAATCCCCTTAGCCTCTTGTATGTACCATAGCTTAGGCCCCACCATTAAGACCACAATCAGTCTTAGAACAACAAATTAATTAGATCAGTGGTATGTGAAGATATACCCATGTTGATAATTAAGCAAGAAAGGTCCAAATCAGATTTTGGTACCCTTTCTTTGAAACTATCCATCATACTGTTTGCCTTTTTCTTTTAAAAGTTATAATTTGTTATACTAATTCTTCCTCCAATCAATTTGGTTTTCTTGTTGTCTAAGATCCCTAGTGCCCTCAGGATTTTCTAGCTTGTGTCCTTCACTCAGGTAACCACCAGGGGGCAGGTCCAGTCAGTCAGATACTGTGGAAATTCTGGAAGAGTGGTACTTAACTGATAGAGACGGAAACACAGTTATCAGAAAAGGAAGAGTCTTGCTTCTTGGCATGACTTGAGCTTGTTAGCCATCCCCACAGGCTTTCGCGATTCTGAGTCTGGTTTTCTAGAAAGGTCACACTTGAGCAGAATGTGTTGGAGGATGTCCCCTTAGGGTATAAGCCTCCAGAAACTTGGAGAATGCATAGTAGATGAATGAGTGCTGGAAAAATGTGGTATGACCACTGGCCTTTATATTGTAAGGATGTCATAGATGTTCCTTCCACACAAGAGGGGGAGTAGTCCCCCACAGACTCCTCCCAAATGGAAACAAGTTAACTTGAGGGATGGCGAGCTCCTGTCTTACATGTCTTATGTGTCTCTACAGGCTTCTTCCCCAGATTCTAAGGCACCAGCTGGATAGCACCTCTCCTCGGCCCAGCTGCCTTTTCCTGGGTTCTGCAGCCTCCTGAATTCCCCCATTCTGGACTCTCACGGTCTCCATTTTGCTTGTCTAGCTCTTGAACCCATTTCTAACTTGTTGGTTACACCACGCTCTCTTCCCTAAAGTGGGTGTGGTTTCAGCATTTCTGCCAGGTTTCGCAGGTTAACATTTGTTTACCCTAATTCTCCTCTCTTCTAGAACAATGTCTGTCCATTGCAGGCTCTTACGGCCTCTCTCTTTGGGAGCTAGCTTTCTAAATGGCCTTTTCCTTTCCCTCACTTCTTTTGTTGGAGGCGTAACTGGAACGGTCAGCAGAGAACAGAAGGTAAATCTTGGTCAGAGGGCTAATCAGGTAGTAGTGTTTCTGGACATGACCTGGAACACACAGTTAAATGATGATGAGGATGACGATGATGATGATGATGATGATGATGATGATGATGATGATGATGATGATGATGATGATGATGATGATGATAATGCAGAGTCTGAGCTTGGAAAAAGTGTGTCCTTTCTGAGAACAGGCCAACTACCCAGATACGCCCTGTTGGGAGCATGCAGCTTGGAGAGAAGCTAGGATATTTCCACAGGTCACATACCAAAATGAATGGATTCTGAAGGGAAACAGGAAGCAGTGAAAACAAAAGGCTGCTGGAAGCGCCTTACAGGAAGTGTCTGTGATGTACTTCCTTTTTTATTGGTACGCCAGACAGTCCACACATGGGAAGTCTGCAGTCTATCTGCCTTTAGGATACATGCAGAGTTGTGCAGACACCCCTGGTCACACACTGTCATGTACAGTGCCTTAATGTGGCTTGCCCATCGCATCTCCTGCTGTTCATAAGAGATCAGCTTTGTTCAGCTGTCTCAGTAAATGAATCTGTTTGAAGGTGTCCTAGTTAACGAACTGTTGTGTAGCATTTAGTGATCCTGTTACTGTCTTAGTTCACCTCTACTGGAGATTAGCAACGTGTGTCCTAGAACCTTTTGGATGGTGATGTCTCTGACTGTGAACAAGTCTTCCAGCCTTGAAGACTTTTCTTCATCATTTATTGAAGGGTTCTCACAGAAGTGCCAGCCGCTCAGACTGCCTGAGGTTAACAGAAGAGCTGGTGAAGAGCTGTGTCAGCACCTGAAGGTGGTTGGTGGGTTAGTCATGCTCCCTTCCTTCTTGTGGGAGGGTGTCTGAGACGCACTTCTGCAGGCTGTTGAGGGACCCTGGTGTCCACTTCCTCTTCACTTTCCTTGTGAATTGGAGAGGTTGAGCGTGAACTGCTTAGCCTCCATGCTGATGGAACCAATGTTCTTCCTGTCAGTTAGAAACTGAACATCCCTAATCTCCAAATCTGGAATGCTGTAGAATTAACCTTGAGTGTTGACAGGATGCTTCAAATGGTGAATTCTACAAAATGAAACCTTACTTTCTGCATAGAATTTCCTTCAGGCTGGTTATATATTAAATAGAATGGATTTTGTGATTAGATTAAGGTCCCATCCACTATCTATCTTTTCTAGTTGCCGAAGACTCCGCTTCACTCCGACCCACCACATCTGACAGACACAGTGATCCTCGCTCACTAATCTCATGGTTTTTAGGAGGCATCTCTGATGGGGATGCTGACCCAGACGTTCTTCTTTCTCCTTCATGCACATGGTCAGGGCCATCTTTTCTTGCCTGCAGTCCTGGCTTCTTTTCAGTCCCCGTTTTTCTGCTAGAACCTTGATGTTTTTGTTTCCTCAACTTGACAGAGCGATAAAGATTCAAGGAATCAGCACCCCTGATTGCCAAATGCCTGTTAAGAACTCTAGCTAAGCTAACTTTTGTCTTTATGCTAGCCACACAAAGCTTCAGAGGAGAGAGGTTAAGCTTGTGAAATTTTAAGAACTTCAGCGCTTACTATTGGTCAGTGAAAGAGGAGGCTTTTAAATTGCATTTAATTGCCTGCCTGTGTCTTCCCCACTGGGCTCCCAGAATTCTGAGCAGAATTGCCATTGCACTTTCTTCCAGGCCTGGCTGATTGTAGGCAGTAAGTGTGCATACCTAAGGATTAATTCATGATGTGGTCTGTTGCTGTAGCTTTGATCTTTTTATTTCATTAAGTTATTTTTTCTTTAAAAATATGGGTACATAAAAATCTCAAGAAGTAGGATGTGTTTGTTGATTAAAAACTTCTAAACAACAAAAGCTCGTTATACAGTGAGAAAATGAGAATTCTTTCTCTCTCCCCTTCCCACCACTCCCACTCTCAAGGGGTGGTGACAGCAATCACTTCTACACTGACAGTGTCCAAGTTTTCGATTTCAGTCCCTAGGTCCCTCTTGAGTTTCACAATCCAATCTCTGACTGTTGAGCCCAGATGCTGATTTATAACCATTTATATTTTCCATATCATTGTTTGTATTTACATATTTGAGCCACTTGAAATCCTTTGGGATCCTGGCAGATGGAACCAATCATAAGTTGATCAACTAGTTAATTTTTAGTCCTCCCGTTTAGCATAGCCCTTATGTCCTGCTGGCCCCTCGAGTAAGTTCCATTTTGTTCTTGCTTCCCCCAACCCTATTTCCTGTTACAATCCCATCTTCCTCTCTTTGTCTGAGCTCCCTTTCTCACAGTGTGTCTGGTCGTATCAGATAGCAGATCCTCTAGGTTGCAAATGCTCACCTCCATGCATTCGCATTGCTGCTTCTGGCCTCCAGCCAGTCTCTCCTCAGCCTTGGACAGTCACCCTGGCCCTTCTTCCCAACTGCACTCTGCTGAGACTCAAATGTCCTCAAGTCCCTTCACTGCATGGCCACAAACACATTTTGTCCGAATCCCGTTGAAGCTCTCATCACATCTGGCTCTGGTCCCTGCCCTGACTTTATTCTGCCTGTGTTTTCCCTGTGCTCAGCGCTCTTCAGGCTCTCAGCACTCAAGACACTGATCCATGGGAGGCACTCCTCTGGCCGCCTCCTCCTACAGTGAGGAGAGGCCTCCAGGTCTATATTCTGCAGGCTATGATATCTTTTCATGTGCTCATCTCGCCTTGTGTCAGGATTAGAATTTGGGCGCCTTGCTTCAATTGATTAGATTTTTTTTTTTTTTTTTTGGAAAAGACTATGTTACTGGGCTTTTTAGTGTCATTTAATGGTCCATGGTCCATAGTAAGTTCTCAGGTAAATACTTCTTGGATTTTTCTTGAAGTATTGGTTTGAGAACTTTAAAAAAGTGTGTCTGTAACTTGCATAAAAACTGTTAACAAAGATCCTGGAACCCTAAGAGATTCATGTGCAGTGACTATCAGCCAGCCTGGGGTCCTTCTGTATGCCTAACTGGCCTGAGGCTCTGGAATCGCAGCAACTTAATTGCTAAACCATGGCCTGCTGCATGTGCTTTTTCAATGCCATAAAATATTTTGGCATTTCAGTACTTTTAAAATGTTGAAAATATTTGCCCAATAGGTTTTAATTGAAAATATATAAATTTTAATTAAAAATATATAAATAGTTCTCATATAATTGTTTTTCTTTATGTGGATGGGTGTTTTGCTTGTTTATATGTCTGTGCAGCACATGCGTGCTTGGTGCTTTCAGGGGCCAGAAGAGCGTATCAGATCCCTTGGAGCTGGAGTTACAGACCACTGTAAGCTACCAAGTGGGTGCCAGGAATGGGACCTGAGTCCTCTGGAAGAGCAGCCAGAGTTCTTAAATACTGAGCCATCTCTCCAGTCTTCATGTGTTCTTTTTAACTAAGCCATTTGACTAAAAAATTTTAACTTTTTAAACATTGTGTTAAACACACTGATTTACGTTTTGTTGAAAATAGGCAATTTAATTTTTTTCACTTAATCTTTGTAAATTTCATTTATGTATACAGTGTATATCGGTCATATCCTCTTATCACTTCCCGTACTTCCCAGAAACCGTATTGCATCTCTCTTTCAACCTTTCTATTTCTTTACCTCCTTATTTATTTATTATTTTTTACTCTCCTAAGTCCAGTGTGCACTGCCCACATATGTGCACATGCACTTGGGGTCATCCGGTGGGGCATGGGGTCTATCATTGGCCACACTCAAAGAAAAATGATTCCTTCGTCCAGCAGTCATCAGTTGCCAGTAACTTCAGATAGGGTGTGTCTCAGGAGTCCCTCGCTAGTCTGATAGAATTTATAACTGGTTGGATCTTGTGCGGATATTGTGTAGGTGACCATAGCTGTTGTACGTTCATATGTGTAACAGCCATGTCCAGTCCAGAGGATAGCATTTTACAGCACCCTCTCCATCTGCTCATTTCTTCTTTTTACCCCCTGTTTCCCTCAATGTTTTCTGAGCTTGTGTGGATGATATAAATGTCTTCGCCTATGGGACTTATCTTCAACATTGTGAGTAGTGGTACCTGTGTGCATTCACCCCTGCAGTATGCTTCTCTCACCTGGGTTTGTTATTGCGGGTCTTTGTTTTTTTACTCTTTTCTCTTTGGAGGTCCTACCACCCTGCTCCCAAATAAATAGACTGAGACTTATTCTTGCTTATAAATGCCTGGCCTCAGCTTGGCTTGTTTCTAGGCAGCTTTTCTTAACTTAAATGATCCCGTCTACCTTTTGCCTCTGGGTTTTTATCTTTCTCTATTCTATATACCTTTCTTTACTTCTCACTGTGTGGCTGGCTGTGTGGTTGGGGGGACTGGGTGACTGGCGGCTGGAGTCTTCCTCTCCTTCTCCTTTTCTTGCTCCTCCATCTTCTCTATTTCTGTTTATTCTCTCTGCATACCAGCCCCGCCTAGCCCTCTCCTGCCTGGCTATTGACTGTTCAACTCTTTATTAGACCAATTGGGTGTTTTAGATAGGCATAGTAACGCAGCTTCACAGAATTAAACAAATGCAACTTAAGAGTGCAACACATCTTTGCATCATTAAACAAATATTCCACAGTGTAAACAAATGTACCACATCTTCAATTAATATTCCATAATAAGAGTTGGAGAATGGCAGAGATCTATAGATGTAAACCTAACTATTTAGAGGACAGTTTGACAACATGAACATTTGGATGCATGAAGGACCCTTAAGATTTGTCAGCTAATTAGAAATACAGTTGTTTTTCTTTTTTCTTTGACAATAGAAGTTTGAATAGAAGTACTCACATTTAGTACTGCTCCCAGAAGACATGGGCTATCAAATGACAATCTCAGCACCAGGCACAGTTTATCTCTCTGCAGGTTATTCTTCAGAGGCCCCAGAAACACCCAGAACCATGTAGCCTATTGCCATTGCTCTTGGTTACGCACCCTAAGAAGATGGTAAGACTGTTGAAGACACCACACACTTTGGTTGCAAAACATAGAAATCAGTCTTAACCTGACCAGGAAAGCTGACTAGCTTTCATAATTCTGGAAGGTTCTATACAGATTTCTGGTTAAAAAAAACAACAACAATCTTATCTAGTATTGGGCCATGTGTGCTATAATGTTGACTTGTCAGGCAAGATGTGGTCACTGATGCAATAGTGGCAAGACTGTTGGGGGTAGTAGGGGACACTAGTTTTCTTGATTGTGTTTGAGGCTGCTCCACAGGAGGGAATTCACACCTGACACTGCAAACATGGTAGATTGTTTTGTTTTGTTTTAATGGTGAGAGAATGGTCTGCTGTTTTCATGAGGAGATGTGAAAGACTTTTACCATATGGAGTCATTGCCTGGTGATAAGAAGATTAGCAAGGCCAGTTAACTCCCAATTGACTTGCTCTCTCTCCTGAATTACACCAAGTCCCAAGCTCAGTAGAAGACTCCAGGAAGGACTTTCCCATCTCTCCGTGGTGTTCTGCACTTGAAACTGTTCCTCCTGTCGGTGGCTAGGAATGAAGGAGTATGTAGTCCCACTCCTCCCTTAGCCATCCCCTCCCTTCAACAGCCCAGATGTTTCAGTCCCTGGTTAATGAGCAGCGTTCTGGTTTGTTGCTGACCCAGTACTGCCAGTGGTAGCTGAGGCAAGAAGGTCCTGGAATGTGGTGATGACTTCATTGGAACAGCGTAGTGTCCAAATAGGTGGCCCAGATACCTTTTGTTTTGTGTGTTGTTTTCCACAAGCTGCGAGTCAGCCAAGGTGTTGGCTAAGCCAGGTGCTAATCTGGAGGGCCGCAGGGCGCTTTCTGAAGCATGAGGTCATTTTGTTGCCACCCTAGGTTCTTAAATCTTTAAGTGAAGATGATTGGTGGGAATCGTGTACAAGGGACTGGCTTAATTTTGCCGTCTCTTTAATTTTGTTTTTGTTCAGTGGCCAGCACATGTAACTTGGGTGTATCCCTCCGGAGCGTGAGAGTCCCTGACGTTCAAGGGAAGTGTTTTCTGGTCCTTTTAGGGTTCGTCGCTCATTTTGTTTTGGTTCTCGTCTACTTCTCATCCTCTGGTGTTTCCTTCTGTTTCCCTCCCCATTTCCCTTTCTTTTCTTTCTCCTGTTCTCTCTCCTGCCTCCATTTCTACATTTCTGACCAAATATGTTCCCAGGCTCCCATGTTTTTTTTGTTTGTTTGTTTGTAGGGGAGTTCCTGTTCTGAGCTTGACAGAAAATTGATATTCTTATAAAATATGGTTTATTTCTATCTAGTTCTTTGTATGAAATTTATGCTTAGAAAGAGGATTTTAAGCATACATTTTTCTTGAACCAGTTTGAGTCTCCTTAGCGTCATAGAAGATGCGTGTGCATAGATTCCCTATGTAGGTATGTACACACCAGCACCTCGTGTGCTTTTTCTCTATAGTAAAATCTGAGCGAAGGGAAAACAAAAGGCGAGTCTCCAAAGAGCACGAAGACAAACTCTTAGACTGGACTGGAATGCAACTTGGTGTTTCATTTGTAGTGGAGTCAGCCCCTCTGTTACATCAAGGTGCCTTTCCCCTTAGTCCTGGGCCCCGGGCACCTTTCCAGGAAAGCAACACTAAAGCAGCAGGATCATGACATCATTTTTGCCACCCTGTCTCCTGACTTCCAGGAAATGTACCACAACCCTTGTGAGTGTTTTGAGCCTTAACGCCACTAAAAGGAGAAAATTAAAAGTGAACACAAGATGTTCATACATGCCCAAACTCTGTGATACGGACTGAAGGTTAAAAGTGGAAATTCTTTTCTCATGTATGGCAAAGCAATCTGGGGGAGGAAGTTAGGTTTTCAATGGAAACAAAGTATTAGATGGGCAGAGGGGCTGTGTCATGTCCCCGACCCCTGCCTTAAATTCCAGAGTTTTATTTAGAATTAAAAAGAAAGAAAGGACACATCTACTGACCCCACTTTGGATTTATTTATCTCAGCGCCTGGACTGCGGCTGTCCTGTGGATCATCTTCCCAAGGCACAGGCTGCTCAGGCCGGCCTTCCAGTTTACTGTTCACCATTCGTTCCCAAAGCTCAACCAAGAATAATAAATTCTATGATGTGCATTGTTTCATCTGGGGGTTCTTGCTGCTTTCCGAGAGAGAGATTAAATGGTACTTGCTATTTAATTGAGTTAGAAAACAGATCTGTAAGTAAACAGAATGAGGACACGCTGTTCTGACTGTGCTCTGTCGTCTCCTGAGTATCCTGGGTGCTGAGAGGCACCAGGGGGAAAGGGGCGGCTGGTACAATGATAATGCCTCAGTATCGTGGTCTGTGCTAGAGTTTTCCAGGAAGGGAAACCTGCCAAACACCGGCCAGGAAGCCAGAGCGGGAGGAGATTCCACACCTGGAAAGCTGTCCGTCCCCTTTGGAATCTTCGATTTTTTTCCCATTGGTCATCTATAGCAAAGGAAAAGCAAATGAAGTTTGCGCGAGACTGGAAATAAAGAAACTGTCTGTGTTCATGAGCTGGGTCAGTTTCTAAGCTTGTTTTGCCCCTGATGGTAAACTGTTTTGCTTGTCTGCCAGTTACATGTGTACATGTGGTGTATATGTGGTGCTGTAAGATCTCTAATACATAAATACCTGGGCACGGCTGTGGTGAGCCAGTGACCATACAGCTGAAGTCCTTATGTGTTATAGGCGCGTCATAAAATGAGACTGGTTTTAAAGTCTCTTCCGGAAATGTATTTATTTTCTGTGTTTAAGACCGAGACTTCTGGTAAGACATGGCATTCATTTAACGGTGCCGCCTTTCTCTCTCGGATACCTTGGCCGTTCACACCGTGAAGAGATGACGTAAATTCAGAAGGACAGATTTTTTCCCTTTTTTGGCTTAGTTTCTGATTTTACTGTCTGATCACCCATAGCTTTAAAGGACAGCTAATATGAACTTTAGGACCACAAAGTTTCTAATGCGATAATAGTAAAACTACATTATCAAATGTTATTACTGACTATTGTTTCTTTTTCTCTCTCTTTTTCTTTCTTTTTGGTGGTGACCATTGTCTTTTCTCATAGATAAACCAGCCCAATATACTTTTCACAGGGTTAATACCCAAACCCAGACTTATAAAAAAAAGTCCCCAAAGACTTGGGTTTAATTAATATGTAATTTATTTACTCAGTTCCCTGCCTCTTTTCTTTTGTGGTAATTGTCTTAATTTCAGTTTTTACAACAGAGAAAGTTTCAGGCATTTTCTGGCTCACCTCATGCTGTCCACAACACCCTCCCACCCAAAGAAGAGCAGTGAATTTGAGACTCGGTGCGGTTTGCTCTTTCTTTCTCTCATCCTCTCCGTGGCGGCTTTGCAAAACAGTTCTGTGCAAGCAGACATGACTTAACTCCACTCTGCACATAGAGAACTATTCAACTTTACTTTTATGTGTTTTGAATACTGCCTTATGTGAGACTGTGACAGCAATAAAGTATGCATGGCCAACCTTATTTTAATAGCGAAAGAGGGCTGCTTTTAATTAATAAGTGGATCTCTTTATGTCTGGGATTTTCAGTTTATTTTGTGGTTCTTTAGAGTTCTTCAATTATGTGGCCGAAAAGGGCCATGTTAGTGGAGACTAAATCCCTTTTAAAAATTCTGTCATTTAAATGTTTTCTGTCTGTAATCTCTTTTTTTCAGATTGTTTTTAAAAGATGCAAGAACCCAAAGGCCCCAGGAGTAGCAGTTTTTGTCTAAGGTGTTAATGCATGTAGCCCATAATTGCAGCATGTCTATTTTGAGCCATCATGGTATGCAGATAGAGGACCCATGTACATATCTGTGATCTTCAGTTGGGATATCACAGCAGCTCCACGTACACTAAAGAGTCTTGTTGTGGGGCTGGAGAGATGGCTCAGTAGTTAAGAGCACTGACTGCTCTTTCAGAGAAGGTTCCGTTTCCAGGACTCACATGGTAGCTCACCGTAACTCCTGTTCCTGGGCATCTGATGCCCTTATATAGTCATACCTGCAGGCAAAACACCAATGCACATAAAATAAAAATAAAATTTAAAAATTAAGGAGTCTTTCTGTATTTCCCACTTTTGACATCTGCTTGTAAGCTACTTAAAAGCAATTGGTTGAGCTCCTATGAAACATCCGCTAAAGGGTGCAAAGCGGCCTTCTGGTGACACATTGTAGTCTTAAGTGTAGGTTCTGGGTCAGTTCAGTGAAACCTAGAATACCATTGAACCCATGATTCTCCCAGAGGAGTTTAAGTGCTGTAACATGGGCACATAGCCAGGTTTGGCCCAAAGGGTACTACTCCCAATCCAAATTCCTGGTTGGCAACTCAAATTGTTCTGATTGATGCATGAATAAATATATTCACAGGTGCTTATTGCAGACTTAGACTGGTTTATGCTATTCTTCTCAGAAGCGACATCTGTCTGAGGGGCACGCTTTGGGAATTGAAAAGAATAGTCTGTGTGTGATCACGTATTTCGTTGGTACAGTAACCTCTTGGTGGGTTGCTAGCAGGAGGAAATATCTAGATTGTGGGTTGTTATGCGTTCACATTTCAAAGCCAGAAAACCAAGTCATACCCTGGAATGGTGGCTGGGAAAATGTAATCTTTCTCTTTAAAAGTCAGGTCTGAGTTTTCTGATTCCTTTCTGGCTTCCTTTGGTAAAGCAGAGATAAATAGGAGGTTGCCCTTAGATACGCGACCGTTAGCTACTGGCGCTGTTGAGCAGCAGCCAGTAGATGGCAGTACGGTTCCACTACAGCTCTTTTCAAAGCCCTGCAAGCGCTGTCTAGCATTTCATTACAGTCTAATTTTGAAAACGCCTGATTAGCTACATTAAGCAATGTTTGGGTGATTTTTTTCCCCCTTTTAAACTTACAGAATTACAGCCACAGCCTGAAAGGAAGCCATTATTGGTAGACAACATGATTATCAGTTGCAATTTAGTCTGTGTAATAGGGGAGCAGCACATAGATGTTTAATTATATTTGTAAAAACAGTCTATATAAATATGTAACATGGCTAACAAGAATGATTATGATCCCAGTGATTTTAGATCAGTATTTTTATCTTAACTCTCCCTAGAGTACCACCTAATCATTGTGGTGAATCATGCAAATGGAGTACTTCTTAGTTCTGCTAAGAAATCTTGGGTATAATTAACTTGCAGACTAAGCTGGCTCATATCTGTGCAGTTTTTTATTTCTTTGGAAGTTAGGACAAGAGCTGTCCTTGGAAGAAGTGGGTTACATTCTTAAGTTGGGTTTTTTACAGGTCTCTCTGGAATTATATCGTTCAGAGAAACAGGCTGCTCTTCTGGCTCTTTTTGTGATCCAGATTATGTTGTAGTAATGGACTCTGTGGTTTAGGTTGAATATATAATGAAAACATTGTCATTTAAATTGGAAACTTGTACAGTTGATTGGCAGTTGGTGCATCAAGAACTTATCTTAAGATACTTTCAAGGAGACTCCATATTGGATGGGATATTAACATTGGTAGATTTCCCCCTTTTTGTTAAGAAACGAAAACATTATGTTATCAATATTCCACTTGAAATATCTTGTGGTAGGAAATACTTTGGGAGATGCCTTTTTTGGAAATTGAATTTTAAGAAAATTCCTGCTTCACTGTTAATCTTTCGTTCCCTCGTTTATATACTGAGTTCAAAGCTAGTGCTATAAAATTATAGACTTGATCTGGCCTTTTGAAAAACTTCAAGGCATTTTAGAAACAGGAATGGAACATGGCTGTTTTCCCTTGTTGCCTCTGCATATTCTAGCAGGTATTCTCACAGGAGATGAAGTGTCTGTGCATTGTGGGACAGAAGGGATTCGCTTCAGTTCCCATTTCATGCTGAGCTGATGCGGGTAGCTAACTCTGTAGTAACTGTGTAAGCTCGAAATTTGCTGCATAAGCCACAATCTTTGACAGACAAAACATGTAATTTCTCACCGGTTTTGCTGTGTAACTCGCCTTCCGTGGCACGGATAATACAGTTCATGTTGTCAAGTGTGTGTGCTTGTGCACACCCATATACACACAGCGTAGACACACCTATTATAATGGTCATAAAATAAAAGATGGCGGTGGGAATTTGTATGACTGAGGCCAAGGGAGTGAAATCGGGACATAACATATTTATTGTCTCCTAGCAGACAGAGAGGAGTATAAAAATAGCACATTCTTAAGGTGCCCTTTGTCAGTTTTTATTTCCTTCGTCAGATTCTGATGGGAGATGATGTCAGCCAGGCAGGAAATGCAGGCATCAGACTTTCTGGTGGTGCTACCAGTGGGGTGACACCCCCTTGCAGTAGCAACCACACCAGGGTGATGAGGATTAAATAGCGCCCCTGCAATCTGCAATGGGAACCCTGCCCTTGGGTGACGTGTTTCAGAGTACCTTAGAATTGTAAACGACTAACGTGTATGAAATTGCCATCCCATTCAGATTCATTGCTACTTTATAGAATTTTGGGGAAAGTCAAAATTCTTAGTATTTGACCCATGCGTAGATTTTGTGAGGTATGCTCCTCTCCAGCCAGCTAAGTTATAGGATGAGGGTGCACAGGGTGGGGGTGGGGACTTTGTTTCTATTTTATGCACAGCCAGACGTGCTCTTATGTTGTAATATTTAAGGGAGTTCAATAGGAGGCCCTTGATTCTTTGATCTAAATCCACAGTCAGTTTAATGAGATTTTTTTCATATTGCTTGCATTATTGAACATTTCCGCCAGTTCAGACTCATATGATATAATGATCGATTTATACCTCGGATCCCATCTTTTATTTCTCATCCTGAATCTGCCCTCTTCCCTCTGCCGAAACAGGTAATTACAAAGGTCCTCAGATCAATTTTTGTAAAGGGGCACCCTGACGGGTACCATAACTGAAGTGTGACATGAGTCTTTTTCCAATACAATGGGTGGCCTAACATTCCTCTGGAAGCCAAGCTCATTAAATATTCGGTTCCTTCCCCCTCCTCCTCTCCTCCCCTTCACACACTTAGCTTGAGTCTCACTAAGTCTGGGGGTTTCTCCACTGAAGACTTAGGAAAATTGCTTCGAGTTCTCAGATTGAATTTTTTATGTGTATGACTTCATGATAGCATTAGCATGTGCTTTGATCCATGTGTGAATGGCGCTGGGTCGGCGCTTATTGCCATATCCAGATGGTGTTACAGGGAACAAACAGTTGTGTTTTAAGATTTCTCAATAGACTGTCTAGACTGGCCGTGCAGCAGACAGATACAGCCACCCATCAAATTAGCGTTTGTCAGATTTATGGTAATGGTTCGCCAAAGCCTTCCTGTCATTGACATTAAGATTTACGCCTCCCAAGTTATTTTGTCTTCCACAGAATATAGCTTGTGATTGCTTGGATTTAAAAAAAAATTAAGACAGAAAAGTCTTGGTGAATGTGAGCTGTTTCTGAATGAAACGAAAAATATAAAAGGAATTAAACAGTGGCTGAAGCTCAGAGTCCGTATTGATTAGGGAAAGGCACCCTTCCCGCCATACCCCTCCCCACCCCCGCCCCGGGAGTGATAAGAAGGGGCTTCTGCTATGGCTGGTGTCTCCCATTTGCCCTTGTTGGAAAGAAAAACATGTATGTGGGTGACTGTGGCCAGATTCTGCCCTTTCATGTTGTTACTCCTGAGAAATGTGATCTGCTGTCTCAACACCGTGGGAATAACCTTTTGACAGGCAGTATGTCCATTCTCAGTGGAAATGTTTTCCCAAGTCTGCCTAGGCTGCCTTTGATCATACCTCCTTCCAGCGTGGGGTCACAGCTACTATGCTCTTCCGAGAGGCACAGGTTTCTTCCAGGAAAGTGAGGGAACACTGGGGCTCAAAATAAATAAATAAATAAATATGACCCAAACCCTCTGCAGTGTTCAGTCATCGGTGCTCTGAAGTTGGGAGTGTGCAAATGCCACATGGCACATGCACGATGTTTTAGGCTGGACTTAACGCAGCACCATTTTTTATGCTTGGGTCGCTTGCACTTTTCCCTTCAGTGCCGTTTGAGGAGTGAGGGTCATCCCATTCCGAGCATGCTGAGGCTCGTCTGGAAACCTGTTCTCCTATTATTGTATATTGGTGTAAATGACGAATGGCTGGGGGGCTGGGGGCAGGGAGAGTTGATTAAAATTCTGAGACCACGGCAGAGAGTGTGTAGGGAACTGACTTGGTGGTGGTGGATGGGGCTGCAAGTTTCAAAGCAAGTTCTTTCATTTCTCTGAGACCTGGTGTTCGGGGAAACCCATGCTGACTTTGGTCTGTCAGGATGGAGACACAGGGCAGAGTTCTCATTCAAAGGCTGTCCTGCCTCTTTCCTGGGCTGTAGCAAAGCAAAGTGGGATCAGTTACTGAATGCAAGGTCTGGGGTGGGCTGGGGGCTCCCTGCCAGCCTACTCTGCTCTCCTTGAGGTTTTTCCTTTCTGCTTCCAGTCCTCTTTCCTCTTTGGTCCTTGCCGTGCAGTCACCATTTGCTAGACTGGTATTCTAGCATGTCTTTAAATACCATGTGCGTTTGGATTTAGCCATAAGTACTTTATCAGCTGTATCCAAGGTGTTGTAATTGATGTTCGTGTTCAATCTTTCTGCATTACATTCCCTTCCAGAATAATGAAATAATGGCTTTTCGGCTCTGCCCCGTTCAGGTCTTTAAGTTATATGTGTCCTAAGTTACATTTTCCTCCCTGCATTGATTCCTCTGGTTATTAGGATTTAACTTCATCTGGTTTTGAGAAATTATTTATTTAATTAATTTTAAATTTTTATTTATTTATTTTACATCCTGACTGTGGTTTCCCCTCCCTTCTCTCCTCCTAGCCTCTCCCCCTCCCACTCCATTTGTTTTCTCACATGAGTTATGACCGATTTACTGGAAAGAATTTGATTACCTCTCTTATATGGCTGTAAACTTAGATGATTTCCCAGAAAAAAAGAAATAAGGGAACATTTTGCTGAATGAATTTTTTTCTTTCAAATCTGTCTTTTTACCATTTCTCTTCTTTCTCCATTTTACTTAACCCGAGAGGTTAATCATTTTTATTCTCTTTGCAAAGCGTATTTCTTCTGGATGCCCAGGGATCTTCCCTGAGTTTTGAGGACTCTAGTGCATTGATGACGGGGCAGTCATGTAAGGGAGTCTCCAAATCACAGTCAGTGGCTGCTGTACCAGTGGAGAGGGTGCTGATGTCCGACCCTTGACCAGTTTCAACACTTACCATTTTGGACTTGAAAACTATTTAAAATTCATTGTAAGAAACAGTATAAATTTTACAAGACACATTTATAGTGTTTTAAAAACGTTAACTGCCCTTCTTACACGCGTGTTTTGCTGGAAATTGGAAGGATTGAATGGAATGCTAGCCTTTTTAGCAAAGTGTGAAAAGTTATTTAAGTAAAATTCTTTTTTTTTTTCCTTCTTTAGTTTAAGATTTTTCTCTCTGGGACTCCTCCACATGGTCATTCGGGTTTACTATTTTTAGAAGGGAGTTTTGACAGTACACTTTATGCCTTGTTTACTTGATCGGATGACATATTTAAAGGAACCACAGGATGTTAGAGCTTTAGGGGACCGTAGAGGGTGTCTAATTTAACAACCTCATTTTTCTAGCTGTGGAAACAGCAGTATGGATAGGTTAGGTATTTGAAGTTGTCGGGAGTACCATTCCCCATCTCTTATTTTATTTTTACGTGGCTAATGATAGATACTCCTTTAATAGGTGGGTCCTCTCCCCTAAATTCATTTCTGCTCGCCCTGTCTCCATTTGACTAGTTAGTTCAAAGCTAAGAAAGCACATTTCATTTTATGCAGCAGATTCTATCCATGGAGAAAATATAAAATACAGAGCCCAGTGGAGCCTAGCACACACTGACAAGTGAAAGAGCCATTTCCCCCTTGCCAAGGCTGCATTGTGTCTAACACGGAACAATGAGTTATGAACTTGTCTAAACTACGCACACCCTGTGTTGTGTAAGTGGCTTGAAGACACCAGCTGTCTCACAGCCAAGTGTGGCTGTGCTTTTTTGTATTTTTCTTTCTTTCTTTCTTTCTTTCTTTCTTTCTTTCTTTCTTTCTTTCTTTCTTTCTTTCTTTCTTTCTTTTTTTTTTGTTTTTTTTTTTGGTTTTTCGAGACAGGGTTTCTCTGTGGCTTTGGAGTCTGAGCTGGAACTAGCTCTTGTAGATCAGGCTGGTCTTGAACTTACAAAGATCCGCCTGCCTCTGCCTCCCGAATCCTGGGATTAAAGGCGTGCGCCACCACCGCCCGGCCTTTTTTGTATTTTTCAAGACAGGGTTTCTCTGTGTAGCTTTGGAGCCTGTCCTAGAATTTTGCTTTGTAGACCAGGCTGACCTCGAACTCCCATTGTTCCCCGGCCTCCGCCTCCCTAGTGCTGGGATTAAAGGCCTGCCGCCATCAGGAGGAACCTACTTGGGGGTTTGGAGAAAACTTTTGCTCCCCTGTGAAGAGAGATCTATGGAGCTGGCTCTCTCAGATCCCCTCCCCCTCCTGTCCTTTGTAGTTGTCGCTCTTTGAATATGGCTACAGCATTTAGAGCTGCTAGATAGTTTTCTTACTACCTTGCAGCAGGGGTGGGAGGATGTGGTGGTTGGGGGGGGAGCTAGTTTCTTTTAAGTCCTGTTGATTTAAACCAGAGGTTGGCATTATTATTAATCCAGCGATTGGCAATTATAACTCACGGTCTGATTGCGTCTTCTGTACGATGCTGTTGGGATACAGCTTTGCCTGTTAGGCATTGAGTGTGTCTGCTTTTAAGCTGACGCAGTTGGGTGTTAACTGAGACAATATTGCCTCAAAACATGTATGAGTATGTGGCCTACATGACTGGAGTGTATGTGTGTACACGTTTACACAGCAGGGCGGGGAGAGGAGAAGCGCTATGTAAAATTTCTGTTCCTTTAAATTTGTTTGCAGCTCATTGAAAACACCATGGAGTGAATTTTCTGTTACTCACAGCCTCAGCCAAACACATTCATTGTGGAATCAACCAGTAATCCAGATCTCTAGCACATTTGTGACCTGGCATTTTTAACTGTTGAAACTCTTGTCCAGTTAGGCAGGGCTGTTCCAGATAAGCAGATCCCTTATTCTAAGCTTTGTCTATTATTTATTTCCTAAACTTTCTGGCTATTCTTTTCTGTTTAATAATAAGGCAAGATTGCTCAGTAAGTAAAGGCACTTGCCACCAATCCTGATGACCTGAGTTGGATCCCTGGGACACTATGGTGCCAATTGTCATGTGACCTCCGTGTGCGTGTGTGTGTGTGCACGCGCATATGTGCGTGTGTGTGGCAAAGCGATGCACAGGTGCATGCACTCATGCGTCCAACCTCACACAACTAAATGCAATAAAATTATTAAAAGAGAGGCATTTCTTCTAGGAAGAGTAAGATGAGAATGTAGAAGTGTTATCTATAACTAACACTTGCTGTTTGGTCTTGGATTACTTCCTGGAATGTAGGTAAGGAAAGCTGCATGGTCTTTAATTAGTGAATAGTCTCCTGATAAATCTTAGAACCCAGAGGTACCACTTATTCAGCATCTTATATGGAGCTGCTACCGCCCCACCACCTCCCCCTTTGCTTCTCTTCCTCTTTCTTCTCTTCTTACCCCAGACTTGATGCCCAGTGTAGTGATCTTTGGGACTGGGAGAAAGCTGACAGCCACAGCACCAGCTCTGCGCTCTGCAGCTGCATCAGTCACTAATCTGATAGGAGCAACAACAAAACCGAAAAAGCTGGAAATGTGTTTCTGATTGAGTGACGTCTACGATTGCATAGTCTGTCTTTGAACAAAGGAAATTTTGGTTTGACTTTTGTGTCAAGATAGAACATCCCCTTAAATGCGATTACACAGACGACTATAAAATACTTGTTAAAATATGTATATTTTCATTTTTGCTGATACAAATATCCATAGTAATTCTACTTGTTTTGCAGATTGTGTGATGAATTATTGCAGAAAGGCCGCTAAATTGGTTTCTAAAAGACTGAACCAACCCTGGGTTGTTTGTCAATTTAATTAAGTTCTCTGTCACACTTGCATGTGCAAGGGAAAGAGGTGGGACATTGTGCGTTTAGTGTTATTTTCAAGTGTAAGATGTTTCTACTCGTAAAAAAAAAATCTTCATGATTGTTGGAAACGCTTGAGGATTTGTTGATTCATACAGCAACAAAACAGTCATTGGAAAACCCAAGTCCTTATTAGTCCCCCAAAAGGTATTGGAAAATGCCCTTTAATTTTAAGATCTCAGAGGGTTTGCCTTATAGAGGTGCTCATCACCATAAGAGAAATAAATTATCTGGGGATGGAATGTTGTGGGTAAATTTGAGTTTTCTGATGACATTTTACAGTGCTGTATTTTGATAACCTATTAATGATATATTTTAGTAGAGCTGACATTTCATTGAAATACCATATTAGTGTCTTCAAGTCACTCTTAAGTTTCTAAGGATGTGTTAGAATTGGTTGTAAAGTAAGAGTGGATTCCAGTAAAGCAGATAATATTAGGATATTACCTTCTAGATAGCTACTTCCTAATATCTATTATTACTTATACAGATACTCTTGCTTTACCAAGGGGATTATAGTTCATGAGAGGACCGGAGGATTTTACGGTGCTGACGCCTCTTCATAGACTCTTAATAGCTATTTTGAAGCAGATCCTGCAGGTGCTACTTCATAGCAAGGCAGGCTCTGTGAAGTGAATCTGTTATGCTTGCATTTTTGCCTTTCAGCTCACGTGGAAGACGTAAAGGAATAAAGTTTTGATATTGTATTCCGGGAAAATATTAAGACACAAAGAACCAATTGTTTGATTTCTACCCCTTGTTCCCTTTAAAACTTTTTAAGTGGCGGCCTCCTGAGCTGCTCTGAAAGCATATTCTAATGAGCACTCTGTAACCTTTGAACTCACCGATGTCTGTAACTTCAAGAGAAAAAAGTGACTGAAGAAAAAGGTACTGTCCTTTTGGAGGGATGACGTGGTTATGAATTAATAACAGATAAAAAAATTAGAGCGACTGCCAGTTTCAAAGACCCGGGAAGAATGTTGACGTCGCAAATAACGGCTCACAAGTTATTCTTTTTATACAGCATGTCTGGCCAGTGTCTAAGTACTAAAAGTGACTTGAGGTGAGTGATTTCTTTTCGTTAAACATTCTCCCAAGTACGAAAGACCTCAAGACACTCTTCTGAGAAGAATTGTATTACTATGCTACAAAATACAGGCCTGCATATTTTTGTAATGATTTCATAAACATACAAGTGGCTCCATGAGTGTATATTGAATTCCATTCCATGTCTCTTGCCTTCTGTATCATATAGGAGTTTTTTTTTTAAAAAAAAAACAAAAAAACAGGGCTATATGTCAATATCTATTTAAAATATCAAACAATTTCATAGAACTTGTGAAAGTCAGCTGTGAATTCCAGTTCTCACTTTTCTCTCTTTTCCATTTTCAACTATTTGGCTTTTTTTTTTTTTAATTTATTGCTGCCTCCTGGTCAGTGTGCTCTGTCTCTACTCCTTTCCTTTCTAGTTGGCATCCCCAGTGGTCCCCTGCTTTGGAAGGAAGATTAACTCTTTCCTCCCCTTGTCCTCCCCAGCAAACAGCTTTTCCCTCTCTTCCCCTCTTCCCCTCAGACCCCCAGGATGGTTCATGCTGTGTGTGGATTTGGGTAGATCTGAGTCTCTGCATCACCATGCTTTGAGAACCTTAGACATGGCTGCCATCTTGCTGCGCTATGCTGATGTTCTCCCATTCGCTTTGATTGTCACTGAAGTGAGTTGTGATGTTTAGTTTCTGTGCCAGTAATTTATTCTCATTTGCTCTGCCCCCTTATCCCCCCATATTGATCTTCTCTTCCTGATGTGATAATCTTGACATTAGTGACATTTCTTCCAGAGCCCCCAATCTGCACCTTTTGGGGCTGATTGCTGCCCTGGGGCTGCGTGGCTGTCATCCATGGCGGCCCCTGAATTGCCATGCGGGACCTCTTCTCCTGTGAGGTCCCTGCTGGCATCCAGGTCGTCTTTCTTCAACACCACAGGGTGCACTGGAGGTCACGATTTTGAGACCTTTCTTATCAGGCTTGTGATTGATGGCTTAGTTGGTGCGGAGTCCTGGGTTGGACATTATTTTCCCTCACAATTTCAAAGGCATCTGTGCCATTTGTTTTTACGTTTCTGAAGTGGCATCTAGAGGGACCATCCCAGATTGTCCTCAAGCCTTTGTCTCTAACTTTTCCGGTGTTGGCAGGATTTTGTTTATTTTTTAATTGTGTTTGGCATCTGTAGTTTTCTGACAGTCCAGCTACGCTTTGGTATATGGCCCTTTTTATAGCCACTGTACTAGGCCCTTTGAGGGGTAAAACCTTAAATTCTGCAACATTCTCTTGAAATTTCCCCCATTTTTCTTGGCTCTCCTATACCAATTCTTAATTTTTAATGCTTTCATTTTAAGACCCCCCCTCCGTGAAATTTAAGCCTTTTATTGTGTTTCAAATTTCGGTTCAACCCCTCCTCTTTTTCTGCTTGTTTTATGATACCCCGTTGCAGATTTTCTTTCATGGGTGCCATGTATTTTATTCTTTTACTTACTTTAGAAAATATGTGTTTATTTTTGTGTTTTTTGAGACAGGGAAATATTATTTATTTATGCATTTGAGTGCTTGCCTGCATGTATGTTGTGTGCCACATACTTGCCTGACACCCTCGGAGGTCAGGGGAGGGTTTTAGATCTCCTTAGAACTGGAGTTACAGGCAGTTGTGAGCCACTGTGTGGGCACTGGGGACGGAACCTGGGCCATCTGCAAGCGCTGCCAGTGCTCTGGACCGCTGCTCCATCTCTCTGGTACCTATTTACTTACTTTTGAGACAGGGACTCCGGCCCTTGAACTCCTGAACCTCCTACCTCCACCTTCCAAAGGCTAGGATTGCAGACTTGTGCACCGTGCCCGTCTATGGGGTTTTGGGACTCAGTGCTGGTTTTTATGAACTTCAGGAGAACACTCTAGTGACAACTGTATGTCCAGCCTCCATGCCTTTTAACTTTAGACTTTAAAAATACATGTATATAAACTTAAATGCTCTGTCTCTGCTTACTGTGTGCTGTTACGTTTTTTTCCCCTGCACTTTTGCTGTCTGTTCTTATTAACAGCTTTTCTCAAATGTCTGGCAATCCTTGTCTGTCTACTTATCTTCAAGAGTATTAGGTCTTATTGGAGGGGTTTGTTGGAGAAAGCTTTTGTGAGCGGATACCACGGTCTTTTTCTCCTCATGCATGCACAGGGAAATGGCACATACGCACTCTGAGGGAGTGGGGGATTAGGAGTGTGTCACTGCTGTCAGTGGCTTTGGATCCCTTTTCACAGTCTGTTTACCATGCAGCATTGGCCTTCTCTTCAGGAAGATCAATACACCTCTCTGCGGAGGGAGCATGGCTGGTTAGACATGGTGGTCCAGAGTGTATAGTCCAGTGCATGGAACTTCCCTTCCTTCCATGAAAGTTGAGGCTATTTGAATCTCCCATAGCTGTGGATAGAGTGTTCCAGATGCCATGCCTTTCCTCCTATGATATACCACACTCTCTAAAGCTATGAGCCCAAGCAAACCTTGCTTTCCTGGATTGGTCTGTTAGGTATTTTGGTCACAGAGATGTGGAAGTAACTAAGACCCTGAGTAACTAAAACAGAACTTCACCCCTGCTGAGCTTGTGGTAGCTGGAAAGCAGAAAAAGCAGGCAAGGGACAGAGTCCCAGGTCCCCTTCAGTGGTGCGTCCTTTGTGACCACCAGGCCTTGTAACTGGTCGGTCAGAAATGAAGATATTCTAAAGGCACACTGTGTATCTCAATCTGACTATCAAACTATAGAAACAAAGAATCACAAAGAAATGGAGATTTCCCCAGGGATCTCATGTTGGGAGGAGGAAAGGGCACCAACCCGAGGGGTACCGTGTCTCCCTGAGAAGGATTTCACACATTTCCAACTTGTCAGACCACCTTGCAAGATGAAACTAAAATCATGATAATGATGGGTCAGTGGATGGCAGGCTCACATCTTGACCATATCTGCTTAGCCATATTTGAATTTTGGTCTCATTTCAGAGCCCCATGGACTTGGGGCAGCTGCTGAACCTCTTTGTCCCTCTTTCCAGAGTGGCCACCTTGAATTAATCTTCTTTTTGTGCTTTCCACTTTTAATTTGGCCTTTTCATTGGCTTATTGAGAGTGGGTGAGACTTAACCTGGAGTACAAGTTATTATCCGTGTTCGATAACAATGCCATGGTGCCGATAACCTGCTGCCTAAGCCTAGCTGGGCCTCTTCCAGGTCCATTAATTTGACATAGTTTACATTAAACCAAAGAAAATGATAGTGGTAGAAGTCGGGAGGATGGCTCAAGCAAATGGGTGGAGGATAAGAGCGGGAGACAAACCAGTCTGCTCTACTAGATAGAGACAACTGAGGCTGCTTCCCCACCCCCGCGGCCCAGAAGGCAATAGGAAGTTTGATAGCACTCCTCAGGGTAAGTCTACTTGCTGTTTCTAGAGGCACCTTCAGCCAGAAGTTCTTAGAGGAGAGGACCATGGCTTTCATTGTCATTTTGTACAGCAACACTTCAGTTAAATATGGTGCACTCAGATACAGCTTGTTGACTGATTGGTCATATATAAGGTGTCTGATCGAGAGCACTTTCCGAGTGGGACGCAGGTATTGAAGTTTAAAGGAGTCCGGTCCCAGTTCTGCAGGATTGCACAGTAGCCATCAAAGTCTTGCTCTTCCAAGCTAGATGGATGCTGCAGCACAGAGGCCGCCCTTTGTGGGGGTGCATATTAGAAGGCACAGGCCCTAAGCTCTTTTTTCTTGGAATGAAAAATGGTGGACTAACTTTTCATCCTCCCTGGGTTTTCCCTGAGGGGCAGTATAATGCCACCACCACTGTCCTAACCATTGGTCGAACTGCCCCGTCACCACCACCATCGTTATTCTGGAAGCAGATGGAAACCTGTGTTTAAATCCCAGATCTTGTTAGTTGTATATCTTGGGCAAGCAGTTTCTTTTAGCAACAGGTTTCTTCCCAGGGGCCTGATTGACTTGTGATCCTTTCAAAGGATTGTAAAGGTTAAATGTGGTGATACTTAAGCATGTTGCCAAAGACTTCACCCAGTGTGAGGGCCTGGGAGTACCGAGTTCATAGCGGCTTTGTCCGAAGTACATGGGAATTGACAGCCACAGTAATCATTGGTGTGTGACTCTGCCACGTGCTCCTCCATAAAGAAAGTGCACAAGCCATCTTACACCAGCATTTTAAGTGCCAACCACTGGAGTTCTGCTTGCCCTAAAGTGGGTAAAATGTTGAGAACCTGTGCTTTAATTATGACCATTGATAACAACACTAAGGAAAACTTTTTTAATCTGCACAGAAATATTGGGAGGAAGGCCACAAAATTGTAATTTTGTCACCACTATCAGCAACTTTGAATGTGTGGATGCAGCACATTAAGTCATTAAGTTTCCAGGTTTCTAAGAAGGCTACAGCATGGAGTTCATCTAAATGCCAACAAAATGATGGATAGAAACTCAGATGTAGGTACTACAGGTCCTGATGAGGAATTCAGAGCGATACCTGTCGCCAAAAGCCTTTGCTCACTCTTGACAGTTTGAGGTTAGGTTCCCAGAAGGGTTGAAAGAGAGGAGAGTGAAAACATGGGCAGGCCAGAATTCCTGCAAGCCTCCTCTGGGAATCCTGGGATAGAGTGGAATCTGGCATAGATGATCGTCATGTGTCCAGTGTGTAGTTTTGTTTTCTTTTCTCCATTACTGTTAGTGATAGAATTGTCACAATGGGATAGTTTGTGGTTTAGTTGCTATTTTACAAACATAGATGCTGGGTTTTCTCTCTTACAAGGAAAATCACTTTTCCTTTGGTAGCCAGTCTTTTGTCACTCTACACCGCAGTGTTGTCCGGGTAGCCACTCCCAGGGTTGGGGATCTTTATAGAACTACACTATTAAGGACAAGCGCTGAATTGTGTGACTTTACCAGTGTGGACATTAAAATGTCACTGAGTAGAGAGAGCATGACTTCCTCCCTGTCCTGGGAAGTGAGTGGCCTCTGAACAAGTGAGATCTTTCAGACTGCAGCAAGGAAGCTTCACGGAGGTGGGGAGGCAGTGTGCGCGGTCTCCCTCACTGGGGACTGTCAAAAACTTCACGTTCACAAACAGTTCTGGGAAGCATTCATTTGCGTATCAAAATAGTGGATGGTTCCAATGATGAAAATGATTTTCAGTAGCCAGCATTACCAAGAATCAGAGGCTTGTGTAAGAGGACCAAAAACTATAATTTCATGCAGCCAGCTCTGTTAGTCACAGATGTTTGCCATCAGTTCACACTCTTTAGGAAATGGGAAAACGACATTACTACAGCCGTTCCATTTGCGCCTTAGGAAAGAAGTGGTGTCAGTCAGGAATCTCTTCTGTTGCATAAGGAAGGGAGTTTCCATGTCAGGCAGTACATTTGTAAAGGTTCCCTCCTTGCTAACTGCTGTGTCCTTGCTGCTAATAGCAATGTCGTGAGGAGAAGTTAAGGGTTTGGAATATATCTCAGCTTTTCAGTCTGCTCAATGAGGGACAGTTTTGTTTCTGGATGGTTGATATTAAATGTTAGATTGTGTCCTCTGAGGTTTGTAAGAGGTAATGTGTATGGGAGGGGAAGAGGTGGGAGGGGAGAGGGAGAGAGAGTGAGGATATGATGAGCCTAGGTAGCAAAGCAAAAGCAACCTACAGTTATTTTCAAGATATTTGGGAAAGATGATGGCTAAGTATCCGTGGACAACAGAGAACCACCTGAATCCATGGTAGAGACCGGGAAGTCATCCAGGAAGTGAAGAAAATGGCGGCTTCTCTGGGACTTCTCACATGTTGGTCTTAAATTAGAAATATGTTAAGAACTTTCGTTGTTGAGATTTTTATTGTTGTTGATTTCATCCATGAAAGGTGATATTTTGAGTATTAGTTTGAACTTTAAAAACGTTGAAAAACAGTTTTTAGAAGCACATATCTTTAATTCCAGCAATCAGGAAGGAGGGGCAGGCAAGTCTCTGTGAGTTACAGGCCTGCCTGGTCTATGTAGGGAGTTTGAGGCTAGTCAGGGCTACATAGTGGGACCCCATCTCAAAAATAAGTAAATCAATTAATTAAATAAAGGAATAAAGAAAACCCCACACCTTCTCTCTAACTAGTGTAGCAGTAATTTCCTGTTAAATGACCTTACATGTCTTAATAGGGGAAGGTCATTTGTTGATTTTTTTTTTTTTACTTTATATGCATAGGTGTTTTGACTGCATGAATGAATGTTTATGTACCATCTCTGTGTACCATCTGTGTTCAGTGCCCACAGAGACCAGAAGGTGCCAGATCCCCTTAGAACTGAAGTTATGGACAGTTGTGAGCTGCCATGTGGGTACTGGGAATTGAACAGTGGTCCTCTGGAAGGGCAGTTAATACTCTTAACCACTGAGCCATCTCTCCACCTCCTTGTTGATTTTTTAAAAAGCATTTTGCTTACATGTGTTTTCTCTTGCTTGTGCAACCCACATACTGCCATATATTGAGTAGTTGAAAGCAGCGCGTATTTGTTAATGTTTTGGGGAGTTCGAGGTCAGCAGTGGTTTCTCGCCAGGATGAAATTATATCTGAGTTCCTTTTTGGAGGCTCTAAGGAGTGAGACATCTGTGTTGTACCTTTCCCAACCTCTAGAACCTGTCTGAATCCCTGGATTAGTAGGTGCTTTTCATCTGAAAACCAGCCATATCTGTCATTCTTATGGTGCCATCCCTTTGGTTCAGGCTCCTCTGCCTCCCTCTTCCCTGTTTAAAGACTTAGGGTTACATGGGGGCCCATCTGAATTAACCCAGGACAATCTTTTTAAATTCTGCTCATTGTTACCCCCATCCCCGTCCCTCTGTGTCATAGCTGCAGGTTTCAGGAAAGAGAAAAAGGACATGGACATTCTCCTCTCTCTCTCTCTCTCTCTCTCTCTCTCTCTCTCTCTCTCTCACACACACACACACACACACACACACACACACACTCAGACACACACACATACGATTTGTTTCTTGATATTCTGTGGTGTGTGTGTGGGGGTCCTCTTTAGTATTCATGCCTAAAAACAAATTAAACAGTAAGGCTCTTAAAGGATCAAGAACCATTAAACTCAGCCCCCCCCTCCCAAAAAAGGCAGGGCCGTTTATTCCTATGACTTTCAAAATGCCCATGTTTTATGCTGTGAGAGAAATCTCTTATTCCTTGAATTTCTTCACAGCTGCCTTTTGCTAACTTGATTTTTATGCATATGTGGTTTAAAATGTTTGGCTTGAAGTTTGCCAAGGAGTCTCAGTTACTAAAGTCAGGAGATCAATGGGGAAATTTATGTGATTTGAGGCTACCTTTTAAAGAAGTATTTAGCCCATAATAAAAGACCATAAAGATGCCAGGCAGTGATGGTGCATGCCTTTAATCCCAGCACTCAGGAGGCAGAGGTAGGTGAATCTATGGAGTTCGAGGCCAGTCTGATCTTCAGAGCAAGTTCCAGGACAGCCAGGGCTACACAGAGAAAACTAAACCAACCAAACAAAAGGACCATCAGGAGAGCTGTCCAGCACCATAGCAACAGGTGGGGCCATTTTAAAAGGGTCCTGCTGACAGGGAGAGATTGTGTTCAGTACCACATTCCATGTGAACTGGCAGAAACGTATAAACCAACAAGCAGTGCAGGGGGCAAAGGGTAGAAAATTACTAAGGGGAGACACATCAGGAATAAAGTGGGTTCTGGCTAACTAGAGTTCTTATGGAAGACAGGCCAGGGTAATCAGTCCCAACTGGGGGACTTTTGGAGGCCGGGGCACCCCAGTCAGAGGAGAAGGTGATCAGACTTCAGGAGTGAGAGCACTCTGATCCACTTCTGAGACTAGACGTTTACAGGGAAGATCACACGTGTTCAGCGGGTGGTTCCGAAGCCGGGTTGAGTAGGCAAATAATCCTTGGCAGACTTCTAAAGCACAGCACCGACACCTGCTTTTCCTTGGCAGTATGGTAGGTGGGGCATTGGCGATGTCATAGGTCTGTGAAACAAACTCAAAATAATGGATTGAGCCAGGGCAGAAGGATGGAGAGTGATTGATACCCATTTCCTCTCTCTGGCAAGCCATAGGCGTGAGCTGATGGTGAACCAGGGTGTGCTATCGAGATGCAAGCATCACAGGAGACACCTAAACACACAAATGCTGTAGGTGGAGCCTACACCAAAGTCACCCCATGACGATCAGCACTCTCCTGTTAATGCTGTGATGTCTAAATAAAAACTCTGAAGAAGTACGGTAAATTTATTGAGTTACTGTTTTGTCCTCTCCGTGATAGATTACAGAGAGATAAATGAGGCTGTATAGGAAAGATTTTGTCACTAACAGATGAGCCAAGGTAAAATGTGTTTTCTCTGGCACCAATGTCAAGGCTTTCAGCGTCTTGTGAAAGTGAGGCTAGTGTCACCCTGACCTCTGCTTAACCCGCGGGCAGGTTACAGTTAATCCTTTTTTGGACCTGGGTTATAATTGTATCAGGTAGTTCTGAGAGAGGGTTTTTTGGTGGTTTCCCCCCTCTTCCCTTTCTTGTGTGATAGATATCAAGTACCTCGGTGGGTTTGCAAACACTTTTTTCTGCAGCCTGTTCTTAGTGCAAGTCATGGCATAAGCTTTCCTTCTGTGGCGTTTTCATGTCTTGGCTGCCTCTCAAAGCTCCAGGTAAGCAAATTTGGTGAAGGCTTGTCATTTTGATACACCATTATGCTCCATGTTTCCTAAGCCTTTTAAAATTGCTGAATGTTTTAAATAAGTGAATGAGCTGATGTTGTTTGGACTTGCATCCCCCCCCCCGCCCCGCGCAATGCGAATGTACTGATTGAATCTTGTTGGTGCAAAACATCCAGACCTTTTTAATGTATTCATTAGACAGGTTGCTTGTAAGAAATGTAGGCAGGTAAAAGGATTAGTTTTAATTATGTGCAGAGCTAGTGTGATCATGAAGTAGGGGTAGCCCCTCCTGCCTTTCTGTGACACCAGCCTTAAGACATGTACCTGAAAGGCGTGTTAAAAGAACAGTCGTTTAACGTCCTTTCCTTGGCATTCGTGAGATGTTTCTCATTACCTGGAGAGCACCTAGACAAGTCCATGCTGCTTTCTTCAGTGAATTGCCTGACTAGTATTTCCTCTCCTCTCTATTTTGTCTCATGCTTGCAATTCCCGAAGCTTCTGTCAGCACGTTTTCACACTGGGACTTTTAAAGTGAGCCAAAGGTGGGGTGTGATGAACTGCTCTGAGCACACCAGCACCCAGAGGAGCAGGAAGGAGTGGCCAGCACAGGGCCTCTTTTGATGTCCCGCCCTTAGGGGTTTGTTGTTGCTTTTTTGTCTTTGAGGTATATATTAGTATTGGGGACTACGGTAGGGGTAGGAGACCCAGACTTGGTCGTTTTCCTTTCCCTTTTCTTTTTCTTTTGTACTTTCAAGACAGGGTTTCTCTGTGTAGCCCTGCTGTCCTGGTACTTGCTCTGAGATCAGGCTGGCCTAGAATTCGAGATCCACCTGTATCTGCCTCCTGAGTGCTGGGATAAAAGACGCGCGCCATCCTGCCGAGCTTTCTTTCTCTTTTTCTAGAATTAAAAAACAGTATTAATTTTTTTTTAAATGGAGCTCTTTGAGAGATATCATTTATTGCAAAAAAAAGTAGAGAGAGAGAGAGAGAAGGGCCCATCACTGTGCTTATCCTTACATTCATCCTGTTACTCTCTGTTTAGAATGGGATTTTGTGACCATTTGAAAAACCCTATAGCTACTTTTCCGTTGTAATTCAAACTGGAAAATTTCAGCATTTGATACTTGCTTATTTGTTAGGAAGTATATTGTAAAAAAATTGTGCTTGAGATAACTTAATCTTTTGACCTGTTTGAGTCAAAGGTTCCTTTGGAGAATGAGTTATGCAAATGTCTCTTCACTTTTACAAGTTTTAAATTTAAAATATTCAAATAATTTTTACATTGAACAGCTATGAACTCAAGTGCTGAGGGCTTTTTTTTTTAATATAAATACTATTTTTCCATTACCTACAGTTTTATTTCCTGTGTTTTCAGTTACCTGTTTTCAAGGGCATTTGAAAATACTAAATGGGGGACCTTGAAAACAAACATTGCTTGCCATTCTGAGAAATTGTAATGAAAACCTAGTGCCATCCTCCTTCGCCACTCTCAGGATGTGAGTCATGATTTTGCTGGGTGGAATTGGTATATGGCACCCACCTGTTGGCCACTCATAGGTTATCAGACCAAGTGTCCTAATGATATAATGCTTGGGCTCAAATAGCCCTATTTTCCTTAATGGTGGGAAGCTGCCATTTTATTATAGTGTATTGTTATAATTGTTCTGTTTTGATGTTTTTAATACGATGTTACTAATATTTTCTGTGTCTCATATATAAATTGGACTTTGTCATAAGTGTGTGTCTAGGGGAGAGAGCATAGTATAGTAGGGGTCGCTGCTATGCACAGTGCAGGCGTATACTGGGAATCTTGTAACTTACTGTTTGCAGATAAGAGAGGACTTCTGTGTGACTTAGCTTAGACAGAGCTGAGTATTATATACTCTTTTGTACAATTAAAATGAATTATACATTCAAAATCTGCCAAGTTTTTTTTTTCCTTTATAAACGGGAGTTGGACATTAGATCACGTAACAATATCAAGTGAGCTGTGACCTAAAACATCTTTAATTTGAGCAGTAAGGGAAAAGGTAACATGTAGCTGGTGGGGATATTGAGGGAGCAGCTTCACAGTCTCAGAACTCTCTCCTTCTCCCAGGGGTCATTAGGCTCTGCCTCAAAGTAACGTTTTGTTCTCGCTGCCGAAAGATGTTCAGACAACTTGGACAGTGCTACCACATTTCTGGTGTGCCTCTACCGAAAGAAAGAGAACAGAGAGCGGACAGCTCTACCCATGCTAAAGAAAACAAGGCTCTTGGATGCTGCGGAGAGTTGACAATGAGCGTATTTGTTTCCTGCACAAATTGACCCTCACCTAGAACAGGTGTCCTCCTGCTTGGGATCAGTGTGCAGTCACTGATTTAGTCTCCAGTCCTAGATAGTTATAGGAATGAAAATACAGCAGGACTGGTCATTCTCATGACCTTTTCTTTACCCAACCCATGTAAAGGGGGTTCCGTAAATCACAGAATTCTTCAGCAGAACCATGTTTCTTCACATTCCTACTAAGAATCTTGCTCGCTATCCTGTAGCTTCTACTGTAGCTGTAGAAGTGAAATAGCATCAACGATGTAAATTCCAGGATATTGGATAACTAGATGTTTTCTGTTATCTCTTACTATGAGAAGAGTGTAGTCAGTGGCATGGTGTAATACAACAGCAATAACAACGATGAATAAAACTAGTTATTGATACAACACTATTGCAGGCATGTTGAATTTTGTTTGAATAATATTTGAATTGCATTATGAATTATTTAGTCATTCCAGTCACTGTATTGTTATTTTTACTGCTGAGATGAGGTGGAGCTCCAGGAGCTTAGGTTTGGCAGAGGTGGCTCAGCAAGTGAGTTATGCACTGGTGATCAAGCTCAGGAGATTTTTAGGTTTTGCTTGCATTCTCAGCTTAGCTGTGGCCATATTCTCCTGCCCACTGAGGAAATGAAGCTGTGGCCGTATTCTCCTGCCCACTGAGGAAGTGTCATTAAAAAAATTAATCCGACAGAACTTGGTATTTTTTCGTAGAAAGACTGTTTGCCATAAATCAAATGTTCTTAGCTGCTAAGTCAAAGCTGTTGATATTTCTAATGAATAAAAGTTGGGTTTATTTTCTTTCATATTTTCATTGATGGCTGTCTTAACATAGTTAAGACATTAACTATTAACAAAAAGTTTCCTTTTTGTTAAAAATGACCCTATATTGGGTATTGTTATTTAAGTAAATATTGACTATAAGTAGCTTGAATTTTTAAGAAGACCACTCCAGTTATATATAGGTGATTTTTCTTACATGGAGGGGAATAGTACTAATAATCAAGACTTTCAAACAGACACACACACACAAACATGCATGCACGCATTCAAGATTTGGACAGTTAATAATTTTTATCTTTGCTGTCAAAGAATATTTTGTGTTTTGTATTTTATTATTTCTGTAATTATATTTTTGATATCCTTCCTCTTATTCTCACAAGATATTTTTTAAAGTTGAAGCTCAGGAGATTCTTTTTTCATATCTTTTTGAAGCACCTGTGGGAATTATGCATTAGAACAGACATAGGTGACTAGAGCCTTTACCTCACCCAGGTGAGGCTAGATGAGGGCAGGACTGAGCTTGGGTGTCAAGGAGTCCAGCCGGTCCTGGAGCTGTCCTTTCCTGTCTCCACTTCCCCGGTGCGGTGATGGAATTGAAGACCTGTACTTGTATGGCACCTTTCTTAGACCCTCTCCATCCTCGTTTAGTGCTGTAATTGAACCTCACGTAAGCTGCATTTGGGGTTATATTTAACTGATCCGTTCAGTTTGCTTGAGAGCAACCATGATTAGTTTTATATATTGATTTGCCCATATCACAAGCACACTGGGAAGAAGGACGTGGAGTGAAACCATGATGAGTTGAGGGGACATTATACATTTGGTCTCTAATGCAATGTAGTGGGCACTGCATGAACAACATGCACTAAGCATGAATGTGTAGAATGTGGTATGAATCTGTAACAGACGAGGTAGAAACTTCGGGCCTCGAAATGATAATGATACTGCCATTTCGCAAAAGAAAGGTAAATTCATATTTTTGAAAAATAAATATATATTTCTTATATCTCAAGTGATAATGCCATGTCATTTCCATCTAGGAAAAGCAGGCCACAAAATTATGGTAAGATCCTAAGAAGTCTGAGTAGAAGCCTGCAGCTATACTTTTTAAGATGTTCACACAGCTAAAGCCAATCTGATGTAGGAGGTAGGGCAAAGATGGTTTGTGTATTTGGTGTGTCAGTTATGCTGATGTCAATTCTTCTCATATCCCAACCTTCTAAACAGTTTGAACGTACAAAATCGTTGTTAAAATGCAGCAATATAAGGGCAATCTGCTGTTTTTTGTTACCTCTCTGTCTCATCATTTTGTCACAAAAGTATATATATATGTATGTATATATATGTATGTATATATATATATATTGTTTTTTGCCAGGTTACATTTTTTTATTGGGGTGGAATTAGAGCTTTTTCTTTTTGGTGGCTGGGAAGTACAGCCAGCTGAAAGCCATCAGCCATTTAGACTCCATGCTTCATTTGAACTGTGCTTCTGGACACAAGTCAAGGATGACAACTGTGAGTTTCATAACTTTTTCTAACTTGATTCAAAAATGTTTTCGGGCCAAAATACTTCTGAGACCTTTTCTGAATTCTGCTGGCAAGGCACTGTGGAGGTTATCAAGGTCAAGACTGTGTCCCTGGGTCTCATAAAAATGAAGAAGCATTGAGGAAGGGGCAGCTGTTCATGTCTTGTCCTTGTCTGTGTTTATCTGGGCAAAGGTTTATCTGTTCCTGTTCAAGATGAATATCTCACTGAGTCTGTGCCTCTGAAAGTAAAAACTATTATCTGTCATGCATTTTATCTGCCTTGGAAGTGCCAGTATTCTTTCATTGGAGTTACAGGTTTAGACAACATAAAATAAATTAGCAAGGGGAACCATGTCTTTGGTGAAGGCTGAGTGACAAGAACAGGCCATAGAAAGTCAGAGTTGGAATAATTCCCATGCGGAGACCGAGTTTCCACACTGTTTACTACCTTAGTCTCTCAGAGGATGCCTAATCGAAGTGAAGTTTTCATTTGGGACTCTTTGTATTGGAATTTGTTATCCTCCAGAATATTCCTTCTCTAAGTTATTTAGGTTAGTTAGTTTTCTTTAAATACAGTCTTGGTTATTAAGGAAAAACAAGTTAATTTGATAAACATAAATCTGTATATTTAATACAGATCTGTTTGAGCTACTTCAGTGGATTAAATACTTTTATTAAACACTTAGCATATCTAGGTATAATATATATACTGATGCAATTGCATTTCTGGAAAAAAGAATGAATACTTTATTATAAAATGTATGATACAGTATAACTGCTAGAGAACTGTTTAACAAGTAAACTCTATAGAAATAGGATGTTTAGGGGGCTGGAGAGATGGCTCAGTGGTTAAGAGCATTGCCTGCTCTTCCAAAGGTCCTGAGTTCAATTCCCAGCAACCACATGGTGACTCACAACCACCTGTAATGAGGTCTGGCACCCTCTTCTGGCCTGCAGACATACACACAGACCGAATATTGTATACATAATAAATAAATAAATATTTAAAAAAAAAAGAAATAGGATGTTTAATATACCAGCTTGTATCGTGGACAGAAAGGAGAGAGACCAGATGAGGCTGTTTCAGGATTTGTAGTTTTGTATATTCTTGGTTTGGTTTGCTTGTTTGCGAGACAGGTTCTCATATGATCCAGACTGACCTGTTAACTACTAGCTATGTAGTCAAAGTGATCTTGAATGTTTGATCCCCTGCCTCTACCTCGTGAATGCCTCCATGCTCAGAGATTTATAGTTTTAGATGATAGTTTGGTCAGCGATGCACTTGTTAAAACATAGGATACACAAAAACAAGCAACAAGTGTTCATTGTCTAAGGTAAGATCGGTAGTGAGTTTTGGTTTTCATTAGGAGTACCTAAAGGGTATGTAGATCTAGATGTATGGTGGGAAGTTTACATTCCTCTTTAATTTGCTCTCTAGAGAGAGATAAAAAGCTAGATGTGGGTTAAGGAACTCATCCAACTATTTGAAGCCATGGGAATGGAAGGAATGACATGGATGAAACTTAAGTTAAAAAGAGTATTGCTGGCACTAAGTACATACCCCGATTTCTGTCTTTACCTCTGATCGTGGAGCAGATGAGTTGACTTTACTGGTGAAGGTCTTGTTCTGTAAGCCCAGTGACCTGTGTTCAATCCTGAGATTCCATGGTGCAAGGAAGGAACCAATTCCTGAAAGTTGTCCTCTGATTTCTACATGTGTGTGGTAGATAGCCTCCTGTGCAGACATTTTGTATGTCCCCACAAACAACAAACAAACACATACTCTGAAATGTGCCTGTAAAAATCATTGTCTTATTCCATTTTCCCAGACAGCGTAGCCTCTCTGGTTTTTAATCACTGTCTCTGACTTCTGGACTTCATCTTATTTGGTTACTTCCTCTTTCCTGTGACCTCCATGAGGTTTTGGTTCTCCTTTCAGTTCTGCCACACCCACTGGTTTCTGCTCTTTGAAGAACTTTTGTCCCTAGCTTACTTGTCCTGTTCTTTGTCATTTGCATAAACTTTAGAAGGGGCAGACTTGGTAGGAGTCTGATCAATGTCTGAGATGTGCCAAGTTTATGGAATGTGATTTAAAAAGGTAAAGGTTCATTCATGGAACATACAGCTAGAACATAGAATTCTGTCAGCTGCCATGAAGACTGGATGAAGAGTTAGAATGATGCCTTGGGTTTTTATTACTTGCTTTGGGAAAGGTCTCGAAAAGAGGAACCCTGGCTTCTGTGGTTCTCAAAGGTGAGAAGGAAAGATAAGAGAGATCAGAGAGACCTTTGAGACTCTAAGGTCTTCTGGTGTCCCTCAGTTCCAAGTACTCAACATATTCAAGTATCATACTTTTGGGGGGTGGTTTTTGTGTCTCCAGTAGCGAGAGGAAGATGGCAGAAGATTTTAAAGGACCTTGTCATCTACCAGGAGAGCTTTGGGTTTTTATCTTGACTGAGATAGGCACGGGGGACTTGGGGATTTTAAGATGAGAAGTGACCCGACATGTTTTAACAAGATTGCTCTGACTACTGTGTTGTAAATAGACTATGGGAGGTTAGAGTGGAAACGGAAAGCCAGTTGAAAGCTCTTGCAGTAATCAAGCAACAGATGATAGTAGGTTGGACTGGAGTGGCGAGGGTAGAGGTGGTGAGAAGTAGTTGGATTCCAGATCTATTTTGAAGCTGTTGTTGACAGAATTCCCTGATGGGTTGAACACGTGGTTTAAGAGGGGAAAAAAGAAGCGCCAAGGATTATTCTAGTCACTGGCTTCAACGAGAGAGAGAGAGAGAGAGAGAGAGAGAGAGAGAGAGAGAGAGAGAGAGAGAGAGAGAGAGAAGAAANAGAGAAGAAATGAAAGAAAGAAATTGTTTTTAATGTCAAGGAGGTGATTTTGAGGAGGAAGGCATTTGGAATAAACCATACAGTTTTTTTCCCATGATTTTTTAAAATCGTGTTAAAATACACAGAACATAAAGTGTACCATGTTAGCTCTTTTTTTTGTTATTTATTTTTTTTGAGACAGGGTTTCTAGAACTAGCTCTTTTAGACCAAGCTAGCCTTGAACTCACAGAGATCTGCCTGCCTCTGCTGGGATTAAAGGCGTGCACCACCACTGCCCAGCCCATGTTAGCCATTTTTAAAGCGTAGTTCAATGGCTTTAAATTGATTTGTAATGATGTGTAGCCATCGCCATCGTCCAGCTCTACGACATCCCATCTTGTAGCACTGACGTTCTTTACCAGAGACAGTAATGTGTTCTATTCTTGTCTCCGAGTTCCTGCAACTACCACTCAAAGTTGGCATTATGGATTCTACTGCCCTTAAGTACTCTATATGCAGAATGGGAGCTTCTGTATTTTTGAAATTGGTTTCTTTCACAGAACATTAGGATCTTAAGATTGATCCAGATTGTAATTTAGGTGAGAACTTCTTTTTAAAGACAAAATAATATTGCATCGTGTGCATAGACTGCAATTTTCTTACCTTTTCAGCTATCAGTAGTCATGGTTTGTTTGCTTCCATGTTTCAGCTCTTGCTAACAAGGCTGAAGTGAACATGGATGTACAAATATATCATTGAAATAGACTCAGGTTGCATGCTAGGTCAAATAGCAATTCTTTCTTCAATTTTTTTAAAGGAAGTACTCTGCTATTTTCTCTGAGAGCTTAGTACTACTGTACACTCTACTTCTGCATCCTTGCCAACACTTGTGCTTTGTGTGTGTGTTTGTATCCATATAATTCTTTAGTTGGAGCCCCAAACTCAATATTGCAGTATTAAGGGTGGCCTTTATGAGGGGACTGTAATAAACATCTTTTCATGCACTTATAAACCTTTTATATAACTTCTTTGGAGAAATGTCTGCTCAGTGTTTGAATGTCTTTTAGGTCCTTATTTAATTAAATCCTGTGTGTTTTATCCTTTCTGTGTTACCATAATTAGAATTATTTTTATTTATTTATTTTTAAAGCATTGTTGAGACTGTGGATATGGCTCGATAGGTGCTGTATAAGCATGCAGACCTTAGTTATAATCACCAGTACCCACCTAAAAGCTAGGTGTTGTAATGCTTGTCTGTGATGCTAGCACAGGACGAGAATGAGCAGAGATAGGTGGCTTCCTGGGCCTCCAATGACCCACCAATATTGCCAAAGTAGGGAAATCAGGTTAAGTGAGGTACTGTCTGAAAAACTAAGGTAAAGAAGCAGTTAGTGAAAACAGACTGATGTTAGTTAGTATCTAGTTTCCACATTGCTCACATACAGGGATCTCTCTCTCTCTCTCTCTCTCTCTCTCTCTCTCTCTCTCTCACACACACACACACACACACACACACACACACACACACACACATCATTGTGTGGATTTTGTTGTTGAAGTTTATATAGACAGAAGTTTCTGTCCCGCCTGGTCCTGTAGTCGCTCAGTTCCAAAGAAACACACAGAGACTTATATTAATTATAAACTGTTTGGCCTATTAGCTCAAGCTTATTATTAACTAGTGCTTACAATTTAAATTAACCCATAATTCTTATCCATGTTTAGCCACATGGCTTGGTACCTTTTCTCAGTGAGGCATGCTCATCTTGTTTCTTCTGCATCTGGCTGGTGACTCACTCTCCGCCTTTTCTCTTACCATAATTCTCCGAGTCTGGTTTCCCCACCTATACTTCCTGCCTAACTACTGGCCAGTCAGCATTATATTAAAACAGTATGAGTGACAAATCTTTACAGTGTGCAAGCACATTATCCCACAACATGTTTAGAAATTCTTTAGGTGTCCTGGATATTTATCTCTTATCAGATGAGGTTTAAATTTTTTTTTCCATTCCATGATGTTATTGCCACATTGGTAATGTGTTTATGTGTTGCTTTCATTGGTTAATAAATAAAGAAACTGCCTTGGCCTTTTGATAGGGCAGAACTTAGGTAGGTGGGGAAAACAGAACTTAATGCTGGGAGAAGGAAGGCAGAGGGACAGAGAGCTACCATGGAGCCGCCAGAGTCAGACATGCTGAATCTTTCCCGGTAAGCCACTGCCTAGCAGTGATATACAGATTAATAGAAATAGGTTAAACTGAGATGTCAGAGTTAGCCAATAAGAGGCTAGAGCTAATGGGCCAAACAGTTACTTACTTAATGCAATTTCTGTGTGATTATTTTGGGGCTAAACTAGCTGGGTGGCCAGCATGAACAAGCGGGCTCCCTCCTTACAACACCACATTGCTGCAACAGAGGCAGTTTAAGAAAGGAAAGGTACTCAGGGTTACAGGCCTGTATAGTCCCTATCCCTACAGCAGGGATTCAAGGCAGCTGGTCATATACATGGATAGGCAAGAGGCCGAGAGATGAATGCTGGTACTCAGCTCACATTCTCCCTTTTATTTGTGAGGCCACTCCAGTCTATGGAATAGTGCCATCCACATTCAGCACAGTCCTTCACAGTTAACCTACTATGGAAGATTCCTTACAAACATCCAGTGACATGTCTCCATGGTGATTCTAATCTGTCACATTGACAGTCAAGATACACACATGTCACCTCTTCATACTGTTAAGTTTTCTAAGTTCAGAATGTCCATATATTTTTTGCCCTTTGTGTTTGATGTCATGTTTTAGAAACAATTGCCAAATGCAATATTATGAACTTTAGTGTGTGTGTGTGTGTGTGTGTGTGTGTGTGTGTGTATTTGCATTATACAGTTTTAGGTCTTATTATGACTCTTACCCAGTTTATAAAGCTAACTTCAATATAGTGTTAAGTAGGGGGGGCATTGTTTTTGCAAGTGGATATGGAATTTTGTTGAAAACACTGTCTTATGTCTATTGAATAGTCTTGATGTCCTTGTCCAAAATTACATGGCCTTTTGTGTCAATATATAATTCTGTTCCATTAGTATCTGTCTCTATGCCAGTACTATACTATTTTGATTACTTTAACTTTTTTTAAGTCCAGAGGTAAAAATCATCTCCCCTTTGGTTTTTTTTTTTTTTTTTGTCTGTGTGGTTCTTTGAGATTCCATATGGATTGATGTTGCAAAAACATCATGGGAAATTGTATATGAGTTGTACTGATACTGTAGGATCCTTTGTGGGGGACTGGCTGGGTATCAGTGCATATGAAGTGCCTTCATTTATTTTTTTCTTTAATTTTCATTCATTGATGTTTTGTATTTTCATTATATAAGTCTTTCAATTCTTTGGTTTAATCAATTATCTATTTTATCCCTTTTTGTGCTATTAGAATTGGAGTTGTTTTATAATATCTTTTTAAGACTGTCTTTGGCAGTGTAGAAATGTGCAATTGGCTTTCGTTGCTGTCCTAATTTCATGCTAATGTGAAGGGTTTTCCACATTTAAGATATCGTCTGCAAACAGGTAATTTTACATCTTCCTTTCTAATCTGGATTCCTTTGGTTCTTTTTAATTATTTTCTTTTTGTTGTTGGTGTTTGTTTGTTTTTTTAAATCTAATTGCTCTAGTTAAAATTTACAGTTGTGTGTTAAATTGAAGTGATGAAAACATATACTCTTTATCTGCCCATTTTATTAAATGTTTTCTGTCTTTCCCCATTTGACTGTGATTTGTATGATTCCATGTGGCTTTTATGTTGACAGACTTCCTTCCATATTTGTTGAATATTTTTTAAATATTAAATGTTATTGAATTTTACAGTATTCAGTGATGATGTGGGTTTTGTCCTTCATTCTGTTAGAGTATAGTATATCAGTACATTTTTATAAAGTGAGCCATCGTGGCATTCCAGATGTAAATCCCACCTGATGTATATGTGTATACATGTGTATATATATTTGTTATTGAATTTAACTTGCTAGTATATTTGAGGTAGTTGTATCAGTGTTAATAGCAAATATATTGATTTTCTTTTTTCTTGTGTCTTTGCCTGGTTTTGGTATCAATTTAATACTGATTATATAATAAAGTTTGCATTATTCTGTCCTCTTCAATTACTTGAGAATGCACACACACACACACACACACACACACATCAGAGAATGTTTGAAAACTTAAAAGTCACTCAGTTGGGTATTAGTTTACTGGAGTTAAAAGAATTTAGCACTTGGAAACATTTTCTGTGTGAAGTGTTTGAAGTGCTTTAAAAATAAAATTGAATGTACTATGTTTAGAAATGTTAGTTAAAATTGTACAGGAAATATAACAAAGTTTGTTAATGAGGTTAAATGTTAACCAAAGCCCTTGAAAGTGATCACTGTAATTCACTAGACTTATGAGCAATGGCATTCATAGGATAAAGACTAAGGAACAGTTTCTAAACTTCCAGCTTTAGTCATTTAAACATTAATTTGTCAAAACAAAGAGTCTTTTCTGAACAAGAATACCAGAACCTTTTGCAGCTCATCATATGTGGATTTAGATCACCTGGTGGTTGTCATGTGAGCTCTGACTCCTTAGAATGGAGCAGTTATTACCAGCTCACAAGGATGTCTAATAATGGGTATCCAAAATTTATAACCACAGTTTTAATTTCTTTCCTATCCTTCCTCCTAGATTCTTCCAAAACCTACCTTCCTTTCTGGCTAACGACTCAGCAACATCTTGATTCCATTTTAGCCACTGCAAGGGCTACCAGTTAGGTTCTGTCAGGAAATGGCGTTTTCAGATTAGCAGTATGCAAAGTATTAAAGCTGGTGACACTGCTATTTTCAAAGGTGTGGACGGGCTACCGAGAAGATCCCTTGTCCCAAATGTAGCAAGCTTTCTATTAGACTATCTTTGGCCCACCAGTCCACAAATATTGACCTGGAGACTTATTAATTATGAAAGCTTGGCCTTAGCTTAGACTTTCCCCCAACTAGCTCTTATAACTTAATCAAGCCATATTTTTAAATCTACAATCTACCATGTGGCTCTTACCTCACATCTGACTTGCTCCCAGTCTGCTGGTGAAATTGTGCAGATTCCTCCACTTCCCCTCTCTCCTGTCTAGCTAGTGGCCATTTTTGCTCTTTCTTAAATCAATCACAGTGGTGTCACTTTATCTTTATACAGTATAAACAAATATTCTACAACCCGAAGAAGCAAAGAGCTGTTTTTGGAGCTCATTGGTAGAGAGGGCCTCATGGAGGGTCTGGAATGATAAGCAGGTGAGGTGATGCTGGCTCTGAGACACAACCCCCTGTCTCCTCAGCCTTGGGGAAGAAAGTAGGAGGAACAGCTCAATCTTGTTCCTCTCTCCTGTATTTTATTGAATGGGACTAGAAGCCACAGGACACGAGTGCCCACTGATGCAGTCTCTGGAAGCCAGCCTCCCGGCACTGAAGAATGGTAGAGGATTGGGTGGGGACCTAAAGTCAGAGTCCAGTGAAGCCCACCTAGGCTGATCTTCCTGGGACATGCTCTAGGTAGGGTCTCCTACCATGTGCTTATTTGACTGTTTGTTGCTGTTTTCTTCTGTCCCTTTCTCTGAAAGAGTCTTGGTGAATCCCTTTCCTCCCCCACTGCTTGTGGGGCTCTTTGTGTGTTTATTCAATAATGATGCTCCCGGCCACACACCGAAACACCACTCATTTGCTTTATGTAGACAAACACTTGGGAAGGGTCACATCTTTAGGAACTGTGTTAAAGGGGGAAATATTTAAAATACGATTAATAGCAATTGTACTTGGTTTTTTTTAATCTCTTGAACTCCTGTCTGCTTAAGTAAAATGAATAGTGGGTTCTTGACAGTCATCAAGGTATGGTTCAGTAGAACTTCTGGCTGTTTACTTTGCCACTGAGGTCACGTGTCAGGGTTAGAGATTATCAAAGTATTCAGGACTCTTTGTGATCTCCCACCCCATTCTTGTTGTTAGAAAGCATGTATGTGTGTGTGTGTGTGTGTGTGTGTGTGTGCACGCGCGCGCGTGCGTGCGTGCGTGCATGGGCATACCAGTGCACACTCCCTTGTGTTTGGGTGTGGAGAGCCAAACTCAGGTTCTTAGGTTTGCTCTGTGAGCATTTTACACATCTCCTAACCTGATGATCTCCATTTCAACACTTCTGTCTTGCCTATTCATAGGCCTTGAAACTTTGAATAGTTGCTTTACTTGGGATGAATGAGATTCTTATTTCTCCTTCACATTTGGTCAAACTATATTGATTGTGTCTCGTCTCATTGAATTGTTAATTCACATCTCCTTTCTGCGATTGTTTGAGACTTACAGGAAAACAACTAGTATATGACTTAACACTTTGAAATACGTCATTTCAGACAACATGCTTTAGGATACCTTGTTTCTTGTACTACTGTGACCAAGAAGGTATTAGGAAATTTTAAGAAATTTAAAATTCAAAAGGTTGAAAAGAGAGCTATGGTTTTTAGAAGATTTATTGGTTAAAATAATCTGGGGGCAATTTTAAATTTTTCTACCTGATACCTGTGTCTTCAGATGGTGTGACAATGAAGTATTATTTTAATATATGCAGAATTTGTTCAGTCTAAAACTCTGTCTCAGATTTTTCTATAGCAGAAGATTCTTGCATTTTTTTTTCTGGTGCTGTCTTTATTTTTATGGTTTGATGAATGCCTAGATCTTCTCCATACATTTTTATATGCTTTCAGTGATGGATATTTTTCCTTTGATAAACCCTGTCTTTAATTCCCCTTGAATAATTTTCTTAAAGGTCTTTTTTTTCCAAACTTATTTTAACTATAAAATTAATATTAACACTAAATTCAAAGAATCATAGCATCCTTTCTTGTTTATGAAATGCCATGGAAGCTATAGGAGCTGTTCAGAATGGAACCATAATTCCTTATATAGAATAAGTTATTTCCACAGAGTCATTAATGAGGCATAATATCTTTTTTAAAGATTTATTTATTATATATAGTGTTATGCCTGCACATATTTCTGCAAGCCTGAAGAGGGCACCAGATCTCATTATAGATGGTTGTGAGCCACCATGTGGTTGTGGGAATTGAACTCAGAACCTATAGAAGAGCAGTCAGTGCTCTTAATCTCTGAGTCATCTCTTCAGCCCATCTTTTTTTTTTTTTTTTAAACCTTACTTAATCCAATGATTCTCAACCTTAATGATTCTCAACTTTCCTAATGCTGATACCCTTTAATACAGTTCCTCATGTTGTGGTGACCTTTAATCATAAAATTATTTCTTTGCTACTTTGTAATGTAGTTTTGCTATTGTTATGTATCATAATATAAATATCTGATATGCAAACCCCAAATGGGTCGTGACCACAATTTGAGAACCATTGATCTAATCATTTTCCATTCCTTTTGCTCCACTATTTTTTTCTTTACTATGACAGTTCTGCAAGTCTTCAAATTTTATTCTTTTGGGGAAACTAAGTGTGCTAGCTTTATTTCTTCCCCTTTTGTGTTATCGTAAATACAGTTGAGTTGTTTTTCCCCATGTTCCAGATGAATAGTTTTCTTTTTTAAAAAAAATATTTTTTAAAATACTTATTAATTTATTATGTATACAATATTCTGTCTGTGTGTATGTCTTCAGGCCAGAAGAGGGCACCAGACCTCATTACAGATGGTTGTGAGCCATCATGTGGTTGCCGGGAATTGAATTCAGGACCTTTAGAAGAGCAGGTAATGCTCTTAACCACCGAGCCATCTCTCCAGCCCCGAATAGTTTTCTTTTAACAGTTGCTTCATGATTATGGTATGCTTTGCAAACTGGAAAATGAGAAGTGTGAAGGATTCAATATTTGATACTAGCTAGATAGACATGTGCAAACCCAGAATGGTTTTTATTTAAAGTAAATAAATAAGTGCATGCATGCTTGCGAGCCTTAAAGCCCACTCACAAATTTTTAGGGCGTTTAAGAGATTTTATATTTATGTTTCTAGTGACAGAAGCACCCCGGACTTACCCTGCTGTGCCTTGGTTTTTAATGGAGAAAAGCTCGGTGGTAGCCAGGGCTCCCTGTATAACCAGTTCTATTTTCCCTCCTACATGATGTGACAGAAAAGGGAAAGGTATACAATGCAATTATCAAATGTCATCATATATCAAGAGGAGCTTGGAACGGGGGAAGAGAAGACAGAACAGGAAAGCTGAGTAAGAAGGCCAAACCTATGTGCTCAAAAAATCAAGGCTGCCTTCAAGCTCCCATTTACTCTCTTGCCTGGATCTCAGCTGGTTGGCCTTTCCATTCTCAAGACTGTCATTTTCTGTCAGAATGTCTATGGAAGTGGAACATAAACAAATCTTCCATTTTATGGATATGGAGAATGAGTTGATAATCTTTAGCCTTTATTTTACCTGACTATCCTCGTACCTTCATCAGTCTCCTTTAAGATTCTCTTACCATCTATAAGGTATTTTTGTGTATATGACTATTAGAGAATAGAGAACTAAAAACATTTAAGACATAAATGTAAGTCCACATGCTACTTTTCACTTTTTTGAGGCACGAACCAATTATTTTTTTATTGGTGTCTGGTTTTGCTAAGTGTTTTGTGGGTGCCGAAGAAAATCTGTTGATAGTTCATAGGTGATCTCAGTAGTCTGCCTTAATCTATGCTCAGCTTTTGTGCATGATGCTTGATCATAGTCGAATGTGCCTCTTTAATAAAACACACCTTTAAATAACTCGGATTAATTCCAGCTTTTAAAGTGAGAAGATGTCTTGAACTACCCCTGCTGCCAGCTCAGCTGTGGATCTGAGATATCCAGCTGTGCGCTCTCTGCCTTTTTCATCACCAATAACAGACTTTGCAATCAGAATCTGTCTGGCACGTGTGTTGATGTGTGAGGCGAGATAACATCTAGCTCACTGTATTGGCTCTTCAGCACTAGACCATAGTCAACATTTGTCTCTATCAGCAGTTAAAGCAGCATGCTTAGAGGATGCACGGAGATCGCATATGCCTCTGCCCTTACCCTTTTGTCGGCACCTTCCTAGTAGCCGACTTATAGTCAAAGAATCAGTTTCAAAGTCAGGATAGAGTAGTATGTTTAAAAATTGCTTTTTAGTTTTCCTTCCCTAGGGCAAGAGAAAAAAATTATGATCTCACATTTTATTATATAATGAGAAATTTTAATTATTCTTATTTCAGCAAACTAAAAGGACTGCCTTTATTATTAGCCAGTATTGGTATTTGCTGTTATATTAGCTCTTTGATCAAATGGATGTATAAATAAAGCCTAACCACGAATTATATTTAATTATATGTTATGGAAAGAACCCTTATTGGTAATCACAGAAATCAATGTTTTTAAGAAAACCCTGTTCTAAGTGAAAAAACAATGATGACACCTATTAATTATTGTACATTATGCTTTCATTTGGTAAATAATGATGTATATATTACTCCAGTGATCCCAAGAGATGATCTTATTTCCTAGGTTAGGTGATGGCCATCAGTGAAATAATTTGTTCTGGTGACGATGGAGCCCATCATTTCAGGATTTTCTGATATGCACTCATTCAAAGTGGTACCCTTACTGGGGTACACCTGCCACGTAGTGAACTGGATGCTGGCTCAGATATCCAGTTCCAAAGTTGAATTAGTGACTTCATTCAAGTTCTCACAATCCAGTAGGGGATTTCTATCTAGCAAATGAACTTGACAGAACGCTGGATGTTAGGATAGTGGAAAAGAAAAGATGTCGACAGAATATAAAGGACATCATTTAAATTAGACTGAGGGTCACAGGAATTCTAAGAGGTAGGAATGTTTGAAAAATGCCAGAGAAAGATTGTGGGGATTGACAGGAAGATTCTTCAGATGACCTGGAGCCGGTAACAGAGTGTGTGGTCTAAGTATATAGTCGGAAAATATCAGTATGAAGAATTATTCTTGTCAGGTTCCTTTTATCTGTCAAATTCTGTTTTAGGTGATTTACAGACATTTCTCAGAACCAGAAATGACAGCCAAGGACAAATCAAAAAGATCTTTGTCTGCTTGTATAAAGAATTTGGATATTGCCCTCACTGATAGAGATGGTCACAAGAATATTTGAATTCATGGACAGGGTTTTATGTGTTTTAGAGAGATCATAGCCCTTTTGAGGTGGAAGTGGATAATGCCTGAGGTGATGCCAGCAGACACCATAATTGTCCTGAGGACAGAGGAAATGTTCTGACCAAAGCCTCAGGAAGTGAGTGGCAGAGGTGGATGAGAGAGGCAGACAGATCTGTAGGAACTGACGCCTCTGGAGGATGTGGGAATGAGCTTCAGTTTTTATGGAGTCCAAAGACTTAAGCAAAAGGATTGTTTCTCCTGTTAATAACTACACGATTTTTAAAAAATGTTGAATTTATTTTATTCTTAGGCATTGCAAGCCCCTTGGTCTGAGGGCAAAGCACATACTTTGTTGAGTTCCTTTCTAGGGAGCTTTAGGTGACACTGCAATGCTTTTGAAGGATGAAGATCCAGGGAACCCAGTCTCTTGTTTTCATGACCTGACTCATTTCAAATGCATAAAATAGAGAAAAATGCCCTTGGTAAGAAATGTATAAAGTGGTTTTGTGTTTTCAAGACCTACTTTCTGTTGAGAAACAATTGTTCATATAATGAGGAAAAAAATCGAGATTTTTATATAAAATGTATTAGTGTTTCACTTGTAAGTAAATTTGTATTTCTTTAAGTAAATTTATATTTTTAGGGGAAAAAATAGTATAGGTTCTGAAAGTAATCTAGGTGAAGCCCTGCTTGGGAGATGTTTGTGAAAGTGTATATAGCTTGAGTTCCATTATAGACAACCATGCCTAGAGATTTCATTGCTGTTTTTATTAGATAATTCTGTATTATAAAAGTTTATACTTAAAAATTAGATTTCCTGTCAAACTATTACAAGATAAAAATCCTATATTAAAAATAAGAATCACATGTATTTCCAATGTAGCCTCCTTTCTGAGTCTCTTAGTTTCTTTCTCTTTGACTTGAATTTCCCTGATCTGTAACCAGTGTGACAGAGCTGCAGCTCTGGGTAGCCAGGAATATATGAGAATCTTGAATTGGTCTCTTTAAATCTAGTTGTCCCATCCATGTCCTAACTTTTAAAACTCACTTTTGGTTAATCTTGAAACAGCCGTATCAGGCCGGTGAATGCTCCGGATCAAGGATGACTGATGTGCAGACTGGGAGCCACGTGGGCCCCTGGTCTGCCCCAGCAGCGGCGGCACTCTCTTCCATTCAAGCCTCAGATGTCTGGCCCTCTGCAAAGCCGTGAGGCCAATGTCTATAGCTACTAAGCATGAAATCCCCTGCTTCTGTTTGTTTCTTTTGTTGCCACGAGTTAATAGGGACAGAGACAGGAGACAGCCCAGAACAAAGCAGAAATAATGGAGTATTTCACCCCAAAAAAGGAATGTGGATTGAGAAATACAAAGGGGACTGCAAAGACAGACTTAGTGTCCCGAGGCAGTGTGATGTATTGGCCAGAAGCCCCAGCCCTGGGACAATTCCGGACCAGGGCCTTCATCTGTGAGCTCCCAGCCTCTCCATGGCCTAAAGGTTGGACCCATCTTCTATGAAAACAGATTATTGTTTTTCTCACTAGACTTTTCAAGGGCAGTGGGATTTTTCACCTCATAAGGTGGATTGTTTTTGCGATGCAGGGAAGTCTTCTGAGCTGTCTGGTGATCAAGGGCGGCAGTATCCTGTCTGCCTGCTTAGTATTTTTGCTGCATTCAGTACCATTTTCATCTTGCACTCTTCTCACATGTTTGCAAGAACTCAGAGGCTTCCAAGATTGTGGGACGTGCTTGACATTCATTTCTCTTCTTACGAACAGAGATTGACTTGAAGAATGCATGTTTCTCATCCATCGTTGCGTTTGCATGCATTTCTATGAGACCTGACTTTTTCATGCATTTTCCCCCTTTCCTCCCTCAATCAACTTTACTTGCTTTCCTTATTATCTTACTGTATCAAAGCAAAACTTATACGTGCAAATATTTTAAGGGCAGTAGCAGGAAGACTGTCCCATTGTCTATTCCACCGTCCAACAGACACATTTCTGTTTATAGAGTCAGAAATCTATGTCCAACATGGGCTCCTTTTCAGATAAGTGGCTTCCTTCCCAAGGGCAAAAAGGGCAAAACAAACTGTCCAAGCCTCTCTCCTCCTTCCCTGTTCCCTAATTTAGAGGGTTAGTGGAGCAGACCCACAAAGTGATGGGCAGAGAAAGCATCTCTTCATTCTTGCCTGGAATGAAAGGTACATCAGAGGTAAAGGGGATGGTGCAGGGGGTGAAGGAATATGAGCTGTGGCTCCTTTGCCAGGCATCTTTCTCTCCGATCAAGAAATCAGCCATGTCTCTAGAGCTCTCTGAACTTCTTCAAGCCAATTGAAACATCCCATTTATGATGTTCTGGTCCCTGGCTCTGGATACAGCAGTTCCTGAAGCATGAGGGCATGAGCCAGGGCTCTGGAGGAGCTAAACAGCCCTGACTCAGACCCCAGCCCTGCCACTTAGTAGCACCCTGGTACTTCATCTTACCTGGGTTGCCCTTGAGAGAGTAACTCTAAAGTTGCTTCTCCATGACGACGCAGTCTCTGATGTGAGAGACCTAGATTTCCAGAGGCTCCGGTTCTGTTGCAACTCTGGGATCAGAATCCTGTTCCTGGCAGCCAAGCCACCTCACTTCTTAGAACCCCTGTTGTCTGGTCTTGAAATCAGAATCGTTGAGTTGATATACACAAATCACTTATACTTAGTGCTCAGTAGTACTAGCTGCCCCTTTTTTCTTTCTTTCTTTCGACCTATGTGGGCATCCGGTCGTACTGATCCCGATGTCTTTCTCCTGCAGAGCGTAGGCAATTCAGAGACCTCCTGGCACACATTTGGCACTGATTTGTATTTTATATTAGGTTACATTTTCAAAAGACAGGCTTGTACTTGATTATTGCAAGAACTTAGGAAGCTCCGAGTTCAATCTCTAGCACTGCAAATAAAATGAAGGAAAAACAACAAGAACAACAAATAAAACAATGAAGACAACAGCATTAGGAATGTTCTCTCCACAGGCATCTGGCATGTACATGGTGCACAGGCATACATGTCAAATATTTAAATAACTTTTACAAAGATAAACACTTTAGAAATAACATCCACCTGCTTCTTTCTGATTTGAAGCCAGGCTTCATGAGACAGATCTAAAGTAAGAAGTGAGTTTTCTCTTGTTTTTAAGGTATGGTCTTGACTCGAAGACTCTTCATGAAACAAGCTTTTGTTTTGTTTTGTTTTTTTTTTTTTTTGGTGCTAGGCTCAGCTCCCTGTGTGTGTGTGTGTTATAGAAGCCATTCTATATATTTTTTTGGGGTCTGGTAAGGCCCATATTAAAATAAGGAAGAAGCTGTGGCTTGCACAGTGTCTGTGTGACTGGGAGAAGACCTGAAACTAAGGAAAAATTCCAGCAACTACAGAGCTTCAATTAAATTGGAGTCGTGCTCAGAATAAAATCTTGTATTCATAGTGAAAAACAGAGCATTGATTGAAACAAATGCCATGTCCCACAAGACTGGGAATTCCATGCCACAGGATGGTAGGAAATCCTGGCAGTTCATGGGGCTAATGCCAGCGCAGGAGACTTTTCAGCAAGCCTCTCACCCAGAAGTATGTGGTGGCAGGACAATTCTCTTGCTGTTTTGATGCCTGGCCATCCTCAGAACTTGCAAAACCAGATTTTTTTACAACTAGTAATGTTGTAAAATTACTATTTGTAAATAGACCAAAAATGGGTATATATGTCCTTGGGTCTGAGTGAATATTTTTGTCAGTTAGTAAATTTTATAGCAAACACTGCACGTGGCAGTGTTACCTGAAGTGCTGGCAGTACACATAGCACCAAGGAATGGAGGAGGAGGTTGAAGACGTCCCTCTGAGCAGTATGTTGAGTAGGGGCTCACCAAGTAGACAGACGAGGGGCAGCCTAGATCCTAGTAGTAAGAAGGCCAAGAGTGCACACCATTTGAAGGACTCGTATGTGATTTGGAGGATAGCCAGAGTCTTCAGGTGCCGGTGAAGTACATAGCTAAGTGCCTCGTTACTACTTTCTGGTGCTGATTTGTTAGGCAGGTATTCAACAAGTACCCACTGTTATAATTAATTAAAAATGCTGCAGGATCCCCAGCAGCAGTAGGCAGCAGAAACACTGTAGGTCCCCAAGCAGTGGTAGCGGGCCATGTGGCGGCAGGCAGCAGGCCAGTCCCAGGCAGAGATGGCTGCCAGTCCCCGAGCGGTGGCTGGTCCCAGGCAGGGAGACACGTGGCGGGCAGGCAGGAGCCAGAGACATGGATAGGCACACCATGCAGAGTAAAGTTGAACGTTTATTAGGGTTCTGAAGGGGAAAGGGGGAAGGGGAGAAGAAGAAAGAGAGAGAGAGAGGGAGAAAGAGAGAAGATAAAGAGGGAGACAGAAGTGGGAGGGGGAGTGGGGAGAGAGGCACGTTTTGCCTCTCTGAGAGGAAAACAGAAAAGAGAGAGCTCTCAGGCTGGAAGCTGAAGATCAGCCTGCCTCAGCAGATGGGGGAGGGACTGGACGTGGCTTTTCTTTTAAAGTGCCAGAACATTACACCCACTGTCTTCACTGCACTGCCACTTGTGCCAAATGTCTAACACTGTCCCCGACAGAAATGGACAAAACGCAAGACCCACAGTATCTTGCTGTAAGACTGGCTACCAAACTATAATCCAAGCCCTGGTTTTCCCCTTACAATTTTATTTGTTCTTGATTAATTTATTCTTGATAAACATGGTCTCCTTCCGTCTTTCAAAAAGGAACAAGTTCTAACTGAGCCTGTGGAAAAAGGCTAGAATAGCCTAGGCTATGGAGACGGTGATGGTGGTAGCCCCCGGAGAGTGCGATTATGATTCAGACTGCTCTGTTCTTTGTTTCCTGATTCACAGGGCCTTGGATTTTGTGTGCAGAACTTGGGTTGAACTAGGGTGGGGTTGAGAACATGAGGCGGCTGCTCTGAGCTTATAGAAGGGGCTCCAGGCTGGGCTGTGTGTCGGGCTGCCTGACTCTAGCCAAGGAAGCTAACCAGCAGCCAGGATACCTTAGGAAAATGAGCATCACGATGGACAGCTATTTGTCCGTCTGGCGCCTTTCTTAGGAGCTTAAGGCATTGAACTCATGCCTCCTAACATCCTCCTGAAGAAAAGAAGTGGCAGATAGTGTTAAATGTTACTGGTTAATCATGGGGAAGCTGAAGCTTGGATAGGTTTATGGGGCTTGAGCAGAGTCACACAATGCCTCAGTGTCTGGCCTGGGAATGAAGCCCGAGTTTGCTGCTCGCTGTCAGGACTGCCGACAGCATTGTGTCTCGCATTGTACAGCAGTGAATGGGGCTTACCCTTAACAATGCAGGAGCTGCGGTAGGAGACAAACACAATGAACTTTGGTACAGTATAGTCTAGAGGCCGAAGTGAGTAATTTTAAGTAAATTGACTATAAGATCCAAAGCTTCATTAGGTTTTAAAACAAGAAACAAATGAAAACCCTGTACAGTTTGGGGCTGACTTAAAAAGCATGAACATTCTTTCCAGATTCGAAATGGCACATGCTTAAAAGTTCTATTTTGTTGGCTCAAAATATAACACTTTCTCTGTTAACCATGGCATTTATTTTCAATACATATGTATTCCTCGGATTCTGGGATTTGTTTTAAACATTTCTTGTAAGAACTGCTAGTCTAGCCATTCCCTAGCCTGAGTGTCGGGAGAGATGAAGCTTTTCTTTCATTCAGATTTAGTTTAGGTTCCATCAGAATACTCGGGACTACAGAACTGGGGATTTGGGACAGGGGTGAGGGTGTGCCCAGGGCATTGCCATGTTGGATGACATTGTAGGCTGTGTGAATAGAGCCATGGGAGCGGAGCTGACACCGCTTGGAAAAATACAAGAGAAAAGAGCAGCAGAATGGCATGGTCTTTTATGTCAGAGTGTCTGAGGTTTCCTGACATCAATTAAAGGGTGATATGGATATTGGTGCTTTGAGTATGAAGTTGCTGTATTCTGGATTTTAATGAGAGCATGAAGATGAAATTGTATAACTTTGGAACAAAATATGTAGAGTGAAATTGATTTGAATAATTTAAACAAGTTCATGTAACAGTCGTAGTTTGCAAGGGTATATATACATGCCACAGCATGCATGTAGCAGTCAGAAGATAACTTGTGGGAGTCAGCTCTCTCAGACCACATGGGTTCCAGAGACTGAATTGAGGTCATTAGGCTTGGTGGCAAGCACCTTGACTCACTGAACCATTCCTATGACCTCATATGTTTCATTTTGTCTTTAAGATTTATGGTAATTTGGTTTAATACTGGTTGGTCCAGAGGGACTACATACTCAGAGAAGCTGAGTGAGCTAGGGCCTGGTTTCTAGAGCAGAAATGGAATCCTTCCTTGTTCCCCCAAAGACCAAAGCAGTCTGTCATAGCTGAACATAGAAGACCCCTCTTAATGTAAACAACTGCTAGCCAGTGGCCACCTTCAAGGAAATATATATGCCCACCCAGAGATCTGTCCTTAGGAAAGACTCATCAGAAATCTCGGGGCCTTGCTTCTGTGTGGACAAAGAGGAGTGGCAGACAGTGTGAGCCAGTCTTCCAGTGAGTCCAGAATGGGATGTGTTGGCACATAGAAGGCTGTTTACTGTTGTGGTCGTTAATCTTGCAGGAAAAGACATAATGGAACAAAAGTAAGGCCAAAGAGCATCTGAGATGAAGGGGTAGGAGTGGTAACCATAGGAAGACAGACCGAAATAATTAGGACTCTCAGACTTGAAAAGAAGAGAGGAAATGTGATTAGAGTTTAATAAGTCTGTGTAGAATATGGATCATAAAATTGTTTACCAGAAGTCAGCAAAAACCTCTGAAACAAATGGGTGGGGGATGAACTTGGGGTACAAAGAATTCCTAATGTACTAAGAAAATAGATCTTGCACATCAAAACTGGTCTTTTGGGAACTTGGCTAACTTCTGGCATTGAAGTGTAAAAGTCGAGGGTTTCTCTTATTTGACACTGTTTCTTTTAAACATAGGCATCCCAGCAAGGATAGATCAAACATTCTATTAGCCTTTGTGCTTTCTTTTTACTTTTTTAGGTGAAACTTAAATGTCATTCATTCTCCATCCAACAGTGATTTGTTGAGGGTAGCTTCTTTGCCCCGTCCACTGCCAGGCACTGGGGATATGAGACAAAATTGGACACACGTGGTTCCCACAGTCTGGTGGTGACTAAGAAACCGTGATTGTCTGTATGATGAATTCGCAAACATGCTGTGAGAGTTTGACATTGGTTGCTAAAGCAGTCTCAGATCCGAGCCGGCTGCTCTGAGGAAAGGCTGGTTAAGCTGAAACCAAAGAGCCGAGGAGCCGGCAAAGCCAGCAGTACGGAAGAGGGAACCACACAGGGGAATGCCTCAAGTGACAGATGCTCAGCAAGGCTTGGAAACGGGAAGACATGAGGCTGGCAGCGTTGGCTGGACCTCGTCTGAATGCCCTTACAGACCACGGGTCAGGGGAAGTCACTGAGGAAGATTAAGGATATAGAATGGATTTTGTGTCTATCATCAGTCACAGTGGGTGTGGAGAACAGAGGGCAAGAATAAATATTCCTGAAAGCAGTGGCCGGATGTTGGTATCCAGGTGACCACAGCCTCAGCGGAGAGAAACCAACAGAATCTAGAGCTGTTTCTGAGGTCGTTTAGACTAGACTTGTTCAGATGTTAGAAATGGGGAAGAGGAATAATCAGGCTTGAGTGTGAAAGCCAAGTAGGACTCAGACTGTGTCTGAGTAAGAGGAATCAGCACAAGGTTAGTAGGTCTTTTCCTATATGGGTTCAAACAACCAAATGAGCCGAGTTTCTAGTCTCTTTCTTGTATGAATTAATGTTCATATCAAATATTGGGACTACTTTAGACTCTGGAGAGCTGGTTCCTAGTCAGCATCATAAATGGATATAAGGTAAATTGAAACATCAAACACTTTGTGAATGATAGCCTATAAGTCGGATTTCTTTGTCTTTACTTGTGAAGACCAAATAAATGAGTTTGCCTGGCTCAGAAACTGTATGTGTGTAGAGCTCTAAGGTCAGTTAACCTTGGCAAAAGGAAGGCAAAGCTGTAACACAGATTATTTAGTGATGTAAGGTGCCTTTGCTTCTGGATCGACATCAGAACAGTAAGACCAAGAGCTCAGGGGCACATCGTTAACTCGGCATGTGCAAAGCCCTGAGTTCAATGCTCAGCAGCCTCTGCCCCAAATAAAAGTTCCAGGACTAGAGCGGAGTTGTAGGGCTTCGCTGGTTCATGTTTTTCCACATTTGCTTTATCGCACTCCCCACCAGATGGGGGTGGAGGGAGTCAGAGACTTAGACTGTTTCTGAGCCAGTTAATTGCAGATTTCAAGACCCTTCACCTCCAAGTACTTCAGCATGTGTTTCCGCAGAACAACGACTTTCCCTTACATAATGACAGCACAGTTATTTAATTCAGGAAATTTAACCTTATGCAACACTGTTATCTAATATGCAGTCTATATTCAGTCCTCACTATTGTCCCAATAATGTCATTTATGGCACTTTCTTCCTCCCAACTCAGGATCTAATCTAAGATGCGTTGCAGTTCATATTATGTCTTCTGATTCTTCCCCAAGAGCGACTCCTCAGGCCCTGACTTCTGAGACAGTGGCATTTTAGAAAACACACTAGGTATGGTACAGGATGCTTCTGAGGCTGACTTTACGTAGTTTCCTCATGGATAGGTTCAAGTGGTGGCGCTAGGGAGATGTTGTTAGAGCCCTATGCCCAATGTTCCTGCCATAGCTGACAGGGTGGCAGCATAGACGTGTCTCATGGCTGTTGATGGCTTTGCCACAGTAACTATCTATGACCCAGGTGTCACCACCTGAAGATGCTGTATCCCTGCTCAAATTTGGTGTGGTACTTAGTTACACCTGTCTATTTGTATAGTTGTTTGAAATATCACTAAGGTCTGTCTCCATATTCTTCTCTCTCTGGCAGTGTTTTCGAGCGCTTTGCTGCAAGGGACCACCCCCTGCGCGCCCAGAATATGATTTGGTTTGCATAGGCCTCACAGGCTCTGGAAAGAGCAGCCTGTTGTCCAAGCTCTGCAGCGAAAGCCCGGAGAACGTTGTGTCGACCACAGGTGGGTGTTGTTCCGAGCATCTGTCTCTCTTTTCCTCCTTGTCTCTCAATCTTGCCAGTGTCCTGTGCGCTTCTGTGGCCTCTTCCATCCATTCAGCGTGTAACATAGTGCTTCAGTAGTATGTTTATTTCGACTTGAAATTCTCTTAGCATGAAATAGCTGTATCCTGTATCACTTGCTCTGTTCTTTTCAGGGACACAGCTCACAAACATGCTACTGCAGACTAATCCTGCAGTCTGGGGAGTTCTTGTCCTCTAACACAATGGAGTCTCTCGAGTATCACTGAGTGTTGTCCTCCCTCGCAGTCCTTCCTTGTCTTCCAGCTGACTGTAGTTGGTCACATGCTCCCTCAACAGCACTGGTGAGGGACATTGAACCTCCTCATCTCATCATTAGTTACCTGAAGGGTGACAGTTTGGGGACCTTTGACCCTTTACTTTTTACCACGTTTTTTGACTTGAAACAAATAGAGTCTAAAATAGAGGGTTTGAAAATTTTTTTTTTGAGATTTATTTTTTTATTTTATGTGTCATTTTTTGCCTGCATATGTGTCTATGCCTGAAGAGGAAGTCAGTTTCCCTGAAGCGGGAATTACAGATGTTTGTTAGCTGCCAAGTGGGTTCTGAGACTCTAACCCAGGTCCTCTGGAATAGCGGTCAGCATTCCTAACTGCTAAGCCCTCATTCCAGCTCCAGTGTTTTGTTGTTGTTGTTTGCCCCATGCAGAGGGCATGGACACCTGGCAGTAGCTGAGACATTTGGCTCGCATAGCCAGGTGAAGATGCTCCTTGCTCATATAATCATTATAGGGCATGAATACTCTGTGGTTCACAGGTGGTTCCTACAGCAAAGAGTTACCTCCCGGCAAATGCCATCATCAACAGATTGAGAAGCTTTACCCTAGGGCTTCCAGCACTCCTAAACCTGCCTCTTTCCTCTTCTGACAATGAGCTTGGAAAGGAGAATCTACATTCAATACAGTGATGGAAGCTTGGCTGTAGATGAGGAAAACAGCGACTGAGGCAGGATTGTTCATCAGGAAAAAGCAGGGTTCAATATTTTATGGAGAACATAAACATGTAACATAAAAATGGCAAGTTTTGGACACTTGCCATTAGATACTAGAGTAACAGTGACTGGACAGTAGCCTGGATGAATAGCCAATGATCATCCAGGATTTCTAATGAAGGCGTTATCAGTATTCCATGAGGCTGGGCAGAAGTGGGATACATGATAAAGCTTTCCCCATTGGATTTGAAGCTGTTAAGTAAGCCAGCCTAGTAAGCAGGACAAGAGGCTGGGGGGAGAAGAACAAGAAAGCATAGCTATGTGAACCCAGGAGTGTACTTCACAGTAGGGTGTTCTAGAGTCATGTCTCTGCATGGCCATCTATGTTTCATGGCATGCCAGAGGACAAATAATAAGGGAGAGACCAAGTCTTGGCAATTTTTTCACACCAGATTCGGAAATGTTAGCCTTATCTGTAGCGTACAGAGACATCAGAATCTTATGAGCAAGGAAACCACACACTCTGATGTCCATCTGAGAAGGACGAGGCCGGCCATATTTGGGGCATGAACTGCCAGGAGCGCTGCTCAAGGCAGAGGCAGAGGCAGATGATGGTGACAGCTCACAAGGTGACGAAGGCCTTAGGTGAGACAAAGGAAAAACGAAGAGCGGAGAATGGCTAGACCAGTGTTTGACAGAATTGGCAGGGCTTGGTAATCGGTTGGCTTTGGAAGAGGAAGAAGAGCCAACAGTGACTCAGTTTGTGGCTTAGCTGATGGGTGGGTGATGAAATCATTCACCAGGGTTTCTTAAGTAGGAAAAATGCTGGTGATCGGGAACTTCACATCAGTTCAGATCAGGTTTAGAGAAAACTAAGTTAGAAAAAAAAGTGAGGATTTCAAGAACTTTTTAGACCTTAGAATTATAGATTTGAAAAGGCAGTGGATCTCTAAAAAGTACATGTGTATATATGTCTAGAGTAAAGGATGGGTGAGATAGGCGTTAGGAGTAATTACTGGTGAATTTGCAGATGGTGAACATGGAGCTGGTGCATAGACACGTTGCACAGGGCTCCTGAGGAGCCCCCTCTTACTATAGACAGCTCCAGAGTCCTCCAGTCAGTGCCTGTCAACTGCTTTGTTCACCTGTCTGCCTCTTAGCTCTTCCTGAACTACCAAGGGCAGACAGCATGTCTTATTTGACATTCATAAACAGAGGTTGGTATAAAGTTTGGACATAGATATACACATCCTTTGTATGAATGAGCAAATGACGATAGATTTAATTTACATGTGCTTACCTAAACTACTGTCTCTGAGCCTCGTAATATCTTCTTTGATAGGGAAGAATCATTTCTTTTTTATGTATTCTGTTTTTAAATCACCTGAGTAAGGTATAGTGACATGTTCATTTTGACATAGCTAGACACAGAGGTGGGATGCCAAGGAAGGTTTTCAGATGAAGTTCAGTGATACCGAAGACCTCAGACTTCTGACTAGCATCTATTTAGTGGTTGTCTCTGAAAGTTTAAATCTTTTGAATAATGTGCTGTGAGGTTATAACAACACCATTAGCTTCATAATTCCTTTCAAGCCAAGTCACCTCCACAGTGGCTGTAAGAGCAACAAATTGTGTCATCTTCTTCCCGTGCCAGTCATCATCTCACACTGTTTCTGGAGGAGCAGTTTTGAATTACAATGCAAAACTTATCTGCAAATAAATTTTACAATTTTGTAAATTTTAATGGGTCCTATATTTTCATTCAGTTATTAGGTAATTTGTATTTTCCTTTTGCTGGAACCAATCACAGCATTTGGGCTAGCTGATTTCCTGATGAGTGAAATAGCAAGTTGGCTAATGTTTTGGATATCCAACTTCTATGAGTTACAGCTATCTTGACCTTGGCCCAGTGCCTTTTTGGAGGCCTCCTTGGAGTTCCTTGCCATCAAGAACTTTATCATGGATTTGGAAGATAAGTTTTCAAGTGGTGAAATGGTTCACACTTGCTTGTTTATTATACACCAGGTCCTGTGCTGGGATACTGACATGTGTACTTGATGGTATAGGTATGGAAGTAACATGTGATTTCTAGCTTGGGAAATCAAAGAAAGCTTCTGAGTGAACATTACATTTGAAAAGTGCTTGGTTTGACAGGATTCTAAGCCATGACTACTGGGACAAGGATATTTGGAATCTGAAACATCTTACTGGTCTGGGTTCATGGTACAGGGTCGTAGGAAGTACTGCTGTCCGAGCTAGAGAATCGGTAAGCTGTCGGGGACACCCGTAATATGGAGAGGAGAGCCAACAGATAATAATGTGGGGATGGTGAATTAGGAGCATGTGTAACAAATACTGTGAAAGTGGCAGTCATATTGTGTGATGGAAAAAGAAAATTCAATAATGACTCAAGCATCTACCTTGGTGCCTGGGGAGAACTGCAGAAAGTAGAAAAACCATGACAGTCAGTTTTAGAGTAAGAGAAAACTGAGAAGATTGGCTTGGGATGTTTCAGTGTTGTTGTTAGAGGGACATCTAATAATGTTTGAGACGCTGGAATAACAGGCTAGAAGGAACCTAGAGTGATAGGCACAGCTCTGGGAGACCGCTGGATCATAGCTTTGAGTGAGACAGGGTAGAAATAATGATTAGAAGGAAGGGCGCTAAGCACTAGCTCCATTTTCTTCATCCATTACACAGTAAGTATTTTTTTATATCCTCTACCGAGTAACACAGCATCAGATAACAACTCAGACGCACATCTCCACCCTTGAGAGCTTACATTTCTCTGTCAGTGGTTGTTAAAGAATCTTTTTTGGGTTTTCCAGGCAGTGTTTCTCTCTGTGTAGCTTTGGAGCCTGTCCTGGAACTCAGTCTGAAAACCAGGCTCAAACTCACAGAGATCTGCCTGTCTCTGCCTCCCCGAGTGCTGGGATTAAAGGCATGTGTTACCATTCCCCCCTTTTAAGGCTTATTTGTTTATTTTATGAACATGAGTGCTCTATCTGCATGTACAACTTGATGCCAGAAGAGGGCATGAGATCCCATTACAGATGGTTATGAGCCACCGTGTGGGTGCTGGGCATTGAATTCAGGACCTCTGGAAGAGAAACCACTGCTCTTAACCTCTGAGCCATCTCTCCAGCTCCCTTGTTAAAGAATCTTAATCCAAGCATGCCTATATACTATCATATAAGTCAGTTACAACCAAGGAAAAAAAATCAAAACTCAAGTTGCAAGGCTCAGAAAAGGGCCCTTGGTTCTGGTAGCAATATGATGAAGGCTGACACCCATAGCATGGTCTTAGTAGCTGATGAGGATGGAGGCCACCCAGGGAGTGAGGAAGCAGTGTGTGGCAGGTGTAAAAAGTGGGGATGACTCATGCAGACTCTAATCATTACTACTTGGTTCTTTCTTTCTTTGTTTTTTTTTTTTTTTTTTTCAAGACTGGGTTTCTCTGTGGCTTTGGAGCCTGTCGTGGACCAGGCTGGTTCCAAACTCACAGATCCACCTGTTTCTGCCTCCCAATTGCTGATTTTAAAGATTACATATGAACTTTTTTGTTTTCAGGACAGAAAAAAAAAAAGGAGAAAGTGTTATGGACATTTGTTTCAATAAGAACAGGTCTCGTGAGCATTTTTATAGATATCATGATCATCTAAGAACAAAAAGCCTCAATGGGCTCAAGGATAGAAAGAACATGAATGATTAAAGCTTTCTGATTCTCATCCAAGTATAATAATCAGAACTGATTTAACCTCTTAAAACAAATGAAAAACAGTTACTCCCATGAAAACATTAAAAAATAAAAGTGAAAAGCACAGCACAGAGAAAACTGTTTTCATAGAAAGTGTCACTCAGATCACCCAGTCAGGAAACAGTACGAGCATCAAAGAAAAGAGGACCAGGAATAGAAGGAACAGACTGGGCATATGTAGCAAGGTAATATATTCAAACATCACCAACAACAATTAAATGTAAATGACCTAAGCTCCTCAATTAAGGCTGAATTATGACCAAGTTAAAAAAAGTGAGTCAACTGAGTATTGACTTTAGGGAATAAACTTTAAATATAAATACAAATAACTTGAAGTAAATGAATAGAAAATGATAAAAGTCCAATAGTATAAAACAAAAACTTAGAGTGTTTATACCAATCTCAGAAAATGTAAACTTCAGAGCAAAGAATAATACAGAGAACAAAGTTTTATTTCATAGTAATGAAGGGATCATTTTAATCAAGAAAGCTGAGTACTTATGTACCTAACACTAGATCTTCAAAATACACAAAATTAAAAATGATAAAACATCAGAGTGAAGTAGACAAACCCACAGTTAAAATGAGAAATTTCTCGTTCACCAATTGATAGTTATGAGGCGGCACTCAGCTCAGCAATAACGCACTTGAACAGCATGCCCACCAACAGGACCTGGTTAATTTTTACATATCACTTCACCCAACCACAGAAGACGTCATTCTTCCCAAGCACTTTTGAACATGTACTGAATTAAATAATTATCTACTTTAATACATAAAACAAATGTCAGTTAGTTTAGATTGACTCCAGTGATACTAAATATGTTTTCAGACTGTCCAGCCCTTAAACATTGCTGTCTGCAAAGTTCATGCTGAGGAACCACAAAATGGAGTTGATTGAGGCCCCCCCCACAAATATTACATACACAGAAATCTTACAGTGTTTTAAGTAGGCTTGGGCTATATGTGGTCCACAGACTATGTGTTGGACAGGCTTGCCAGTATCATAGGTTTGAATTAGAAATCATTAAGAAAAACATTCCTAAGAGACAGTTTCCAAATATTTGAAAACTAACTTCCTTCTAGATAGCCTCTGGATTGGGAACTCAAAAGAGCAACTATAACTCATCTTGCACCAAATGACAACTTATCAGAATTTGTGATATGCCTCTTTTAATTTGTATTTTTTAAAATTTATTTATTCTATATCCCTACCACAGTTTCCCCTTCCTCTCTACCTACCCCACCCCCCAAAGCAGAACTTTGGGGGAAATTTATAGAAATGAGCACTGGTATTACAAAAGAAAGGACTTGGGACTGAAGAGATGGCTCACAGGTTAAGAACATTTGTTATCATAGAGAATCTGGATTCATTTCCCAGCACCCACATGGTCCCTCACAACCATCCATATCTCCAGCTCTAGAAGATTCGCCATCCTCTTCTAGCGCCAGACATATATGTGGTACACAGACATGCAAGCAAAACATTCATACATATAAATAAATTTTAAGAAAGAAAAGCAAGCAAGCAAGCCACAAATCAGTGGTCTTAGCTTCTCCAAAAAGAAAACAATCAGATTCTAAATAGAAGAAAAGAAATAATAAAGGTGAAAGTAAAAACTAAGCTAATTAATAATAGAAGGGATAAATGAAACCAGAAACAGTTTTCTATTTTTAAAAGATGAATAAAATTGATATGGCTTAGCTACCAAGATCAGAAAAAGATAAAGTTACCAGTCCTTTACCAATGAAAGTATATTGCACATTATTTAGCTATTCAGAGGTTAAGAGGAGAATATTAACACCAGCTCTCTGCCAGTGAGTCTGATAAATTAGATGAAGTGAACACTTCTTTGAAAGACAAACCTTGCAGTTATATCCAAGAAGAAGTAGAGAATTCTGATAGTTCTTTGTCTACTAAAGAAATTGAAATTGTCATTAAGGAAACTTCAAATTGGCATCATTGATGGATCCTGCTAAACATTGTGTGTGTGTGTGTGGGGGGATTGACTAAGAAAAATAATATCAGTTTTCTTTATGTTCTAGAAAATTGAACAGGAATGAAAGCTTAACAGTTTTTCTATAAAATCAGCATTAATCTGATATTAAAATCAGATAATGGCATTATGAAAAGGCTACAAGTCAATCATCCCTCATGCACACAGATGCAAAATTTCAAAACAAAATCTAAAAATATCAAATATAACAACATACCAGTAGAATGTTATAACCAACTTACATCTATCCTAGGAATGCAAAGTCTGTTTTACATGGAAACTTCAGTCTGGAGCTAAGCCTTTTGCTTTGTAGTTGAGTGCTTATCTAGCATGCCTCAGACCCCAGTTTCAATCCCCAGTGCCATCAGAAGAAAATAAATTTAATTTTCAATATCTGTAAATGAAAAACTGAAATTCCTGATGAGATTTAAGATTTCCAACATCAATTTCTTATAAAAAATTCTCAATATGTTAAGATATAGAAATTACAGGCCTGCTACAGGCACAACTGGCAATTTGTCATAAGATACTAATGTAAAAGAAACTATATCTTTAAGGCAATTCCTTGCAACATTGAGTATAAATAAAACTTTGAAGCAATGCAAATGCCCTAAAGCAAGGGAGCCTGTTAAATAAAATTTGGAACCTTAATTGAAATGGTTGAGATTGGGAAATATATGTCTTCTGTTGAAGAAAATGAAAAAATTAAATTCACACTCATTTTTAAAAGTTAGGCTATAGAAACATGCATTTGAATGTAAACTGGGAATGAATATGTAAAATAATAATAATAATGTGCTCTGTTGATGTGGTATGAGGAAATTTTATTGTTCTACATTATTTCTGTTTTGTAACATTTTGAAAATTAAATCAAATTAAGATGAAATAATTGTTTTCAATAATTAAGAAGAGGGTCTTTGTTAAGCCTGGTTTCTTAGGAATTGATAGCAATCCCTGAGAAGGGCAGGTCCACCCAGTTTCAGCAAAGCAAGCATGCCTGCTTTTTTTCCAGGAAGAAAGGGAATCCAAATTTTATTGGATCGTTAACTTCAACCATCTTTCAGCTTTGACATAATTTTTAAAAGATACTTAAGTTGTCAAAACTCAAAGGGCTGAGAAATCCTCCAGAAAGCAGGAGCTGTTGAGAGAGAGAGAAGCTGGGCAGCTTCTCCTGAGGTCTGAAAACAAAAGCGAGTTAGTTCTGCCTGGGTGAGCGCCTTGCCTGTGGACCTACTACGAGTTCTGTCTGAGCCAGCGCCTTGCCTGTGGACCTACTACGAGTTCTGTCTGAGCCAGAGCCTTACCTGTGGACCTAGTGCTAGTTTGTTAAGAGGAGTATTCACTGGTTTTCCTTTTTTGAATCAGAAGAATGGGATGCGAAGGCTCAGAATAATGTATTGACAGAGCCCAAGAACTAATGAGAGAAAACTAAGTAATTTGAATTGAAAAAAAAATGTTGAAAATCTCTTTCTGAATCTATATCTATACACCTATATTTTTGCTCTTGAAAAATTGTCAGTGACCAAGGATCATGACAGTTTGAAAGGAAGACAGAAAAAGTTCCCAAGAAGTTGAATGAAGTGTTTAAAATAACTTCGGTATTAGCTGCACATGGGTTAACCAGAGAAACAAGTTAAACAGTAGATTTTGGTATCTGTCAAAGGATTGTGCTTTCTAAATGCCGGTAGATTAAATTTCCTTTTATGATGTTGAAATTCTATTGAGAAGACTTTTGCTGGATTTTTGTCCAAACATCACAAAGCTGTCATGGCATAAATAATGCTTTTGGTCTTGGTCAAGACCACCAGATCTCTGGAATGCCTTTCCCTTCAGTCGTTCTTTAGAGGGATCCAGGAATTCCAGAAGCACACATCAAGTATCGGAGTGCATTTGTGCAGGCTTGCGGGAGGGGAAGACGAGGATCTGAGGTGCAGGCCCAAGTCAAACATTTATTGTAGCACATGATGAATAAAAATAGACCAGCCTTCCTCCCCAAACTAGCTTTGTTGCAATTCCAGGAATGCTTTCCCTGTACAAAACCTTCAAATTCACCTCCCCTGTATTACAGGTTTTGTTAGACTTAGGGATTGCAAAACATTGAGAGGCTAAGCAAACAATTATTTCCCCAAAGAGTTACCAAGTCATATATTTATTAAAATCTGTGGGGCTAAATCATAGGGGAGGTTTCAGTCTTGCTAATGTAGCTTAGATATGCCAGGAAAAAATGAGTGGGCAACTTAGGCATCGGCCATCCTGCTATTTGAATGGTGCTCAGGGAGACCTACCCTTGAGGTCTGCAGCCAAACACTAGAGGCCGTTAAGATTTGACTCAGCTGTTACTATTATTTCTTCCTCTGTGTTGACTATAAACAATCGAATCCTAATTTTAGAGGAAATCTTCAAGAGCTAATCTAGTCTGCTCATTTTGTAGTTGAGGATTCAAAGCCAAAGTCCTGAAACTGCACTGGTGAGTCTGAGCACTAGGAGGGCGTGTTTTGTCACGTCAGCACAGACTCTTAGGGAGGCAATAAGAGGGCTCAGAGTTGAAGTGTCAGGAGGTTTTCATGCTGTCAGGGCCCGTCAGTTGCAAGTTACCACTTCCTTCCCAAGTTCCAGGTTTTATTAATAGAGTCTAGCAAGAAGGGCTTTCTAAACTCATGCTATTATTTTTGTGCCAGTTAAAAAAAAGCAATGTTGTTTAGCTTTGAAAAAATTAATTTAGGTTGCTCATGTCAAATTATTAATAGACACAAAGGAAAATAAATGTGTGGATTTATTAGTCACACATGTTGCACTGTTAGAACCAGCATCTCTAGCTCAGTAGTAAACACATCAGTGTGAATCTACCTGCTCACTGGTGCCTGCAGGATTCGGAGCACTACACGACTCTGTTCAAGACCTAAGTTCAAGTATTCAGTGTAGCACTTAGCTTCACTTCCTTCTTGGGACAGTGCACTGATGGTGCATTGGGGTTCTCACAACAGGTAAACTAGCTAAAAACCTTAGCAACCCTGGAATATGGAAGAACATGCATTTTTAAAAAAAAAATCTGAAAGGCTTTCCTGATAAAATCAAACAGCTAGTAATGGATGCAGCCAAGATTTGAACCCACTTTTATACTCTTTATAGCCAATGCTTTGATTTCTAAAAGCTGTCCTTAGTCAGTGTTTGATTTAACTCTACTAATGTCATTAACTCCTCACCTCATCCAACCCACTGTAAAGAGAAATAACATGGAGTGTGTGTTTTCTTTTCTTCTTGGTTGGATATCTGTGAACTGAAAATGTTATATTACCCTTTTAGCTCTGCTGTTTAGTCTTTGCAAATATTCAAATAAGCAAAATAGAGAAATACTGTTTCTCTTCCATGAAAAACTCGTTTTCTTGTTTTCTGCATTGATGATCTAGACTTTGTTTTCTGAGCAACAATTACCAGAGCTGAATGTAAGAATGATATGGAGACCATAGTATGGGAGACCCTGAATGAATTTGCAGTATAAATCTAGCTACACATGTTCATTGTGGGGGAGAAAGCATTTATGGGTATTCTGCAGAAACATTTATGTGCCTATAAATAAGATTACTTGGTTACTTTATTTAATGTGAACAGTTGATATTTTTGTAGTTAATTATGGAAGATCTGCAAAGATAGTAACAGTCACATTACCTGCCTGTTGGATTAATGCATGTCTAAAGTTGCATTTTGCATATGGTGATGGCCTTTTCTAGGATGTTACTTCTCATTTGAGTACCTGCCTGTTGTCAGCTTTTAAGAATCAAAGCCAATTAAACATTACCGGAGTGCTCCATAACTTTCTTCTTCAAAGTTTGGACCTGCCCTGCTGCCTCTCTGGAAAATCCATTATTGAGAGTTGCCTTGGACAAAACCACTAATAGACTGTTGAGCATCTGCAGAGGCCTTTTGTTTTCAGGATTTCACAATCATTGCCGTTTAATCCATAGAATATCCATGTGAGGTAGATAGATATATTCAAGCTTCCAGATTCCCTGCAGGGGAATTTCAGTGCCTGTAGGAGTATTGTGATTGGCGGCTATCCCTGATTTCCCAGAGGCCAGACACCTGGACACCTGGAGAGGCTTTGCTGCAGGCTCAGGTACACACCAACATTACAGTACAGGATATCTCTCTCTCTCTCTCTCTCTCTCTCTCTCTCTCTCTCTCTCTCTCTCTCTCTGTTTTATAAAGACTTTCTGCACTTTTAACCTGTAATAGACCCAGTATCTCTATCATGTCATCCTATGACAAGGCTGGGGAGTAGATACTGTCTTTGCATTTTACAAATGAGAAAGCTAAGCCTAGTAGGTTGCCCACACTGGAAGAGTTGGAATGTGTCTAGTTCTGTCTGATGCCAAAATCAGTTCTTCAACTATTGTCAAATGTTGCCTTCAAAATGGGAGTGAGTGTAAGAATGACTAAGATCAAAAACACAATTGACAGCTGATGTTGGCAAGGATGTGGAGCAAGAGGAACACTCTTCTGCTGCTGGTGGGAATGCAAACTGGTGCAGTTTGGTACAGCCCCTTTGGAAATCAATATGGCAGTATCTCAGAAAATTGAGAATCAATCTACTTCACGATCCAGCTATACTACCCTTGGGCTTATCCCCAAAGGATGCTCCATCTTATCAATCTTATCAATATTCATAGCAGCTTGAATGAATAAAGAAAATATGGTACATTTACACAATGGAGTATTATTACTCAGGTGTTAAAGCAGTGATATGAAATTTACAGGCAAATGGATGAAATGTGAAAATAAATCATTCTGAATAAGGTAACCCAGACCCTGAAAGCAAACATGGTATGTATTCACTTATGAGTGGATATTAACTGTAAAGTATAAGAAGATAATCATGCTACAGTCCATAGACCCAGGGAAGCTAAGTAACAAGGAGGGCTCAAGGGAGAATAAAAGGATCTGCCTGGGAAGGGGAAATAGAATGGGTGTCACCAGTGGACTGGCGGTGGGTGGGGTTGGGAACAAGAGGGATCAAGTGGTGGGGGGTACTGGGAGAAACAACTGGAATTGGGGCCTTTATGGGGGGCAAAGTGGAGACACAGTGCAATGGAAACTCCATGGAATCTACAAGAGTAACCCTAGCAAGACTAGTAATGGGGCACACAGAACCTCAACAGGCCATCTTCTCTAACCAGACAAGGCCTCAAGTGGAGGGATTAGGATACCAACCCAGCCACAAAACCTTTGACCTACAGCTTGTCCTGCCTGCAGAGTGTTCTGGGACCAGAGCCTAGCAGAACTGTTGTCAGAGACCAGAGAGACTTCATCCACACTGATGGGAACATATGCGGAATCCCACAGTCAAACATTAAGTGGAGCTTAGGGAGTTCTCCCAAGAAGCAGGAGGGAGGATTGAAGGAAGCAGAGAGGTCAGGGACACCATGAAAACATGGCCCACAAAATCAGTTGACCAGGACTCAGGGACTTGCGGAGGTCAGGGAGCCTGTAGGGGTCTGATCTAGGTCCTCTGCATGTATGTTATTGTGGTGTTCTTGTGGGACTCCTAAGAGAGGGAACAGGGGACTTTCCTGTCTTTGACTCCTTTGCCTGCTTGTGGGACCTTTTTCTTCCCACTGGGTTGCCAGTTCCAGCCTTGATGTGGTGGTACTTGCCACATCTTATTGTAGCTTGTTATGCTGTGTTTGGTTGATGTCCCTGGGTGTTCTCCCTGTTTCTGAGGGAAGACAGAACCAGAGGTGGATCTGGGGGAGAAGAGAGGCACTTGGAAAAAACTTGGGAGTAGGGAGGGAGGGGAAACTGTATTCAGGATATAATAAATGAGATGATAATAATAATAACAACAACAACAACAGCAATAATGATTGTTTAAATTTCTAGCTTATGAAAATGCTGGGAGAATGTGGAAAGAAGGCATACAAAAGATAGGCTGGGCTAAAAAGGTACATCCTTTTTATAAGGCAAAGCAATGCCATGTAGTCATTCTTACCTACAGTGTGTCTATTAGAGCTTTTTACTCTCCTCATTATCAATCATAACATCCCAAGTGAAAAGTATTTGTATGTTTTTCTTTACTGGTAATTTTGTGAAAAATAACTATTTTATTGTAATTATTCATGATAAAACCGTACCCTGAAACTACTGAAAAATTAGCTTTCAAAGATTATTCTTTTATTAATTTTATTAAAATTACTATTTTATTATTTGATGTGAGACTCCCTTTTGTATGCTCTGAATACCATTGGTGAATAAAGAAACTGCCTTGGCCTGTTGATAGGGCAGAACTTAGGTAGGTGGGGAAAACTAAACTGAATGCTGGGAGAAAAGAGGTGGAGTGAGAGAGAAGCCATGTAGTCCCACCAGAGATAGACGCCAGAACTTTTCCCAGTAAGCCACAGCTTCGTGGCAATACACAGATTAATGGAGATGGGTTATATTTATATGTAAGAGTTAGCCAATAAGGGGCTAAAGCTATGGGCCAAGCAGTGATTTAAATAATATGGTTTGATTATTTTGGGGCTGAGCAGCCGGGAACCAACAAGTGGTCTCTGTTATTCAATTATTCAATTAAAAAAAAAAAAACAAGTACATGGCAAAGATACTCAGTTGAAACAAAAGAATCATTTCAGGCTTCCAGGTCCCCAGTTCTCTCTCAAGTCATTGTTAGCCCAGTTTCTTGTGGCTTTCAGAAATATCCAGTGTCTGTGTATGTATATATGTATGTACATTTGTTTGTTTGGTTTGGTTTTCAAGACAGGGTTTCTCTATAGCTTTGGAGCCTCTCCTGGCACTAGCTCTTGTAGACCAGGTTGGCCTCGAACTCACAAAGTTCTACCTGCTGAGTGCTGGGATTAAAGGTGTGCACCAACACCACCCAACTGTGTACATACATTCTTATGTGTTCCAACTAAATTGATTGTCTTCACTATGAGTAGTTAGACCCTAAGTATGTTATTAGTTTAGAACTATATTCTCTGAACATTACCAGTGTTTTATGATATTCTTTGTAAAAATTATTTATGTATAAACGATTATTTATAATTTTACTTTTTAAATAAATATAGGTGTATATTATTGTATCCTTAAGTGAAATACAAGAAAATTAAAATATAAAATAGTTTCTATTTAATTGTTTTATCACTAGTTCCTGGACTATACATGATAAAAAAAGTGTAATATATTAAGAACTAAATCCTTAGGCCCCTGTAGATTCCATATTTTCTTTCAAATTTCTCATTTTTTCTGGCTGTTTTCTAATTGGTAATAAAAAATAGCTGCATAATTGTTATATGCTAAGGAATAGGGCAGTATTTGAAGGGAAGGGGATAGTATTATATTTGGCTATAATATTCAATGATGTTTCAGAATAGTGGAAGAGAATATAAGTCTATTTTACCATGGAAATGATATGTTTCTGGTATAAATATGAGCTATGGAGAGCGAGCCTCATTTTTCTCCAAACACAGGATCTGACCATCTTAAGTGTCTCAGTATAAAAGTCGAGTTGCTAATTCTTCTCTTTCTGTTTTCTAATTTTAGGTTTTAGTATAAAGGCAGTGCCATTCCAGAATGCCATCTTGAATGTAAAAGAACTCGGAGGTATAACTTTTACAATCCTTTCTACATCTGCCCTTGACTTTACAAGCTTGTTCTTCATGTGTTACATGTAATTAAGCTGTGATAATTTATTTTAGGTGACGGATTTTTACTTTTTTCTTAATAGTATATTTCATAGTCATACTTCCGTCCCTTTACACATGAATTAGCAGTTATCCTGGAGTGGTAGGTGATACTTTGCTTTCTTCTACGTGACTCAAAGGACTACGCACTAATGGCAAATGTCATGCTACATCCTTGCTTTTACTTTTTAATTATTCTAAAAGGGAGCTTATGAAAAGAATCTAAAAAAGTAAATGAAAAATGAGCTAGGTAGGGCAAAGAACTGTATTTAAGTGTGAATGCCTATTGCAGGTTCGATTGTATTCAAGTCTTTTTAGAATCTATTTGTTCCGATAATAAATCTTTGCCAATGGGTTCTTTGCTGGCCAGGCACATTTATTGGATAGGCCGTACCCCAAAGCATACATCAGTCAGTCTTTCATTGCACTCTGTCTGGTATTTTTTTTTTTGGGTTGTGTTTTATGTCAGTCAGGGTCTTAACCCATGCAAATAGATTAACAAAGAAGTCAGTCAATCCAGTGAACCTACTAAATTCTCTTAAGGGCACAAGAAAATGCCGAGTGCCAGAGTTCAGTATAATATCGGAGAGTTTAGTGACTTAGAAAGTTCTCTTCTGTCTTCTTAATCACTGTGTGATGGTGACCTTACCCTGCTCTTTGTTGTTGGTTTTTTCTCTCCTCTGTCAAGGTCATTTCCAATTGTAACTATTTCTAGTGCTGTGAAATGGAAACACTCAGCTTTATGCCGTCTTACTAACGTTTGATGCCTTCTTATATTGTTCAGTAAAGCATTGACCGACCTTTCCAGGTGTCCGTCAGTGTGATAGCTAACAGTGACCTTTGCAGCATTGGTATTGAAAAGCATCGGTGATAGAGCAATTCCAGGTTTCTTCTGAGATGCTCGGTGTTTCCACTGGCCAATAAAATCTTGGGAACATGACTGCTGATCTTAGCTAGAAAGCTGTTGGGCAGTAAAATACAAACATCCTTGAAGTAACTTCTCCGGAAAACCTCCTAAAACTGCTTCCTAATTTTCATCATGCTTTGGCTTCTGCTACCTACTCTCCCCATGACGATATTATTTGTAGACATTTTGCAGTCAGAGATCCTAATATAAAAATCAGTAGGATATAACAGTATGGCTTGAAAATTTTTCTGGTTTTAATTATTAGGCTAGATTTTTAAAATGCTCACTGAACATTCATCAGGCATAAGAAACTGTTGTGACTTGGCAAGGTGTTTATTGTATAAGATGTTTATTTGGGTGAAATAAATAGTGAATGTTTCTGAACAGTTAAGAAAAACGAATGCTTGAAGCTAATGTTGACCGTATGCCATTGAAATCGAGTGCAGTAGAAATGAAATTGGAGAACTGGGGTTACGTAGGAGAAGAATATGTTGTTTCTCAAGGAAGTTTGTTTTCACTGCTAGCATAGCTGTGCCCTGACAGTTGATGAGATGGAAATTACATTGAAAAGGACCCCATAGGCTTTGGTGGCACATTTTAATTCCTAACTTAACCTTAGGAGGTTGAAGAACATCGGTATAAGACAGAGCCTTGGGCATTGGAGCAGTAGCTGGTTCGAGACTAAGGCTACTCAGATTCATGCGTGTATTGTGTGTTAGTGTGGAAGAGTACATTTCTGGCCCAACCATTTTCTTCTCCCTCAACGTTAACAACTCTATTTCAATTGAAAACAAGTTGACTTCACAGTGCGATTTGTGTACTCAATTTCACAGCCTCAGAGGCAGCAGAAGGTGCCGATTTTTGATGGGTCACCTGATGCGGGACAAATCTGTCAATCATGTTTTAAATAAACGCTGATTGGCCAGGCAGGAAGTATAGGTGGGAAAACCAGACAGGAAGTAGAGGCAGGGCTAGGATAAAGTCTGGGAAGCAGGAAG